>CM047591.1:2982321-3044214 GCA_026184515.1 Peronosclerospora sorghi
ACGTATTTGACCACATGCGCCAAGCATAAACTCTGCTTCATCTCCAAGAGGCATCCGCCCGTCACTCGGGTCTGTCGTCTTGATGCCTCGTGTTGGGAGTCTAGCGGCAGGTTGATGCGGACGTACGAGAGCTCCACGTCTTTCTGAAGATGACACAACGTCGTCGAATAGACGTCGAGACCTTCCATTCGATGTGGCTCCACTCGATATAAAGCGTCGAAAACTTCTCGTGCTTGCATATAGTTAGCGAGCTCGAAATGGGCTCACCCACGGCGGCAGAGAACAATAGTCTTGCGTAAAGGAGATGCAGCTCTTCCGTCCTCTTTTCCAACCCCACGTACCTTCAAAACAAGCGTCGCGCACACATTTTTCGGCAACAACAACAACAACGAGCGAGGAAGTAGTAAGCTAAAGCCTCGCAGCCCATCGTCAAGGCTACGAGCTGACAGTTTGACTTCACTTTTATGCACCCAACCAAGACAGCATTTCAAATTGCCACGTTACTCCACGAGTCCAACGTCCGTCCCACTCCAAACATACTGCAAGGTCACTTGGCTTGTGGCGCTCAGTTCCATCCCCTCACTCGATGAGGCACTAGATTCGATTGTCCGACACGAGAACGTTTGCTTCAGCACTGAAGGTGACGTATTTGACCACATGCGCCTAGCATAAACTCTGCTTCATCTCCAAGAGGCATCCGCCCGTCACTCGGATCTGTCGTCTTGATGCCTCGTGTTGGGAGTCTAGCGGCAGGTTGACGCGGACGTAAGAAAGTTCCACGTCTTTCTTAAGATGTCACAACGGCGTCGAATAAACGTCGATACCTTCCATTCGATGTGTCTCAACTCGATATATATCGTCGAAAACTTCTCGTGCTTGCACGTAGTCAGCGAGCTCAAAATGGGCTCACCCCCGGCGGCAGAGAACGACAGTCTTGCGTAAAGGAGATGCAGCTCGCCCGCCCTCTTTTCCAACCCCTCGTACTTTCAAAACATGCGTCTCGGACTCATGCTAGGCAACAACAACATCAACAACAACGAGCGAGAAAGTTGTCAGCTATAGTCTCGCAGCTCATCGTCAAGGCTACGCGCCGACCGTTTGACTCCACTTCATGCACCCAACCAAGCCAGTGATTCAAATTGCCACGTGGCTCCTCGAGTCCAACGTCCGTCACCCTCCAAACATACTGCAAGGTCAATTGGCTTGTGGCGCTCGGTTACACCCACCCACTCGATGATGCACTTTATTCTATTGTCCTACACGAGAACGTTTGCTTCAGCACTGAAAGTGACGTATTTGACCACATGCGCCGAGCATAAACTCTGCTTCATCTCCAAGAGGCATCCGCCCGTCACTCGGGTCTGTCGTCTTGATGCCTCGTGTTGGGAGTCTAGCGGCTGGTTGATGCGGACGTACGAAAGTTCCACGTCTTTCTTAAGATGCCACAACATCGTCGAATAGACGTCGATACCTTCCAATCGATGTGGCTCAACTCGATAGAAAGCGTCTAAATCTTCTCGTGATTGCACGTAGTCAGCAAGCTCGAATTGGCCTCGCCCACGGCGGCAGAGAACGACAGTCTTGCGTAAAGGAGAGGCAGCTCTCCCGCCCTCTTTTTCAACCCCTCGTACCTTCAAAACAAGCGTCGCGGACTCGTTGCTAGGCAACAACAACAACAACGAGCGAGGAAGTTGTCAGCTAAAGCCTCGCAGCTCATCGTCAAGGCTACGAGATGACAGTTTGACTTCACTTCATGCACCCAACCAAGACAGCGTTTCAATTTGCCACGTTACTCCACGAGTCCAACGTCTGTCCCACTCCAAACATACTGCAAGGTCACATGACTTTTGGCGCTCAGTTCCATCCCCTCACTCAATGAGGCACTAGATTCGATTGTCCGACAAGAGTGTTTCCGCTTCAGCACTGAAAGTGAGGTATTTGACACATGCTCCAAGCATAAATTCTACTTCACCTCCAAGAGGCATCCGCCCGTTACTCGGGTCTGTCGTCTTGATGCCTCGTGGTGCGAGTCTAGCGGCAGGTTGATGCGTCTTTAACTAACTGTACTATTAGTTAACCTGCAAGATTCGGTATTTATACCGAATCGACTTTTCCTTCTTAGATTATAATAACTTAAAATCTCTTTTTTAAATTTCAGACAACGCGTCTGAAATTCAACTGTGATATTCTAACTTGAATATCAATTATGTAATGGCACCCCATTACATCACCCCCCACTTAAGGTGGTTGGCCAATAATAATTCTTATTTTGGCCAATCATAGGTGGCACTTGTTGGTCGGAATTTCTCATTCACCAACTGATTGACCATCGACTCGATGGTCAAAGCACACGGCGGCGCTCTAAAGAGCGCCGCTGAAAACAATGAAGGAGCTTCTTCCTCCGCCTCAGCACTAGGTGCTGAGGTGTTGAGTGACAACGGTGACGCTGCATTAGCAGCGTCAACTACGAAAAGGTCAGAAGACATACCATCTTCGACCACAGATGCTGCTAAGACGGCATCTGGCATGGAACAGGGAGATGTTGCTAATGCAACATCTCGCATGATGGCAACTTCCGAATGGCGTGTTGCCAAGAGGGCCATGTTCGGGAGTTCTGACTCCGAACAAAGTGATGGGGATACAGATGTCCCCACAAAAGGATCTAGCGAGTCGAAACTCGCTAGGTGCTCATCGCCTAACAGCGATGACGACTCTGGTGTCTCTGTCAGCTATGACAGAGACAATGATTATCACAGGTGGTTGCGGGAACGCAGAACCCCACCTGGACTAAGTACGTCTCCACGTCGGGGTGATTTAACCCCGGCGCGTGGTGTTGAATCAGGCGGTGTTCCGCCTGCTAAAAGAGCTCGAACAGAAGCGGCGCCTGCCGCTTCTGAAGCGTATCATCGTACGGAACCACATGTTCCCTACAAAGTGGGGTTTTGGAACCCTGGATGGGCTATTGCCCCCAACAGTGGCGGTCACCGTAAACGGGACTGCCAGTATGCGTTGTTCGATATCAACGTGCTGGATGACTGCAAAGACATCCAGTCACGTCGATTCGATCGAAGTACAGACGATAGACGTCTGTACCTTATTGACCTCTTTTTCCAGGTTCGATATTATTTGAGCTGGAAAGGGTCAAGGAGGAACAGGGACGATAAAGACGCCCTGAATCAGAGTTGGAACGCTTTGGTTGATAACTACAGCAAAAGCCCAGATGATTACGTGAATAAAGTTCACGTAATGCGCAAGCGATTTTTAAAGCACTCACGAACAGGCAAAATGGAATACATCCATTTTGCTTGCATCAAAGAAGGGTTAAAGTGTGGTGTCCCTTCTCACCTCGTTTGCCCGCGGTATACGCAGAGCAATCCTCGTCTGTCAGAGGAGGATTTGCGGAGGTACGGTGGTTTTTCCGTACCCGCCGAAATTCAGGGCTTAATCGATGCCCTAAATGCATCAACACCTAGTGTTGATGCTACTTCGCATTATGAGTTTAAGACTCCTTTTCAAACTCAGTTAAAAGGTCTGGGGCGTCGGCCCTCAGAACCTCAATCGGCTCCCAAGAGTCGAACTCTTGTGGGTAGCCCAGCCAGCGTACCAAGTACTCGGTACGCTGCCCCTTCTTCAAAGGCACCGAGCGCTTCGAGATCAAGCGCTCGAGGATATATCGCTTATTCCCCTGATTATCAATCAGGGGCGGCGGAGGTTGAGAATTCCCTCGCCGTTGTTGTTGCGGAGCATGGTTCTTTGCTCCGCAAGCTCGAGGAGGGTTATTCCTCCTTGAGCAGCGATATGTCTCACTGTGTGAAGACATATCGGTCACTTCGCGAGGATTTCCGCGACATCCTCGGGGCGCACACTGACCTTCAGCAGAAGAATGATCTTCTGTACATTGAGCTTCCCCGCTATAAGGGAGAGCTCGATCGGCGCGCGGCTGATCTTGAGCAGTCGAAGGCGGAGGTAACGACTCTCCGCTCTGCTCACCAACGGCTGGAAGACGATTACAAGTCTCTCTTGGGAGACTTGGAGAAGCACGGCATCTTCCGTGTTTCTGCGTCTCGTCGTAAGACGAAGACGAGTGATACGGCTTGAGCCGCCCAACATAGAATGTTGGGTGAAGCCGCATTGCTGTGGGAATGTCTAAGGTATAGGCATTCCCCCGAATCTCTTGGACCTTGAAAGGTCCAATGTACTTAGGAAGCAACTTCCGTGTAGGGAAGTTGCTATTGAATGTGTAGGCAAATTAGTAGTACTTAAAAATACTAATTCACCTTTAAGAAAGGAGTTTTTGTTCTTCCTTCCTTGTTTATCTGCATTTTGCTTCTGCTTGTCAAAATCAGAGGCAAGTGCATCTTTTACATAGCGTATTACAGCTTGGCGCTGTAATACGAATTCATCTACTGCTTTATCAGCAATAGGTGCATTGTCCTCGTTGTCTGCAGCCATTGCTGCAGATACATATTCATCGTATGCAGCTTCAGTTTCAATTGAAGCTGCTTCCGCTTCTACTGTACTTTCAGTAGAAGGGTCATCGTTTTGTTCACAAGTTGCAGTCGCAACTTGCGCATTGACTCGCTCAAAATTTTAGCGGGTCCCTCCCCAACTTATATTTGGCGTACCGCCAAGTAAAGCTGGGGTTCTTGGATGCCTTAAGGCATTTACGTAGAGCGGTGTATGCTTAGTTGAAGAATGCACCGAATTGTTAATCGCAAATTCAGTGAGTGACAGGTAGTCACTCCACTGTTCAAAGTCATGTGCGTATGATCGCAACATGTCTCCGAAAACGCGGTTAACCCGTTCCGTCTGCCCATCCGTTTCCGGATGGTCCGCAGTTGACATCTTCAACTGGGTTCCCAACAATGAGAACGTTTCTTGCCAGAAACGTCCTGTAAATCTCGGATCTCTATCCGAGACAATGTCTTCCGGCATTCCGTGCAAACGGAATACCGTATCAACGAATATCCGCGCTGTTTTAGCGGCGGTTACATTCGCTGATACTGCAGTAAGATGTACCATCTTACTGAAACGGTCTACAAAGACCACTATTCCGGTCTTCCGACTATTGTCGGGTGGAAGACCGAATACGAAGTCCATTGAAATGGACTTCTAACACTCTGTAGGAACCGGCAGAGATTGCAGCGGAGCCTGTGCGGACTGCGCAGGCTTAACGCGCTGGAAAATCTCGCAAGCGCGTTCGTATTTTCGTACCCACTTGTACTGGTTTCGCCAGTAAAAGTCACGTGCGAGAGAAGCATATGTCTTCTCTCGACCTTGATGCCCCGAAATCGGTGCATCATGATACTCAAACATAATTTGATGTTTGAGATCATCGTCGCTTGGAACGACGATGCGACTTTCATCTTTTTGGTCTGTGCTGTAAAGCAGCAGACCATCGTGCAGTCGATATCGATGCACGCAAGCGCGGAGGAACTCTGGGAGTTCGTCGAGTTTCTCACTTGATTGATTACGTAAGTAATCAATCAACAGACATGTCTCCTCGTCTGTTTTGTACGCCTCGCGTACTTGTCGTATAATTGACGACGACAAAGCAGTGCAACGGATCGCGTTTGCACTGGCCCCTTCGGTTACGGACGGTTTCATCTCGTAATCGGGCCTTCGTGATAGCGGATCTGCTATCACGTTCAACTTTCCGGGTTTGTATTCAACCGTAAAGTTGTACTCAGCAAACGATGACAGCCATCGAGCCATTCTTTGAGAAATGTGTGGCGAATTCACGGCCGTGCGTAGCGACGCATGATCTATGTAAACCACAAACGGTCTATCTCCCAAGAGATAGATCCGAAACTTAGCCAGTGCATACTTCATGGCAAGTAGTTCCTTGTCATGCACTGGATAGTTGCGCTCGGCTGGGCGCAACTGACGCTATCGGTAGCGGATTACGCGATCACGATCATCGTGATCACGCTGCATCAAAGCACAGCCGATAGCGAAATCGCTCGCGTCGCAAACGACGTGGAACGGACGCTCGTTATCGGCTATAGCCAAGACAGGCGCTTCAGTCAAGCTCTGCTTGACTGCATCAAAAACATCTTGACATTGGGTATCCCAATGCCATTCGACATCTTTCTTAAGTAATTGAGAAAGAGGTAGTATCAACCCAGCATAGTTGCACGAATACTTGTGCAAGTATGTTGCCAACCCAAGGAACTTTCGAAGTTCCTTAACGTTGTTTGGCGTAGGCCATTCAACGATCACCCTGATCTTTTCTGGATCAGGACGCACCCCGTTCTTGCCCAAAAAGCATCCAAGAACGGGTATCTCAGGTGCACCAAAGGTGCACTTCTTCAGATTTGCATAGAGATTATGCTTACGCATAAGCTCTAACACTCGACGTAGATGCTCTATATGGACATCTACATCGCTTTTATCGTGTTCACCCTTACTATGGATGAACACGTCATCGAAATAACTCGGTTCGAATTCTCGCACCGGGAGTAATAGATGCGTTACGCATCTGTTAAACGTAGCAGGGGCATTTCGAAGACCCTGCGGCATAACAAGCCACTCCCAAAGCATGCCGCTTGGGGTGCTTACCGCCGTGAGAGGGATATCCTTCTCACGCATTAGGATTTGATAAAATCCATCTCTTAGATCGAGAGCACTAAAGATGGTGCTCCCGCACATGCCATATATGATGAAATCCTTCCGCGGTATCGGTGTCTGTGCCGGTACCGTCGCTGCGTTTAGCTTGTTGTAAGCGTGAACGATTCTCCACCCACCTGTGGACTTCTTCACACAAAAGGTAGGGGTAGAGTGCGGTGAGGTAGACTCCCGCACTTGGCCTGATTTACGACGAGCTTCGAAAAACTCGTCGATCGCTTTTACTTGATCACGCGGCAACGGCCATTGCCGCGTGACACAATACTTCGTGACTGGCACGAGGTCAATTTCATGACGAGGTCCCTTATCCTTAGGGAGCTCGCTACGTACTTCTTCTGGGAATACGTCAGCGTATTCTCGAAGTACCTCATAAAATGGGGAGTTCGCTTTAAGCGACTCCCAGCTCTGCGCTTCAAAGCGCTGAACTCTGTTTTGTTCATTGGGAACCTCTTTCCCAATGTTTTCCACTTGTAATGTGGATATTCGTTCGCGAATATCCACTACATCATCTGTTGCAACGATTATACAGATCTGTTCGATCTGACCATCGTGCAAGTTTCTCACAAACTTCTTCCAGCTTAGCGCTGGAAGAGCCATCACCTCCGAACCTTCTTTCGGAGGGTGTTCCATCAACAGAGACTGGGTAGCTAATCCGGTCTCCGTTTGCGTCAAGACGTTGATCGTCTCGACGGAACTGCCCATGCAATCAGACGCACTCGTCTGATTGACTGCTACACGGTGATTACGATTCACCGTGTGCGAATACTCATCATCATGGTGGCCACTGCCTACCATGGAATTTTGGCGATCAGATGTGCTCGTCTGATCGGCCGCCTTTTCTGCGACACGGTGGTCTTTATCACCCGTTCGCATTCTAACGCAACGCGGTGGGCACTGGCCACCACGGAGTTGTGCTCACGAATGCACTCGATCGTGAGTTCACTCTTATCAACACGGAATTCTTTCATCGTGTTGGAACCTTCGGGAGCACAGTGGGTGTTTCCCACTGTGGATACTATTTCATTCTCACGGTGGGTGTTTCCAACCGTGGATATCACTTCATTCTCACGGTGGGTGTTTCCCACCATGGATATAACTTCATTCTTACGGTGGTCTTTATCACCCGTGGAATGTTTCTCTCCAACACGCAACGACTCTTCTGTTGCGTGTGGTAGTCCCTCTGGACTCTCACCAGCGGAGGTACCTTCCGCTGATCGTGTCAGAACAGACCTGGTGGTGCCATCGCTATCCACCAGACTGTCTGACGCTGCGGTTGTATCCTCTGATACAGCCGGATTACACACAGGGTGATCAGATCCTGTGGGTCCGCCGCAGTCGATCGATAGGTTAACCCAGTCGATCGAAGGTTTAAACTTGGACATCCATGGGATTCCAAGTATCACATCGAACTTGTCATCTAAATCGAGGACGATGAATTCATCCTCGAATGACAGTTCATTCAACTCGAAGCGTGTTTTAATCACACGCTTTGGAATAGTCACGGTTGCACCTGTTGCTAACCGGACTGACAACGTACTTCGTGGTGTTTCTAACTCCACGGAGCTCAACAGCGTTAGACTCTGAGCTCTAACGAAATTGTTTGACGCTCCTGTGTCAAACAAAGCTCGCATGGGGACATCGCTCACGTGCGGCTTAACCTCCAGGGTGATAAGAGTCTTACCATCACCCTGCACCTTTTGACAGGACATAGTCCCGTCGGGGCTATTACCCTCACATGCCCTATGTCGGCATGTGGGATAACATTCCCAGTAGGGCGCCCCGCCCCTACTGGCGATTCTCGTTTTTTGCACCAACAGGGTGATGTCCCTGTTGGTGTCGCCGTGCACCGGGCGCGGTGCCATACACTCATGGGCAAAATGCCCCATTTTTGCGCATCTATTGCAGAGAATATTCTTCTTAAATTTCGGTTGCTTCGTGTTCGAAGCAACCGCAACCGATAGGTCCATCGGCTCTGGACCTTCACCGCCCATGCTCTGGCGCGGGTGGATGTTTCTTGAGACGAAGTGTGAGCTTCGTCTGCCTGACTGCTGATTGTTGACATGCTGTTGCGGCATGTCAAAAGAGAAGGGCTGTTGAGACCTTCGGCTGTACCCAGCATGCGATGACGCTGATCGCATGCTGAACTCTTCACGGATGCTCATATCAATTGCATCCCTTAGAGGCTTTGGCGGGTGCTAGTAAAGACTCTGTTTGACGGGACCATCATTGAGTCCCTTCATGAAGCCAGTGACCTGCATATCAGGGGGCACCGGCTCATACACAATATTTGACAGCAAATATTGCGTCTTCTTAGCGTAAGCTTGAAAGTCAAGCTTACCTTGCCGGAGTTCCATGAACTCCTGCCGACTACTTAGCTCCATTTCTGGAGCTTCAAAGTTGATCTTTAGCTCAGCTTTTAATTCTTTATAAGTAAGGAACGCAGAGTCATCAGAGGCTCTGCGACTCATCGCCCATGCCCTGGCTCTGCCGCCCAGACATGTTGTGGCGAAGTACGCCTGTTGACGTTCGTCAACAATATTTTGCGCAGATATGGCATCTTCCACCTCTGCGAACCATCTACGAAGCGCTCGCCCCCTTCGCCGGTAAAGGGCGGTACTCGCGCCTTTACTACTTCAACGCTATGCGTTGCAGGTGCAGTTGCGGTCCGCGCTGCCTCTTGCGCGGGACGTACTGGATTTTCTAGGTGGTTTAGCCTAAAGCGGTTCACCACCTGTACCACTTCCTCCGGGGACTTACTCTTGAGGAAGGTAATGATGTCGGTCCCCATAGACCGAATCATTTCCACCGTCGCGTCTTTACTACGCGAAGAGAAGTGAGGGAAGTGTTTATTCACCTCTTCCAGCGTTCTTTCTCGCTCGGCAGCCGTCATGTCTTACGACATGATGCCGAGCGGCTATTAATCTTCGCTCCGCTAGTTAACTAGCAGAACGGAACTGTGGTCGTTAAGACGGACCACAAAGTGCTACCAGGTGTAACAGGACTGATCCTGTTACTGGATTACACTGTATCTTTCGAGGAAGCGCGTAATACAATTAGGGCAGGATTAGTTGGTAACAACTAATCCTATAATAAAAGTAAATATATTAATATTCACTTATGCCTAAGAACGCAAAATTAAGATTGCTTATTTAATGGGTGGTTTAGAGGCTAATAGTATAGTAACTAACTAATTAATATAATAATATCAAGTCTTTAACTAACTGTACTATTAGTTAACCTGCAAGATTCGGTATTTATACCGGATCGACTTTTCCTTCTTAGATTGTAATAACTTATAATCTCTTATTTAAATTTCATACAACGCGTCTGAAATCAAACTGTGATATTCTAACTTGAATATCAATTATGTAATGGCACCCCATTACACAGTTCATATGAGGTTATCGGTTGCTTCAAATGACGATATCGGACGATAGACGCAGACGGGACAATTTCTCGTCAATTAGGCATCGCGATGCGAAACGCTCATCACCCTTAAGTTAAGCCCCATGGTACTGAGGCTACCATGCTTGCATTGTTTGATATCTTCGCATCAAACAACTCTGTGTGAGCACAAAGTTTAGCGTCTTCGAAGTTCGTGAAAGTGAAAATACAAGGAAGTATGTTGTCCGTCCTGTTGACAACAGATGCTACCATGACTAAGTGTTATGCGCACGCTTTGAAGTTGACAAACTGTCGTTCGAGGCTTAATTAATCAGCCTCAAATTTGATGACGATCTCGATGTTATCTTGGGCATCCCATGGAAACCCAAGCATAAAAAGGCGATCGACTGAGATACCCAATCGATTACGTGCTGCAACGTCACAGGGACTCAGCACCCTGTGAGCTATTCCAATGCATCAGTGGATAACTCGCACCGTCAGACATACTGGTGGGAGCGACGGAACCACCAGCTTTGATTCAACGGACCGAACATCCATTGACAATAGTCCAATTAGGGTAACGGATGATAAAGACCACAGTGTTGGAGTACTCTCGACTGACGATTGTGGTCGTGCGCAAGAAAAAAATAGTCTGTACGCAACAATCCACCGTATCGGGAAACTACGCAAAGAAGGCAGTAGAAAGAGACGGTACGGAGTATTTCATCTCACTTTATTACGGATAAGAGTAGCTACTCACTCATTCACCCTCCGAAATTGAGTTTGTAGATGACGGATCTTCCAACGCTTAGTTGAAAGAAGTTCGTAAAGAACTCACGCGATGATCAGATCCCAACGATCAGTGTAATCGTTGCGAATGATGAAACCGTGGATATAAAGAACAAATATTCATGTTACTAGCACATGGCATCGGGAAGGAGTGCATTATCAATCATAAAACCAAAATTAAGCGCTTTGAAGCGCAGAGATAGGAGTTCCCTTTATTTTGATGTTCATTCGGAACACGCTGACGTTATTCCCAGAAAAAATCGATACAAGCTCCACAAGACAAGACGAGCGACCCGACGTGAGATAGATTTTGTGGCAGGCACGAAGTGTTGCATCACGAGGCGATGATCTTTACGGTGTGAGCAATTGACAACTTCCTTGAAGCTTTCCGTAAGGATGGCCATCGGCGAGATTCAATTCACCGCACACCATCCCCATCTTCTGTGTTACGAAGTCCAAAGGAGCTTGGCGGACCATTCATGCTTAAAAAATAGGCTGAACGCGGCTTTGTTACCACTTCAAACGCCAATACTACTGCCACGTCAGGAATATACTTTTGACTCGGGGACTGTTTCGCGCATGGACTTTCTTTGAAGTTATTACCAAGTTAGGCTAGTAAGACTAGTAAGACTAGTAAGAGTAAAGAAGTCAGATATACCTTTTAGTGCGACGGTAACGATATATTTCATGGGGATTCATGGAGGTTAGGAACGCTTAAACGTCTTTAAAAAAAACATTTCAGGAACTAAATGAAATGATGCGCATATCAACTTCGAATGCCATCTATGTACTGAGAAGCGGTTAATATATCAGTGACCATCTCGAGGCCATATATCGAGTGCTCAAGCGATGTGGAGAGCATAGGCCCCACATAAAGTTGTCCAAATTTTGCCTGTTAGTGTCCAAAAAATCCATGACGGGAGAATTTCTGGGTCGCAATGATGTCCAGCTGGACCCAGACAAGGACAAGATAATAGAGGGTTTACCTTCTCCTAAAAACGCAAACGGAAATATCTCTAGGATCTCTGTCTATTTTTCAAGGTTTTTGCAAGCCTTTGCTCAATTGACGGTCCTTTGCATGACAGCATTGAGGTAAAACAGCCGCAGCTCGTTGAGCATCAGTGCGATGCTTTGAGAACGTCTATCATCACCCCAAGTACTCCAACTTCTTCACCTCTCAAAACCCTTCGGAATCAGGATGAACACCTCGACCTTTGCTTTCTGGGGAAATGTTCTAGGCAACCAATTCCCTACTTTTGAAATAGGAGTCAGAGGTGGAGCATTCGATCGAGTATACTGGTCGTAAGATGAAACCAGTTGAGCTGAATAACCCAGTTCTTGAACAAGAACCACTTGCAATTATTTATAATTTGAAGACTTCGTGTGTTTACCTAATGGTGAATAGTTTAATGTTGAGACAGATCATAAAAGTATCGAGATGATTCTACTCAATAGAAGACTAACCAAAGGATTGTCCGATGATTTAACGAACTTGCGGAGTGCCAACCAATGATTAAGTGGACTCCCGGTACAATCAACCGTCGCAGATGCTTTGTCGTGAAAACCAACTTTGACCAGAAAGCAGCTCAAGTGATTCTTAAGGAGATACTTGAGACAGCACAGGATCGTGCAATTGTAGCAAAAATGTCACAACGAAGGTGATCGAAGATCACATCTAATAAGTTATTAAGATATGGTCATGGAACAAGAAGTTACAAATGATCATAAATTGTCTGGATGAAGACAATAATATACGCCGTTACTCAAAAGATGCTAGTGTTTTGAATATCCGACTAAGCTCATCAATTTTACGTTCTAGATGACGACGACCTGGAATACGAATATATGTGAAATCATGGCAGTGTGAACTGGTTAACCAAGCATCGAAACGTCGACCTAGAATACCCAGTAATTGAATTCGTCACTGTGGATAAGTTGTCTAGACTTGTTGCACTGACATATCTCACACGTCTTTACGTAGCACTGGATATACTTCGTCATATTTGGCCAAAAGTATTTCTTATTTACAACTGACAAGTGGGTTTTATATAGAACGATTTCGTTGTCCTACTGAGGCTGCTTTTGATTCCATTATTGTCATTTTCGATAGACTGCACAAACATCATCGTTTTTAAACAGAGACGAAACTATTGAGTAATCGAAACATCAAGTTCACTTCATAATTTGGTAAAAAAAATCGTGAGCCCGGCACAATATATACTCTGCATCGCGGTCTCAAAACTGCGGACGAACAGGACGAGCTTATCGGTTCACGGAAGTTTTTTATTTCGGAGGTGTCGCTGTTAAAAACTTATAATAAATCTTTAGGACACTTCCCGCGATCAGTACTCACCTGCTGACGAAGTTTCAGCACGGGAGGATCAGCGGAAGATGCAAGTAGGTAGGCGCCGCGTAGCAGCCGTACAGAGTTCCGTAGGGGCGTACACTGATTTAAATGCAAAAAGGAAAATTAAAGTATATTATATATGGTTACTTAAGTAGCTATCCAGTAATAGTGCAACTTAATCCTGTAACCGCTATTATATGCATAAAATGTATGCCGTACCTGACAGCCAATGGGATTCCACCATTCGGAAGAGTGAAAAGCCCAAAATGGATACACACTCCTCCAACACTCCTCCTGGAAGACCGGAGGCTGTACCATCATCACTGCAGCCCTAGCGCTGCACGCAACACTTGAATCCTCTGCGCTCCTAAGTCCTTGGTCAGTAGGTCGGCCAACATTTCTTCACTCGGCACGTGGCTTGCCGAAACAATGCCCTTTCTGGTATAGTCCTTTAAAAACTTCAAATTGATATCCACGTGCTTCGAACTCGCTGCACTCGCCTCATCTTCCAATTGTCTAATGGCAGCTTGGTTGTCCATCTTGAACATGAGCGGTGTCTTGGCATGCATACCAATTTCAGCGACCAGCTCCCGCAGTCCTAGCGCCTCCTTTCCGGCCATGGCTGCTGCAACAAATTCCGCTTCAGCGGTCGACAATTCAACCGCTGTCTGCTTCTTGCAAGCCCAATTTACGAGAACTCCATTTATGAATACCACCATCGCCGAAACGCTTTTCCGGTCCGACTTGACGGCGGCGAACTCTGCATCGCTATATACCATAATGCGGAGTGGCATAGGTAGATCTTCATCATGTTGCAATGTCAACTTGAGATCATTCGTTCCCTTAAGGTACTTGAGGATCCTTTTAGCAACCTTGTAGTCGCCCAGAGTGGGTGCATGGGCTTACGTGTGGCGCGGTGCACGGCGAACGAAATGTCAGGACGCGTGCACCGGTCGACCCATAACAGACTGCCCACGAGCGACTGGAATTGCTTGATACTCGGCATGTTCTCTTTCGGTTTCACCAACAGGGGTTCCAGAAACTCCTTGTCTTCATACAGTGTAAACACGGGAGTCCGAGCTGGATTCATCTTTTCCAGCTTGTTCGTACTCAATATCTCTTTGATCGTGCTTTCTTGGTCCAGTGAGTGAGTGAGAAGGTGAGGTATATTTAAGTACGCGCGTACGACTTATTATATCCTGTCGACAGGCAACAAAGTTACCGTGGCGACTATAACTTTAAAAATTTCAAATGACTTGTCTTCGGACAGCCGCGCGCCGTCGCGAAAAGTCTCGCTTCGTTATGACCAGGTTTCGTGGCGTCAGCGCGGGTCTCTGGGGTTCGTGGAGTTCTCCTTGAGAGGTCTTTAGCCAATGGTTGACATCATTGTCGAGGAATGCTGCAGCCTCCTTCACCATACCAGACTCGCCGTCAGCGTGCACTTGAGTTGAGGCTTCGGTCTCCATAGCAATATTTGCCATTCGATCCGCCATTTTGTTGTATGCGAGATAGTGATGTCCCCAGCTGGCGACACCGATATCGTCAGAAAGTACTCTTGCCTCTCGAAATAGAAGCGCCAGGTGAGGCTTGCGTGGTGGGTGATGAGTTCGGAGTTTCGAAAGCACAAGCGCGCTGTCCCCCACGACATGAAGAGGTGAATAGCCACTAGTCTTTTCTTGTCTAAGCCCGTGCACGAGCCCCCAATATTCAGCTACGTTGTTCGTGGTATTTGAACAACCGTAAGCCATGCTCGATACCCACAGGACTCAAGCTGCATGCGTCTGCATGTGAAGTTCAACAATGACGGATCCTGCTCCACCCGGTCCAGAATTTCCTCGTGGTCCCCCATCGAAGAAAAGAAAGTAGAACAATCCAGAGGGATTGTTGATCGGACGCGCTCGCAAGGGAGGTGGATCATCAAAGCAGATGAGGGTATCAGCAAGCGCCGACCGTACTCGAGCAAACAAGAGTCCGTTGTCACCCATGTACGGCTGGTAAGTTGATCTTTTCGGAACCGTGAAACCGCTCGTCGAAATTGTGTCCTGGCTCATGAGTTGTGTACTTCCTGTGTCAGAGATGCGTCTTCCAAGCGGCGGAGACGCTCAACCCAGATGGAATGTATTGTCGTGGAAACGAGAAAACGCCAGAGCTCACGTGTTGCGGGAAAGACCGCATCCTTCGCTCGAGACACATCAACGCCGGGTCTATAGCTTTTTTGATGGCATCCCACTCATAACTCGTAGTAGCGGGAAGGTCCATGCCAAACACCCAGACGTGAAGATCTGCTTCCCTCAAGTCGCCAAGCCTTTACCACCGTTCAAGTAGATAATCCCAATGGCGCCGAGCACTTGGGCAATCCCAGAATACATGATCAGCCATGACCGGAATGGAAGTCGGGCACGCTGGGTCGGGGCAAGATAGATCCTGGCTAGCACAATTCCAGAGCTGGAAGCTGTTACTCTTCAGCCGATAAAGCTTCTGCGCGATCTTCGGGAAGCAAGCTCGTATCCTTCGGATGTCTCTCCATTCGATCAGAGATGTCCCTGATGCAATCACTTGGAAGTCCGGATTTTCTATTCGTTCTTTGCGAACTCGTTTGCCTTCCTCACCGCGTCTGCGAGCGATTAACCGTTTCAGGTTTCTTCGCTGCGGCCTCCGTCGCCGACGGCCAGCCCATAGGTGTACTACGCGCGTGAGCATTGGATGCGCGCCAAAGTGGACAGTAGTTCCACTGTCCAGACACGCGGCGGCATCGCAAGCAGACATCGATGAGACCGGAGCCACTTTGCCTTCCATATCCGTGTCGAAATGCGATATCAATGTACCTTCATGGCCGAGGAGCCATTCATTATGCTGGTGGACCTTTGTCGAGTAAGCTATCAGCGCTCCTGACTCAACTGACCGGTAGGCGAGTGCTGGAAAATTGTATATAAGAGCAAGGCAGAAGGTACCAAAGTGCCGACGCTTTGCCATAGAGTGAGTAGCCATGTTGCGCTTGGGTAAAAACCGAATGAAACCACTCTGAGTAGGCTCCCAGCTCAGCATATCTCCAAGATACTTCGACCCTTTGCAAAATCTGCCCCGTTCAAGGTGTACACCTTGCCTCTGCGGTCCCTCAGCCACGACATGTCTGTCATCGTCGCGTGTAACATCCACCTCTGCTCAAATCGACCTGATGTCGCTACTTCCGCTCGCATCCGGCCCGTAGCCTTTCGTCAAGCAAACGGCGAACATCAATTGTAACACTTCCGTCTTCATTGTATTCGCCCACGGCTCTCGATGTAAAAGAGACGGCCCTCCGACAGACCTCCGTGAACTCTCCTTGGCGTGCGGGGAGTAGCTGAAAGACCGACAATTTTATATCCGGTTAGCCAAAGCGTCGCTTGGAGTCGAGGCTTCTGGTCTTGGGCCCAACATGGCGTGATTTAAGGCTGTCCCGAGTCGGTAGAGCCCCATAAGAAGTCACCGATCAGCAAATCTCCCCGACGAAGATGTAGCTGCCCACTGTCCAACAGCGGTCGCCGTCATAGTCATAAGTTCCGTTCGAATACACGGTACCGATAATCCACCTTGCTGTATCGGTAATGAGGCCATATCGGAGGGGACCCACGGTCGAGGTTCTTCCATCCCGGAAACCCCAGACAAAGTCCATAATCCAGCCCTGCAACCGATTTACAATGGCGGGAGATGGACAGCAAGGCCGTTCTAAGTAGGTAATTTTTGGCACCGCGATGGCGCTATCAAGTCGAGCTCTTTGTTCCACCGTGTGAGTCTTTTCTCGGGCTAGTACAAGTCGACTCCATAGGGAACGTATGCATTTAGACCAATTGGCACTTATATCATCCTGTTTTCCCACCATTACACCACGATATCTGCAGGATTCGGTTGAAGACAGCAAGTTGAGACCACATGTGTCCAAAGGCAGAGATGATCCGCCTGGGTCCAGCTCAATGATCATAGACTTGGATCGATTCGTCAACAGCCCTGAAACAGCCGCAAAATCATCGAGAATCGTAACAACAGGCAGAACCGCAGACCGATCGCGCATGTATACCGCCGTGTCATCAGCGTAGCCCGAAACTTTGAAGTCAGTGGTTGTCCCTCCAGATGTAAGAGGTACCCCGCGAATGTCATCCCTCTCTTGAATCACCCGATAGACAATATCCAAGGCGAGTATAAAAAGAAGGGGGGAAAGAGGGCACCCTTGTCGTACGCCACAGTGAACTTCACGTCGACTTGAACGGTACCCATTCACAATAAATTGACAAGTCGTATCGCGGTGTAATGCCGCTACAATCGATACAAATTCGAGCGAGAATCCAAGCCAGGTCAGCAACGAAAGTAGAAACGGACGTTGCAACGTATCGTATGCCTTAGCAAAATCCAGAAGAAGAACAATGGCTCCGTGTAGAGCGCGGTAAGCACTTGCCGCTTTGCGTACCGCCGAAAAAATGTCAAGGGCTGTATGAATCGACCTCTGCGGGACAAAACCAACTTGAGCTGGCAGAACGATACGCGACAGCATCGGCCGGACCCGGAACGAAAGGATCTTTGTAAACAACTTGTAGTCGCTGTTGAGAAGTACGATCGGGTGATGATCAAGCGGCGAGGCGGAAGCCGCCGTTTTCTTCAGACAATGAATGTTTGCTTCACGAAATGCCGCCGGCAACACGCTTCATTCCAGCCATATAGTGTATAGCGTTGAGAGAATTGGTGCGAGAGCGTCTGCGTATTCGTGGTAAAATGTGTTGCTAATTCCATCCGGTCCCGCAGCTTTCCCACACTTCAGCCTCTTCAAGCCGCACACACATCATCTGGAGATATGGCTGACGTCACAGTAGAGTCATCAATCCGTTCCGGACGGGAGGCTCGGTCAAGAAATGTTGCTGTGGCATCTGGACGATCAAGCCAATGAGTCATAAGATGTCCCCAGCCGTCTTCTATTTCCTCAGCCAACTCCTGAGACCTATTTGGCCCGTATGTAAATTGGCCACCCAACCAAACGATGGTGTTGTCCTGAATTTTCGTAGATACCCGCGAGTAGAAACGACGAGAAGTCTCGCCTGAAGAGTACGTGTGATGGACAAGAAGTCGCTCTTCCTTGGTTCTTTGCCATAATCTTCGACACTCCGCAACGTGTCGCCTAATTGCCGCAGGAGTATCGGCGGGGATCGGTTGGTCACACACGCCTGAGTACACGCCATTGGGGTAACCTCTGAGCGCGCCTCCTACAGCGCCGTATTCAGACGGACATAGAGGAGCTTCAGCCGCTGTCTGTAGCTGCGTGTCAAGCCTTGGCGGGCTGTTTTGGTAGTCTCCAAAAGAACTTTGCGTAACCTGATCTTCCATCCATCCCACCAATCGGCCAATCGTCTGGCTGTACGAGCGTCTGACGTCGGAACAGAACTGGACTTGTCAACTTCAACCTGTGCCCTTTCAATGGCCGCGAGAATGGCGCTTGTCGCGGTCGCTTGTGCACAGTAGGGACTGGATATACCCGCCGTGGCTTACGTACGCGCACAACATGCCGTGGAGCCCCAATACGTATACTGATTCCATTATGGTCAGCTTCTGGGCCAGGTACAGACTGATCCACGTCTCGGATCCAATCATCATGAAAATCGCTCACATACCACCGATCCAGTCGAGAACTTGCCGATCCACCGCCAGGTAAGGTGTAGAAATAAGTGTGCGCCGCCGCCTGAAAGGCTGATATGGCCCTCTCTTCTTCCGCTCGCTCCATGTCATCCTCTAGAACATCGCAAAGGTTTGCCCACTCAACAAGCCCTCGTAGCGCCACGGAATCATGTCTGCCGGGAGGTGAGACGTAGGAACGGTCAAGTCGAGGCACCAACGTGCAGTTGAAGTCCCCACCCACGAACAGAGGTCCGTCGTGTTCCAGCAGGTGATGTCGAAGCATCTAAAAAAACGTCTCCCGTTAAGCCTTACCACTCGGGGCATATACGTTGACTACGAGAACTGTTTCACCTCGAATAGTAATACGAACATCCATCCAGTGCGGTGTCCACTGCTCCTCACCACCACGCGCTTCGTCTGACTCGGTCCATAATGTGCGTCCGAGTTTGTCCACGAAGCCCCATGTGGAGTTGTACAACTTGTTTAAGCTTGCTCCTTCACCAACCGAGACCCGCGTTTCTTGCAATAGAACCAAGTCGATGGCTCCTCGCGATTCTCTCTGCCTAAAATGTCCAAACCATTCTGCACACCGTGCTGGATGTTTGAAGAATCCCGCGACATTTTTCGAATGGAGACCGATGCTGTTTTCGCTCGGCCTGTGAGAAGTCTTCAACATGCTCCTACGACGACCTCGAGGTGAGCAAGCCGTTGGAGGGAGAGCGGGAGGAAACTCAACCCTGTCAGACAACTGAGGTTTCCCTAGAGGATTTGGAGGACAGGGAATTGGATTCTCATGCCCTGTCGAAGCATTCCTTTGCACAGCCGATGTGCCCTTAGTTTTTATGTTCCAGCATTTGACCATCGCGGGCGATCAGGTCAAGTGCCGGCTTCCAGTTAGCAGTCTTTTATAGAATGCCGCTGACAGCTGCGCGCACCTCTTTGGAGTAGTGGTATAGTACCGCTTTGGACTGAGGCATCACCATCTTGGTCTCATCTATGACAGGAGCAAGCTTTGTTAGTAACACACACAGGACATTGAGGACGCCCCAATGATCCAAGTCCGACAGCGGTTTCGAAACAGTTGCGCACAGCATCTTCGGCTGAAATCTGTTGAACTTTCTCCAGCGTTGTGTGCTGTCCGTCGTCTTCCACCGGATCTGTCCAGACTGACCGTCTGCCGTTGCAGCCCATCCCGTACACAGCTCTCGCAGCGCTTTATCGGCGTGGGTGGTATGTTGGCGTATCACAGCCAGTTGGGACTCGCTGTTGATCGAATGTCCAAAGGCCCGAAGGTTGTCCCTCGACATCGAGGCGAGGTAAGCCACCGGGTACGGCAGTGCACTGACAAGCGTCGCCAGTTTCAACGCACACGCAGTAATCCACGCTGATTGAACCTTCGGACCAACAGGCAATGTAGCAGGTACCTCCGTCCCCACTTTACGCTCGGACACCCACTCCCGAGTTGCAGCTGTTTTTGCCAAAATTTGTTTCTTGCTCTCCGGCACTGCGGCGGCTGCTACTGCAGCGGAGGCGGATTCAGGAACTTTACGCACTCTGGTTGCACGTAACGTCTGTTCGTGAGGATCTTCAGTGCGAATAAGATCCCTCGGGAATCGGATTGTCTCTTGGATACTTATTGTCTCCTGAGCTCCACTGTGTCGTGTCCAGCGATCGCAGGTGGCCATAGTTTGATCAGTTATGGTTTCTGAAGAGACCTTAAGCTCGTCTTCAATTGCCTTCGCTATCTCCACTGGAATAGGAACATTAGCGGCACATGGGGGCGGCGTTACGGCCCCTCCGCCAAGATCATCCATTCTCAGAGTAGTTCCAAACGTTAAAGTGCTGTCCGCCATAGTTACGTCGAGATCATGACTGGTTACTGTGTCCTGGTCCTGCGAGTTTGTCGGTGGCATGTCCATTGGAGCCGGAACAGATGGTGCCACCCCAGAAGCCACTGAACTAGGTGCGGCCTTTGATGTCACGCTAGGCATACCCCGCTTGCGGCGCACATACGACGACAACAATCGCTGAATCGTTTCGCTACTCCTCTCTCAAATTTTCTCTGCTGTAACATCAGGCATCTCGCACGGCGCTGAGGCCTTGCTCTTGACAGCGGCCTCAAGCTCGGGCGGATATTTTGGAGTAATCTTGGACACATGGCGAGACAGTTGTTGTAATTTGTTCTTTGCCTTCTCTGCTGATGTCTTCGCTCGGTTAGCCTCTGAACCAGCGGTGCGATATGCGTACTCTAACTTCGGCAATTCTCCGTCAGAATCATTGACAGCAGTATATTGGTAAATACCTGAAGCTTCACGATCAATAGCCAACTCCAGCGCTCGAGCGTGAGCCTTGAAATAGAAGGCCTTCTTGTTTTCGGCGTCTATCGTCTTCTCCGCGGCGGTGGAAGTACGTATTTCAGCTGCACGTCGTGCGTCCGCCACTTGAGCTTTAGCAGCCGCTAAAGCCTTATACTTGGATTGTAGCACAGCCTTCGCGGGAACAGCAGAAGGTTTTGCTGCCTGCTCTGCTGTGGATGCCGCGCGACCACATCCAATGAGTTGGTCCAGTTCGTCAATCGCTTGTGCACGCTGTTTATCCGCCTTGGTAGCAGCGGCTGATGTCGCGGACGTTTTGGCGGCGGGTTCATTAGTGTTCGTAGCCATTGTTGCTTTGTTCAAAGCAGGTGTACTGATATACACTTTGCCTGATTTCGTTGTGTTCTTCTTGGCGGAAGTTTCCGCCGCGCTGGTCGTTGCCTTGCTAGCTTTGTTAGTTCATTCGTCCGCTTTCGACTGCGGGCGTCGAGGCGGTGCATCAGTAGAGGGCGACGCATGGGTAGATGACGCTGCTCTGGGCCTCAAGTCCCGCTTTTTTGTTCGCACCTGGGTCAAACCATCCGGCGGAGGTAGGGACAGCCGCGCGTGCGGCTTCTCTTCTTATCGCTGGCTGGTTAATGGATGAAGAGGGGGATGCATCCTCCCTTGGCTCGTCTCTTGGAGAAGACTGGGGCACCTTGGCCAACAGTGGTGCCTTGCATGCATCCTTCTTAAGCTTGTCGGTGTTCGCTGCCAGTGTCTCTGCCTGTCCAGTGACATGTTGCAGGCGCCCAGACACATCAAGGTGCTTGAAGGTCAAGACACTGACTTTCTTTGCCACTTGGTGCGTCCCAGTGAACTTGCGATGGTGTTCGGACAAGACAGCGCCCTTGCGAGACGCGCATTTCACACTTGCGTGGTACGTTGAATTGCACGAAAAACACGGGACTCTTTGAAAATGTCGGTGATGATGCAGGATCAGCGTCGTGTCAGTCGTTTGAATGTGCGTCACCAGCTTGATCTCTTCGGGGCAAGTAGTGGAATCAAACGTGGCGACGAAAAAATTATCATCGTACGCTTTTGATCCATTTAGGCTTCCTCAAACCACCGACATCACCGAGCATGACACACTCGACGATAAAATTGCTTTAATTGTGCCCGCGGTCACGCCATGTACCAAGATTCTCACTTGGTACTGCAACATGGTGCGAGTAGACGTAACATTGGATGTAGATGTCCTAGCCATGTCATCCCTTTCCAGCGTTGCTGGGCACAAGAGCTGAAGGCGGGTACATCGAAAGGATACGCACTTTGCATGCCAGCTCGCCGAATCCGCCTGGTCCGGCAGGAAAAACTTGAGGCGTCTTGTGCTCGAATCGTAGAACGTTCGCTTCGCACCCTTAACTAGCTTCCGACTCAATGGATCGGAAGCCGCTCCCCTGTGCGGTGTTCCAGCAGTTGCAAGAGAAACTTTTTCTCCGCAATATGTTGAGGCATGCGGACGGATGGTGAAATACCGCAATGACCTTTCCTTCCAGGTATTATTTGAAGAAATCCAGCATCGCAACCCGCGTCGCTCTCGAGTGCGTGCATACTAGAATCCGGGAGGCGAGGGAAGTACAAGGCCACCCATCATCCATGCTGCAAGCGCCTCCTCCTCAAGTGGAATCATTGGACGCAAATCGTCATCTGCCTTGTCGATCCATAGTCTCATGGCAGTGCTCACCAGTACAGCACGTCGGTCTTGTGGTGTGCTTTCTTGGTCCAGCACGTAACCATTCCCGGAACACCTTGAATCCGGATGCGAAGAAACTTGGTAACACTTCCCCAGTCGTTTAGTTCGAGTAATTGCATGTTCGCAAAAAACTCTTGCACGATCCTCTCACTGGTTCGAGTAACCAGGAGGTCGTCAACATACGCGCCGACCACAACCGTTCCACCTTTTTCATGCTTAACGAAAATGCATGTGTCTGTAACACACTGCGTAAATCCAAACTTCATTAATGTCTCGCACAGACACTGGTGCCACAGGCGCCCAGCCTGTTTCAAACCATACATGTTGCGCTTTAATTTGAGCGCGAGCTCCTTTGGTGATTTCACACCGAAATCACGCAACTTATCCACCGTAATATACATGCCTTGCGGCACCTGCAATTATATTCCAACGTCATCTTCGGACTTGGCCTTAGGGTAAGCACTTTGCACATCGCCGTGGCGTGCCTCTACTTTCCACACTTGCGCCAACACAAGGAGCAACTTTACGTTATTCAACTCCATCACGGTTGAAAACGTGAAAAAATAGTCAGCGCCGAAAATTTGCTTATCGCCTCGGGCGACCAACCTCGCCTTGTACCTCTCAACCGACCCGTTTGCACTGACTTTCGTCTTGTACACCCATTTGATCGGAAGAGGTACCTTGACTTCAGGGCGGCGAACGACGTCCGATGTTTCGAGGTCCTGGAGAGCCTTGAGATTCTCCATTTCCGCTTGCTTCCACATCTTTGTTTGCGGGTCGCCATGCGCCTCACGATAATTCTTCGGATCCGGCTGCATCATTGATCCACTTGACGGTTCGGAACCTGGCTCGCAAACCACGTAAATGCATAAAGCGCCTTCCGTATTTCCACCATTTTCGGTAATTATTTTCGAAACATCATCACTTGAAACGGCCCTTTTGGTCCTCGATGCTTCATAATCCTGCTCTTTAGCCGTCTTCTTTGGATTTCTGCGCGTCTTCCTGGTGTCTTGCACAGTGTTTTCGACGTGTCCCGACGTGGTTTCAGGCTCCGGTATTCCGTTACTTTTGCGCCTGGAACTTGGCGTATTCACATCGGTGTCTCTCGAACGCGTTTAAGCCATTTCTTCCAGTTCTTGGTTGCGTTCACCTTCTAACACCTTGGTTACTTTATCGCTCGTTTCAGGGCTGAGCTTTTGAATCGCGGTGACGTGCCTCGTCACCACGACCACCCTGTCCTTCAACAATAACACCTTGAAACCTTTCGTTTCATCGCTTTTCCCTAGGATAAGGGCGAGTTCACCGTGCTTCGCCAATGTTTTCTTCTTCGGGTCCCGCCAAACCATGCACGGAGACCCGAAAACCACAATGTCGTTCACTGCCGGCCGATTACCGTTCAGTACTTCCAGCGGCGAAATTCGCCCAATATTCGATCTTGTCGGAGTACGGTTGAGTATGTATGTGGCATACTCAGCCGCCTCCGACCAATATATTAAGGGTACACCGGACCCGAATATCATGCACCGGACCATGTTGAAAATGGTCCGGTTCATACGTTCCACCTTGCCATTCGAGGCAGGATTTCCCGGTTCAGCTACTTGGTGGCGGATACCGGTCTGTTTGCAAAACAGATCGAAGTTCCTATACTCTCCGCCACCATCAGTGCGCAACACGTGCACTCTACACGAAAACTCGTTTTCAAACCAGGCAATGAAATGCCCGAACATTCTTGCCGCCCTGTCCTTTGTTCGCGCTGCGAAAACCCTTACATAGTTCGAATAATGGTCCACAAAAACGACCAAATATGGATTGCCTCGCCTGTCCTGGGGAGTGATAGGACCCTTGAGGTCACTGCAGATCACTCCTCCGATGCGATCTATCGGGTAGTTGCTACCCGAATCCACCTTTGACAGCGCCTTCCTGGTTGCCTTCCCCTCGGCACACGTAAGCAATTTGGCCTATTTGTGTCCGTTAAGGCGATACCAGATCTGGGGTCCCTGGCCAATCTTTCGATGGTATCATGGCCAGGTGACCCAGTCGCACATGGAAGTGGTGCAGGCTGCCAGTGTGCACGTCTGAACCGACGTCTTCCAACACACTATTGACAACCATGTCACCGAAATCCTTCGAAAAATTGCTTGCCCTTTCGGCCTTCAGCTTGGCGATAAACTCCGATCCATGCGACATAACATCGAAAAGTTTTTCATCTTTAATCATGCCCGTAGCTTGTGGCCATCATCGACAATGGCGCATCCCTTTTCACGCAGTAGGCCAAGTGAAATCAAGTTTCTGGCTAGTTGCGGTGCAAATTATACTTCGGTCAAGATAACGACCGTTTCACTTTTGTCGCACATCGGCGACGTAAGCCGACCGACTTTGGTAGCCTGCAAGGTACCACCATCCGGCAATGCAAAAGTGTCATCAGGACCGCAGTCCTTTAAATCTTCCGACAAATTTGCGTTCGACACCAAGTGTCTAATTGCACCACTATCAATAATCCAAAGGTTTTCATTGCCACTTTCATTACCACATGCATTAACATATGCATCTATAGTGATATCCATAGTCGAAAGCACGAAACGCTTTGACGACTTGTCGTTTCCGCTACGACTCGGCCCTTGGCCGCGATCACCTCCATTCTTGCGACGCTTCTCGGGGCAATACCTCTGTATATGCCCCTCGCCACCGCACGCGTAGCATGCGCGCCGCGCCTTGCCAGATTTGGCGGCATGTGCCTGCAACTTAAGGGCTGGCTTACTCTTCACGGCGTCGTCTTCCAATTCCTGCGCCCAGGCAATCAATTCTTGTGCGTGGCCGAGGTAGTCCTCTCTTCTAGGATCATACCTCACCATCAGCATCACTTTCAGTCGCGGCTCAGCGTACTTTACAATGTTTTCTACAATTAACTTTTCACTCGACCCTCTTTCGCGAGCCAGAGCTACTAGATATAAGTAGTGTTCGGTCCAGCTGCGCCTCGCATCCTTTTCCATGGTGAACCAGGCATCAGCTTGGTGGTGGGATATATTCACCTTAAATCCCAACTACATCTGCTCCATTACGTATTTCAATGTTGGGCGAACCCGCCACCACGATGCAATATTAGTACGATAGTACTCCGCGGCGGTGCCTTCCAAATGCTCGCCAAACTTATTAACCTTCAAGAGTTTTCTCCATTGGAACCCGGAAGTGATTTCTCCAATCTCAATTGCCTCCATAAACAGGTAGGCCCATTGGTGGTAGCCTGCACCCAGACCGGGATACACTCGCGCCCCGAAAACTTCTCTATACTCAACTTAGGTATTTTGTACCCGGTGTGTTGCACCGGTACATTACCCTGCCCGGCGGGCACTCCAGCACCGCCTTCACCTTGCGCCCCTACCGACGACCTGCGGGGTGCTTCATTCACTTTTGGGTGTGGACGTGCGCCAGCTTCCACCCCTTCGTCCTCGGTCAGGTCGTTCAACGACATCTGCTTACCGAAGGGACGGTAATTCTGGAGACTCTCCCGAAACCCAGAGTTCGGTACACGCACCGGGGATTCTTTCTTAGACTCGGGCGATCCCCTCGTAGATGCTCGTCTGGCCTGCCCTGCATCTTTGTTATTCAGGGAGCTCGCAACTTCCCTCAATCTGCGTACCAGCGCCCGAAATTCATTCACGGAGGGCACATCATCTCCATCAGAGTCAATAATCATAAATCGAATAAAAACACTTCGGTCACTTCCGTCAACCACCAGCCCTTCGATAGGGGACTTTCCACTAGCTCCACGAAACGTAACAACGAAAAAATATCCACGAGAGTATACTCCAAGTACCAAGAAAACTCCACGAGATCACTTGACGCAACTTGGGCTCATACCCTGTTAAAAACTTTAATAAAGTTTTAGGACACTTCCCGCGATCAGTACTCACCTGCTGTCGAAGTTTCAGCATGGGAGGATCAGCGGAAGATGCAAGTAGGTAGGCGCCGCGTAGCATCCTAGTTCAGTAGGGGCGTACACTGATTTAAATGCAAAAAGTAAATTAAAGTATATTATATATGGTTACTTAAGTATCTATCCAGTAATAGTGCAACTTAATCCTGTAACCGCTATTATATGCATAAAATGTATGCCGTACCTGACAGCCAATGGGATTCCACCATTTGGAAGAGTGCAAAGTCCAAAATGGATACACACTCTTCCAACAGTCGCTACCCAGCACAGATTTATGAGATGACTATCTTCACTTGCCTATTATCGAGGCGTGCACTCTTCCGTTATAATGTCACTATTCAAAGCGGATCTAGGCTATATACTTACATGCCATATGATCTATTATCAGTTCCAGAATTAAAAAACGGAGAAAACTGCGCAGGCAGTCCTTACTCCAATAAGAAACTATACTCAAAACGGCACAAGACCGTATACGATGCACAGGAGCGTGACTAGTGCTATTAGAAGTTTTACGTTTAAGAAATGATGAGAAGGACTTGTAGTCGGGGTTGCAAAACTAAAAGTGAGATTTATTCTTGTGAGTTATCTGTTTTGCTCCTTGCCACTTATTTTGACCTATCTGCGATTGGTTAGTTTGCCTATAGTAATTACTAAGTAAAAACGTTGTAGCAACTTCAACTTGAATGTAAAAACCTAACACCAGTACCAATATTCCCCCCGTACTAACCACTTGAGCAAGGATGCGATTGTGATATTCGGCAGAATAACAGGCTATCATGCACGAAAACATCACCTTCAACACTCTCCCTTGATGGTTACGTGCATGCTCCATCCGTGTCCAGAAGTCTGAGCCCATCCAAAAACTTAGTGTGCTTCACTCGCCCAAGTACTTTGGTTAGCCCGTCAGAATCATCTCGCCGGTCGGCTTTTATTCAAGCATAATGATGCCCGCTTCGACTTTCTCTCGAAGAAAATGAAACTTGATGTAGATATATTTTGTTCGCGCATGGTAAACTGGATTCTTGGCTAGTGCAGTACAACCTTGATTATCTTGGTATATCATTGTTGCCATTCCAGATGCGCATCCTAGTTCGTTGAGAAGCAGACGCAGCCATATCTCTTCCTGCGTCGCGGAGTACAGAGCCATCTACTCGGCCTCGGTGCTTGATGTCGCCACTGCTGATTGCCGCTTGGACTTCCATGAGACCACACCCCCGTTTAAAAAGAAAACATAACCCGTTGTTGATCGTCGTGAGTTCGGATCACTTGACAACGACGCGTCTGCAAACCCCACAACCTCTCCCTGATTCATGCCATCAAACACGATGATGTAATTTGCGGTCGTCTTCAAATACTTCAGCATACGTTTGGCGGCGGTCAAGTGCTTTTGACCATGACACTCTCAATACTTTGCAACTTCACCAACTGCGTGAGCGATTTCTGGTCGCGTACATGTTGCCACGTACATCAAGGCACCAACAAGCTCACGGTATAGCCACTTTATCACGAACTTGTCTTCGTCATCAAGCTTGGTTAAATTTTCACTCTCGTTCATTGGTGTGTGTACGTCCTCGCACTTCTCAACGCCGAACTTCTCCGCCAGGCGTCGTATGTACGCACGCGAATTTATGCATATTTGCTTGTTTCCTCGATCTCGTTTCACTTCGATGCCTAGACAGTACTTTATCCCACCAAGTTCCTTGTTGCTAAATTCATTCATTATCTCACGCTTGATCGCGTTAATGTCCTCTTGTGTCCGTCCAAAAAGCATCATGTCATCAACGTGAATTATTACAAGGCTTAACTCTGATTGTAAACGCCGCCCGTGAACACATAGATCCGCAGCTGTTCGAGTGAAGTCGTTCTTCTCAATATGTGCGTCCAGTCGATTGTTCCATTCATGGGCAGCCTGCTTCGTACCATAAAGTGCCTTGCGCACCTGCACTTTTTTCGGGGTAATTTTTATCCTCGAAATCTTCAGGATGATCCATGTATATTTCTTCTTTGATCTCTCCGTACAAAAATGCGTTGTCAACGTCAACTTTTTCGATAAGTAGATCTTGCTCTGCCTCGAGAGAGAATGCGTCATTGATCGACTCTTTCCGAGCTACTGGAGCAAATTTGTCGACACCGGGCTGCTGCGTGAAAACGTTGGCGACAAGTCTGGCTTTGACTTGACAATTTCGCCGTTTGGGTCGCGCTTAATTAGGTAGACCCATTTGCATCCAATTGCCCTTTTTTCTGTTGGCAAGTCTTCAAGCGTCCAAGTTTTGGGTTGCACCAATGACTTGATCTCGCTGTCCATTACGTGCTTCTAATCGTCTCTGTGTTTACTTTGCAGTACTTGCATGTAACTTGGTTCGTTTCCGCCATCGTCTTCATCGTTAAAACAATACAGTGACGTATATCCGGACTCAAAGTAGTCGACGTTAAACTCGCCGCGTCGTAAATTTGGGTACTCTTGATCATTACGTAAAATTTATTGCTTCCTGCACACCGGATAGATCATTGTGTAACGGCTTTTCATTGCGATGAACGTCACAATGTAGCGGTAGCCGGACTTCGAAGCTGGGGCTATGGGCCCTAGCACGTCCGATCAAATGGTTGTGTCTGCACGACGACTCTCTCGTTCTGTGGACTCCGTTTTTACAGTCTTGAATGTTTTGCGCACTTGCTTTGCCGTGGCGCAGACATCGCATACAGTACTCGTGTCCAAGAACTCACCGCTTATGTGGACATCCATGATTAAATTTTTAATTGTCGAGAAGGACACATGTTCAAGTCGACGATGCCACAGCACAGCCTCGCTTTCAGCTGCGTGGCACTCATTACTTGTCTCGACGTTAATCATCATAAGAATGCCGCGTCGAGATCCTGTTGCAACGACTTGCTCTCCCTTGCTCACAGTACACCCATTCCGTGATAGCTTAACTTTCATTCCACGCGCCGTGACATCCGTCAGCGAAAACAGATTCTTGTTTAGGTCTTTCACATGAATAACATTTTCAAGTCGCGCGTTTGCCCATGACTTTCCGTTCCATTCTCGAATCATAACACTACCTTGTCCAAGCACTGTCAACTGAGAACTATTTTTGGCACTTGACACGATACGTGTTGATGGTGCCTCAGCATACTCAACGAAAGCGTTTTGATTCTTGCACATATGATCCGTGGATCCGCTATCCATAACCCAACACTCTTCGGTGTCTCCTTCAACAGCATTAAATGCCACGCTTGAGTTGTCTTCACGCTGTTCCCAGGAGCTATTCGTCTTTTCCAACAGTCGCGGGCGTAGTTTCCGCGCTTCCCACACTTGTAGCACTGGACTCCTGCTCCCATATTACGCTGACCTCCGGTTTCTTGCCAGCATCACGCTTTTCTCGACGCTTCCCCACATGAAACGCCGTTTCTCCTTCAATACGTGTCGTATCGTTCTTCCGTACTTCTTCAGCAATAAGTTTTCTTACTAAATCGCTGAAGCTGAATTGGGTAATGATCATTCGGAATGACTGTACCAAACTTTCATATGACGCAATCAGGCTGCGAAGCATCGTCGCACACACATACGCTTCGCTCGGCGCGCATTTTGCTGCATTAATATCCATCACAAGACTCTCAAGTTCCGTCACGTGTGAGCTACTTGTTGCGGTGTAGTTGAATGACGCAAACTTCTCCTTGAGCCATAGGCAGTTAGCCATATTTTGAGTGTGATGTAACTTGGCGAGCGACCCCCACGCCTCTCGTGCGTTCTTTGAATTTACGACGTGCATGAGCTGTGAGGCACTCAAGCTGAGCACTATTGATGCATGCGCTTGTTGAGCCTTGGCGTTCGTAACGCTTGAACCTCCATCCACAGCCTCCCACAATCCTTTTGACATGAGATACATCCTCATCTTGAACGCCCATAGCGAGTAGTTGTTCCCATCGAAGAGCTCCACCTTAGGCGTGTTGTCCGTACTTGGGCTCATAACCTTTTACTTTTAGGAAATGATAAGAAGGTCTTGTAGTCGGAGTTGCAAAACTAAAAGTGTTTAAACATTTATTCATGTGAGTTATCTGTTGTTGCTCCTTGCCACTTATTTTGACCTATCTGCGATTGGTTAGTTTACCTATAGTAGTTACTAAGTAAAAACGTTGTAGCAACTTCAACTTCAATGTAAAAACCTCACACCAGTACCAATATTCCCCCCGGTACCAACCACTTGAGCAAAGATGCGATTGTGATATTCGGCAGAATAACATGGTATCATGCACGAAAACATCACCTTCAACAAGAAGTACAGACTTGTTTGGTTTTTGTGGGTAAACCTACGAAGTCAATGACGTCACGGAATAGACAATCGGCATTAAAGATATGTCCACCCAAAGAAACTGGCTAACAATTTCCATTGTTGAAGAAATTCCAATAAAATAAAATAAAATAAAATATGAATTATTAAAAGATTAATGATACAACCATTCACTACTAGAAACCATACCAAAAGGAAAAGCGCAATAATAAATTAAATAAAGTGGTGATAGCTGAGAGCTCTGACGGACAACTGGTAATGAACATTGTATGTACAGGTGAAGTACAAGATTTGCTGGCCTGGAGAATCAAAAAAGCAAGCCACGTGAAAACCTAAATCAGCTTCTAGGCCACATCGACCTTTACTGAGGTTTAAGAATATAAAGAAGCCACACTGTTTCTCAAATTTTGTGTCTGCTCAAAGAGAATATGAGACGTTTTTGACGTCACTGGGAGACAATGCCACCGCAAAACAGGGGCTAAGAAATAGGATAGGATTGGTAGAGAGAGTAGACATCAGGAACTAGAAACGTTATATACTAATTAAATGATAGCAGAATTAGATCTCCTCATCACCGATATCATTCTTGACGCTTGACAACCTATCGAAACTTAACACTCCACTCTTCTATACTTCCTCAGCCTTATTTCTGTCACACTTCTCGTGCAATGCTTCAATTGGCAGCAACCCGTTTAGATTCTCCTCTTTGTACGCAGATACCATAATTAAACATCATTTTAACTATCCTCCATTCTCTAAAATTGTTAAATAGCACTCGAATCCATAGCTTAGATGTAGTCGAAAACTTAGATCGTAAATGTCCAATAGTAAATACAATATAAAACGAAAATAATCACACTTGATATCTCCACAGTCAAACACACGTTGGTGGCAAGAAAGGTATCAGCAAACAGTTCATAAAGAGAAGAAGAATATGTCTAATAATACAGGGACTTAATAAATGGGATGTATATTGAGAAGTGATTAACTAGCTAACATGAAATTATGTAACAGATGTAGAAGTTATGGTAAACTTCCATATGTGTTGGCTGCTTGAGTACTGTACCAATGGAGTATTATGTAGAGCTGCACTAAGTGCTGCAATGCGTAAAAAACAATACAATTCAACCGCTTGTATTGTATGGTTTTACCCGGAGTTCTTACTTATACCTCTCCACGGCGGCTTCCGAGACAGCTTCTTTAAGCGGGATTCATGACATCCTGTAACACACGGTGAACGCATGGTGGATCCCCCTTATGTTACGTCTTTCAAAAGCAGCCCGTGTTTCGTTGAAACACTACCCCACTCATCATTTTTTTCGTCCACAAGAACACTAGCTGAACAACTAATATATACGTACCAAGCGAACAAGATCTAGAGAGTGCTCGCATCTACTTTACGGAGTAAACCTGATTGTCTTTTCAATATCTTTCGCCATTTTCTGTACGGGATATAGACAATGTAGACCAATTAGCACAAAATTTCTACACTGCGGTAAAATACGGATCATAAACTGTTACACTGCGCGTGTGTACCCGCAACTAACACTTTTACCACTTGTGCTGGTCTACGCTTGAAAGCGAAACTCGTCAAATATCCCATCGTCTTTTTCGTATCGACCGCATTTGACTCAACACGCGTGTAGTGTTGAAGGTAGCTGCATTCATATTCTTCTTTGTCTTTTCTAATGTCTCAGAAGACCTCCCTTCTCTTTGTATTTCTTAAAATCGTCATTGTTGACAAATGCACTGGTTTTGTCCTTTCTGTCGATGCTATTCTTAAACTTGGCAAACGATTGCGTCTGAAATGACACACAAGACATTCCAGCACCAAAAAATGAGATGAAGAAACCTTTTCACCAGTGGAAGCAAAATTGGCGATCTACACACAGCATATGCGGAGCGCAAACACGATGACGGAAAGACACGAAATGTAACAGTGGTGCTGTCGCTGCTTACATTGTCGCAGATTTAATTATGAAATTATATCCCTCTGGATTCGGTTCTCTTAACCGAATCAAATTACTAATGTATTATACGAATTTATAATCCAAAAATTCGTTTTTGGAACAACCTAAATGTTCCAATTAGAACGATGATGTTTCAACTTAAAGATCATCGGTTATTATGTAATGGTGTCCCATTTAGATCACTCATGCATCGGACCGTCATGAACATTGCCCGATGAATGCTGTTTGCAAACGGCCTAAATTTGTCGTTCTGGGGGGATGCTGCAGAGTACGCCGCATACGTGCTTAACAGGACGCCTACAAGTGCGAACGATAGAAGAATGTCACCGTTGGAGGTTCTTTTGGGTGTAAAGCCAAATCTTGGCGAGATGTAACATTTGGATCGCCGTCTACAGGAATCCAGGGACGAACACGCTAGCGCATCGAGCTCAGATAGGAATTATCATCTGAAAAAGCGAAGCGAAGTAATCAAGGGGTACAAGGTGTACCTGAAGCGTGAAAACAAGGTTAGGATCACACAGCATATCAGATATCGAGACACTGGACGAAACTAAAAAACAAGCAGCTAAGAGATCTTTTCGAGGGTGAAACGGAGGATATTACGATGAAAATTATGATGGACGGACAGAAAGAGCGGCCGCAGGGACAACAGATGAAATTATCAGTGCGTCAGATGATGCAGCGCCGTCAAGACAGAAGGAGAAAGGATCTGAAAAGAAGGGAGCGAAGAAGAAGTCCAGGTGGACGGCGATCGTCACCTCACGAGAAGATATGTGGAAAGTATGAGTGAAGAAAAGAAAAATGACAATGAAAATGAAACCAAGGAAGACCAAGTCCAAGAATTGAACATGATTTTAGAGAGGGATCCAAGGAATTAAAGTGAAGCAGCCAAGATTAAAACTGTAAAAGTTAATTGAAGGCCATGAAGGCGGAACTGGATGCTCTAGAAGAAAATCAAGTGTGGAACGTTATTCCAAGACCAAAGGATCTGAAACCACTTCACACAAAGTGGGTTTTCAAAACAAAGACCGATGCTGATGGAAAATTAGAACGTTTCAAGGCCAGGCTGGTAGCCTGTGAAATGAGCAGAAGTATAAAGTTTATTACGAATTGACATTTGCGGAAGTGATGGAGATGACCACTCAATTTTATACTTGGTTTAGCACGAAAGTTGAAAGTAAAAGCTTTGCATGTAGACATACCTAATGCCTATGTTAAGGCATTGGAGACGGAACACGAAATGTTTCTGTATTTGCCAAGAGGCATGGAAATTGATGAAAAGAAGTTAGTGATTTGAAGGTGGAAGACGCAACAAAGCTGGATCTACGACTGAAATAAACACTATACGGCTTGAAGCAGGCGGGCAGGTTTTGGAACCGCCTGCTGCACGAAAAACAGGTGAATTTTGGTTACGAACAGAGTATCACGGAGGGTTTTTTGTGTTAAAAGGTGTTAGCGTCCATCGTAGCTCAGTAGCGTAGGAAACTCGGGTCGTAAACGTCGTATAATAAGGTAATAATACCAAATCGTCTCAAGTCTATATCTCGACAACCAATTACAGCTAGGTTGCGAGATTGACACCCGTTGAGAGATTACTATTAAGCGTTCGACGAAGTGAATGCAACTAGACAGTTATCTAATGCAAAGTTTATTGAGAAGTGATTAGGTAGCCTAACATGTAAATGCATGAGCAGTTGAAGGTATACTATACCTCCAACAGCTGTTGTGTTACCTACATACCTTATCAGTGCAAAAAATAGGCGGTAATCAGAATCGAGTACGGATACCGTATTTTTAGCACCTAAAAGGTAAGAAATACAGATTTCTAACTAAAAACAAATAGTCCTACCTAATTATAATAATTAAGTATACATACTATTTTTAACACTCCTCTTCAATGTGTATTTCCAAAAATCACTCATGTTAAAGGCAGAGCGTGGCGCGTAGCTCTTCGAATCTTGATGCAGGTAGTGCCTTGGTAAGTCCATCAGCAAGCACATCTTGAGTCGAAACGTAGTTAGCTTCGACAAGTCCAACCTTTAATTTTGAGACAATAAACTTGACTCGAATGTCGACGTTCTTCATCTTGGAACTTGCTTGGTCGCCCTTGAAAATATTGATAGCCGCTTGGTTGTCCATGCAAAGTTTCAGGCTTCAACTTGGCTTGAACTTCCTCTATGAGTTCCTTGAAACCCAAAAGCATCACCACGTTTGTCGAAGCCGCATAGAATTCCGCTTCCATGGTCGATAATGAGACGGCACCTTGTTTCTTGAAAAGTCAAGCCACCAAAATGCCATCGAGAAATATGAGTCCACCTGAGGTCGACTTCGTATCGCTCTTGGAACCTCCATAATCCGCGTCGCTATACTCCTTGATGGTCAACTCTTTTCTCTCCACCTCACCACGCCCCATACAAAATTTAAGATATTTTGTACCTTTGAGGCTACGCAAAATTTTCTTGTCAAGCTGCCAGTCTGCAGTAGTGGGGGCATGAGTGCGTCGAGTCGTGAACAGCGTATACGATGTCCGGTGTGGGTGCAGCGAGCGATACAAAGCAAGCTGCCTATCAAAGACTGAAAGTCCTTGATAGTGTTGAGCCATTACTATTGAGGGGTTCACTTGGTTGAAACGAAATATCTTTCAAAATCCGTCCCAATCGGCGTACGCACTGCAATGGCACCTTCGATCTTGAAATCCTTGATGATTCCATCGATCGTGACCTCTTGGTCCAACTTGTAACCGGAATTGCTGTCGAAAATCACTCGCATTCCGAGGAATTTTGAGACCATGCCGAGGTTCTTGATCTCGAGGCACTTCATGTCCTCAAAGAATTGCTACATGATCTCCTACTTTGTACCAGTTACTAGTAGTTCATCAATATAGATGCCAACTACAGCGGTTTCGTCATTCAAGTTCTTGACGTATAGACACATGTCCGTCAAGAACTGCAAAAAATCCAGATCCAATAATTTTCCATGGATCAATTTGTTCCACAGTCGTTCTGCCTGTTTCAGGACGTAAAGCGTCTTCTTGAGCTGGAGTAATTTTCGACTTGGTCATCTTGAGTGCATGCACTGGTTTTTTAGATCCATACCTTGGGGAATGAACAGAAAAATATCGTGCTCATTTTCCTCAGCCTTAACATAGGTGTTTGGAATATCCCCGTGCCTTGCAGGCACCTGCCACTTAGTCTCCAATTCCAGAACCAACTTGACCGTGTTCATATCGATAACGGCGGCAAACGTTAAGGTATAATCAATACCAAAACGCTGCTCGTTGCCACATGCAACGAGTTTATCCTTAAACTGTTCAATTTCACCGTCTTGATTCAACTTTGTAGCCGGTGCGTAAACGCACGGTGCGGCTAGCGCACAGAGGAAGACTTTCCTTAAGCGGCGATACGCCGCTACTTAGCCGATACGCCCTGGTCTAAGGGCTTAGTGTGAGATTGCTCTCTCACTAGGGGCCAAGATTCCCTGAGTTTACTGTTAGCGTACGCTAACGCCTTAGTCTAAGGCTTCCCTTAGTAGGGAGTAGCTAGGGGAGGTGCTCCCCTGCTACGACACTTACAGAACGCTCGACCTTTCCCGGTCGAACGTCTAGCTGGATCTAGTGTAATTGGAAACTGATTTATTTAATATATAATTAGACTAAATTAATAAACTAATGTAAACTATATGCAATACTAGGTAGAACTTACTTAATCCGTACCTAGCCGAAAATGTAATGTGCACCACCTGTGTACCAACACGTGGAAGGCTGCAACGCCTTCACCAAGGGCTCCCGCCCCGATTGGCTAAAACAGCCAATTGGTCCGAACTTTTCGGACCGGTCAATACTTGACCTTAACCGTTGTGTATTTACGTAGACCAACGTAACTAAATGTAACACCGTTACATCCTCCCCCATCAAGACTATTGCCACGAAATAATCGATTATAGTTGGAGACCCCAACTGCCAGAACCCTGGCTTCGAATGAGCACCTCTAGAGTTGGCGATCATATTCCCCGAGAAGGGGATAGCATCTACCCGGACTCCGATATATCGGAGGAGGGGGCTCTTGGGGATAGCTCCCCTAAGGATGACCGCTCTGACGACGCCGAACGGCGATGTCGGCAGTGTAACAGGGTTACATTCGAGTCACATTTAGTAGGTGGTGTACGTGGGTACACTACGGTTGGGGTCAGTATTGACCGGTTCGAAAGGTTTTGAACCATTGGTTATTTTAACCAATCAGGGCAGGAGCCCTTGGGGGTGGCGTGGCAGCCAGCCACGTGTTGGTACACAGGTGGTGTACACTACATTTTAGCTAGGTACGAATTTGGTATGTTCTACTTAGTATTACATATAGTTTACATTAGTTTAAATTAATTTAGGCTAATTATATATTAAATATACATTCAGTTTACATTTCACTCAACCGACTACAGACGCACGACCTCGACCGGTCGCGCGTGTAGTGAGTGCAGTGGCGTAAAGGGAGCCCTCCCTTTAGCTACACCCTTAGTAAGGGAGCCTTGCGTTAAGGCATTAGCGAAAGCTAATAGTAAGCCAAACCGGGAATCTTGGCCCCGAGGAGGAGAGCTCTCTCCTACTAAGCCCTTTATAAGGACGTATCGGCTAAGTAGCGGCGAACGCCGCTTAAAGGAAAATCTTCCTATGTGCGCTAGCCGCACCGTGCGTATACGCTCCGGCTACATCTGGTAGCACTTGTAGTCAATTCAACACCTGTGTTGTTAGACTAAGGCATCCTCTGCAAGGGATGAATCAGGACGATTGGGATAGGTTGACCCTCGTCCAGCAGGAAGCCTTTAACAGGCTGTTATCCTTACTGGGTGACGAGAGTATTCAGCTACTATTGGAGCAGGGCCTTGAGGCCATAAAGGAAAGGGGCAATGCCCTCATCGCCCATGAGGCGAGTTTAGGTGGAAGTCGTTCCACGGGGTTGCGTCCCCCATTATCATTTAAAATAAAGGAGTTCACCGGGGAGAAGAGTGACAACCTTTACGTGTGGCTGCGAGAGGTCGAAACGGACATGTACGCCACGCCTGATCTGGTTTTCCAGAATCAGCTGGCGTTTTTGAGGTGCCGTCAGTGCACTAGGGACTTGGAGACATATGGCCAAGAACTGAAGCCACTGTTGGCAGGGATGTACGCGAAAGCGTATTCGGACGATGTTTTTATCCCCGTATTCATGGGAGGCCTGAAAGAAAAGCCAGCACGTTCGGAACTGTTCCGATGCCGACCCCAATACCTGGGGAAGGCGTTTAAGATGGCGTTTAACGCCGAGAGGAAATTTAGTTCCTATAAGGTGGATACCGAACCCATGGACCTGAGTCAGGTCAAAGCGGAAGAGAAACCTCCCGCTAGGAGTCACTCTGACTCCTTCCCGCAGGGCTTCGAAGCGGAGCTCCAGGCAATGCTGCAGCGGCATGGGCCGCTGAGATGCTTCCTGTGTGGAAGCACGGATCATCTGAGGAACAGATGTCCGAGAAATCCCCAGAGACACACTCGCTTTAAGGGGCAGAGGGCGTGTAAAAAGCACTCGCCCAAGCCGTTGGGAAACGACGTCTCCCAGTAGGTGCGGGGCGCCCTACTAGGGGATCCCTCAGTGCTGTTAAACCTCTGGGTAGGGGCCGACAGCACAAAGCCCCGAGGGAAACGGTGCTTTCTATCACCGAGTTGATGTACCGGCCAGGTTTTCTGGTCGTCCTTGCGGACGTGAAAGGCTTTGATAAACATTGGAGAGTCTTGATAGACTCTGGAGCGTTTGAAAATTATGTCATACGGGGTTCTGTGGAGAATAGTAGGCTGTATGCCGAGGACCTAGAGTCACGTTCTCGTGACGTTGTCACGGTTCGTCTAGCGACGGGCGTACAGGTTTCTGTACCCAAGGTCTCGATTGACCTTAAGCTGAAGTTTCAAGACCTCGACAGCTTAGAACGTTGCCTAGTCCTGGATTTGGACTCGAGGAATGACCTCATTCTGGGCATGAAGTGGCTGGAACGCCACGTGCCATGGATAGACTGGAAGTCTAAGTCCATTGGATCAATGCACCCGCGATCGGGTGAAGCATTGGCGAGTCATGAACCCACCTTTGATCGATCGCAAATGCGATTCTGGAGTGAGACGCCAGATATTGGGATGCGTGAAATGATCAGTCCCAATGAGGTTAAGGAAGAGTTCCTTAACGAGGGGGATTCGGCGGTTAATCCCCACGCCGTTAACGGTGAGACTGGTGAGTTGCCAGTGGCAGAAGTGGATTCCTCTGAGGCGACTCCAGTGGTAGGGGTAGAGGCCCCTGTGGATAGGCGCGAGGAGCTTCCAATAGATGGGGCAATTGACTCCCACATCTGGGTCTCGGGATGATTCCCGAGGCCAGTAGTCAGCAGTCCTATAGGATGCTGAATAGTGTGACAGGTGTTGTCACAGAAGGCGTAAGCCTTGAACGGTTGCCTGGGGTAGGCGAACTGCTGTCGTTGGAGGAGATGTCCTTCAACGAGTTTGAAACTTTGAAAGCAGATGAAATCGACGAGGTTGTCGTATTACGTCCGGAAGAGGAGTTGAACTCCTCATCCACGATAGACGAGTCAGTTTTGGTGCAAACCAAACAGGCATTGAATGCCCGAAGCGGTCTCAAGATCCTCGCGGATCCTGAGGACCCTTAACATTCCTTACTAAAGGAATTTGGAGATGTCATTAGTGACAACCCGCCGAAGGGGTTACCAACGGATCGGGGAGTCCGACATGAAATTGATTTGGTTCCTGGAACCAAATACTGCGTGACTAGGCAGTCACTAGGCAGTGGCCTCTCCCCAAGGAGCAATGCGATGTTATCGACGAATTCTTCAAGGGGAAAGAAGAGGCAGGGATGGTACGGGAGAGCAAGTCTCCCCATTATTCTCCCACTTTTTGTGTTCGTAAACCGAACGGAAAGTGGCGCATTGTGCCTGCGTACAACAAGCTGAATGCAGCAACTGTACTCAAGCAGACTCCGATTCCTCGTAAGGATGTCCTCCAGGACAATATGGCGGGCTGTTCTGTGTACAGTACCTTAGATCTGGTGGACGGGTATTATCAGGTGCTCATGCGAGCGTCCGATATTCCGCTTACAGCGGTCATCACGCCTAGCGGCATGCTGTGGGAGTGGCTTGTTATGCCACAGGGGCTTTCAAATGCGCCAGCGACTTTCAATCACTTGGTGACTCAACTCTTTCGCCCTCATAGAAAGTACGCTCAGACGTACTTCGACGATATATTCGTTCATAGTCGCGCGGAAGGCGACTCGTCTGATGTCCAGACGCACCTAATACATCTTCGAGCGGTTCTCGAATGTATGCGGGAGCATCAGTTATATGCAAACGCATCCAAGTGTATCTTTGGTGCCGAGGAAACTCCTTTCCTCGGATGCTTCATCGGTAACGATGGAGTTCGGGCGGATCCCGCGAAGGTGAAAGCCATGGTGGAGTGGCCTTCGACTGTAAATCTTAGATATTTACGGAAGTGGCTTGGATTAGCCAACTATCTACACAAGTACAGCGAGAACTACGCTGAAATGGTGAAGCCATTAACCGACCTTCTTAAAAAGGATGTTGATTGGTGTTGGGAAACCAAACACCAAAAAAGCTTTTGAAGCGGTAAAGGGGAGTTGTTGAAAGCTCCCGTTCTTGATCTCCCAGATTCTGGGAAATCATTTAGTGTCGTCTGCAACGCCTCCGATTTCGCAATTGGATGTGCTTCGTTACAAGCAGACGATGCAGGAAGGGAAAGCATGATTTCGTTTGATTCAAGTTTAGCTGCGCCTTTGGCGAGCTTGTCGGTTCCAACGGAGTGTTGGAAATCCATTAGTATGGATTTTATCTTCGGTTTTTCGAAGGATAAGGCCGGTAACACCGGCATATTGGTCTTTGTAGACCATTTGAGCAATATGGCTCACCTGGCGGCGGTGCCAGAGTCCATTGATGGACAAGGAACAGCGAAAGTGTTCCTAGACCGTGTCGTTCGACAGCATGGTATACCCGATTCCGTTGTGTCGGATCGGGATCCCCGTTTTACGGGACAATTCTGGGGAGCGTTGTTTAAGGTGCTGGGCACCAAGCTCCTCATGTCCACTGCGGATCATCCGCTGACGGACGGTCAGAAGGAACGCGTTAACGCGTTGTTGAGGATATTCTCCGGAGTTTATGTCCGGATTCTCCAAAGGGTTGGAGTGAGATGCTTCCTATGGTCGAATTTGCTATAAACAATTCGGTCCATTCATCTATGGGGTTTACCCCGTTTTACGTGAACGGATTAGTGAATACGAGGGTTCCGTTGACGCCACGTGTGTGTGGCCCAGGGATTGAGGGAGGAGGATTCCCTGATGTCAGCCCTTTATCTATGCGAAAGCACATCGATAAGTTTTTATCGACGCGCCTTAGTGTCTTACGACACGTCTGCGATGCCATGGCGGAAATCCAAGACAAGCAGAAGGAGCAAGCTGACCGAAAGGGACGGCGTAACAAAAAGGTATACAGAGTAGGAGAAAGTGTTTTATTAAACGCTAAAAATCTTCCTACACATGCAGTTTCGAATGTGTTGCGGAATAAACTGCGCCCCAAGTTTGTGGGTCCCTTTAAGGTACTAGCCCGAAAGGGCTTGTCGTACACCTTAGACATCCCGAAGGCGATGCGTACGAATCCAACCTTCTATGTGGGTATGCTTAAGCCATACCAGAACCCGGAGGCGGGTCCCCTCTTGGACGAGGGTGGGAAAGTTGGATAGCCGAAAGGCACGACAGGTCGGAACATCTTCGACAGGGTTGAAATACGACCCTGAAGCTCCGCAACGAGAGACTCGAGGGCGGCAAGCCGCCCCTCGAGGCGTTCATTCGCACACCCCTCGTTGATGAGTCCCTCCTGGGAATCTTGGATGCGACGGCTGTGTCGATCACAGCGCTAGTGGAGATCACGTAGCAATAGCGCGACCCCCTCCTCCAGTCCCCGATACGGAGGGTACTCCACATTACCATGTGGAACGCCTGATGGCACGACGCCACCACCGGGGTGATACCCAGTACCTGGTGAAGTGGAAAGGTTATCCACATTCCCAGAGCGCGTGGGAGTCCGAGACTCCCCTGCGGCAGGATTGCTGTGACGACGTTGACGGTTTCGAGCGGGAGAATCCCGCTGAGAGTCAACTACCAAAGGGGCCGAAGAAGCCCCTTCACTCCCATTAGCTGGGAGTTTGCCGGAGGCAGATGCATAGTTTTCATTGCTCTCCGGCACCACATCGAGAGCAGGGCGCGTGTAGTAAGAGGCAGGTAATTGCCCTTGTGCTTTGTCCTTGGCATAGTCCAAGCGTAACGCCCTCTCTACCCGAACGTCGGGTTCGTAAAAGCTGTTGTACAGCGCATCAAAGTTGGGGAAGCGCTTCTCCCCTTCCGCCCAAGCGTGGTATTCCTGTTCTGAGTCCTCGACGCTTTCGTTCCGTAAGAGAACAAAGGGAACCTAGTGCCTGTTTCCCGAGGCGCGTCCGCTAGCACTTGGCAGTAAACTGCTTAGGCATTCGCAGTTTGGACAGAGTTATTTCCGGCGCGCAATTTCACGCGGCAGTATAGCCGCTGTACCAGGGGTATAGGAGGCTAAACCCTTCTTGACCGCGTTCTTAGCCCTCTTTTGATGGTCACGAGGTCCCTTCCGTGCCAGTACGGCACGTCAGGCCTCATGAACCGAGGCCGGTTCATTGGTGTTGGTCGCCTTCGGTGACCCGGGTGCATCACCCATAGTTGGTAAAGGTGGCGCACGAGTTACCGCGTTTTCCCCACATGTGGGGAATGGGTTGGATGACCGACAGCACCGTTCGGCGCTGTCGTAGTGGTCAGCCGTTGGGAAGATATCCCCAAGGGCATCCACTTCCGAGTTATCGGAATAGTTTTCTTCCATTGCACCACTAATGGTGCTCATGGTCAGCCAAAGTTCTGGCAGTTGGAGTTCTCCAACAAAATTTTGTTTATTGCGTAAGCAATAGTCTTGATGGGGGATGATGTAACAGGAACACATTCGAGTCACATTTAGTAGGTGGTGTACGTGGGTACACTACGGTTGGGGTCAGTATTGACCGGTTCGAAAGGTTTTGAACCATTGGTTATTTTAACCAATCAGGGCAGGAGCCCTTGGGGGTGGCGTGGAGGCCAGCCACGTGTTGGTACACAGGTGGTGTACACTACATTTTAGCTAGGTACGAATTTGGTATGTTCTACTTAGTATTACATATAGTTTACATTGGTTTAAATTAATTTAGGCTAATTATATATTAAATATACATTCAGTTTACATTTCACTCAACCGACTACAGACGCACGACCTCGACCGGTCGCGCGTGTAGTGAGTGCAGTGGCGTAAAGGGAGCCCTCCCTTTAGCTACACCCTTAGTAAGGGAGCCTTGCGTTAAGGCATTAGCGAAAGCTAATAGTAAGCCAAACCGGGAATCTTGGCCCCGAGGAGGAGAGCTCTCTCCTACTAAGCCCTTTATAAGGACGTATCGGCTAAGTAGCGGCGAACGCCGCTTAAAGGAAAGTATTCCTCTGTGCGCTAGCCGCACCGTGCTTATACGCACCGGCTACAGGCAGCCTAATCCGTTCCCAACACGTGGGGAAAATGCGCTAACTCGCGCTCTACCATTGCCAATTTCGGATGGCAAATCCGAGTCGACGAAGGCGACCATGACGACCAATGAATTGGACGTGGAACAGGAGTCTTATCTTGCCGCAAAGGCACTAGTGGCTGCATTACGCGCCCCCAGACGTCCTTCACGGGCGGCATATCATTTTGCGGGTCATCGTGATCCACAAAAGTGGGCTAAAAATGAGGTAAAGAGGGGTTTAGGCTTCTATGCCCCTGGCCCTGCGGCTGAACAGCCGTGTCAACTCGAATCCCGAAAAGAAACTCCGGGAAAACGGCTCACGCAGAAGCAGTTCACTGCCGCCTTATACCGAACGCAAATCGGGAAACAGGCGCAGGGTGTCCATGTTGAGAAACTCCGCGAGGTTCCCTTCGTTCTCCTACAAGGAGGAGATTCCGAAGAGGCAGAGCAGAAGTTCCGCGCTTGGGCAGAAGGGGAGAAAATCCTCCCTGACTTTACAAAGCTGCACCACAGATATTTCGAACGTGACGTTCGGGTGGAGAGGGCATTGCGCTTTGGCGTTTGCCATATCCAAAGCGATGGGGCAATTATCTTCCCCTTATAGCACGCGCTATGCTAGCGCCTGTGCCCTCAATTTGGTACCGGAGCGCATTGCAAGCTCCGCATCTGCCTCCGGCGAACTCCCAACTACTGGGAGTGAAGGGTCTTCTTCCGCCCCTTTGGTAGTCGAATTGCATAGGGATTCTCCCGCTCGAAAGCGTCAACGACGTCTCGGCAGTCCTGCCACAGGGGGAGTCTAGGACTCCCACAAACTACGTGAATGTGGATAACCCTTCCACTTCAATATATACTGGGTTTCACCCCGGTGATGGCGTCGCGCTATCATACGCTCCACATGGTAATATGGAATCCCCTCCAAATCGAGAATTGGAGGAGGAGGTCGCGAGATTGCGACGTGAGGTTCACGAGCGCTGTGATCGACACAGCTCTCCCATCCTGGAAGTCCAGGATGGACTCCACAATGAGTTGGGTGCGATTGACCGCATCGAGAAGCGGCTTGACTCTATCGAGTATGCCCTTGACGGATTTCGCCGTCTTGAGGGAAGAGTTGAAGCTTCCGTTGCGGAGCTTCGTAGTCGCATTTCTACTCTGTCGGAGATGTTACTCCGCCCTGCCGTGCCTTACGGCTATTTGCCTTCTCAACCTCCTCCAAGAGGGGACCCTCCTCCGGGTTCTAGTATGGATTAAGCATACCCACGTAGAAGGTTGGATGCGTATGCATAGCCTTCGGAATATCCAAGGTGTACGCCAGGCCCTTTCGGATAGCACCTTGAAAGGCCCCACAAACCTGGGGCGCAGTTTATTTCTTAAGACATTAGAAACTGCATCTGTAAGAAGATTTTTAGCGTTTAATAAAATACTTTTCCTATTTTATACGCCTTTTTGTTGCGCCGACCGTTGCGGTCGGCCTGCTCCTTTTGCTTGTCTTGGCTTTCCGCCATGGCGTCGCAAACGTGTCGTAAGACACTAAGGCGCGTCGATAAAAACTTATCGATGTGCTTTCGCATAGATACAGGGCTTACATCAGGGAATCCTCCCCCCTCAATCCCTGGGCCACACACACGTGGCGTCAACGGAACCCTCGGATTTACTAATCCGTTCACGTAAAACGGGGTAAACCCCGTAGATGCATGGACCGAATTGTTTATAGCAAATTCGACCATAGGAAGCATCTCATTCCAACTCTTGGAGAATCCGGACATAAACTCCGGAGAATGTCCTCTACGACGCGATTAACACGTTCCGTTTGTCCGTCCGTCTGCGGATGATCCGCAGTGGACATGAGGAGCTTGGTGCCCAGCACCTTAAACAACGCTCCCCAGAATTGTCCCGTAAAACGGGGGTCCCGATCCGACACAACGGAATCGGGTATACCATGCTGGTCGAACGACACGGTCTAGGAACATTTTCGCTGTTCCTTGTCCATCAATGGACTCTGGCACCGCCGCCAGGTGAGACATCTTCCTCAAACGGTCTACAAAGACCAATATGCCGGTGTTCCCGGCCTTATCCTTCGGAAAACTGAAGATAAAATCCATACTAATGGATTTCCAACACTACGTTGGAACCGACAAGCTCGCCAAAGGCGCAGCTGAACTTGCAGAGGGTTTGACCCTCTGACACGTCTCACAGGTGCGTATATACGCACCGAACCACTTATACATGTTGGGCCACCAATACAAAGCGCGTAAAGTGCTGTAGGTATTATCCCGACCTAAATGACCCCCGGTGGGGGCGTCATGTGCCTCAAAAAGGACACTATACTTCAGTTCCTCAGCATGAGGAACTACCACCCGCGGAGTGTCCTCCGCGCTCGTGCTATAATATAGAAAACCGTCACAGTACCTGTAGCGGTGTAAACGATCGTTAGCTCGACTTGACAGGGTTGGCTCAGACGAGCTAAGTCTCTTTTCACCTAACGCGCGGATAAGCGCCGTACATTGAGGGTCTTTCTCATACGCGTGGCGTATGAGATCTACCACAGACGTGGTGACGAATGTCGCGTGAGAGAGCTCGTAATCGGGACGACGCGAGAACGCGTCCGCAAGCAAGTTCTGCTTGCCAGGTTTATACTTAACCTCAAAGTTATACTCCGCAAAGAAGGAGAGCCAACGGGACATCCGTTGCGAGAGATGAGGCGACTTTGTCGCTGTCCGTAAGGACGCGTGGTCAGTATGAACCACGAACGGCTTAGAGCCGAGTAGGTGAACCCTAAATTTTATAAGAGCATACTTCATTGCAAGTAGCTCCTTGTCATGAACGGGATAGTTCCGTTCCGCAGCTTTAAGCTGCCTCGAATCAAGCGCAATCACGCGTTCCCTTCCTGCATCGTCTACTTGTAACAAAGCACATCCGATTGCGAAATCGGAGGCGTTGCAGACGACACAAAATGGTTTCCCGGAATCTGGGAGATCAAGAACGGGAGCTTTCAACAAGCTCCCCTTTACCGCTTCAAAATCGTTTTTGGTGTTTGGTTTCCCAACACCAATCAACATCCTTCTTAAGAAGGTCGGTTAATGGCTTCACCATTTCAGCGTAGTTCTCGCTGTACTTGTGTAGATAGTTGGCTAATCCAAGCCACTTCCGTAAATATCTAAGATTTACAGTCGAAGGCCACTCCACCATGGCTTTCACCTTCGCGGGATCCGCCCGAACTCCATCCTTACCGATGAAGCATCCGAGGAAAGGAGTTTCCTCGGCACCAAAGATACACTTGGATGCGTTTGCATATAACTGATGCTCCCGCATACATTCGAGAACCGCTCGAAGATGTATTAGGTGCGTCTGGACATCAGACGAGTCGCCTTCCGCGCGACTATGAACGAATATATCGTCGAAGTACGTCTGAGCGTACTTTCTATGAGGGCGGAAGAGTTGTGTCACCAAGCGATTTAAAGTCGCTGGTGCATTTGAAAGCCCCTGTGGCATAACAAGCCACTTCCACATCATGCCACTAGGCGTGCTGACCGCTGTAAGCGGAATATCGGACGCTCGCATGAGCACCTGATAATACCCGTCCACCAGATCTAAGGTACTGTACACAGAACAGCCCGCCATATTGTCCTGGAGGACATCCTTACGAGGAATCGGAGTCTGCATGGGTACCGTAGCTGCATTCATCTTATTGTACGCATGCACAATGCGCCTCTTTCCGTTTGGTTTACGAAAACAAAAAGTGGGAGATGAGTGGGGAGACTTGCTCTCCCGTACCATCCCTGCCTCTTCTTTCCCCTTGAAGAATTCGTCGATAACATCGCATTGCTCCTTGGGGAGAGTCCACTGCCTAGTGACTGCCTAGTCACGCAGTATTTGGTTCCAGGAACCAAATCAATTTCATGTCGGACTCCCCGATCCGTTGGTAACCCCTTCGGCGGGTTGTCACTAATGACATCTCCAAATTCCTTTAGTAAGGAATGTTAAGGGTCCTCAGGATCCGCGAGGATCTTGAGACCGCTTCGGGCATTCAATACCTGTTTGGTTTGCACCAAAACTGACTCGTCTATAGTGGATGAGGAGTTCAACTCCTCTTCCGGAAGTAATACGACAACCTCGTCGATTTCATCTGCTTTCAAAGTTTCAAACTCGTTGAAGGACATCTCCTCCAACGACAACAGTTCGCCTACCCCAGGCAACCGTTCAAGGCTTACGCCTTCTGTGACAACACCTGTCACACTATTCAGCATCCGATAGGACTGCTGACTACTGGCCTCGGGACACTTCCCGGGACCCAGATGGGGGGAGTCAATTGCCCCATATATTGGAAGCGCCTCGAGCCTATCCACAGGGGACTCTACCCCTACCACTGGAGTCGCCTCAGAGGAATCCACTTCTGCCACTGGCAACTCACCAGTCTCACCGTTAACGGCGTGGGGATTAACCGCCGAATCCCCCTCGTCAAGGAACACTTCCTTGACCTCATTGGGACTGATCATCTTAGACATCCCAATCTCTGGAATCTCTCTCCAGAATCGCTTTTTCGATCGAGCAAAGGTGGGTTCATGACTCGCCAATTCTTCACCCGATCGCGGGTGCGTTGATCCAATGGACTTAGACTTCCAGTCTATCCATGGCACGTGGCGTTCCAGCCACTTCATGCCCAGAATGAGGTCATTCCTCGAGTCCAAATCCAGGACTAGGCAACGTTCTAAGCTGTCGAGGTCTTGAAACTTCAGCTTAAGGTCAATCGAGACCTTGGGTACAGAAACCTGTACGCCCGTCGCTAGACGAACCGTGACAACGTCACGAGAACGTGCCTCTAGGTCCTCGGCATACAGCCTACTATTCTCCACAGAACCCCGTATGACATAATTTTCAGACGCTCCAGAGTCTATCAAGACTCTCCAATGTTTATCAAAGCCTTTCACGTCCGCAAGGACGACCAGCAAACCTGGCTGGTACACCAACTCGGTGCTAGAAAGCACCGTTTCCCTCGGGGCTTTGTGCTGTCGGCCCCTACCCTGGGGCTTAACAGCACTGAGGGATCCCCCAGTAGGGCGCCCCGCACCTACTGGGAGCCTTCGTTTCCAAACGGCTTTGGCGAGGACCTTTTACCCGCCCTCGGCCCCTTATAGCGAGTATCTCGCTGGGGGTTTCGCGGACATATGTTCCGCAGATGATCCGCACTTCCACACAGGAAGCATCTTAGCTGCCCATGCCGCTGCAACATTGCAAGAAGCTCCGCTTCGAAGCTCTGCGAGAAGGATTCATAGTGAATCCTAGCGGGAGGTTTCTCCTCCGCTTCGACCCGACTAAGGTCCATGGGTTCAGGACCCACCTTAGAGGAACGAAAGTTCCTTTAGGCGTTAAACGCCATCTTAATCGCCTCCCCCAGGGATTGGGGTCGGCATCGGAAGAGCTTCGAACGTGCTGGTCCTTCTTTCAGTCCTCTCATGAACACGTGAATGGACACATCGTCCGAATACGCTTTCGCGTATGTGGTGGAGCGGCTGATCAAAGTATTTGAGGCTTGATCAGGCGGTACCACGTCGCCCGGACTGCCGACTGACAAAAAAAGGGGGCCTCCGGTTGTCCTTGACTGCTTGTGTTTCTGCTCACCTTGTGTACCCGACGGCTTAGGCGTGGGTCGCTCTCCAGGTGGCGGGGATGGCACACTACAATTCCTTGTGGCAAGACTGAGTTGACTTGTGATGAGTCGACTGATGCGATCAGGTGTGATCAACAGTGATAAGGCTTGGGCAGGCAATAAGAGTCGTCTATCAGCGGTGATCAGACTCTATCAGGTGCGATCAGGTGCTAAAAGTCACTGATCATCTAGTTGACGTGGGTTGTGAGCATCTGAGTGCGGGTCGCGAGTCGCAGTGTGTCGATCAGGTGTTGATCGGCAAAGGGGTACTCGATCAGGCAGCGAAAATCTTCACTACCCGATCACAGAGCCTCCTTAAGCTTAATCCGTCAATAGAATACCCAAAAATACCTTCTATTCTAGACTTAAGCCTTAGAGGGACAGTCGATCAGCGCGTTCGACGGCCTGATCGACGATTACCACCAAAAATCCGCCTAGTGTTCCCGTAGGGCGCTTAAAGCAGCCGAACACTAGGGGCCAAAACGTGTACCAATAGGGGAAGAGGTGAGAGCTCACTGCTCGATCACGTTCCCGAGACCAAAAAAACCTTTAAAAAAGAACCGCTGACACATCGGGCGGAGTTGCAGGTGAGTTCTCACGCTCTACGCCTACCGGTGGGCCAAAAATGCACTAAGTGCTCCCGCCCGGGACGTAGAGGTATTTAGTAGAAGAAGGGAGGCCCTGAGTTGCGCGTCCCTGTAAACGATCGGCGCGATCGTACGCAAAAGGAGAACTTTATTTTTGCTTATATCCTAGTATCTACCAAAAACCTAATATCAACCAATCAGAACTACCCATTCCTACGCATTTTGTCGACCTTTCAACCGCTTACCTTCGGGTTACGGTCAGGTAACCGTGCCAGTTGTCGCATCGTCTAAGACGTCCTATCCACGCCTCGTCCCTGTCCGCCACCGTTGTGTCAACAGTTGTACCGTCTGGGGTACCAACTGTGGTACCGATTGTGGTGCCCACTATCGTACCACCTTTCGTACCGACTATTGTACCGACAAAATTTGTGGTACCCTCTACCACAGCTACGCCTATAGGGGTGCCTATAATTATGCCCCTAATTACGTACCAATTTTGCGGTACGCTTTACCACAGCCTCCCCTGAACCCCGTCCCAGCTGGACAGCGGTTGGGGCGGTGGTCGATCATATCGTCGCCACGTTGCTAACTATTAGTCATGATGGCCTCGATCATGGTCGATATCCATCAATCATGACTTCATCGGTAGTGCAATCTGCACATATCAATCTGCCCTGTCTCCTTCGAGCGACTCGCAGGTGAGCAGAGCATTGCCAATCATTCAACCGTAGCGTCCTCGATCAAGCCCTCGTGATCATCCATTCTTGTACTTCTTCTGCGAGTCTGATCATGGAGATAACCTCAGGTGGCAGCTCATTACTCGATCGTTCCGCGGTCGACAGCTTGGTCTCGGTGGTCCACCAGGCCTACGCGCAGCAAGAGACCATACGTGCGCTGCAGGAGACGATTCGTGCGCATCAAGAGACCATTCGCACACAGCAGGAGGAAATAGTCGTGCTGACCGACTCACTTTCCTTACTTGAAGACTCCACCCGCCTACAACAGAAGCAGCTCGAGTGCGTCGCACGTAAGCTCGCCGACCGCGAGCAGCAGATCGCGTGGTTCCGCGAGCGAGCTGTACCCCTGCGGGACTTCGTCCGCACCACCTTTATCAACCTCAAGTCCCGACTGAAGACATCCGAAGAGGCCCTGGCCGAACATAAAGGTCAGATACGTGATCTGGAAGGTGCCCAGGCCCGGGACCGGTATCTGCTGTCGGTCCGCTAAGAGACCTTCGATCATCAGGTGCAAGAAATTTCGCGTCTTGAGGCATCTCAGGATCACGCAGCGCTCGACCGACTCCGCCAGATCCTGATTGCAGTGCAACGTGAACGCGACCATATTCTGTCAGAAAACCAGCGCTTGTCCGAGCAGCTGGCTAAGCTTTCTTCCAAGGCTCGCAAACGAAAGATCCAGCGTGATCGTATCCGGACGGAGCATGAAACCACTCTCCAAAAGATGAACAACCTCGCCAATGCTCATGCTTGAGCCGACGAGCTATATGCACGTCTTGACACGGTGTCGGCCGACAGGGCTGAGCTGTAGCGACTGCGTACTCAGAGTTCCAAGTTGAAGGGAGAACTTTCGGCGGCGCGGCGTCGTCTCAACCACGCATCTGCGGAGCGCGACGCACTTCGCCTCGAGTTGCGACGCGTTCAGGATGAGGCAGAACAACTGCGTGCTCAATTCTCAATTTCCAGACCATGTTGGCGGTCGTATCATCACACCTGCAAATCCCTCCGAGCGCCGGTTCCACTAATGCGGGGATTAACATGGATGCCAGCCCGTATGCTGCTTCAGGTGTCCCGTCTACAAGTTCCTTCATCCGACCGGCTTCTTCACCCAAAAAACGCGCTCGGCGCTCACAATCCACCTCCCGGCCCAAGCGGCAACGTCTGGCCTCTGCCGTTTCGAGAAGAAGAAGCTGTCACACGACATTAATCCACCTGGTCGGCCGGATGATACAAAAGGACGTGCTATGCGCTCACAGTCTACTTCCCGGTCCAAGCGGCAACCCGCTATTCTCGATAAGAAGAAGCTGTCACACAATGTTCACCCTCCTGATCATCCAGATGACACTGAAGGACGCTCTCGGTGTTCGTAATCCACCTCCCAGTCCAAGCGGCCACGTCTCACTCCTGCTATTCCCGATATGAGCTGGTCACCACATTTTATTTGCCCGCCTGGCCAACCGGATGGTGTCCAAGGTGGTCCTTCTGCTTTACTTGGCACGCAAATTCCGTTCAGTCCCACGATCAGCGAGTAGGGCAGCGAAGGTACGCCGGATCTGGACTCTGACGAATTCCCCTTTCCCCGAACAGGTGACTTCAAGTCGCTGATATCGTTGCCGGGTGAGGCGACTGACGACGCCATCTTGCCGTGGACTTCGGATCAGCTCAGCGGCTTCAATATGAGTAGCGTCTCAGTAAAAACGATGTTCTAATACTTGACACGTCCCGTGGGATGGCTGTTTCCCACCATCACGGACGCCCCTGCGCCTGATGAGTGGTGCAGTCACCTGATTACCCAATCAGCAGTGGAATTACTGTACTCGCAGTGCCCGTGGGATTGTTTCAAGCATATGCTGCCACCCATATCGTTCCGCTCGATCGGCAGGTTTGCTGACTTTGAGGCGCAGTACCAGACTTTCCTGGACCATCACGCGCAGGCGATCTGGAAGTCCACCCATTACCTCCACGTGGATCAGCGCCTTAGAAAGCGCGACGCCTTTTTCCGAGAATTTTACGAGGTTCGACGCCAGCGTAGAAGCCGCGCCGGGGCAGCGTGGAAGAGGATAGTGAGGTTCGTGCTGCAAGGCATGACCAGCGGGGAGTGCGATCTTGACATCTTCTTGGATCCGGCGATTTGACACTGCTCCCGTAATCGCCCCTTGAAATACGCTCCGGCGGACGATGGCACCTGGTACCCAGGGTACCTATCGGACCGACCGCCTTCGACCTTGCAGGATGCGTTGTGCGAGGTGAACGCCGTTGAGCCTTGGCGACTCCAGTATCGCCTTTCCACGGACGATCACCCCGGCAACAAGATTACGAGCCTTCGTCGCAAATTTTACGGATCGAGCTAGCTCGCTAATCATCTTTTCTTCTTCAATCGATAAACATTCTTGATCGTAATAATTCCAATTGTTGCTTCATCATTTTCGGAGTACCCACAAAATCGCTCTTCCATAGTCTCATCTGCCATTACCCCATCACCTTATTGCGCAATATCCACCGAAAATTCACCACATTAAGTCAATCGTTATTTCTCCATTAATCGTAAGTCTTCACTCGTAATTCCACAGTCCATTAGCCGGTCATGCACTAGTGGGACTCTTCATCCACCTGCATTACATCAAACCGGTGTTTGGTAATCATCTTCCGTTCGAAGTCCTTGATTAGGGCATCGCAATTCAGATCGTCCTCGTCTACCCATGACGGATAATCATGACCCTTCCAATATACTTTATATTCACACAAAGTTCTGCCGTATCTGGTCTTTCGACCAGATCGGACATCGGTGACGCGATCAACTTCAAATTCGTCCGGCTCTAGAGTCCTCTTCCAGCTGTCTTCGGGTAGTAGAGCTTCATCGAAATCAAAACGATCCTCTACCCCAGCTGTTAGCACAGCAGTAGGTCGATCTGGAAACTCTTTCACCAGTTTCAACTTGGACATATGCACGACTGGAAATATGCGATAGTCGGTACAAGCTGTAATCAACCTTGCCGCATGATCACCAATCACCTCGTCGACTCTGAAGGGTCCATGCCACATATGCGCCAGTTTCTTTGCGAACCCTTCTTTCACTCGATCGAGGTACAAACAGACCTTCGACCCCGCTTCGATCTTGTGCGGTGTCACCTGATCATTATGCTTCTCCGCTCGGCCTGTTACTGCTTGGTGCAGTCGGGTGCTCACTTGATCACGGCCGTAGCGGTAGTCTTTCTGCAGCCTGTATCTCCATCGACGTGCATCGCGGTCTTTACGCCGAGTTCCGCCCAGTTGCAATGTCGATTCCAACGATGATCGTGGATCCCACCCTTACGCCAAATAAAACGGTGTTTCTCCACGAATACGATCTGGAGTCGAGTTCATCGCGAACACCAGTCGCTCTGCATACGAACCCCAATCCTTCTGACCGACATCCGATACGTACATCTTAATCGCTCGTGTAATCGTCAGCACTGTTCTCTCTGCCTTGCCGTTCGCCTGCGGACGGTATGCCATAGTTGCACTCTGCCGCTGTCCCACGATATTGTTGAACGCCCGAAATACCTCGGACATAAAACCGGGTTCTAGGTCGTGTCTAATCATCTCACCAGCTCCAAATCGTCGTAACACACATTCTTCATAATTTTCAGCAACTTTCTGTGCTGTACGAGACGATCCAGCTTTCGCGATTACCATACCCGTGAACAGGTCCGTCCATATCAACAACTCCGTATGCCCATCAATCGAACGAGGCAGCGACGGGATATGATCCATGGCTATCACTTGGAACGGGTACGTAGCCTCAATATTTCCGGGCGACATCCCTTTGATCGTAGGTTGACCCTTCCCCGTCTCACAATCTACACGTTGTCCAACGAAGCTTTGCACGCTACGAAAAAGTCCACGCCAATGAAAGTAACGTCTGATCCGCTGATATGTTCGCCCTATACCCTGGTTTCCCCCTCCAAACTCACATGATAATGGTGGAGGACATCCGCATGTAGGGTTTCCGGCACGACCAGCTTAATTGAGGAGCGTCGCTCGTCTCGATCATCTTGATCACAGCTGGCTTTTCCTTTGGTCATATTTCCGCAGTAGATCAACAACCCTTGGTCGTCGACGTCATAACAATCGGCGATTTTCGCGCACTCTTTCACCTCGTCTGCGCCCAGCTGTGACACGTTACCATTCAAGTAACATCGCAAATCACAGATCCACTTTTCTTCGTCTTGCGCCTTTTTAATACGCTCCGCCCTTATCCCTTTTATGGATAATTCGGGCCACGTTGACAATTGCGTTTGACGAATGTTACGTGATCGCGTCTTCACCAGCACTTGTGCGGCAGTGGGATCTTCCTTCCAAGTAATCAACTCCGGAAATCTGTTAAGATCGACCAATTCTTCCAGCTGTTTCCCATATTTGATCTCACATCGTTCCCCATCCCGCATGGCAGTGGTGGTGATGTGATCAGCACTCTTATTCCACTCTCATTTAACATGCAACAGGTCATGGTCAGGCCATTCGCGAAGGAGTTTCAACGCGCGCTGTTGCAATACTTGCAACCGCGGAGTTTTACACTCTATTTCGCCACGCATTTGCCTGATCACCAAATTCGAATCTCCACACACGATTATCCTTCCTTTGGAATATTGCGATATCAAATCCAAACTTAGCAGCAGTCCCTGGTACTCGGCTTCATTCACCGTGATGTTTGGTGCATGTTCCGCAACCGCGATCATGATCTTCCACTCCGGCAGCTTCCACACGATAGCACCGAATGCACCAACGCATCGCTTAACACTAGCAGACCCGTCGAAGCTGATCACGTACAGCTCTTCGCCTTTCTCGAACGTGGGAGGTGGTACTTCAATCGTCTGTCGAGGCTCCTTTTTTGGTGCGATTGCGATCAGGGCCTCATCAATTTCAGTGCGAGGAGTGATACTTGCGGCCAGCGCCCTAGTACCTCCTCTTCTCCATGCACGCATTTCTTGATCTCCAAGTCCCACTATGATAAGATTGAAGCCCATTTTCCCAGTCTTCCATCTATCCCGTTGGACGTCAAGAGCCACTTCAACGTGGATCGACGCGACAGGACAACGATTGCTTTTCCGACCAGCATCGTGAAGTAGACGTCTAGAATTCGTAGAAGGGCCAGCACTTATTTTTCAGCGGGGCTGTAATTCAGCTCACCGTTCTTCATTGTCCGGCTGGCAAATGCGACAGGGCAATATACTTGATCATGCTCTTGCACCAACGCGGCAGACACTGCCCACTTGCTGGCAATCACCGGCGTCTTTGCTTGGTCGAAATGGTGCAGAGTTTAGGCTGACGCAATCTTAGCTTTCAGCATGCTGAATGCCACTCGCGCCCTAGTTAATCGATCATCCTCATAAACCGGGCTCTCGTTGACCAATGCCCGGATCTTTAACTCTTGATAATCAATTTCTCGTAATTCATAGATCACAGCGGCATAAATCGCAAAGTATTCGATAAATTGACGGTAATAATTCAGGCTCCCCAAAAACGATTGCATAGCACGTAAAGTGCCAGGAAAAGGCAAATCGATCAGATCATCCAAATTCTTCGGATTCGCTTCCAGACCACGGCCAGAGACGTGATGTCCCAAATAAGGCACTTCACTTCGCCCCAGTACGATTTGACCACGCTGATCGACAATTCCACTGATCACACTTCTCCAACAGGTTTCGAACCCTGTCACACAGGGTTGCCCATGTAGGGACCGGGATCAAAATGTCATCAATATAGGACCGTCGCTGCAACACAGACGGTCCTCGGGCTTGGTCGGTCTCTCCCCCAGTAAATACATCAGCCGTTTCATCAGCACCGTCCTTAACCTTGAGATACCCGTATAATGCATTATCAATCAGCCGCTGGTAGATTTGAGGAGCATTCTTCAGGCCAAAGGGCATCCTATTCCATTCAAACAATCGAAACGGAGTGACAAACGCCGAAATCTGACGTGCTCGATCGGTCATAGACACGACCCAAAAACCGCTCGCCATATCCAAAGAGCAAAACTACAACGCTTTATCCAAATCTTCGAGTAGATCAGATATCAGGGGCATTGGGTACACCATCAAACGTGTGAGTTAGTTCACCGCGCGACAATCGATACATAAGCGAATATCAACCCCATTCTTTTTCGCGATGATCACGATAGGTGATCCCCAGGGTGACGTAGACGGCTGAATGATCTTAGTAGCCAATAGCCCCCTGATCAAAGCCGATAACTTCTCGCGAAATTGCGGAGCCACCTTTCGACACTTTTTGGCGATCGGGCGCGCATTGCCTACATCGATATCGCAAAGAACCCCACGTGCAGCAGGAGGTAGCGCGTTCCCTTTTCCGATCAGCAGATGTTTCTTCGCCCAAATTATGTCGCGAAGTTGGTCAATCTCTTCTGCCGTGTTGATCAGCGGGTCGCCAACTTGCATATCATCCTTGGTCACTTCTGGGTACTTGCGGATACTTCAGGCAGCGTAGCAAGTTGTTTCTTCAGCTCTTCCACGAACAAATCTCCGCCTTCATCGTAGCATACTTGGTCTTCGGTAGGAATTACACCGAATTCACCGGTATCGGTTGAGACGGTATGTTCACGCATATCTTGGTCAGGCCCATCTCTTGTAGCAAGTAGTTCAATTTCATGACCAAGGGTCGGATCTTGCACACTCGGCTCCTGATTGCCCTTTTCTTGAACTTCTTGTACCTTATGCGATCTTCCGGTTACTAATTCCACCGATGCCGTGGTCGTCCGCAGGTCGTATTAAAATTCACTGAAGAATAGGGTACTCCTTTTTCACGACCAAAGGACCTTGGTCGACAATTTCTTGATCGTCATACACTGAATCGGTAGAAGCTTGATACGCGAGATCCTTATAGCGATTAGAGCCCACCGAAATAAACCCAGGGCGACGGGGCACATCATCCTTATTCATCCAAATACCTAAAATCATATCGTCAGGATGATCGGCAACATTTGTAATACGCAGATATCGCAAATTACCCACGCCCCTAGTCACAGTGGGAACCCAATCTTTTCCGCGAGTAATCCATAACTTCCGAGATCGCTGATCACGAATCCGGACCTCAGCAGATCGACCTACGGCGATCTGCTCGTACTGACCAAGTTTCATATAATTTACACTCGATCCATACAGCTGTCGGCGTCCTTCTAATGGGATGATTATTTCATCCGGCAGACTTAATGCACCGTGAGCGATGTCCAATCTGACGCCAGCTGGGATCATAAAATCCATACCTAATATAACATCTTGACCAACGAGCTTCCCCACCCATGCATGGAAATAATAGACCAAAGAACCCGCTAAAGTCACTTTAATAGGTGCGTCCTTCGGTGAGGTACGCTCTTTCTCCAATGCCAACACATTCTTGTATTTGACTCGTGTAGATCTGACAATCCACCTTACGAACAAAGGTTGAGTCGACGATCGACACTTCGGCACCAGAATCGAATAGTAACGTGGCACGTTCGTTATTGATTTTGCCTCTCGACTTGGCTTGTTTAAACCACTTTTTTGGCGAGTGGTATTTCCAATATCCACGTGACTCACCCGGAAGCAAAATCAACTTCCATGATCACCGGAGCTCGAGAAAACTCATCAATAAGGAAATTATCCAAACGTGGTAAATCAGGTTGATACCATTTTTCATTATATTTCTCTTTTGCTTGATCAACCCGCTTCTTGTCCACATATGAAAAAATACACACACCAGAACGCTCGTCTCGTACCAGATTCCAACTTTGCGAGCGTCCTGGTTTAACATGTCTTCGGCTTCCTTGGGCAACATTCCCGCATGCTTGGTAGGGTTGTACCACTGTCGAATGCGATTCTAGAATTCTTCCATGGGGCATTTGCAACGTCATGAATTTCGCCGCACGCACGGCAGACGTACAAACAGTGATCCGTCGTGTGTCCCTTCTTGCCACACTTCAGACAGGTCAGGCGTTTCCAACAACGCAAATTGTCGTGCTTAATTGATCCGCAATGACTGCATTTCTTCATCGCCCCTTGGTCAGCAGCACTTGATCGCCTTGTTTACCAGATCGAAGCTCACTAGGTAGACCGTGCGTGACTGGTTGACCGCACATAGCAGCAATCATGTAACGTCTCTGGTCACCGTCACTTCCACCGTCATCGGAGCTTGACTCTTCGCTTCCAGACATCACCTTAATCGCACGCACTGATTTAGGCTTCCGCGCTGGGGCAGGTGACCGATCATCACTGAATTTCTGACGGAATCGGCTGGTGCCTACCGTCGCCATTGGCTGGTACCACTTATTTCGCGCATACGCCCGCAGCGTTCTTCCAGATCCGCGGCGGTATCCAGCCGCAGAAGTGCCAGTTGATCGGCGAGCTCGCGATTGGTCAATGTGTTCAGAAAATGTTGCACATGTTCACGTAAAATCGTAGATGATCCATCCCTGATTGGCAACTTGGCCCGCAGTCCCGCCACATTCAGCCGGTGCAGATACTCAATGGGAGTTTCATCTGATCTCTGTTTCGTGTAATAATACTGGAGGGACGCCGATTGGACACTTCCACAGTATTGAACTTCAAACTCATCCACGAGACTTTTTCAACTTAATCGGGTAGCTCTACTCAGCTGGCGATGACAATTGTGTGCTGGTCCTTTTAGTAAATCACCCATAATTAAGCACTTTTCTGGGTCGGAGGCTTGGTCACGCATAAATGCCGACTCCAAACGACTAATCCAATTCCGCGCTTGATCTTCATCCACTTCCTTCCCTGAAAATTCTTTAAGATCACTGATCGCCGACATCCGAATCCTGGTAATCGTCTGTTGATCAGGCATTCCAGGTACTCTGTCGCAACCGTGGCTTGTCGAGGCAGAGTGATTGGCTCGTCTGGGTCGATGTAATCACGCGGGTATTGTTGATCATGGAGCGAATATACAGATTTCATGTCAACATCTTTAACCGTGGCCGTTTTTCTTGACCTTGACTGACAATAACGGAGCGAATGCACTGATTCCATATCCACGTCTTTTACCGTCGTAACACTTCCTGGCTTGGTCTGGGGACTTTTTGTGCGAACAACTGCAGGTGTCGACTTGCCTCTTTCTTCCGCAAAAAACTGTTTCATGGCCTTGTCGAAAAATGTTTGCAGCTGTGGGCCCTGCGATGATTGATCATCGTCTACCCTGACTGGTTGCATTCCCTCTTGATAACTAAAAACTTGGGTTCATCCTTCTGGAAAACTGTCATCCTGGTGATCTTGGGCTCCATACTTCCAGAACTACTCGACTCCACTTCAGGTTCATCGCCTTCAGAAGGGGAAGATTCGTAACACAATGATCACGTGTGTTCTGCCACGTTGATCGACGGGCCCGCTTCAATCGTCAGCATAGTACGAGGTGGTTCCACCCTAGCGGATTGACCCACTATAGGTACCAACAGTCCTAAAAGCTGCTCGGTAGTTGTCGCGACGTCTTCAGGGTCGAGATCGAACACTTCTTCGGCATCGTAAGCGCCTGTAGTCAAACCAGCTTGCTAAATCAGGCGTGTCAGCCCTAACACCAACTGTATCTTGTCTTTCTCGTACGTTATTGGAATCCTAACCGGCTCCCTCAGTTTTCCACTGATCTTGACCCCGAGTAGGTTCATAATCGAATTCATCAATAATAAATTCTTCAGCTCCTTCATATAAAACGTCCTTTCCAAATCGGATTCCGAGGGTGGAATACTTGGTCGACTTTCATCACTTTCCGAACCCGGCGCCTTCAGCAACACCTTCGGTCGGTCTGGGTCGTAGTATTTCACCAACGGCTTCCAATCCAGAACATCATATGCATATGTAATTGGCGGATCATAACTTGCGTTATGATCCGTAGGGGCTCCTGAAGGATCCTTGAAGGTGGTTGAGGTTTCTTATCCTTCTTTATCTCATCAGGATACCTCCCCAGGTCCTGATAATCAGCATTTCTTTTCTTCTTCAGACATGACGACGGCGAACTGACTTCCATCGTCACAACCACCTCCTCCTTTTCCACCTTTATCTTCACTTCTTCTTCTGCTTCCGTTTTCACGTCCACATAAGCGCCATCTTGCGTAGAATCGCGGTGATATCCCGCGTCGCCCAAAGATCCGGGCACGCGCACCATTGTGGTGGAGCGGCTGATCAAAGTTTTTTAGGCTTTATCAGGCGGTACCACGGCGCCTGGATAGCCGACTGACGAAGGGGGTCCTCCGGTTGTCCTTGCCTGCTTGTGTTTATGCTCACCTTGTGTACGCGACAGCTTAGGCGTGGGTCGATCTCCAGGTGGCGGGGATGGTACACTACAATTCCTTGTGGCAAGACTGAGTTGACTTGTGATGAGTCGACTGATGCGATCAGGCAATGATCAGGCGCAATCAAGCTTGAACCACGTGAGATCAGGTGTGATCAACAGTGATAAGGCTTGGGCAGGCACTGAGAATTGTCGATCCGCGGTGATCAGACTCGATCAGGCGCGATCAGGTGCTAAAAGTCACTGATCAGCTAGTTGGCGCGAGCTGTGAGCAGCTGAGTGCGGGTCGCGAGTCGCAGTGTGTCGATCAGGTGTTGATCGACGAAGGGGTACTCGATCAGGCAGCGGAAATCTTCACTTCCCGATCACAGAGCCTCCTTAAGCTTAATCCGTCAATAGAATACCCAAAGATACCTTCTATTCTAGACTTAAGCCTTAGAGGGACGGTCTATCAGCGCGTTCGACGGCCTGATCGACGATTACCACCAAAAATCTGCCTAGTGTTTCCGTTGGGCGCTTAAAGCAGCCGAACACTAGGGGCCAAAACGTGTACCAATAGGGGAAGAGGTGAGAGCGCACTGCTCGATCACGTTACCGAGACCAAAAAAACCTTTAAAAGAAGAACCGCTGACACATCGGGCGGAGTTGCAGGTGAATTCTCACGCTCTACGCCTACCGGTGGGCCAAAAATGCACTAAGTGCTCCCGCCCGGGACGTAGAGGTATTTAGTAGAAGAAGGGAGGCCCTAAGTTGCCGTCCCTGTAAACGATCGGCGCGATCGTACGCAAAAGGAGAACTTTATTTTTGCTTATATCCTAATATCTACAAAAAACCTAATATCAACCAATCAGAGCTACCCATTCCTACGCATTTTCTCGACCTTTCAACCGCTTACCTTCGGGTTACGGTCAGGTAACCGTGCCAGTTGTCGCATCGTCTGAGACGGCCTATCCACGCCTCATCCCTGTCCGCCACCGTTGTGTCAACAGTTGTACCGTCTGGGGTACC
>CM047591.1:3049214-3076383 GCA_026184515.1 Peronosclerospora sorghi
GGTACCCCAGACGGTACAACTGTTGACACAACGGTGGCGGACAGGGACGAGCGTGGATAGGCCGTCTCAGACGATGCGACAACTGGCACGGTTACCTGACCGTAACCCGAAGGTAAGCGGTTGAAAGGTCGACAAAATGCGTAGGAATGGGTAGCTCTGATTGGTTGATATTAGGTTTTTGGTAGATATTAGGATATAAGCAAAAATAAAGTTCTCCTTTTGCGTACGATCGCGCCGATCGTTTACAGGGACGGCAACTTAGGGCCTCCCTTCTTCTACTAAATACCTCTACGTCCCGGGCGGGAGCACTTAGTGCATTTTTGGCCCACCGGTAGGCGTAGAGCGTGAGAACTCACCTGCATCTCCGCCCGATGTGTCATCGGTTCTTCTTTTAAAGGTTTTTTGGTCTCGGTAACGTGATCGAGCAGTGCGCTCTCACCTCTTCCCCTATTGGTACACGTTTTGGCCCCTGGTGTTCGGCTGCTTCAAGCGCCCAACGGGAACACTAGGCGGATTTTTGGTGGTAACCGTCGATCAGACCGTCGAACGCGCTGATCGACCGTCCCTCTAAGGCTTAAGTCTAGAATAGAAGGTATCTTTGGGTATTCTATTGACGGATTAAGCTTAAGGAGGCTCTGTGATCGGGAAGTGAAGATTTCCGCTGCCTGATCGAGTACCCCTTTGCCGATCAACACCTGATCGACACACTGCGACTCGCGACCCGCACTCAGCTGCTCACAGCTTGCGCCAACTAGCTGATCAGTGACTTTTAGCACCTGATCGCGCCTGATCGAGTCTGATCACCGCTGATCGACAATTCTCAGTGCCTGCCCAAGCCTTATCACTGTTGATCACACCTGATCTCACGTGGTTCAAGCTTGATTGCGCCTGATCATTGCCTGATCGCATCAGTCGACTCATCACAAGTCAACTCAGTCTTGCCACAAGAAATTGTAGTGTGCCATCCCCGCCACCTGGAGAGCGACCCACGCCTAAGCCGTCGGGTACACAAGGTGAGCAGAAACACAAGCAGTCAAGGACAACCGGAGGACCCCCTCGTCAGTCGGCAGTCCGGGTGCGGTGGTACCGCCTGATCAAGCCTAAAAAACTTTGATCAGCCGCTCCACCACACAATTAACTGTTCATTTCGATTTACTTTATCAGCGATTCCCAGTAGATTCAGATCTGTCCAAGACTTTCTTGGATCCTTTCTGCGGCAAACGAAATATTGGCTTGGTAATCACGTTAAATGCATCAAGAATTCGATCCAGAACAATAAAAAACTAACAGAATACCTGATAATGAATCAAACAGGGATGGACACCGTAATTTACAAGCCCCGTAATTTACGTAAATTATCCGTAAATTACCGTAATGTAATTTTTACACGTAATTTATTTTTCGTTTACATAAGGTCGGAAATATAGAGAGGCAAAGACAAAAAAAGGACAAAAAAATAAACAAAAAAAGCAGCGCCTGCATGGATTCGAACACAGGTTGTTGGGTAAAAAGTTGATATCATACCAACTGAGCCCAGCAGCACCTAATAGCTCGAAATTAGGCCAAGTTGACACCATGTATGCCTTACATAATTTAGAAACCAAAAACTCGCCACCACAATCTGACCTGCAGCACCCCAACCCATCTTTCCCAATTAGCCTGCATCCTACCATCACCCTCTTCCATTGCCTCAGTGACCCATCCATCAACACCCCTCCTCCTCCTGCTTGCCATCTCTACCACCTGCTGCCATGGGAAGGAAGAAGGATAAGCATGTCCATCGTCAATTTGCAGACCAACCAAGCTCTGTCGTGAAGGGGTTGAAAATTATTATAAATCCACTTAATTAACAACACAAAGAGGTAATAAGCCAGTCCTCCTTGTTTTACCTCCCGGGTATTTAATACTTCCGTCCGAACCAACAAATCAGTCAAACACACTTGGGGTACACTTCCAAAGGCTGTTCCGGGCTGCCCCCAACCCTAGCGCACTTCAAATGGCTGCTGCTCCACTCACTAGGGCGTGCGCTCACCGACTTACTTGTGTTACACTTGGTTTTTGTATTGAATCAAAAAGAAGGGTTTTTGAGGGCTGCCAGAGATCTTCGTACTTCAAGGGAAATTTCGTTCTATTAAGTATTACTACCTCCTACATCAACGTCAATCACTTTTTTCACCCACGACTTTTTGGTTACTTCAGCGCTGACTTCAATACGTGGCAGTTACCGCTGAGTCCCTCTGTAACCTGATTGATCATCCTTGAGAGCTACCACTGATTCTCTCTATAACCTGATTGATCATCCTTGACAGTTACTTCAGAAACCATCTGTAATCTGATTGAGCGAGGTGGCCGTCGCATGTCACTCCTGGTTGGTTAAAATATCCATTTATATCTCCACATTCATACCAATCACAAACAAATTATCCGTGAGGTGGCCGTCGTGAGGTGGCCGTCGCACGTCGCTCCTGATTGGCTGAAAATATCTTTTCCAAAATAAAATACTTAACCACTTGAAAACAATCGAGAATGCGCAAGCCGATCAACTGGAGCAGCTTTTTTGAGGGCGCATAACTTTTCGTTGGCTTCTCCTCCATGAACGGACCCGCCGTTGTGCTGGTAAGTTGCGCCTATGTCTTGACTTCCTTATGCAATGCTGACAGTTCGTCTTCACAATCTGTTTTTCTTGATATATCATGTGCCCTAGCGCCCCTTTGTTGTTGAGTATGAAACCAAGGGCGCATGAGTTTCGTTCGCTTTGCTGCCACGAACGAATCCGCCGTTGTGCTGGTAAGTTGTGCCTATGTCTTGACTTCCTTATACAATGCTGACAGTTAGTCTTCACAATCTGTTTTTCTTGATATATCATGTGCCCTAGCGCCCCTTTGTTGTTGAGTATGAAACCAAGGGCGCATGAGTTTCGTTGGCTTTGCTGCCACGAACGAATCCGCCGTTGTGCTGGTAAGTTGCGCCTATGTCCTGACTCCCTTATGCAATGCTACCAGTTCATCTTCACAGTCTGTTTGCCTCGTTATATCGTGGGCCCTAGTGCATGGATTGACTACAAGAAATTGAATGCGCCACAAATCTTTGCAATACGCAGCCAAAGCGAAGGATTTGTCCAGTCCAGCTTCTTCTTGGCAGCGGGAACGATGACGCCAATGCGACCCTTTTTGTTTGCTGCTGCTGCTGGTGAGACGCTTCTGGGGTATGCCATCAATGCTGCGAAGGTAGGATTTGCACTGAGGTAAATTATCCTTCATTCTTGTAGCATTCTTTGCGAAGGTGCTTCCACAATGACGGCATTTGACGACCCCAGATTTCGATGAGCTGTGGTGAAGTGGAAACTATATTTACAGTATATAAAAAATGGACTATGGTAGTTATCAATGCTTGGTATATTTTATCTTGCCAAACTCTACATACTAGCACGATGACGTTTGTTAAGCTGGTGATTCCTTCAAACACTGAATATTAGTGATAAAGATTGTGTCATGTCTTCAATAGGTGAACAATACCAACACTTAGTGTAACACGATGTTAGTAGTGCGAAGCTTCTGTCTTCTAGCAAGATGCTTCAATTCATTACTAGTGCCAAGTGATGCTTCCCACATATGGATTCGAGTGCTATTCAACACTTTCATATCATCGTGATATAAACGGGCTGTTTTGCTAGGTTGGCTGTACTAAACCGTATGTCTTTAATAATTCAGCAATCGTAGACTCTTGGTCTAAACCGTGGCCTTCTTTTGGTCCTCCAACGATTCTGGTTCCAGCTAAATCCTTCCTTTAGTTCCAGGATTTTCATGTCCACATAAATTTCGCAACAATTTGTTCCGTCGTTCCTGTAACCAAAAGATCATCTGAGTAAGCTCCAATAAGTACCGTTTCATTTTTATGTTTCATTATGATAACACATGGGTTGATGACAGACTGCGAAAACTCCTTTCTTGCAAAGTTTCACACAGCAACTGGTACCAGAGACTACCAGACCATAGAGATTTCGTTTAAGCTACAACGCCTATAGATCCAAGAGCTCCAACCCAAAAGTAGTTTCCAGTTGATTTATTTTAATTCTCATGCTTTGCGGCACTTTGAGGTGGAAGTAATACCCTTCCTCAGTTTTTGCCTCAAGGTAGGCACTTGTTACGTCGCCGTGCCGTGCAGGTACACCCCAGATCTGCGCCATTCTGAGAATTGCCTTCACATTTTTATATCCATCACCGTCGAAAACGTAAAATAATAGTCTTCACCGTAAACTTGTTTGTCGCTTCTCACCACCAACCGTAATTTGTACGTTTAATTGTACTATCTGGCTTAAACTGGATCTTGTAAAAAAATACTTCGTGGGCAAAACGATTCTTGCCAGGTCTCTTTCACCAATTTTCAAGTTCCAAGATCTTTAAGCGATTTCAACTGCAAACTTCCCCACATCCAATTTTCTCCTTTTTTTATGTAACCCCTTGGTCCAGAACGGCTACCCGCATACCGCTTTCATACGAGCATCGTCAGACACCGCGTATACAAATAGGGCGCTTCCTCCCTTGCTGGTTGCCCAAGGTTTTCTTGTTTTTCAAACGTTGTCTCTTTTGTTCACTAATTTTGTTCTGCTTGGTTTTGTACCCTGCTTTCTTCGTTACTGCAGGAGCCATTGCCTTCTTTTTTTCCCTCTTTGTTGTTGATCTGCGCGTTTGTCCTGCGGTTTCTTGGTTTCCGTTAAAGCTTTGGGTTCCGTGCTACTATCCCCCATTTGACGTTCATTCCGAGGATACGCTCGCATGCCTTCTTGCGGTTAGCTTCTACATTCATTTTCTGGTTCTTGTTCTACCGCATTCTCCAGACACCGGTTTTTTAACTGTCTTCCTAATGGAACGTTTCGATCCATGACATGCTATTAATACTTAATACTTTTTTCCTCCAGAAACCGGACCTTGTAACATATCATTTCGTCACTTTTACCAGAATTAGGGAGCGTTCATCGTGTTTGCGAGAGCCTTCCTTTTTGGGTATCTCCAAACCATGCAAGGCGGCCCGAAAACCACAATATCCACGAGATAAGGTTTTCCCCGTTAATAATTTGAATAGTGACATATTTCTAGGATTAACCTGCGTAGGAGTACGGGTGAGTATATAGGAGGCATACTCGTCCTCCTTCGATTATTACATCAATTGGATTCCTCATCAGAAATCATACACTGAAGCAAACTAAAAATGGTCCGATTTATTCTTCACACTTTCCGTTTAAGGCTGGATCTTAAGTATAGCCGGTGCGTATACGCACGGTGCGGCTAGCGCACAGAGGAAGACTTTTCCTTAAAGCGGGGTTCGCCGCTACTTAGCCGATACGCCCTTGTAAAGGGCTTAGTAGGAGAGAGCTCTCCTACTCGGGGCCAAGATTCCCGGGTTGGTTTACTGTAGTCTTTGCTAGTGCCTAAACGGCAAGTCTCCCTTACTAAGGTGTAGATAAAGGTAGGGATCCCTTTACGATACGGCACTCACTACACGCACGACCGGTCGAGGTCGTGCGTCTGTAAGATAGAGTGAAATGTAAACTTAATATATTTAATATATAATTAGCCTAAATTATTTAAACTAATGTAAACTATATGTAATACTAAGTAGAACATACCAAATTCGTACCTAGCTAAAATGTAGTGTACACCACCTGTGTACTAACACGTGGAAGGCTGACACGCCACCCCCAAGGGCTCCTGCCCTGATTGGTTAAAATAACCAATGGTTGAAACCCCTTCGAACCGGTCAATACTGACCCCAACCGTAGTGTACTCACGTACACCACCAACTGAATGTGACTCGAATGTAACCCTGTTACATCCTCCCCCATCAAGACTATTGCTTACGCAATAAACAAATTTTGTTGGAGAAGTCCAACTGCCAGTACCTCTCGCTGAGCATGAGCACCTTCAGTGGTGCTATGGAAGAAAACTATTCCGATAACTCTGGAGTGGATGCCCTTGGGGAGATCTCCCCAACGGCTGGCCACTCCGACAGCGCCGAACGGTGCTGTCGGTCATCCAACCCATTCCCCTCACGTGGAGAAAACGCGCTAACTCGTGCGTCACCTTTACCAACTAGGGTTGATGCACCCGGGTCGCCGAAGTCAACCATCACCAATGAACCGGCCTCGGTTCATTAGGCCCGACGTGCCGTACCGGCACGGAAGGGACCTCGTGACCCTCAAAAGATGGCTAAAAACGCGGTCAAGAGGGGTTTAGCCTCCTATACCCCTGGTACAGCGGCTATACTGCCGCGTGAAATTGCGCGCCGGAAACAACTCCGTCCAAACTGCTAACGCCTAAGCAGTTTACTGTTAAGTCCTACCGGACTCGCCTCGGGAAACAGGCACGCGGTGCCCTCGTGGATATACTCCACGAGATTCCCTTTGTTATCTTGCGAGACGAAAGCGTCGAGGACGCAGAACAGGCATTCCGCGCCTGGGCGGAAGGGGAGAAGCGCCTCCCCAGCTTTGATGCGCTGTATAACAGATTTTCCGAACACGACGTTCAGGTGGAGAGGGCGCTAAGCTTGGCCTATGCCCAGGCCAAAGCGCAAGGGCAATTACCTGCCTTACTACAGGCGCCCTGCTCTCGATGTGGTGCCGGAGAGCAATGCAAGCACCGCATCTGCCTCCGGCAAACTCCCAGCTACTGGTAGTGAAGGGGCTTCTTCGGCCCCTTTGGTCGTTGACTCTCAGTGGGATTCTCCCGCTCGAAAGCGTCAACAACGTCACGGCAATCCTGCCGCAGGGGAGTCTCGGACTCCCACGAGCTCTGGGAATGTGGATACCCTTTCCACTTCACCAGGTACTGGGTCTCACCCCGGTGATGGCGTCGTGCGATCAGGCGTTCCACATGGTAATGTGGAGTACCCTCCGTATCGAGCACTGGAGGAGGGGGTCGCGATATTGCGACGTGCGTTCCACAAGCGCTGTGATCGGCACAGCCGTCGCATCCAAAATGCCCAGGAAATATTCCTCAACGAGGGGAGTGCGAATGAACGCGTCGAGGGGAGGCTTTCCTCCATCGAGTCTCTCGTTTCGGAGCTTCAGGGTCGTATTTCAACCCTGTCGGAGATGTTCCGACCTGTCAAGCCTTTCGGCTATCCAACTTCTCACCCTCGCCCAAGAGGGGACCCGCCTCCGGGTTCTGGTATGGCTTAAGCATACCCAGATAGAAGGTTGGATGCGTACGCATCGCCTTCGGGATGTCTAAGGTATACGACAAGCCCTTTCGGGCTAGTACCTTAAAGGGGCCCACAAACCTGGGGCGCAGTTTATTCTTCAACACGTTAGAAACTGCATGTGTAGGAAGATGTTTAGCGTTTAATAAAAACACTTTCTCCTACTCTATACGCCTTACTGTTACGCTGATCCTTGCGGTCGGTCTGTTCTTTTTGCTTGTCTTTGCTTTCCGCCATGGCATCGCAGACGTGTCGTAAGACACTAAGGCGCGTCGATAAAAACTTATCGATGTGCTTCCGCACAGATACAGGGATGACATCAGGGAATCCTACCCCCTCAAAACCTGGGCCACACACACGTGGCGTCAACGGAACCCTCGGATTCACTAATCCGTTTACGTAAAACGGGGTAAACCCCGTAGATGCATGGACCGAATTGTTTATAGCAAGTTCGACCATCGGAAGCATCTCACTCCAAGTATTTGGAGAATCCAGACATAAACTCCGGAGAATATCCTCTACAACGCGATTAACGCGTTCCGTCTGACCGTCCGTCTGCGGATGATCCGCTGTGGACATGAGGAGCTTGGTGCCCAGCACCTTAAACAACGCTCCCCAGAACTGTGGCGTTAAACGGGGGTCCCGATCCGACACAACGGAATCGGGTATACCATGCTGTCGAACGACACGGTCTAGGAACATTTTCGCTGTTCCTTGTCCATCAATGGACTCTGGCACCGCCGCCAGGTGAGACATCTTCCTCAAACGGTCTACAAAGACCAATATGCCGGTGTTCCCGGCCTTATCCTTCGGAAAACTGAAGATAAAATCCATACTAATGGATTTCCAACACTACGTTGGAACCGACAAGCTCGCCAAAGGCGCAGCTGAACTTGCAGAGGGTTTGACCCTCTGACACGTCTCACAGGTGCGTATATACGCACCGAACCACTTATACATGTTGGGCCACCAATACAAAGCGCGTAAAGTGCTGTAGGTATTATCCCGACCTAAATGACCCCCGGTGGGGGCGTCATGTGCCTCAAAGAGGACACTATACTTCAGTTCCTCATCATGAGGAACTACCACCCGCGGAGTGTCCTCCGCGCTCGTGCTATAATATAGAAAACCGTCACAGTACCTGTAGCGGTGTAAACGATCGTTAGCTCGACTTGACAGGGTTGGCTCAGACGAGCTAAGTCTCTTTTCACCTAACGCGCGGATAAGCGCCGTACATTGAGGGTCTTTCTCATACGCGTGGCGTATGAGATCTACCACAGACGTGGTGACGAATGTCGCGTGAGAGAGCTCGTAATCGGGACGACGCGAGAACGCGTCCGCAAGCAAGTTCTGCTTGCCAGGTTTATACTTAACCTCAAAGTTATACTCCGCAAAGAAGGAGAGCCAACGGGACATCCGTTGCGAGAGATGAGGCGACTTTGTCGCTGTCCGTAAGGACGCGTGGTCAGTATGAACCACGAACGGCTTAGAGCCGAGTAGGTGAACCCTAAATTTGACAAGAGCATACTTCATTGCAAGTAGCTCCTTGTCATGAACGGGATAATTCCGTACCGCGGCTTTAATCTGCCTCGACTCAAACGCAATCACGCGTTCCCTTCTCGCATCGTCTGCTTGTAACAAAGCACATCCGATTGCGAAATCGTAGGCGTCGCAGACGACACTAAATGGTTTCCCAGAATCTGGGAGAGCAAGAACGGGAGCTTTTAACAAGCTCCACTTTACCGCTTCAAAAGCGTTTTGGTGTTTGGTTTCTCAACACCATTCTACGTCCTTCTTAAGAAGGTCGGTTAATGGATTCGCCATTTCAGCGTAGTTCTCGCTGTACTTCTGGAGATAGTTGGCTAATCCAAGCCACTTCCGTAAATCTCTAAGATTTACAGGCGAAGGCCACTCCACAATGGCTTTCACCTTCGCGGGATCCGCCCGCACTCCATCCTTACCGATGAAGCATCTGAGGAAAGGAATTTCCTCAGCACCAAAGATACATTTGGATGCGTTTGCATATAACTTATGCTCTCGCATACATCCGAGCACAGCTCGAAGGTGTATCAGATGCTTCTGAACATCAGACGAGTCGCCTTCCGCATGAATATGGACGAATATATCATCGAAGTACGTCTGAGCGTACTTTCTATGAGGGCGGAAGAGTTGAGTCACCAAGCAATTGAAAGTCGCTGGCGCATTTGAAAGCCCCTGTGGCATAACAAAACACTCCCATAGCATGCCGCTAGGCGTGCTGACCGCTGTAAGCGTAATATCTGACGCTCGCATGAGAACCTGATAATACCCATCCACCAGATCTAAGGCACTGTACACAGTACAGCCCGCCATATTGTTCTGGAGGACATCCTTACGAGGAATCGGAGTCTGCATGGGTACAGTAGCTGTATGCAGCTTGTTGTACGCTTCACAATGCGCCACTTTCCGTTCGATTTACGAACACAAAAAGTGGGAGATGAATGGGGAGACTTTCTCTCCCGTACCATCCCTGCCTCTTCTTTCCCCTTGAAGAATGCGTCGATGACGTCGCATTGCGCCCTTGGGAGAGACCAATGCCTAGTGACGCAGTATTTGGTTCCAAGAACCAAATCAATTTCATGTCGGACTCCCCGATCCGGTGGTAACCCCATCGGCGGGTTGTCACTAATGACATCTCCAAATTCCTTTAGTAAGGAATGGTAAGGGTCCTCAGGATCCGCGAGGATCTTGAGACCGCTTCGGGCATTCAATGCCTGTTTGGTTTGCACCAAAACTGACTCGTCCATCGTGGATGAGGAGTTTAACTCCTCTTCCGGACGCAACACGACGACCTCGTCGATTTCACCTGCTTTCAAAGCAGTCTCAACTCGTTAAAGGACATCTCCTCCAACGACAACAGTTCACCTACCCCAGGCAACCGCTCAAGGCTTACGCCTTCTGTGACAACACCTGTCACACTATTCAGCATCCTATAGGACTTCTGACTACTGGCCTCGGGACTCATCCCGAGACCCAGATGGGGGAATTAATTGCCCCATCTATTGGAAGCGCCTCGCGCTTATCCACAGAGGTCTCTACCTCTACCACCGGTGACTCGCCGGTTTCACCTAAACGGCGTAGTCGGAATCATTTCCGACGTGCGAAAGAGACGAACTTCGGTTCTCTTAGCTTGGAAGCGCCTTGCGCTTAACTACAGGGGTCTCTACCCCTACCACTGGAGTCGCCTAGAGGAATCCACCTCTGCCAATGGAGACTCACCAGTCTCGCCTATAACGGCGTGGTCGAATCATTTCCGACGTGCAAAAGAGACGAACTACGGGTTTCTTGGCTTGGAAGCGCCTCACGCTTAACCACAGGGGTCTCTACCCCTACCAATGGAGTTACCACAGGTAACTCACCGGTCTCGCCGTTCACGGCGTGGGGATTAACCGCCGAATCCCCCTCGTTAAGGAACCCTTCCTTAACGTCATTGGGAATGATCATTTCAGACATCCCAATCTCTGGCATCTCACGCCAGAATTGCTTTTGCGATCGACAAAGGTGGGTTCATGACTCGCCAATGCTCCACCCGACCGCGGGTGCAAAGGTGGGTTCATGACTCGCCAATGCTTCACCCGAACGCGGGTGCGTTGAGCCAATGGACTTAGACTTCCAGTCTATCCATGTCTCGTGGAGTTCCAGCCACTTCATGCCCAGAATGGGGTCATACCTCGAGTCCAAATCCAGGACTAGGCAACGTTCTAATCTGTCGAAGTCTGCAAACTTCAGCTTAAGGTCAATCGAGAACTTGGGTACAGAAACCTGTACGCCCGTCGCAAGACGGACCGTGACAACGTCACGAGAACGTGCCTCTAGGGCCTCGGCATACAGCCGACTCTTCTCTACAGAAGCCCGTCTGACATAATTGTCAGACGCTCCAGAGTCTATCAAGACTCTCCAAGGCTTATCAGAGCCTTTCACGTCCGCAGGGACTACCAGCAAACCTGGCTGGTACACCAACTCGGTGCTAGCAAGCACCGTTTCCCTCGGGGCTTTGTGCTGTCTTCCCCTACCCTGGGGCTTAAAAGCACTGAGGGATCCCCCAGTAGGGCGCCCCGCACCTACTGGGAGCCGTCGTTTCCCGACGGCTTGGGAAAGGGCTTTTTCCCAACCCTTGGCCCCTTAAAGCGAGTGTGTCTCTGGGGATTTTTCGGACATCTGTTCCTCAGATGATCCGTGCTTCCACACAAGACGCATCTCAGCGTCCCATGCCGCTGCAACATAGCTAAGATCTCCGCCTCGAAGCTCTGCGAAAAGGAGTCAGGGTGACTCTTAGCGGGAGGTTTCTCCTCCGCTTCGACCTGACTAAGGTCCATGGGTTTGGGACCCACCTTAGAGGAAATAAAGTTCCTCTCAGCGTTAAATGCCATCTTAAACGCCTCCTCCAGGGATTGGGGTCGGAATCGTAACAGTTCCGAACGTGCTGGCCCTTCTTTCAGGCCTCCCATGAAGACGGGGATGTACACATCATCCGAATACGCTTTCGCGTACATCCCTGCCAACAGGGTCTTTAGTTCTTGGACATACGTTTCCAAGTCCCTAGTTCCCTGACGTCACCTCAAAAATGCCAACTGATTCTGGAAAACCAGATCAGGCGTGTCGAACATGTCCATAAGCTTTTGCTTAAGGACTTCCCAGGTTGGGAACACGCTCGTGACCGAATCCGGACACGTAAACGCCCATGTACGGGCTTTGCCCGTAAGATGGGTCAACGCAAGTCGTACTTGCAAGTGATCACTGATCACATTCGCTGTGGCGAAGGCCGTATCGACCTCTCGCAACCACACGTAAAGGTTGTAACCCTTCTCTCCGGTGAACTCCTTTATCTTAAACGATAATGGGGGGCGCACCCCCGTGGAACGACTTCCACCTAAGCTCGCCTCATGGGCGATAAGGGCATTGACCCTTGCCTTTACGGCCTCAAGGCCCTGCTCCACCAGGAGCTGCATACCCTCGTCACCCAGTAAGGATAACAGCCTGTCAAAGGCTTCCTGCTGGATGAGGGTCAACCTATCCCAATCGTCCTGATTCATCCCTTGCATAGGATTTCTTAGTCTACCAACACAGGTGTTGGATTGACTACAAGTGCTACCAGATGTAGCCGGTGCGTATACGCACGGTGCGGCTATCGCACAGAGGAAGACTTTTCCTTAAAGCGGCGTTCGGCAAGTCTCCCTTACTAAGGGTGTAACTAAAGGGAGGGATCCCTTTACGCTACGGCACTCACTACACGCACGACCGGTCGAGGTCGTGCGTCTGTAAGATAGAGTGAAATGTAAACTGAATATATTTAATATATAATTAGCCTAAATTAATTTAAACTAATGTAAACTATATGTAATACTAAGTAGAACATACCAAATTCGTACCTAGCTAAAACTTAGTGTACACCACCTGTGTACCGACACGTGGATGGCTGACACGCCACCCCCAAGGGATCCTGCCCTGATTGGTTAAAATAACCAATGGTTGAAACCCCTTCGAACCGGTCAATACTGACCCCAACCGTAGTGTACTCACGTACACCACCAACTGAATGTGACTCGAATGTAACCCTGTTAAATTACGCTTCTGTGATCTGCCTTCGTACTCCAACTTGATTGCAAAAAAGGCTACGTTTCGATATACACCGCCACCATCTGTTATTAGTGCGTGAACTCTGCAATCGAATTCGTTTCGAACCATATCAAAAATTTCGAACATTTTCACCGTTCGCCCCCCTCTTTGGTGCGAGCAGCGAAAACACGTTGTAATTCGAGAAGTTGTAACAGGACTGATCCTGTTACAGGCTTACACTGTGCTGTGCGAGGAAGCGCGCAATACAAGAGGGGTAGGATTAGTTGATGACAACTAATCCTATACTAAAGTAAATATAAATATTTGCTTATCTATTAGAACGCAAAATTAAGAGTGTTTATTAAATGGGTGGTTAGAGGCTAATACTATAGTAATTACCTAACTAATATAATAATATCAAGTCTTAAACTAACTGTACTATTAGTTAACCTCCATGATTCGGTATTTATACCGAATCGACTTTTCCTTCGTAGATTATAATAACTTATAATCTATTATTTGAATTTCAGACAACGCGTCTGAAATTCAACTGTGATATTCTAACTTGAATATCAATTATGTAATGGCACCCCATACATCACCCCCCACTTAAGGTGTTTGGCCAATAATAATTCTCATTTTGGACAATCATGGGTGGCACTTGTTGGTCGTTCTCATTTACCAACTGATTGACCATCGACTCGATGGTCAAGGCACGCGGCGGCGCTCTAAAGAGCGCTGCTGAAAACATTGAAGGAGCTTCTTCCTCCACCTCAGCACTAGGTGCTGAGGTGTTGAGTGACAACGGTGACGCTGCATTAGCAGCGTCAACTACGCAAAGGTCGGAAGACGTACCGTCTTCGACCACAGATGCTGCTAAGGCGGCATCTGGCAAGAATCAGGGAGATGTTGCTAATGCAATATCTCGCACGATCACAACCCCCGAATGGTGTGTTGCCAGGAAGGGTTCTTCCATGTTCGGAGACAGTTATCACTCCGAACAAAGTGATCGGGGCACAGCTGTCCCCTAGAAAGGATCTAGCGAGTCGAAACTCGCTAGGTGCTCATCGCATAACAGCGATGATGACTCTGGTGTCGCTGTCAGCTATGACAGCGACAATGATTATCACAGGTGGTTGCGGGAACGCAGATCCCCACTTGGACTAAGTACTTCTCCACGTCGGGTTGATTTAACCCCGGAGCGTGGTGTTGAAGCAGGCGGTGTTCCGCCTGCTAAAAGAGCTCGAACAGAAGCGTCGCCTGCCGATTCTGAAGCGTATCATCGTACGGAACCACATGTTCCGTACAAACTGGGGTTTTGGACCCCTGGATGGGCTATTGCCCCCAACAGTGGCGGTCACCGTAAGCGGGACTGCCAATATGCGTTGTTCGATATCAACGTGCTGGATGACTGCGAAGACATCCATTCACGTCGATTCGATCGAAGTACAGACGATAGACGTCTGTACTTTATTGACCTCTTTTTCCAGGTTCGATATTATTCGAGCCGGAAAGGGTCAAGGAAGAACAGTCACGATAAAGACGCCCTGACTCAGAGTTGGAATGCTTTTGTTGACAACTACAACAAAAGCCCAGATGATTACGTGAAAAAAGTTCACATAATGCGCGAGCGCTTTTTAAAGCACTCACGAACAGGCAAAATGGAATACATCCATTTTGCTTGCATCAAAGAAGGGTTAAAGTGTGGTGTCCCTTCTCACCTCGTTTGCCCGCGGTGTACGCAGGGCGCTCCTCGTCTGTCAGAGGAGGATTTGCGGAGGTACGGTGGTTTTTCCGTACCCGCCGAAATTCAGGGCTTAATCGATGCCCTAAATGCATCAACACCTAGTGTTGATGCTACTTCGCATTATGAGTTTAAGACTCCTTTTCAAACTCAGTTAAAAGGTCTGGGGCGTCGGCCCTCAGAACCTCAATCGGCTCCCAAGAGTCGAACTCTTGTGGGTAGCCCAGCCAGCGTACCAAGTACTCGGTACGCTGCCCCTTCTTCGAAGGAACCGAGCGCTTCGAGATCAAGCGATCAAGAATGTATCGCTTATTCCCCTGATTATAGATCAGGGATGGCGGAGGTTGAGAATTCCCTCGCCGTTGTTGTTGCGGAGCATGGTTCTTTGCTCCGCAAGATCGAGGAGGGTTATTCCTCCTTGAGCAGCGATATGTCTCACTCTGTGAAGACATATCGGTCTCTTCGCGAGGATTTCCGCGACATCCTCGGGACGCACACTGCCCTTCAGCAGAAGAATGATCTTCTGTACATCTAGCTTTCCCGCTGTAAGGAAGAGCTCGATCGGCACAAGGCTGGTCATGAGCAGTCGAAGGCGGAGGTAATGACTCTCCGCTATGCTCATCAACGGCTGGAAGCCGATTACAAGTCTCTCTTGGGAGACTTGGAGAAGCACGGTATATTCCGTGGTTCTGCGTCTCGTCGTAAGACGAAGACGAATGATACATTTTGAGCCGCCATAATAGAATGCTGGGTGGAGCCGCATTGCTGTGGGAATGTCTAAAGTATAGGCATTCCCCCGAATCTCTTGGACCTTGAAAGGTCCAATGTACTTAGGAATCAACTTCCGTGTAGGGAAGTTGCTTATTGCATGTATAGTCAAATTGGTAGTACTTAATAATACCAATTCGCCTTTCCGAAAGGAGTTTTTGTTCTTCCTTCCTTGCTTGTCTGCATTTTGCTTCTGTTTATCCAAAGCAGAAGCAAGTGCATCTTTTATATAGCGTATTACAGCTTGTCGCTGTAATACGAATTCATCTACTGCTTTATCAGCAGTAGGTGCATTGTCCTCATTGTCTGCAGGCATTGCTGCAGACACATATTCATCGTATGCAGCTTCAGTTTCAATTGAAGCTGCTTCCGCTTCTACTGTACTTTCAGTAGAAGGGCCATCGTTTTGTTCACAAGTTGCAGTTGCAACTTGCGCATTGACTCGCTCAAAATTTGAGCGGGTCCCTCCCCTACTTAGATTTGGCGTACCGCCAAGTAAAGCTGGGGTTCGTGGATGCCTTATGGCATTCACGTAGAACGGTGTATGCTTAGTTGACGCATGCACCGAATTGTTAATCGCGAATTCAGTGAGTGGCAGATAGTCACTCCACTGTTCAAAGGCATGTGCGTATGATCGCAACATGTCTCCGAGAACGCGGTTAACCCGTTCCGTCTGCCCATCCGTTTCCGGATGGTCCGCAGTTGACATCTTCAACTGGGTTCCCAACAATGAGAACGTTTCTTGCCAGAAACGTCCTGTAAATCTCGGATCTCGATCCGAGACAATGTCTTCCGGCATTCCGTGCAAACGGAATACCGTATCAACGAATATTCGCGCTGTTTGAGCGGCGGTTACTTTCGCTGATACTGCAGTAAGATGTACCATCTTACTGAAACGGTCTACAAAGACCACTATTCCTGTCTTCCGACTATTGTCGGGTGGAAGACCGAATACGAAGTTCATTGAAATGGACTTCCAACACTCTGTCTGAACCGGCAGAGATTGCAGCGGAGCCTGTGCAGACTGCGCAGGTTTAACGCGCTGGAAAATCTCGCAAGCGCGTACGTATTTCCGTACCCACTTGTACTGGTTTCGCCAGTAAAAGTCACGTGCGAGAGAAGCGTATGTCTTCGCTCGACCTTGATGCCCCGAAATCGGTGCATCATGATACTCAAACATAATTTGATGTTTGAGATCATCGTCATTTGGAACGACGATGCGAATTTCATCTTTTTGGTCTGTGCTGTAAAGCAGCAGACCATCGTGCAGTCGATATCGATGCGCGCAAGCGCGGAGGAACTCTGGGAGTTCGTCGCGCTTCTCACTTGATTGATTACTTAAGTAATCAATCAACAGACGTGTCTCCTCGTCTGTTTTGTACGCCTCGCGTACTTGTCGTATAATTGACGAAGACAAAGCAGTGCAACGGATCGTGTTTGCACTGGCACCTTCGGTTACGGACGGTTTCGTCTCGTAATCGGGCCTTCGTGATAGCGCATCCTCTATCACGTTCAACTTTCCGGGTTTGTATTCAACCGTAAAGTTGTACTCAGCAAAGAATGACAGCCATCGAGCCATTCTTTGTGAAATATGTGGTGAAATCACGGCCGTGCGTAGCGACGCATGATCTATGTAAACCACAAACGGTCTATCTCCCAAGAGATAGATCCGAAACTTAGCCAGTGCATACTTCATGGCAAGTAGTTCCTTGTCATGCACTGGATAGTTGCGCTCGGCTGGGCGCAACTGACGCGATTGATAGCATATTACGCGATCACGATCATCGTAATCACGCTGCATCAAAGCACAGCCGATAGCGAAATCGCTCGCGTTGCAAAAAAACCACATGGAACGGACGCTCGTTATCGGCTATAGCCAAGACAGGCGCTTCGGTCAAGCTTTGCTTGACTGCATCAAAAGCATCTTGGCATTGGGTATCCCAATGCCATTCGACATCTTTCTTAAGTAATTGAGAAAGAAGTCGTATTAACCCAGCATAGTTGCACGAATACTTGTGCAAATATGTTGCCAACCCAAGGAACTTTCGAAGTTCCTTAACGTTGTTTGGCGTAGGCCATTCAACGATCACACTGATCTTTTCTGGATCAGGACGTACCCCGTTCTTGCCCACAAAACATCCAAGAACGGGTATCTCAGGTGCACCAAAGGTGCACTTCTTCAGATTTGCATAGAGCTTATGCTTACGCATAAGCTCTAACACTCGACGTAGATGCTCCCTATGGACATCTGCATCGCTTTTATCGTGTTCACCCTTACTATGGATGAACACGTCATCGAAATAACTCGGTGCGAATTCCCGCACCGGGCGTAATAGATGCGTTACGCATCTGTTAAACGTAGCAGGGGCATTTCGAAGCCCCTGTAGCATAACAAGCCACTCCCAAAGCATGCCGCTTGGGTTGCTTACTGCCGTGAGAGGAATATCCTTCTTACGCATTAGGATTTGATAAAATCCATCTCTTAGATCGAGAGCACTAAAGATGGTGATCCCGCACATGCCATCTATGATGACATCCTTCCGCGGTATCGGTGTCTGTGCCGGTACCGTCGCTGCGTTCAGCTTGTTGTAAGCGTGAACGATTCTCCACCCACCTGTGGACTTCTTCACACAAAAGGTAGGGGTAGAGTGCGGTGAGGTAGACTCCCGCACTTGGCCTGATTTGCGACGAGCTTCGAAAAACTCGTCGATCGCTTTTACCTGATCACGCGGCAACGTCCATTGCCGCGTAACACAATACTTCGTGCCTGGCACGAAGTCAATCTCATGACGAGTTCCCTTATCCTTAGGGAGCTCGCTAGGTACTTCTTCTGGTAATACGTCAGAGTATTCTCGAAGTACCTCATAAAATGGGGAGTTCGCTTTAAGCGACTCCCAGCTCTGCGCTTCAAAGCGCTGAACTTTGGTTTGATCATTGGGAACCTCTTTCCCAATGTTTTCCACTTGTAATGTGGATATTCGTTCACAAATATCTACTACATCATCTGTTGCTACGATAATACAGATCTGTTCGATCTGATCATCGTGCAAGTTTATCATAAACTTCTTCCAGCTTAGCGCTGGAAGAGCCATCACCTCCGAACCTTCTTTCGGAGGGTGTTCCATCAACAGAGACTGGGTAGCTAATCCGGTATCCTTTGCGTCAAGACGTTAATCGTCTCAACGGAACTGCCCATGCAATCAGACGCACTCGTCTGATTGACTGCTACACGGTGATTACGATTCACCGTGTGCGAATACTCATCATCATGGTGGCCACTGCCTACCATGGAATTTTAGCGATCATATGTGCTCGTCTGATCGGCCGCCTTTTCTGCGACACGGTGGTCTTTATCACCCGTGTGCATGGCTAACGCAACGTGGTGGGCACTGGCCACCACGGAGTTGTGCTCACGATTGCACTCGATCGTGAGTTCACTCTCATACACACGGAATTCATTCGTCGTGTTGGAACCTTCGGTCGCACAGTGGGTGTTTCCCGCTGTGGATACATTTTCGTTCTCACGGTGGGTGTTTCCCACCGTGGATATCACTTCATTCTCACGGTGGTCTTTATCACCCGTGGAATGTTTCTCTCCAACACTCAACGACTCTTCTGTTGCGTGTGGTAGTCTCTCTGGACTCTCACCAGCGGAGGTACGTTCCGCTGATCGTGTCAGAACAGACCTGGTGGTTCCATCGCTATCCACCAGACTGTCTGACGCTGCAGTTGTATCCTCTGATACAGCCGGATTACACACAGGGTGATCAGATCCTGTGCATCCGCCGCAGTCGATCGATAGGTTAACCCAGTCGATCGAAGGTTTAAACTTGGACATCCATGGGATTCCAAGTATCACATCGAACTTGTCATCTAAACCGAGGACGATGAATTCATCCTCGAATGACAGTTCATTCAACTCGAAGCGTGTTTTAATCACACGCTTTGGAATAGTCACGGTTGCACCTGTTGCTAACCGGACTGACAACATACTTCGTGGGGTCTCTACCTCCACGAAGCTCAACAGCGTTAGACTCTGAGTTCTAACGAAATCGTTTGACGCTCCTGTGTCAAACAAAGCTCGCATGGGGACATCGCTCCCGTGCGGCTTAACCTCCAGGGTGATAAGAGGCTTATCATCACCCTGCACCTTTTGACAGTACATAGTCCCGTCTGGGGCTATTACCCTCACATGCCCTATGTCGGCATGTGGGATAACATTCCCAGTAGAGCGCCCCGCCACTACTGGCGATTCTCGTTTTTCGCACCAACAGGGTGATGTCCCTGTTGGTGTCGCCGTGCAGCGGATGGTTCCGTCCGCTGACTGCGTGGCACCGGACGCGGTGCCATACACTCATGGGCAAAATGCCTCACTTTCGCGCATCGATTGCAGCAAATGTTCTTCTTAAATTTCGGTTGCTTCGAGTTCGAAGCAACCGCAACCGATAGGTCCATCGAATCCGGACCTCCACCGCCCATGCTCTGGCGCGGGTGGCTATTTCTTGAGACGAAGTGTGAGCTTCGTCTGCCCGACTGCTGCTTGTTGACATGCTGTTGCGGCATGTCAAAAGCAAGGGGCTGTTGAGCCCTTAGGCTGTACCCAGCATGCGATGACGCTGATCGCATGCTGAAATCTTCACGGATGCTCATATCAATGGCATACCTTGCCGGAGTTCCATGAACTCCTGCCGACTACTTAGCTCCATTTCTGGAGCTTCAAAGTTGAGCTTTAGCTCAGCTTTTAATTCCTTATAAGTAAGGAACGCAGAGTCATCAGTGGCTCTGCGACTCATCGCCCATGCCCTGGCTCTGCCGCCCATATATGTTGTGGCGAAGTACGCCTGTTGACGTTCGTCAACAGTATTTTGCGCAGAGATGGCATCTTCCACCTTTGCGAACCATCTACGAAGGGGCTCGCCCCCTTCACCGGTAAAGGGCGGTACTCGCGCCTTTACCACTTCAACGCTATGCGTTGCAGGTGCGGATGCGGTCCTCGCTGCCTCTTGCGCGGGCCGTGCTGTCTTTTCTAGGTGGTTTCGCCTAAAGCGATTCACCACCTGTACCACTTCCTCCTGGGACTTACTCTTGAGGAAGGTAATGATGTCGGTCCCCATGGACCGAACCATTTCTACCGTCGCGTCTTTACTACGCGACGAGAAGTGGGGGAAGTGTTTCGTCACCACTTCCAGCGTTCTCTCTCGCTCGGCAGGCGTCATGTCTCGCGACATGATGCCGAGCGGCTCTTAATCTTCGCTCCGCTAGTTGACTAGCGGAACGGAACTGTGGTCGTTAAGACGGACCACAAAGTGCTACCAGGTGTAACAGGACAGATCCTGTTACAGGCTTACACTGTGTTGTGCAAGGAAGCGCGCAATACAAGAGGGGTAGGATTATTTGATGACAACTAATCCTATACTAAAAGTAAATATAAATATTTACTTATCTATTAGAACGCAAAATTAAGAGTGTTTATTAAATGGGTGGTGAGCGGCTAATAGTATAGTAATTACCTAACTAATATAATAATATCAAGTCTTAAACTAACTGTACTATTAGTTAACCTGCATGATTCTGTGTTTATACCGAATCGACTTTTCCTTCGTAGATTATAATAACTTATAATCTATTATTTGAATTTCAGACAACGCGTCTAAAATTCAACTGTGATATTCTAACTTGAATATCAATTATGTAACGTAACAGGACTGATCCTGTTACAGGCTTACACTGTAATTGCGAGGAAGCGCGCATTGCAATAGGGCAGGATTAGTTGATAACAACTAATCCTATACTAAAAGTAAATATATGAATATTCATTTAGGTCTAAGAACGCAAAATTAAGAGTGTTTATTTAGTGGGTGGTTTAGAGGCTAATAGTATAGTAACTAACTAATTAATATAATAATATCAAGTCTTTAACTAACTGTACTATTAGTTAACCTGCAAGATTCGGTATTTATACCGAATCGACTTTACCTTCGTAGATTATAATAACTTATAATCTCTAATTTAAATTTCAGACAATGCGTCTGAAATTAAACTGTGATATTCTAACTTGAATATCAATTATGTAATGGCACCCCATTACAGAAGTAGTCCACAAATAAAACCAGGACGAGATGCCTACGTCTGACGCGCGGCGTGATCGGACCTTCAAGATCATTGTACATCACATCACATGTACATTCGATTGTCGAGATCTTCCCAGGGTCCTTTCTGGACTGTTTTTTCTTGCCCTTTTCCCTCACCGTGTAGGTCTGACACTTTAGCATTTTTTATGTGCTAAAAACATGGGTCTATGGCCAGTTTTTCAATGCCTGGTGAGCCAGCCAGACGTGAAAAATGATAGAGACTTCCTTTTTCATATCATCTTCACCCGTTCTTCGACAGTATTCACTACTATGCTTGAAAATTGACGCTTCAGATCCATTTTTCGGGCATCAACTTACCACAAAAATCGATCCAAAAATGTATCGATAGGAAAAAGAACTGAACCTTTCCAAGTTAACTTCAGCTGGTTTATATTATCGGATGTCGTACCGTCTTCTCCCGTAACTTCCATGTGAAATCAGAATTGTTGCTAGTTTCGAAGCAAATACACCTCCAATAATTCGATTACCGTCGGATTATCTCCAGGAGCTCGTAAAGTTCTTTTTCCGACGTCCCGCACGGACAACGAACCCACCATGAGGAAGCGTGATAACGAATGTTCCTCAAGCAGATGAAAGCAGAACCGACAGTGATCAGCGTAGTTCCACAGTTGATGTTGATCAGCCCCTAATTAACCGGCGAACGAAAAGGAGGCAAAGTGTAACTGTCCCCTTCATCAAATTGACTGAGGAGAAGTTCTGGATGATCAGATGAGATTATATATATAATAAGAATCAGTGCGCGTTGAGGAAGGCTGTCCTTTATACCTAAAACTGGAAAACTATTAGCGATATTGCCCGAAGTGTCTCCACAGACGGAAGGAGATTGCATGGAGGATCTACTAGTCGGCGACCCCTATATTAATAAAGTAAACAAAGTAGAAGAAACTGAAAACTCAGTAACATTATCCGGAGCGTAGTCACATAAACGGATGCTTTACTGCTTGAAGCGCTTAAAGCGATGTGGTTGGAGATGCAAAAGTATCGCACAGTGTTACCGTCGCGTCGCTTCTCGAAAAATTGCCTGTCATGATCAAGGAATTACTATCTACAAGATTATGCAGACGTCGATATCCCCTTGGGATTCCACTATCGTTATCCTGGTGAAGGGATGATATACGGTTGTGTATCAAATATCGAACGGTTATTCGATTACCTCGACTGCTGGTTTATTTATTCGTTGTCGCTGATTTACAAGTTGAAGGACGATCTGTAAATAGTTTTGTGGCTCTTTCTGTTCTGAAATTTATTAACTTTTTAAAACTGCTTTTATGGATATTTAAGGGTTATGATTTAAGTCGCAACTTTTTGCACGTTCTATATTTGTTTTAAAGTGTTTTTGTTATTTATTACATTAAAAATAAAGAATTAATCGGGCCACACACCCAAATTGATAGGGCCACACACCCCTCCCTTTTATGTCCAAATGCGGCAAATATGGATAAGTTTTGGGCTTCAAGAATGAACCTTTAAATTATGCTAGATTTATTAATTGGACATCCGCAATAATTTTGACAGTGTTTGAAAACGCAACGTCTGAAACAGAAGAAAGTAATAAACGGCTCGGACTGGTCCCAGATTTCATGGTTGCCGTCCCGTCTGTTTTGTGGCATGTCAAGAACGCAAAGTCTCAAGTGAATGGCGAAATTAAAATGAACAACAAGATGAAGCTTTTCTATTATACCTGACAAATACTGTCATGCTGCTAGTACAAGTAGTTGGGGATCAATTCACTGCTCAACCTACTACAAGTCGGAAAATAACTTTTCGTTAGCCGTAGCAAATACTCGGTGACCTCCGGCTGCGTTCCCATGTCGGAATCATCACTGTCGCTGTCAGTATCCAATTCTTGCATTTCCGTATACACAGTCACGCTAGAAACACCTTTTTCCTCATTCTTGTCTCCAGTGTCAACCTCAACGTCGTCGTCTAGCTAAAACAGATATCCAACATCCCAAAAGTGCACCTTTTTTGTGTGTGAAGTGCTGCCAATGATCCTCTTGTCGCGCGAAAAATTTAATATTTCGACATGTAAATCTTCGTGGTCGCCTATTAGTCACAATAATTTATTCGGATGAAGCCGCACGACCCTACACACAGCGCCATGTTCAAGGTACAACGACCACTCTTAGCGATAAAGAATTGCCAGCCGTACCGAACGATCCCGTCAATTGATCCAGTCAGCACCTTATCTTCATCAACTTTAAGCAAAGCTTCAATAGAGTCCGAATGACCAGGGTAGCGATCGGACATATCACCCCACGTGCCCCAGCTGAAAATCACAAGCACGCCGTCTTTTGAACCAAAAATAATTTTTCGGCCATTCTTGATCACTGCAACAGACAAAAATTCGTCGTCCAACTCTTTCCAGCAATTACGCTTTTACGCAAGTCATAGGCACTCATCGCCCGTCGCCACTTGTTGCCAGTAAATGATCTTTGGCAGGGTTCGTCGCAAATCCAGAAATGTAGTCCTGCAAAAAAACAAGTGTTAGAAAAGTACTTGTTTATCTGCAGAGGGATATAGAAGAGCAGACAGACCGTATGCTCCTTAAACTTGCCAAACAGCGATATTGCCATGTGTCCCAGATCTTAATGCAGCCTTGGTCATCCCCACTTGCAAAAACCTTCGCAGATAACTCATGGAGACGATTTACGGGATGGCTGAAGCACCCAACAAGGATGTCAGTCGTCGTCAACACAATTCTAGTGCTTTCTCACTTACTCGTGCGCTCGCATCTCTTCCCAGATCATATTTCCAAGCGTTTCAAAAGGTCGAATAGATTTATCTGCTGATGATGTATACAAAGCTGTGGGAAACACAAAACGGGAGCATTTGAGGCGTGATCAAAACGTATCTAACTATTTTCTTCGTACTTTTTACATCAGGAGCAAACAGCAGCGCGCTTACAGCTTCTTGATGGTTCCTTATCTCCTGAATCTTGTCATTGGTCTCTTCCGAGTACTTGTAGCAAACCAAAATGACCCAAACGTTATCATTGAACGCAACCAAAGTCGCGCAAACCTTTCACTAAGCTCGTTTCCCACACTTAGGACCTTAAAAATTGAGTTTCGCGGTTCGTCTTCTTTGCAAAGGTAGAGAAGCGTTTGGATGCCTACGAACGTTGGATCCTATCGATCGGTGTCTCCAAGTGCTTCTTGGAGCAAACTAATGTTGCCTATCTTCTCAGACGCCCCACCCCTCTGTTGTTGAGTATGAGGCCAAAGGCGCATGAATTTTCGTTGGCTTGGCTGCCATGAAAGAATCCACCGTTGTGTTGGTAAGTTGCGCCTATGTTTTGACTCCCTTATGCAATGCTGACAGTTCGTCTTCACAGTCTGGTAACTTGGTTATTTGATGTGCCTTAGTGCACCTAGTTGTTGGACCTCGAATTAGACAGTTATTTAAACGGGGTTACATTCGGGTAACACTGAGTGTTGGTGTACATGAGTACACCACGGTTGAGGCCAGTATTGGCCGGGTTGAAAGGTTTCGAGCCTTTGGTTATTTTAACCAATCAGGGCATGGGCCCTTGGTGTGGTGGTGTCAGCCATCCACGTGTCAGTACACAGGTGTGTACACTACATTTTAGCTAGGTATGAATTAGGAATATTCTACTTAGTGTTACATATAGTTTATATTAGTTTAAATAATTACATATTAAATATATATATTCAGTTTACTTTCCACTCCGTAGTACAGACGCACGACCTCGACCGGTCGTGCGTGTAGTGAGTGCCGTAGCGTAAGGGGAGCCCTCCCCTTAGCTACACCCTTTGTAAGGGAGCCTTGCCGTTAAGGCACTAGTACAGGCTAGAGTAAACTAACCCGGGAATCTTGGCCCCGAGTAGGAGAGCTCTCTCCTACTAAGCCCTTAATAAGGGTGTATCGGCTAAGTAGCGGCGAACGCCGCTTTAAGGAAAGCCTTCCTCTGTGCGCTAGCCGCACCGTGCGTATACGCACCGGCTACATCTGGTAGCACTTGTAGTCAATCCAACACCTGTGTTGGTAGACTAGGCATCCTCTGCAAAGGATGAATCAGGACGATTGGGACAGTTTGACCCTCGTCCAACAGGAAGCCTTCAAAAGGCTGTTACCCTTAACGGGGGAAGAAAGTATGAAGCTCTTAGTGGAGCAGGGCCTTGAGGCCGTAAAGGCAAGGGTGAATGACCTCATCGCTCATGGGGAGAGTTGTGGTGGAGGTTATTCCACGGGGGTGCGCCCTCCATTATCGTTTAAGATAAAGGAGTTCACCGGAGAGAAGGGTGACAACCTTTATGTTTGGTTGCGAGAGGTCGAAACGGCCTTCGCCACAGCGAACATGACCGCTGATCACTTGCAAGTGGGACTTGCATTGACCCATCTTACGGGCAAAGCCCGTACATGGGCGTTTACGTGCTCGGAATCAGTCAAGGACGTGTTTCCAACATGGAAGGTCCTTAAGCAGAAGCTTATGGACATGTACGCAACGCCTGATCTGGTTTTCCAGAATCAGTTGGCATTTTTGAGGTGACGTCATGGAACTAGGGACTTGGAAACGTATGTCCAAGAACTAAAGACCCTGTTGGCAGGGATGTACGCGAAAGCGTATTCGGATGATGTGTACATCCCCGTCTTCATGGGAGGCCTGAAAGAAGTGCCAGCACGTTCGGAATTGTTCCGATACCGACCCGAATCCCTGGAAGAGGCATTCAAGATGGCGTTCAACGCCGAGAGGAACTTCCGTTCCTCTAAGGTGGGTCCGGAACCCATGGACCTGAGTCAGGTCGAAGCGGAGGAGAAACCTCACGCTAAGAGTCATTCCGACTTTTTTTCACAGAGCTTCGAGACAGAGCTCTTGGCTATGTTGCAGCGGCGTGGGCCGCTGAGATGCTTCCTGTGTGGGAGCATGGATCATCTGAGGAACAGATGTCCGAAAAATCCACAGCGAGACACTCGCTTTAAGGGGCCAAGGGTGGGGAAAAAGCCCTTGTCCAAGCCGTCGGGAAACGACGCTCCCAGTAGGTGCGGGGCGCCCTACTGAGGGACCCCTCAGTGCTGTTAAGCCCCAGGGTAGGGGACGACAGCACAAAGCCCCGAGGGAATCGTTGCTTTCTAGCACGAGTTGGTGTACCAGCCAGGTTGGCTGGTAGTCCTTGCGGACGTGAAAGGCTTTAATAAGCCTTGGAGAGTCTTGATAGACTCTGGAGCGTCTGACAATTATGTCAGACGGGCTTCTGTTGAGAAGAGCCGGTTGTATGCCGAGGCCCTAGAGCCACGTTCTCGTGACGTTGTCACGGTCCGTCTTGCGACGAGTGTACATGTTTCTGTACCCAAGGTCTCGATTGACCTTAAGCTGAAGTTTGCAGACTTCGACAGCTTAGAACGTTGCCTAGTCCTGGATTTGGACTCGAGGTATGACCCCATTCTGGGCATGAAGTGGCTGGAACGCCACGAGCCATGGATAGACTGGAAGTCTAAGTCCATTGGCTCAACGCACTCGCGATCGGGTGAAGCATTGGCGAGTCATGAACCCACCTTTGCTCGATCGCAAAATCGATTCTGGCGTGATATACCAGAGATTGGGATGTCTGAAATGATCATTCCCAATGGCGTTAAGGAAGAGTTCCTTAACGAGGGGGATTCGGCGGTTAATCTCCACGCCGTGAACGGCGAGACTGGTGAGTTACCTGTGGTAACTCCAGTGGTAGGGGTAGAGACCCCTGTGGTTAAGCGC
>CM047591.1:3076393-3096900 GCA_026184515.1 Peronosclerospora sorghi
CAGTGGTAGGGGTAGAGACCCCTGTGGTTAAGCGCGAGGCGCTTCCAAGCGAAGAGACCCGAAGTTCGTCTCTTTCGCACGTCGGAATTGATTCCGATTACGCCGTTATAGGTGAGACCGGCGAGTCACCGGTGGTAGAGGTAGATACCTCTGTGGATAGGTGCGTGGCGCTTCCAGTAGATGGGGCAATTGACTCCCCACATATGGGTCTCGGGATGAGTCCCGAGGCCAGTAGTCAGCAGTCCTATAGGATGCTGAATAGTGTGACAGGTGTTGTCACAGAAGGCGTAAGCCTTGAACGGTTGCCTGGGGTAGGCGAACTGTTGTCGTTGGAGGAGATGTCCTTCAACGAGTTTGAGACTGCTTTGAAAGCAGATGAAATCGACGAGGTCGTCGTGTTGCGTCCGGAAGAGGAGTTGAACTCCTCATCCACGATGGACGAGTCAGTTTTGGTGAAAACCAAACAGGCATTAAATGCCCGAAGCGGCCTCAAGATCCTCGCGGATCCTGAGGACCCTTACCATTCCTTATTAAAGGAATTTGGAGATGTCATTAGTGACAACCCGCCGATGGGGTTACCACCGGATCGGGGAGTCCGACATGAAATTGATTTGGTTCCCGGAACCAAGTACTGCGTCACTAGGCAATGGCCTCTCCCCAAGGAACAATGCGACGTCATCGACGCCTTCTTCAAGGGGAAAGAAGAGGCAGGGATGGTACGGGAGAGTAAGTCTCCCCACTCATCTCCCACTTTTTGTGTTCTTAAACCGAACGGAAAGTGGCGCATTGTGCATGCGTATAACAAGCTGAATGAATCTACTGTACCCATGCAGACTCCGATTCCTCGGAAGGATGTCCTCCAGAACAATATGGCGGGCTGTACTGTGTACAGTGCCTTAGATCTGGTGGACGGGTATTATCAGGTGCTCATGGAGCGTCCGATATTCCGCTGACAGCGGTTAGCACGCCTAGTGGCATGCTGTGGGAGTGGCTTGTTATGCCACAAGGGCTTTCAAATGCACCAGCGACTTTCAATCGCTTGGTGACTCAACTCTTCCGCCCTCATAGGAAGTACGCTCAGACGTACTTCGACGACATATTCGTTCATAGTCGCGCGGAAGGCGACTCGTCTGATGTTCAGACGCACCTAATACATCTTCGAGCGGTGCTCGAATGTATGCGAGAGCATAAGTTATATGCGAACGCATCCAAGTGTATCTTTGGTGCTGAGGAAATTCCTTTCCTCGGATGCTTCATCGGTAAGGATGGAGTGCGGGCGGATTCCGCGAATGTGAAAGCCATTGTGGAGTGGCCTTCGCCTGTAAATCTTAGAGATTTACGGAAGTGGCTAGGATTAGCCAACTATCTCCACAAGTACAGCGAGAGCTACGCTGAAATGGCGAAGCCATTGACCGACCTTCTTAAGAAGGACGTGGAATGGTGTTGGTAAACCAAACACCAAAACGCTTTTGAAGCGGTAAAGGGGAGCTTGTTGAAAGATCCCGTTCTTGCTCTCCCAGGTTCTGGGCAACCATTTAGTGTCGTCTGCGACGCCTCCGATTTTGCAATCGGATGTGCTTTGTTACAAGCAGACGATGCAGGAAGGGAACGCGTAATTGCGTTTGAGTCGAGGCAGCTTAAATCTGCAGAACGGAATTATCCCGTTCATGACAAGGATCTACTTGCAATGAAGTATGCTCTTGTCAAATTTAGGGTTCACCTACTCGGCTCAAAGCCGTTCGTGGTTTATACTGACCACGCGTCCTTACGGACAGCGACAAAGTCGCCTAATCTCTCGCAACGGATGGCCCGTTGGCTCTCCTTCTTTGCGGAGTATAACTTTGAGGTTAAGTATAAATCTGGCAAGCAGAACGTGCTTGCAGACGCGTTGTCGCGTCGTCCCGATTACGAGCTCGCTCACGCGACATTCGTCACCACGTCTGTGGTAGATCTCATACGCCAGGCGTATGAGAAAGACCCTCAATGTACGGCGCTTATCCGCGCATTAGGTGAAAAGGGTCTTGGCTCGTCTGAGCCAACCCTGTCAAGTCGAGCTAGAGCTCGTTTACACCGTTACAGGTACTGTGACGGTTTGCTATATTATAGCACGAGCGCGGAGGACACTCCGCGGGTGGTTGTTCCTCATGATGAGGAACAAAAGTAAGAGTCCTCTTTGAGGCACATGATGCCCCTACCGGGGGTCATTTAGGTCGGGATAAGACCTACAGCGCATTAAGCGCTTTGTATTGGTGGCCCAATATGTATAAGTGGGTCGGTGCGTATATACGCACCTGTGAGACGTGTCAGAGGGTTAAACCCTCTGGAACTTCAGCTGCGCCTTTGGAGAGCTTATCGGTTGCAACGGAGTGTTGGAAATCCATTAGTATGGATTTTATCTTCGGTTTCCCGAGGGATAAGGCCGGGAACACCGGTATATTGGTCTTTGTAGACCGTTTGAGCAAGATGGCTCACCTGGCGGCGGTGCCAGAATCCATAGATGGACAAGGAACAGCAAAAGTGTTCCTAGACCGTGTCTTTCGACAACCTGGTCTACCGATTCCGTTGTGTCGGATCGGGATCCCCGTTTTACGGGACAATTCTGGGGAGCGTTGTTTAAGGTGCTAGGCACCAAGCTCCTCATGGCCACTGAGGATCACCCGCAGACGGACGGTCAGACGGAACGCGTTAATCGCGTTGTGGAGGATATTCTCCGGAGTTTATGCCCGGATTCTCCAAAGAGTTGGAGTGAGATGCTTCCGATGATTGAATTTGCTATCAACAATTCGGTCCATGCATCTACGGGGTTTACCCCGTTTTACGTGAACGGATTGGTGAATCCGAGGGTTCCATTAACGCCACATGTGTGTGGCCCAGGGCTTGAGGGGGGAGGATTCCCCAATGTCAGCCCTGTATCTGTGCGAAAGCACATCGATAAGTTTTTATAGACGCGCCTTAGTGTATTACGACACGTCTGCGATGCCATGGCGGAAAGCCAAGACAAGCAGAAGGAGCAAGCTGACCGAAAGGGGCGGCGTAATAAAAAGGTATACAAAGTAGGAGAAAGTGTTTTATTAAACGCTAAAAATCTTCCTACAAATGCAGTTTCAAATGTGTTGCGAAATAAAGTGCGCCCCAGGTTTGTCGGTCCCTTTAAGGTGTTAGCCCGAAAGGGCTTGTAGTACACCTTAGACATCCCGAAAGCGATGCGTAAGCATCCAACCTTTTATGTGGGTATGCTTAAGCCATACCAGAACCCGGAGGCGGGTCCCCTCGCGGAGGAGGGTGAGAAACCGGATAGCCGAAAGGCGAAACAGGTCGGAACATCTCCGACAGGGTTGATATACGACCCTGAAGCTCCGCAACGAGAGTTTCGAGAGAGGCAAGCCGCTCCTCGATGCGTTCATTCGCACTCCCCTCGTTGCGGAGTTCCTCCTGAGCATCTTGGATGCGAAGGCTGTGCCGATCACAGCGCTCGTGGAAGTCACGCCGCAAGAGCGCGACCCCCTCCTCCAGTGCTCGATACGGAAGGTACGCCACATTATCATGTGGAACGCCTGATGGCACGACGCCATCACCGGGGTGAGACCCAGTACCTGGTGTAGTGGGAAGGGTATCCACATTCCCAGAACTTGTGGGAGTACAATACTCCCCTGCGGCAGGATTGCCGTGACGTCGTTGACGCTTTCGAGCGGGAGAATTCCACTGAGAGTCAACGACCAAAGGGGCTGAAGAAGCCCCTTCACTCCCAATAGCTGGGAGTTCGCCGGAGGCAGATGCTGTGCTTGCATTGCTCTCCGGCACCACGTCGAGAGCAGAGCGCGTATAATAGGAGGCAGGCAATTGCCCTTGCGCTTTGGCCTGAGCATAGGCCAAGCGTAGCGCTCTCTCTACCCGAACGTCGTGTTCGGAAAAGCTGTTGTACAGCACATCGAAACTGGGGAGGTGTTTCTCCCTTTCCGCCCAGGCGCGGAACGCCTGTTCTGCGTCTTCGACGCTTTCGTCCCTCAGGAGAACAAGGGGAATCTCGTGGAGAACATCCACGAGGGCACCGCGTGCCTGTTTCCCGAGGCGCGTCCGGTAGGCCTTAACGGAATAATGTTTGGGCGTTAGTAGTCGGGCCCGGAGTTGGTTCCGATGCGCAATTTCACGCGAGAGTATAGCCGCTGGTCCAGGGGTATAAGAGGCTAAGCCTCTCTTGACCGCGTTCTTAGCCCTCTTTTAAGGGTCTCGAGGTCCCTTACGTGCCCGTCCGGCACGTCGGGCCTCTTGAACCAAGGACGGTTCATTGGTGGTGGTTGCCTGTGGCAACCTGGAGGTATCACCCCTAGCGGGTAACGGTGGCGCACGAGTTAGTGCGTTCTCCCCACGTGTGGGGAATGGGTTGGGTGACTGATAGCGCCGTCCGGCGCTATCAACATGGCCAGCCGTCGGGGAGAGCTCCCCAAGGGCGTCCACTTCCGAGCCTTCGGAATAGTTTGCGTCCATAGCACCGCTGAGGGTGTACAATGGACAGCCAGAGGTACTGGCGTTGGAGTTCTCCAACAAAATTTTGTTTATTGCGTAAGCAACAGTCTTGATGGGGGAGGATGTAACGGGGTTACATTCGGGTAACATTGAGTGTTGGTGTACATGAGTACACCACGGTTGAGGCCAGTATTGGCCGGGTTGAAAGGTTTCAAGCCTTTGGTTATTTTAACCAATCAGGGCATGGGCCCTTGGTGTGGTGGTGTCAGCCATCCACGTGTCAGTACACAGGTGTGTACACTACATTTTAGCTAGGTATGAATTAGGAATATTCTACTTAGTGTTACATATAGTTTATATTAGTTTAAATAATTACCTATTAAATATATATTCAGTTTACATTCCACTCCGTAGTACAGACGCACGACCTCGACCGGTCGTGCGTGTAGTGAGTGCCGTAGCGTAAGGGGAGCCCTCCCCTTAGCTACACCCTTTGTAAGGGAGCCTTGCCGTTAAGGCACTAGTACAGGCTAGAGTAAACTAACCCGGGAATCTTGGCCCCTAGTAGGAGAGCTCTCTCCTACTAAGCCCTTAATAAGGGTGTATCGGCTAAGTAGCGGCGAACGCCGCTTTAAGGAAAGCCTTCCTCTGTGCGCTAGCCGCACCGTGCGTATACGCACCGGCTACAGTTATGAAGCTGAAGACGCTCAACTTAGCGTTTAGCGTCACTGCCATGATGCTAGAGCTAAAGCAACTGTGTCGAAAAACATTGTAAAAATATCTTACCTGCATTTTATCATTTTTCAAACCACAGCTCGCCCTTTCACGGTTTACGATGACGAATGGATGAATGGCGCTTGTGGTCTTCTCGGAACAAGTTACCGTCCTCCCTCTCGCAAGAGACTTTCCGGGCCGCTCTTCGACTACGCCTATGCTGAATATAAAGCAACGGTAGAAATGGCTCTTGAAGACTCCGCGTTGGTTTCTGTTACTCTTGATGCCAGCGAGGAAGTTTCCCACAATCGCATCATCAACCTTTGCGCTGTCGCGGATGCCGGTACTTTCTTCATCGATTGGGAGGATACTGCCGACGAGAATCATACAGCTCAGTTCATTCAAGAATGGGCAAAGCAGAAGCTGCAAGTCCTCCTGAAAGGTAAAGTCCCTTCCAAAATTATCTTTTCTATTCATGTGTGCGTTCGGACTTTAACCCAAGCATTTTTATTTCTCTTCTTTTTTTCTTGTTTTGCGTAATTTAGGTAACTTTGAAAAAACTGAATGGCATCGCAACGGATACGTGTTCGACAATGCAATCTTTCTGGCAAAGTCTTGAACACGATCCTCAGCTGGCCTTCTCCTTTTTTGTGCCATGCATCTGCCATGTGCTGCAACTTCTCATCAAGGACATATTGGAGCTCCCTACATTTGAACCCTATCTTTCTTCTGCAAATGCCATCGTCACCTTTTCAACAAGTCCACCCTTCATCTTGCCATCCTCCGCCAGAATATGCATGATGGACGTGGCAAGGTTCTAGCGTTCATCAAATCGGTGATCACGCGCTGGGGAACCCAAGACAAGCTCTTCTGCCGTATGTTGGAGATAAATGGTTCACTCAAGACGTATTCTGTCTCTCCTGATTGTAGCCTTATGGAAGACAACGCCGTGCGAGTTAGCATTTTGTTGACTTCGTGGTTTGTACTCAAATAGTCCTCTTACCTTCTAATACCGTGCTTATTTGACTTACTAACACACTTTGTGACAGGTGGAACACTCTGGAAACGATTACCGATTTTCTCAAAACCAATCGATATGTTCTCAGAAGCGCAGAAGCCAATTTCTATTCTATCAGCAAAGTTTTCCCGGATTGTATGAAGATGCGCGGCACTCTGTCTGTCTTGCAACAAGCGCATCTCGAATATGGAAATGTTGTCGAGCTCACTAAAAAAGGTTTGTGAGCGCCCAAAATTATGTTGGATTTTTTTCCAGGTGCTGTATCTAATGAAACATGTGCTTACATTTCAAGTGGACCTACTTGATGCGACCAGCGCATATTATGGGCTATTCGTTGGATCCAGGCTACGTCAATGAACGGCTCCAACCAGGATTCCAAGACAACCTCTTCCAGATTCTCCGTCGGTACAGTCATCAGCCGGACAGTATTTTGGCCGAATTTGCCAAATTCAAGGCCAGGAGCGGGATGTTTGCAGTCCACAGTCAAGTATGGAAAATTCAAAACCCCAAGCAATTCTGGAGCATTCTCGCAACGGAGACTCCTGCATTGTCAGAGCTGGCCATCAGGATCTTCAGCTTGCCCGTTCACAGGTTCGCAATATACCGTCAATCTTTGCCGTACTGAAACTGCAGCTAACATCTCTTTGATATGCAGTGTTTCAATCGAACGTAGCTTCTCAACCAAAAATTTGGTCCATTCCAAGCTTCGCAACCGGCTCCATCCAAGCAACGTCAACAAGCTCTGCTTTGTTTATGCTAATGCTCGTGTGCTGCGGGACACAAAGTATATCCAGCTCTATGAAGATGCTGTGCAGGAATCCCGTGAAGGTCAACATCAAAGCGAAGCCGAGCAGCACGGGGCGTCTTCAGATGAGAGGAGAGCGGACCCTCTGGTTTGGAAGATGGTGAATGGGAGGATGACGAACAGGAAGATGGCGACAAATGGAGGGTTGAACATGTGGTTTGTGAAGAATTTATGTGTTATGGCATGTCCTGTTGTAGTGAGATGTAGTCGAGTATTATTTAGGAGAGGGACAATTATAACAGAGGTTGTCGGTCAAAAAATACGGCCCCATTCGTAATTTACACCTTCGTAATTTACGATAAATTACCATATAACCGTAAGTTACGGTAATTTATATAAATTACGGTAAAATATCTATCCCTAGAACCAAATCGATAAAAACAATCTAAATTAATTGGTGTTAGATAATAAATTAAATGATTATTATAAATTGCAAATAATTATTTTTTATGGGACCACCACCCCCAACCACCACCACCCTCCCTTTTATGTCCAAATGCGGCAAATATGGATAAGTTTTGGGCTTCAAAAATGAGACTTTAAATTTAGGAAAGCGCTATTTGCCCCCCCAAAAATTATTTCCATGGATCAGCAATCAAATTTTACTTCGTTATGATGCTAATTCATTCGTGTAGTGTACGAGCCAGGACCTCACTAATGGAACATGCACGTCGAGAAGAAAAAGTCAAAATCCTTCACGATGTAGCTTTAGCTGATAGCGATGGTGAGAGTTTGCACTGTTACACGACACTCATGATTGTATCAGAGCATGGTTTGAAACACCGTTTAAACTAAAACTCAAACTTCTCAGCAGCTTGTACGTGGGATCGTCTTTAGTGTGTTCCAGCTCTGTATTAATATCTGTGTTTTATTGCGTTACGGACATTCACTGGTATTAATTTCGCTGGTGTTACTAATTGCGAGCACTTTGTGGAATTTATTTACCATAGAAGCTCACATTCCGATTGTTTTTTGGCATCGATTGCTACATGCGACAGCATTAATGCTACTTTGGAGCTGTCTTGTTGTGTATTTGGAGCACAATCAGCACATTTATTCAATTGTAATGACACTGCAGTGGGGGACGCCACGCGTCCTGCAATTTTTGTTGGGTGTATCTCCCATCCTTGTTGGATATGCTCTTTTCGACACAATTTATTTTGGAAACAAAATGGAGGAGTTTGGTACGATCAGTGCGTCGATGATGACTTTGTTTTCGCTAATGAACGGAGACATTATAATGGACACTTTCGATGCGATGGAGGTTCACCTCTTCATTGTGTCGGGAAAAGTATATTTATACTCGTTCATCTCGTTGTTCATGTACGTGTTCTTTAACATTTTCATTGCCATTGTCGAGGAGGCGTTTTTTGCCAGTCAATCTACTAGACGGCGACTTACCGACTACCTATCACACCCTCGCGTATCTTGAAGCAATGCACTTGCTACATTTATTTATCGTGTAGAAAGGCGTATGGTTCGATATTAATGTTGGCAATACTATAAAGTCTCCAAGTGGGATTTAAACTTACCCGTCAAATTCCGCTGGTGCGGACACCGGTGCGGACTTTTGTTAGGCGTAAACATGAAACCTACCAATTTACACAATAAGCGTAACTTGCACTCGCATAAAGTAGATAAGAAGTGTTAATTTCTGTATGTCTAGCATACAGGGTGTGTGTACCAGGACTGTTACCATTGTAATTTACTCAGCCACTTCTCCTTGCTATGTAACGAAGTCATGTTATTATGAAACCACGATGCTAGCTGGGAATAATATATGAGTGGATCGGAGTAAAATATGATTGGCTGATCCATGGAAATAATTTTTGGGGGGCAAATAGCGCTTTCCTAAATTTATGCTAGCTTTATTAATTGACATCCGCAATAATTTTGGCACAAGCGACACAAAGCCATGGAAATGGACACACAGCGTCGTATTTTTTACCTCCTTGTGCGACGGCACAGACAGTGTGTGGTCAGCCTCATGCTGTCCCGAAATAATAAAAAAACAGCATGTAACAGTTCGTAAGTGGACGCGAAGAAAGACAAACGAGCAATTTGTTTATCCGGATCGTTGCGTGGAAGAGCAAGAAGGGCTGCGTGGGGCGGAGCGAGCACGTGCTCTACAAGTGTAGGGGAAAGCATGGAGACTCAGATCATGAAACGCAGCGTGATAGCGAGCAAAGGCCTCGTCAGTGGACGCGACAGCGTAGGATAGAGACACTTCGTGGACATAGGGTGAGACCGTGACGAGAAGATGGGGTGACTGCTCGTCAAGTGTATGATGGAGACGGTCGGTGTAAGCGGAAAAACTATTGCCAAGGATAAGGAGATGCTGAAGAGCAGGGCCCCAATTACAAGCGAGCACGTTGATAGAGTAAGTGTGCACAGTGGGGCATGAAGAAGACTGTAGGGCGACTAATGGGACGCTGAGCATGCTCATTTTCTTGAAGGACCGTAAGGTGAAAGTGTTCCGCAATGAGTGCATCACTCTTCTTCATGGTGGGATCGAAAAACTCAATGGAAAGCGGAGTTGGATGGCGAGTGTCCGGTGAGGTCGTACTGACATGAGTTAATTGTTGGTCCAGCGCACGCCACCACGAGCGTCTTCACGTGCGACAAAAAATTTGGGTCCAGCAGAATCGCTAGCGCAATGTTCGTGAGCGGTCCAATCGCCGCAATGACCACTTCGCTACTGTGCTTTTGCGCTAGATCGATGAGGCTTTGGACGGCTTCGTTCTGTCGAGCAACAGTCAACGAAGCTTCCACTTTGCCAGATTCACCTCCGAGCCCATCTGGGCCGTGACCCTGTACGAAAAGATAAAATACGTTGGTGCACAGTATGGAGACGCGTGAAAATCAATTCTTACCTCCCATCTTTTCTCCGAAACGCTCGCAACAATCGCCTTCGCATATTTGGAAAATGAGTGGCAACAAGAATCCAATGAATAATAAACTGGAAGAGTTGGTAGAGAAAGCTGGCGTCGCGAAACAAGTGTTTGACCGAAGCAAGTGGTATGTGATGATCTTTGGACAGAAGAGCGTGAAAAACTTGCACAGCAGCATTTAAGTCAAGACAGGTCGACGATCCCCGCGTTCTGGCAGCATGCGTCAACTCGGGCAAGTGATCAAAAGGTGCAAATTTACTAGCACGATATTCGTTGTGCGGCTGCAGACAAGTACGAGAACGAAGTGGCAAAGAATTGGGATAAATTTTATAAACGTAATGCCACCAACTTTTATAAGGATAGACATTATCTACACTTGGTCATTAAAGATCTCGGCGTCGTCCCCGAGTGAGACACTCTTGGAGGTTGGATGTGGCGTTGGGAATGCTGCACTACCTCTGCTTGCGAATAATCCTGCGCTGCGTATAGTAGCCATCGATTTTGCCGAGTCCGCCATTGAGCTCTTGAAGGTGCTTCTTTTGCATCGATGAAGTAAGTACGTTCAGGCGCTGACATAACATGGACGCGGACAGAACCAACCACTGTACGATGAAGCTCGAGTGGCAGCTTCAGTATGTGATATCACCCAAGACCCACTCCCTGACGCAGCGTTTGCCAATGGTGGAGTAGACTTTGCGCTCTTTTTCTTCTGCCTATCGGCTCTGCATCCAGACAAGATGAAGGTCCAGTGAAAAACGTGGTGACTGCCATCTAACCCGGCGGCAAACTTTTCTTCCGTGATTACGGCCGGTATGACCAAGCGCAGCTTCGCTTCCGTCCCGGTTGCAAGTTGCAGGAGAATTTTTACGTCCGTCAAGACAATACGCGGGCTTAATACTTTACGATAGAGGAGGTGAAGGCTTTATTTGAAGAAGCAGGTTTAATCCCAGTCCAAAATGTTTTTGTGTATTTTTTGTTGTATTTTGTACAATCTTTTTGCGCCTAAGATGTATCGAGACTTAAGAAATTTACCGATCAAAAATTATTTTTTTTTCTAAATTTTAAATTATAACAAATTCAAATAATCCATTAGGTATTACATTCAAAACGGAAAATATTTCTTTTTATCCTTATTTTTATACAAAAGATTTATTTGGGTGGATGTTGTTTGGTTATTTTTATTTGTAGTTGTATATTGGTACGAGTATATTCGTCGCCAGTATGCCAACAGGCAACAGAGAGTCGTTCGCTTCCGTGTATGGGTTCATCCAATTTTTCAGAAACCTGCACGTACCAACATGTAGGTAACCCAGCGCTGACCGTATGTGTTGACTCGCTGGGCATAATATGCAGTTGACTTTATAAAGTTCTATCGGTAGAAGCGTTTTCATGCTACTTCGTAGCTACCAGCACATCTTCTGCCTTCACTGGCTGACAGGTGGTGTAACAAGTCAACGAAAACACGTGCGTCGATTTCAGTCACGAGAGTCACATTCGCTTCCTCTGGAGGGCAGTTTTTGTCATATAGAGACGCGCCACGCTTCTCATCTGGAGCCAAGTGGATGTGACCCTTTACTCTAGTCGTCGTCTTGATGTATTCCGGGTGTAGCAAGATGACGACGGCGTATGCGTCGCACGGCATGAAGCCTTCATGTTCACAAAAGGCTCGCTTGAACCGCCAAATTTTCTTGAGATACTGGCCGTTTGCGTTTACTTCTTGGTGGAAAATGGAGTCGAAAGTATTCCACGTCAGCATATTGTCCAAGCACGTCTCGAATGGCACAACCTACAGCTGCTTGGCGGTGCAATGTTGATACACAATGTTCGTCGCCTCAGGGTCGCAACTTACGTTGATTCGGCATGAGGCTTCGGTATAAGGCGTGCTGTTTCCCTCACCGCGTGACAGACCACCCAGATATGGAGCAAGAATGGCTGCAAGTTTCGCATCAAAAAAGACGTGGAAAGGGTCGATCCAATCGACGTTTCAGACGTTAAGTAATAAAGCTAGCATAATTTAAAGGTTAATTTTGGAAGCCCAAAACTTACAAACTTTGACGCATTTGGAGATAAAAGGGAGGGGAGGTGTGGCCCGATCAATTTGGGGTGTGTGGCCCGATCAATTCCGTTTTTATTCCATCGCATATTATAAAATACAAAAAATTAACCCAAGAACAAAATAATTAAGAAGTATTATAAATTTAGTTTTTATCCCAGATTGGCCACCATTTGCCTGGAAATAATTTTAAAAAAATTTTAAACTTGAAAAAGTTTAAAGTTTTTTTTTTGGGAGTTTAGTATGATGTGGTCCACTGTAATTTGCATAGTTTAACTGGTTACGGTAGTGGTAATGGCCTCTTCACAGCAGTGCTGCCTTGATGTTGTCGAAGCCCCCGAGCGGCTTCGACGGGCGGAAACGGTACTGCGCTACCGCACCAGTCGCATTGTCTTGGTACTCGAACACTGTATGGACTCACATAATCATCAGGCCGTACTGCGAACAGCTGAGGCGCTTGGAATCCAGCACGTGTGGCTCATCGCTGCCAACAACAAGCAAATTAAGACACACTTAGACAAGACCAAGAAGACAAGCGGCAAGAAGATAACCAAAAATTGCGCCATATGGCTTACTGTGCGCGAATTCTCGAGCATCGCAGCCTGTTTGGAAGCGCTGGGAGCGAGTGGGACAACTATATGGGTCACAGACTTGTCACCGAAAGCGGAGCCGCTCACAGCTGACAACAAGCCTAACGAGCTGCCTCCGCGTCTAGCCATCGTGATCGGACGTGAGACAGATGGTGTCAGTAACGAGATGCTACGAGCAGCGCATCGACGTGTGTATTTACCACTTTTCGGCTTCAGCGAGAGCCTTAACTTGTCAGTGGCTACAGCGCTGGTTCTGCAGCGACTCTTGGAGTGGTTTCCCCACGTGCGCGGAGATCTTGAAGAGGACGAAAAACAGCAAATTCGTGAGACCTGGCGTTCTCAGCTTGTGACCAATCCAACCCAAGCAGTTCAGGCTGAGCCATGGACGTCGGGCAGAGTACCAATTCGACCACTTGACGATTTACGCCGGGAAAAAACCGAAGCATGGGTTCCAAAAAGCGTTCGTCGACGGGAGCAAGACATGCCAGAGGTGAGGGAGAGATTCAGCAAGAGGAAACCGCCTCTTGCAGATGATAAAAGGTGAAAAAACGATATAATTTAGGCAAGAGTTGACATCCAGCTTCAAGGAGAGACTATCGTTACGCAACAGCTGCTGGGTTTCTCTCACTTCTCGCAAGAACAGTTTTGAGCGTGTTGATTTTTGTGGAGTTGCTCCTTAATCTGTTCCTCCACTTCACGGAGCTGCTCGTGTAAAGGCAAAAGCGCGTTTCTGCTGGTGTGCGCTTACGTTTTGCGCCAGTATTCAAGCTCCTTCGCTATCGCAAATCCTTATGCACGAACTCCACGCTTCTTCCACTTGGGTTTGCCGCTTAACACAAACGCTGAATGTCAGCACGCAACGCCTTCATTTCAGCTAGCGACGAAGCTGCCGCTAAGCTTGTGTGTTAAGGCTTGAATGATTATTGCGACGTCCTAGTCGAGTCCCAGTCTCGGCTTCATTCGTCGTATGTGTAGTCGTGTCGCACCACTTCTTCATCGTTTGATCTTCAGGAATGCCATGCACCAGACGTCCGTGCGAGCCAGCGTCGCCAGAGTGATGTTTTCTGGACATGTCACCTGTGGCTCCTTTGTTAAAATCAACAGAAAAAGGTTGCGTGCACTTCGTATGATCAAGACTCACCAGCGTGCGAAGTTTCGACGCGGGAGGATCTGTAGAAGTGGTGTAACTGCGTGGGCGCGCAATGGCGGTAGAGATTCAGTGCGTGTGCTTGTGCTAAACAATATAAAACGGAAAGTAAAGATATATTATGTATGGTTACTTAAGTCACTATCCAGTCCTAATGCAACTTAATCTAGTAACTGCCGTTATATGCAATAAATGTGTGGCTTACCTTAACAGCCAATGGGCTTCCACTATACGGAAGAGCGCAAACTCCAAAATGGGTACACACTCTTCCAACACTCCTCCTGGAAGACCGGAGGCTGCACCATCGTCACTGTAGTCCTAGTGCTGCACGCAACACTTGAATCCTTGGCGCATTGAGGTCCTTGGTCAGTAGATCGGCCAGCATATCCACACTTGGCACGTGACTAGCTGAAATAATGCCCTTCCTCGTAAAGTCTTTCAAGAATTTGAGCTTGATGTCGACGTGCTTCGTGCTAGCAGCGCTCGACTCATCTTCCAATTGTTTAATGGCCGCTTGGTTGTCCATCTTGAACACTAACGGTGTCTTCGAATGCATGCCAATTTACGCAAGTAGCTCCCGCAGGCCAAGCGCCTCCTTGCCAGCTACAGCAGCAGCAACAAATTCCGCTTCGGCGGTCGATAATGCCACCGCTGTCTGCTTCTTGCAGGCCCAGCCCAAAAGCATACCATTTACGAAAAGCACCATCGCCGAGACACTCTTTCGATCCGCCTTGTCGGCCGCAAAATCTGCATCACTGTATACCATTATGCGCAGCGGCATCGGCAGATCTTCGTCGTGCTTCAAAACCAGTTTCAGGTCACTCGTTCCCTTAAGGTACTTGAGGATCCTTTTAGCAATCTTGTAATCGCCTACGGTGGGTGCATGGGTCTTTCTGGTGGCGCGGTGCACAGCGAACGAAATGTCAGGACGTGTGCACCTCGCGACCCACAGCAGGCTTCCCACCAGCGATTGGAAGTGCTTGATACTGGGCATGTTGCCCCGTGGTTGCAACGGCAATTGATCTTGAAACTCTTCGCTTTCATCGAGTACCAGCACCGGTGTACGCGCTGGGTTTATCTTTTCCAGTTTGTGTGAAACCAGAATTTCCTTAATCGTCGCCTCTTGATCCAAAGTATATCCATTTCTCGGATCTCCTGCGACTCGAATACCGAGAAACTTGGTAACACAACCCAAATCCTTTAGCTCGAGCAGTTGCATGTCGTCGAAAAACTCATCCACTATTTGATCGCTGGTACCGGTGACCAGGAGATCGTCAACGTACGCCCCGACTACAGCTGTTTCATTTCCCACGTGCTTTACAAAAATGCATGTGTCCGTGACACACTGCACAAAATCAAATTTCATGAATGTCTCGCACAGACACTGATGCCACAGGTGTCCAGCCTGCTTCAAACCATATAGGTTTCGCCTTAGCTTGAGCGCGAGCTCCTTTGGTGATTGCACACCATAATCACGCAATTTTTCGTCTGTAAGTTCCATACCTTGCGGCACTTGCAGGTATATTTCCACATTGTTTTCGGATTTTGCTTTGGGGTAGGCACTTGGCACATCGCCGTGACGTGCCGCTACCCCCCATACTTGAGCCAGCACCGGGAGCAACTTCACGTTGTTCAACTCCATAACGGTTGAAAACGTGAATAAGCAATCATCTCCAAATACTTGCTTGTCGCCTCTGGCAACTAACCTGGCCTTGTACCTCTCAACCGAACCATCTGCACATACTTTCGTCTTGTACACCCACTTGGTCGGAAGAGGTACCTTGCCGGAGGGACGGCGCACGATGTCCCATGTGCCTAGTTCTTGGAGAGACTTGATCTCCTCCATTTCGGCGCGTTTCCACATCGTCGAATGATGGCCACCATGCGCCTCCCTGTAATTCCTTGGATCCGGCTGCATTGGTAGTGCACTTGCAGTCCCAGCATCCGTTTTACAGACTGCATAAACGCATAGTGCGGTTCCACCATTTTCATCATTTTTGTCAACCGTTTCCGAAACGACGTCGCTTGCAACCGCCCTTCTAGACTTCGACGCTTCATATTCGCGTCCCTTGGGTATCTTCTTTTGCTTCCTGCGTGACTTCCTTGCACCCTGCCCAGTGGTTTCCGCGTGCTGGGGCGTCGCTTCAGACTCCGGTATTCCATCATTTAAAAGTCCTGAAATCTGTGTATTTGAATCGGTGACCCTGGCACGAGACTCTGCTAACTCTTCAAGCTCTTGGCTGCATTCACCTTCTAATACCTTGGTGATCTTGTTGCTAGCCTCGGCACTCAGCGTTTCAATCGCTGTGACGTGCCTGGTCACCACGACCACCCTATCCTTAAGTAGCAGCACTTTATATCCCTTGGTTTCGTCACTCTTTCCAAGGATAAGTGCGCGTTCGGCGTGCTTCGACAACGCCTTCTTTTTCGGGTCCCTCCAAACCATGCACGGGTACCCGAAAACCACAATGTCATTCACCGCCGGTCGCTTGCCGGTGAGTACTTCAAGAGGCGAAATTCGACCGGTGTTTGACCTTGTCGGAGTGCCGATGAGGATATATGCTGCATACTCAGCCGCCTCCGACCAGTACGTCAATGTTACACCTGATCCGAATATCATGCACCGAACCATGTTGAAAATGGTCCGGTTCATGCGCTCCGCTTTGCCATTCGACGCAGGGGTACCGGCTTCGGTAACCTGACGACGGATACCAGTCTGTTTGCAGAACAGATCAACGTTCTGGTACTCGCCGCCACCGTCAGTACGCAGCACGTGCACCCTGCAGGAGAACTCGTTTTCGAACCATGCAATGAAATGTCCGAACATCCGTGCGGCCTTGTCCTTCGTGCGCGCTGCAAAAACGCGTACATAGTTCGAAAAATGGTCGACAAAAACGACCAAGTATCGATTTCCACGCCTATCGCGGGGGGCGATAGGACCCTTAAGATCGCTGCATATCACCCCCCCCGATGCGATCAATCGGTGCGTTGGCACCAGAGTCCGCTTTTGGTTGCGCTTTCCTTGTGCCCTTGCCTTCAGCACAGGTCAGGCAGTTCGGTCTACTCGTGTTTGTGAGTACGATGCCTGACCTGGGGTCTTTCGCCAGCCTTTCGACAGTGTAGTAGGCCAGGTGACCCAGGCGCACGTGAAAATGATGCAGGCTCCCTTTGTGCGCGTCTGAATCGACACCTTCCAGCACACTGTTCATCACCATACTTTCAAACCCTTTCAAAATACCATCTGTTTTTTGCGCCCTCAACCTGGCTACAAAAACTGACCCTTGAGTCACCACATCGAACAACTTTTGCCCTTTTGCCATAACTCGCAGCTTGTGGCCGTCGTCGACAATTTCGCAACCCTTTTCGCGTAATCGGCCAAGCGAGATCAGGTTTCTGGCTAGTTGCGGCGCATATTATACTTCAGTTAAAAAAATAACCGTTTCACTATTGTTGCACGTTCGCAACGTAAGCCGCCCAACCTTGGTTGCCTGAAGTGTGCCACCATCCGGCAAGGTAAAATTGTCGTCGAGACTGCAATCCCTGGCATCTTCCAACAGACTAGCGTTCGACACTAAATGTCTACTAGCCCCACTATTGATGATCCAGATGTCTTCATCTGCATTTCCAGTTCCACATGCATTCAAAATGCCATCCACGGTCGAAAGCACGAAACGCTTTGACTACCCTTCGTTTACGCCACGGCTTTGCTTTTGGGTGCGTTCACCCCCGTTCTTACGGTGCTTTTCGGGGAAATACCTTTGTATGTTCCCCTCGCCACCACAGCTGTAGCACACGCGCCGCCCCTGACCAGATGTTGCTGCATGCACGAGCAACTTAGGGGCGGTCCTCGGCTTCATCGCATCATCCTCGATCTCTTGATCCCATGCGATCAACTCTTGAGCATGACTAAGATAATCCCCCGTCTGGGGTCATATCTAGCCATCAGCATTATCTTGAAGCGTGGTGCGGCATACTTCACAATATTTTCAACGATTAAAATTTCACTCGAACCGCTTTCGCGAGCCAGAGCTACTAAGTACAAGTAGTGCTCCGTCCAGCTGCGCTTTGGATCTTTCTCCATCGCGAACCTTGTGGCGGATTGATGATGCGATATGGTCGTTCGAAAACCCAAATACACCTGGTCCATTACGTGGACCAACGTCGGTCGAACCCGCCACCACCATGCAACATTTGTCCGATAATATTCGGCGGCGATGCCCTCCAAATGCTCGCCAAACTTGTTTACCTTCAACCGTTCACTCCATTGAAAACCAGAACTCATCTCGGCGATCTCGAGGGCCTCCATGAACAGGTAGGCCCATTGCCGGTAGCCTGCACACAAACCGGGATACAGCTCGCGTCCCGAAAATTTATCTATACACAACTTGGGTATTTTGTACCCGGTGTATTGCACCGGTACATTCGCCTGTGCGGCGGGCGCTGCAGCACCGCCTGCATCTTGCGCCGCAGCGGGAGCCCTACGAGGTACTTCGCGTTCACGGGGGCGTGGCTTTGCGCCAGCTTCAACCCCTTCTTCCTCGGCCAGGTCATCCATTGACATCTGCTGACCGAAGGGACGGTAGTTTCGGAGACTTTCACGAACTCATCTTGTGGTATACGTATAGGTTCCTCCCTCTTACGCTCGGGGGACCTCTTCTGAAATGTGGGCCTTTTTCGCCCTGCATCATCGGCATCTGTATTCAGCGCAATCTCGCGCAAATCACGCACCATGTCCTGAAAATCGCCCACAGAGGGCACATCGTCTCCATCAAAATCATCCATCGTAAACTTAATAAAAGAACCTCAATCACTTCCGTCAATAGCTTCCCCTTCGATGAGGGACTTTCCACAAGCTCCACGGAACGTAACAACACGAAAATATTCAAACAAGCACACTCCAATAACCAAGAAAACTCTACGATATTACTTGGCGCAACTTGGGCTCATAACCTGTTAAAATCAACAGAAAAAGGTTGCGTGCACTTCGTATGATCAAGGCTCACCTGCGTGCGAAGTTTCGACGCGGGAGGATCTGTAGAAGTGGTGTAACTGCGTGCGCGCGCAATGGCGGTAGAGATTCAGTGCGTGTGCTTGTGCTAAACAATATAAAACGGAAAGTAAAGATATATTATGTATGGTTACTTAAGTCACTATCCAGTCCTAATGCAACTTAATCTAGTAACTGCCGTTATATGCAATAAATGTATGGCTTACCTTAACAGCCAATGGGCTTCCACTATACGGAAGAGCGCAAACTCCAAAATGGGTACACACTCTTCCAACATCCTTCGCCTTCGCTTTCAGTATCATGATTGTCGCCATCCATCATAATTGACTTCGCATCAGGTACCATCAGTTGCTCTACCTCAGTCAGAGACATCTTGGGCTCGAAAACAACCTGCTCGACAAGTCTTTTCGTGCGCTCAATGTCTGAATTGCATTCTGAAATGCTTCCACACAAAGCCCCATTATGTATCATTAGTTCCTTGCTGCTGCTTCCACTGATCTGATTTCCGTAGGGCGACCAGCTTCCGGTGCCAACTGTTGGACGATTGCCTGTGATTCCTCTTTTGTGCTCAAGGGAAGAGTTGCTGCAAATTCCTGATTATTTGCTACGGACTTTGACTTTTTGCTCTCTCGGCATGACTAATCCAGTAAATAAATGACATATGAGACGGGACTATCCAGTGTACACAAAATGACGCACCTTCTCTTTGATTTTGCCGAACTGCGTGATCAGGCGCTCCTAAGCAGGGGGTAGCGACTTGTCTCTCCGCATTCAGTCTGTGACGGCACCTTGGCGTGAGCAGTTTAGGTTAAGAACGTGCGACACTCATTTTCTTAAGGAGGTGTCGATCGTTTTAGGTAACAATTTGGGAAATACCCAAATGTAACTGGGTAAGCCCAATGGCATATTATGTGAGAAATTTCACAAATACCCCACTTTGACGCGTATTTCACAATATGCCGTGCTTTTTCAATTAAATTTACAAAATGCCCTGGTTTCTGCCGGCATTAGGTTGTCCTCGCCGGCCTCTAGCTTCATTGAGCATGTTCGTTGCTGTCGTTCATCCAAACGTGCGTACTGTGTCACACGTGTTCCAATTGCCACGTACTGACGTGCGAAATTCCACAACACTTAGATGTTCCGAGCAAGTAGCGTCACAGCGACAAATAAAATAACAAACGTAAACTTGTTTTCCATAATAAGCCGGCATTAGGTTGTCCTCGCCGGCCTCTAGCTTCATGGGGCATGTTCTTTGCTGTCGTTCATCCAAACGTGCGTACTGTGTCACATGTGTTCCAATTGCCACGTACTGACGTGCGAAATTCCACAACACTTAGATGTTCCGAGCAAGTAGCGTCACAGCGAAAAATAAAATAACAAAAGTAAACTTATTTTCCACAGTCCTTGCGCAACTTCAAACGTAAAGCAGCGACCCAAACCAACAATCACGTGATACGAGAAACCAATGCGCGAAAACAAATCCAACTGCCACTGCAGCGTACCAAGTATTCAACGTAATAGTCACCAAACAAGCTGCGCACTGTAGCGCACTTGTTATCCACTCAAAAACCACACGAGAGTCAATAATCAAATTCAGAAGTGATTTATTAGGGCATGTCAATCTTAACCATATAGCATGTTATATGGGTGAAGTTATATCACCCATATGAAGTCCCGAATTCCCGAATATGACAGGTTTATCTACTTCCATAATATAAAACCATTTTTTGTCCGTCTAATGAGGCAAAAATATTTACAAATATGCTCTAATTCTATAATATAAAACCGTCTGTCTGTCCGTCTGCTGAGGCCGTACC
>CM047591.1:3102161-3119063 GCA_026184515.1 Peronosclerospora sorghi
GGACGCTCGCATGAGCACCTGATAATACCCGTCCACCAGATCTAAGGCACTGTACACAGTACAGCCCGCCATATTGTTCTGGAGGACATCCTTCCGAGGAATAGGAGTCTGCATGGGTACCGTAGCTGCATTCAGCTTGTTATACGCATTCACAATGCGCCACTTTCCGTTCGGTTTACGAACACAAAAAGTGGGAGACGAGTGGGGAGACTTACTCTCCCGTACCACCCCTGCCTCTTCTTTCCCCTTGAAGAATGCGTCGATGACGTCGAATTTCTCGTTGGGGAGAGGTCACTGCCTAGTGACGCAGTATTTGGTTCCGGGAACCAAATCAATTTCATGTCGGACTCCCCGATCCGGTGGTAACCCCATCGGCGGGTTGTCACTAATGACATCTCCGAATTACTTTAATAAGGAATGGTAAGGGTCCTCAGGATCCGCGAGGATCTTGAGGCCGCTTCGGGCATTTAATGCCTGTTTGGTTTTCACCAAAACTGACTCGTCCATCGTGGATGAGGAGTTCAACTCCTCTTCCGGACGCAACACGACGACCTCGTCGATTTCATCTACTTTCAAAGCAGTCTCACTCTCGTTGAAGGACATCTCCTCCAACGACAACAGTTCGCCTACCCCAGGCAACCCTTCAAGGCTTACGCCTTCTGTGACAACACCTGTCACACTATTCAGCATCCTATAGGACTGCTGACTACTGGACTCGGGAATCATCCCGAGACCCAGATGGGGGGAGTCAATTGCCCCATCTATTGGAAGCGCCTCGCGCCTATCCACAGAGGTATTTACCTCTACCACCGGTGACTCGCCGGTCTCACCTAATACGGCGTGGTCGGAATCAATTCCGACGTGCAAAAGAGACGAACTACGGGTCTCTCCGCTTGGAAGCGCCTCGCGCTTAACCACGGGGGTCTCTACCTATACCACTGGATTCTCAACTTGTTCGCCGAACACGGCGTGGTCGGAATCAGCTCCGACCTGCAGAAGAGAAAAACCTCGTGTCTCTTCTCTAGGAAGCGCCTCGCGCTTAACCTCAAAGGAATCCGCCTCTACCACTGGCGACTCACCAGTCTCGCCTATATCGGCGTGGGGATTAACCGCTGAATCCCCCTCGTCAAGGAACACTTCCTTGACCGCATTGGGACTGATCATGTCAGACATCGAAATCTCTGTCATCTCACGCCAGAATCGCTTTTGCGATTGAACAAAGGTGGGTTCATGACTCGCCAATGCTTCACCCGATCGCGGGTGCGTTGAGCCAATGGACTTAGACTTCCAGTCTATCCATGGCTCGTGGCGGTCCAGCCACTTCATGCCCAGAATGAGGTCATACCTCGAGTCCAAATCCAGGACTAGGCAACGTTCTAAGCTGTCAAAGTCTGCAAACTTCAGCTTAAGGTCAATCGAGACCTTGGGTACAGAAACCTGTACACTCGTCGCAAGACGGACCGTGACAACGTCACGAGAACGTGACTCTAGGGCCTCGGCACACAGCCGACTCTTCACAACAGAAGCCCGTCTGACATAATTGTTAGACGCTCCAGAGTCTATCAATACTCTCCAAGGATTATCAAAGCCTTTCACGTCCGCAAGGACTACCAGCAAACCTGGCTGGTACACCAACTCGGTGCTAGAAAGCACCGTTTCCCTCGGGGCTTTGTGCTGTCGTCCCCTACCCTGGGGCTTAACAGCACTGAGGGGTCCCCCAGTAGGGCGCCCCGCACCTACTGGGAGCCGTCGTTTCCCGACGGCTTGGGCAAGGGCTTTTTCCCCACCCTTGGCCCCTTGTAGCGAGTGTCTCGCTGTGGATTTTTCGGAAATCTGTTCTTCAGATGATCCATGCTCCCACACAGGAAGAATCTCAGCGGCCCACGCCGCTGCAACATAGCCAAGAGCTCTGTCTCGAAGCTCTGTGAAAAATAGTCAGAATGACTCTTAGCGGGAGGTTTCTCCTCCGCTTCGACCTGACTCAGGTCCATGGGTTCGGGACCCACCTTAGAGGAACGGAAGTTCCTCTCGGCGTTAAACGCCATCTTAAACGTTTCCTCCAGGGATTGGGGTCGGCATCGGAACAGTTCCGAACGTGCTGGCTCTTCTTTCAGGCCTCCCATGAAGACGGGGATGGACACATCATCCGAATACGCTTTCGCGTACATCTCTTCCAACAGGGTCTTAAGTTCTTGGATATATGTTTCCAAGTCCCTAGTGCCCTGACGGCACCTAAAAAACGCCAACTGATTCTGGAAAAGCATATCAGGCGTGGCGAAAATGTCCATAAGCTTTTTCTTAAGGCCTTCCCAGGTTGGGAACACGCTCGTGACCGAATACGGACACGTAAACGCCCATGTACGGGCTTTGCCCGTAAGATGGGTCAACGCAATTCCCACTTGCAAGTGATCAGCGATCACATTTGATGTGGCGAAGGCCGTTTTGACCTCTCGCAACCACACGTAAAGGATGTCACCCTTCTCTCCGGTGAACTCCTTTATCTTAAACGATAATGGGGGGCGCACCCCCGTGGAACGACTTCCACCTAAACTCGCCTCATGGGCGATAAGGGCATTGAACCTTTCCTTTAAGGCCTCAAGGCCCTGCTCCACTAGGAGCTGCATACCCTCGTCACCCAGTAAGGATAACAGCCTTTTAAAGGCTTCCTGCTGGACGAGGGTCAACCTATCCCAATTGTCCTGATTCATCCCTTGCAGAGGATGTCTTAGTCTACCAACACAGGTGTTGGATTGACTACAAGTGCTACCAGATGTAGCCGGTGCGTATACGCACGGTGCGGATAGCGCACAGAGGAAGACTTTTCCTTAAAGCGGTGTTCGCCGCTACTTAGCTGATACGCCCTTGTAAAGGGCTTAGTAGGAGAGAGCTCTCCTACTCGGGGCCAAGATTCCCGGGTTGGTTTACTGTAGCCTTTGCTATTGCCTTAACGGCAAGTCTCCCTTACTAAGGGTGTAGCTAAAGGGAGGGCCCCCTTTACGCTACGGCACTCACTACACGCACTACCGGTCGAGGACGTGCGTCTGTAAGATAGAGGGAAATGTAAACTGAATATATTTAATATATAATTAGCCTAAATTAATTTAAACTAATGTAAACTATATGTAATACTAAGTAGAACATACCAAATTCGTACCTAGCTAAAATGTAGTGTACACCACCTGTGTACCGACAGTGGATGGATGACACGCCACCCCCAAGGGCTCCTGCCCTGATTGGCTAAAATAACCAATGGTTCAAAACCTTTCGAACCGGTCAATACTGACCACAACCGTAGTGTACTCACGTACACTACCAACTAAATGTGACTCGAATGTAACCCTGTTACAGCGCACGTTTCAGCTTCTCAGGATTCAACGGCTTGGTAAAAACATCGGCCAAGTTCTCATCCCGAGGTCGGTAGCTTGCCTTAACCACACCATCGTTAGACTTCGAAAGCAAAAACTTCACCCGAACATCCATGTGTTTCGTCTTTGATGTTTTACCATCACCTTCCAACATTTTTATTGCCGCCTGGTTGTCGCAAAACAACGTCATCGGCAGTTCCACCTTCAATCCAACTTCACTTGGCATCTCCTTGAAACCGATCAGCTCACACAGAGCCACCGACGCTGCATAAATCTCAGCCTCCATGGTGGAAAGCGAAACACAAGACTGTCGCTTGCACACCCAGTGCACAATGCACCCTTCCAGAAAAAACACACCACCACTTGTGGACTTCCGATCTTCCTTCAAACGAGCGAAATATGCATCGCAAAATCCAACGATTCCAACTTCGTTCTTTTCTTTGGTTATCGCATCTGCGTCCACCTCCAAACGCAACTTTATGTTTGATGTCCCCTTGAGGAAGCGTAAAATCCTCTTGGCGGTCATCCAATACAGCTTCGAAGGCGCATAAGCTCTGCGCGTAGCCTTGTGCACTGCATGTGCAATTTCAGGCCTGCAGCAGTGCGCCATCCAAAGCAAACTTCCGGTCAGCGACTAGAAGTTCTTGATCGTCGGCGCTCCATCATTCCCACAATCGCTCAACATATCGTGGTCCTTGAGGTTTTGGTCTTTGAATTCATCGACGATCGTTGCCTTCACTGTGTTCGCCTCCTCCATGCAATACATCTTCAGGAGGTCCTTGATCATTACTTCTTGATCCATAAAATAACCATGACTTTCTTGGTACTCCACCCGCATGCCGAGAAATTTCGACACTTCGCCCAAATTTTTGATCTCCAAATCCTTGCGCTCCTCAAAACAATTTGTCACATGCACCTGCTTTGTTGCCGTGACCAATAGGTCATCGACATATACACCAACCACGACCGTTTCACCACAAACTTTCTTGAAATACAGACAACCGTCTGTAAAACTTTGTTCATAGCCTTGCCTTAGAAGCTTGGAATGAAAGTGGCGGTTCCATTGCCTCTGTGGTGGAGTCAAGTTCGAAACCAAATACATTTGTATCGACAACCTGACCACCACCATCGTGCCCAGCCTTCCAACTTACGGGGAGGGGGGTACCCCGCGGACCTCCACTCGAAATCTGGTCCGATCATCCGCTGCTGGCAGACGACCGGTCATCATCCAAAGACACTTGGTCCGATTCACTTAAGTTCATCTCACCTTGTGTACCCGATGTAATGGGCTAGTTACGCACTCGGTGGATCGGGATCGCAGATCGATCTGATTCTGTCTTGAATATGAGACCGTGCTGGCTAGGTGTACCTAGGGCGGAACTCTTCACCCCAGGTACGTACAGATCAGAAACACTTCCAAAAAATAAATTCCAATAGGTCGATCGTCCAAACGATCTAGACCTGACCAATACGAAATAATAGAGGGTAGACCAATCAACCGGTCTAGCCCCTGACCAATATGAGAGAAGATCAAAACCGGTCTAAACTCCAACCAATGTTACAATGAGCCAATATGTCCACGTGAAGACCCAATATGCCCGTGAAACTCCACAAACGATATCTCCACGTAAAGACCAATCCAGTGAATAGCACGTTCCAAACTTACTTGAGTCAAAGTGTCGAGATCGCCAAATCGTACTCCCGTCGAGGGACTTCCGGTGGCCAAAGTGCGCGTGTGGCGCGTCCAGACCGGGTATAATAGGCGAGAGGGGATAATTCAACCCTTGCCCCCAAACACTCCGCGGAGGGCGGAGGCGACTAGTGTACGTGAAAAGAATAACGGCGACCCCTTGCTGCGGTGTAGACCAAGACCGGAAGAGGTTTTTGCCACTTATTACTAGACCAAAAGACTTTTACTTGGAAAATCCGCAACCAAAAGACTCTTACTTGGAAAAACCACAACCAAAAGACTCTTACTCGGAAAAACCACAACTAACCAATAATACTACCTCCCTATGGTCCCTAATGTACCCACACAAAATTATGTAAAATACCCAATGTCAGGTGAGACACCAATACTTGGGTTCTTGACACTCCTTGAATCTGATAGGCTAAAAAGCCCCCCTTGTTTAGACCAATCCGAAATTCGACCAACTGCCTTGACCAAAAGTGACCAAATTTGTGGTACACTTCACCACAGCCGCCCCTGAGTCCGACCGTGTCGCACAACGATAACGGTCTGACTCACCCATCACTCGACCAACTGGACCTTGGTCACTCACACTTCTTCCCCATGGACCAAACACCTTCGACACCTGCGTCAGGTACTGTCTTTACTGCACTTGATCTTCTTATGCTTCCCTTTGACGCTTGTTCTTGTTGTTCTTGCAGAAACTCTATGAGCCGAGTCTGTCCGGTCGGCTTGGTCTGACAGCACACGTAACTCTCGTGCACTTCAAACATCGGAAGGGCGTTAGACTGCAGCCGACACGCAGATGCAGGATATGCTTGCAGAAAACATGCGTCTCAGGACCCAGGTGGCCCATCAGGCAACACGAGGTGCGCATCTTTGGTCTTCGTCTTGTACTTGTCTTGACCCTCGTTTGTCTTCAGCTCTCATCCCTCCCAGCGTCGTCAAGGCAATAGGTGCCTTGCTTGATGCCGATAGGCAGTCCGACGATCATGTTGACCAGCTTCGACCAATTTTATAGGAGCTGGTAAGCGCGCGTCATGAGCTGTCCCGTCTGGAGGCTCATCAGTCCCATCTCCGGGATCAACTTGCACTTGTTCGCCGGCAGCAGCTGGACGGACAGTTTGACGCGACCTCACTGCGCATGCAAGGCGCGACTTCTCGCGACGCATTTCCGAGCTTCAGATTTAAATTCAAGACCAGACCGGGAAGGTCCGGTCTTATCAAGACAAGTCAGACGCTTGGACGCTAGAGTCGGGTCGTCGTCAGGTGGCACTAGACCAGTGCCGCCAGCGCTTGATGAACTTGCTGCATCCGTGTTCGGCTGCTTCCTCCAGCATAGATTGGTCTGCGTCGGCAACCTTAGTCGACTCGGAGCAAGACCAAGCTCGCTTTCAGCAGGACCAAGACCGACATCGTTCATTGGCTGATATTCAGCAGCCCGAAATTGCACAAAAATAGAAGAAGCCCGCGGACGCGCCGGGTAGCTCGAGGGCGCGGGGCACTGCGCGCGAACCCAGACTCGAGGGGAAGCGTGCAGTGCCTCATAAGCGAGCCAAGACACAGGCGCTGCTTATGGACTCGGACTCGGACGAAACCTACAGCCCCTCGGAAAGTCAAGCGCCCTCGCGCCGTACTGCAAATCGCACCAAGCACACAGGGGTCTCGTCCGAGGAGGACTCCAGCGAAGGGTCCTGCGATTCCGAGTTATGGTCGCCATCCGGTTCAAGTCACGAACGAATTTACGTGAAAGTTTCATCCAAGTGGCGTCGACATTGGGGTCAGAACAGAAGACCGGTTTGCCAAGTGACGCCACACCAGTATCGACATCAGCGAAGCCGGCGCCTTCGGTTCTCCCCGGGACATCCGAGCTTCACAAGTACGCTCTACTGAATAACATGGCGGTTGACACCATCTCCCTTCCGCCGCGGACGTTTGAAATTACTTCGCCGTGGTCGTCGGGGCAAATCGGCTGTTTGGGCCGGTCTACCCTGACCAAGCAGCTTCTGGCCCGGTCGTTCTCTCGCCCGGACCCCTGGATTTTTCCACCGGCAAAGAAAACCCCTGCCGCGTTTGCATGGAGGGCGGACTTGATTACGTCGGCGCAGATCTCCCGCCTATACGGCGATGAACCATGGAAAATTTTCGAACACCCCAAAATAGGACTTGTGTTCCACTTGACTCCGTGGATCGGCACTTTGCTCGGACGGGTGAAGAATTTCAACAAGATCCACGGCCAAGCAATTTGGGAAGCGTCCCACTACTTGATGCTTCCCCCCGACCGGGTGCGACAAGATCCGGGACTGGCGACGTTCCAGAGCAAGCGCAAGCGACGTCGAATTCGGGTGGGCGAGGATTGGCAGTCCCTGTTCCAGTACATTTTGGACGGGATGCGAGCCCACGAGTGTGACGTCGACGTGTTCTTGTACCCGGTGTTCCTCCACATGCCGAGGCGTCGCGTTGAGAAGACCAGACTGCTGGCCGACGACGGCATATGGTACCCCGGTCTTGATTGCGCTGAGCCGGTCGCGGACCTCAAGGATGCTTTGGTCCAGCTTGACCGGAAGGACCCCTGGCGTAACCAGTTTCAGTATCAAGTGGAAAATCATCCGTCGATGGTCATCGGCCGTCTGTGGGGCGATAGCAAGTGAAGTCGCAGGTAGTCGACCAGATAACTCATAATACATGTCATCATTTCTTTTTTATGTCCGATCGTCAAATCACTTGAACTAATTTTACCACTCTCTCCATAGTTGCACCGAACACGTTATCGTAAACAGTTCCACTCCCATCACGAAAAATAGTCATCACATTCGTCATTCCGCTACTCCAATTCGTCACAGTTCATCACAATTTCACATCAACTCCGGACCTTCCACATCTTCACACCGGTCTAGACCGACCGATGCTACTGCGTGTCTTGGTCTTGGTCTTCATGAGTCTGCATCACTGCGAAGCGATTACGACTGACTCGTTCTCGTTCGAACTCTCGTAGAAGAGCCCCACAATTCAAATCGAGCTCGTCGACCCAAGTTGATTTATCATGGTCCTTCCATCGGACCAGGTACTCTTGGTGAGTCCGACCGAACCTGGTCTTCTTGGTCGACCGAACATCTAAGACCTTCTCCACTTCAAACTCGTCTTCCTCTAATGGCCGTTCCCAACTGTCCTCCGGAAGTAACGCTTCATCGAAATCAAATATTTTTTCTTCGTCTACCAGACAGGGAGTTTTGGTTCGATCAGGAAATTCTCGGACCAGCTTCAACTTGGACACATGCACGATCGGGAAGACCTTGTAATCTGTACCAGTTGTTACTAGACGGGCATCGTGCTCACCGATCAGCTCGGCAACACGGAAAGGGCCGTGCCACATGTGATCCAGCTTCTTCGCATAGTCCTCTTTCACTCGGTCTAGGTATAGCCATACCCTCGCCCCTGGTTCTATACCGTGGGGTCGGACCTGGTCATTGGTCCGGTCTGCCCGGTCTTGTGTGGCATGACGCAGCTTTTCGTTGACGACTTCTTTTTCATGCTGGTAGTGTTTCTGGACCTGCATGCGCCCGCGTCGAGCATCGCAATCGCGGGTCCGGGTGCAACCGATAGGTATCTCAGCTTCCAGTGTCGACCGAGGGTCCCATCCATATGTCAGATAAAAAGGCGTTTCTCCTCGGACCCGATCGGTCGACGAGTTGAGTGCAAACACCAGCCTTTCTGCATACTCGTCCAAAATATCGCTGGTCTGGGTCAGCAACGTACATCTTGATCGCCCTCGTTATGGTCTGCACCATGCGTTCCGTTGATCCATTTGCTTGCGGACGATATGCCATCGTCGCACTCTGTTTCTGGCCCAGCATGTTATTGAACGACCGGAACACCTCGGCCATAAAAACGGGTTCCCGATCGTGCCTGATGACCTCGCTGGCGCCGGATCTTCGGAACACACATTCTTCGTAGCTCTGGGCGATCTGCTCCGCAGACCGAGATTCACTGGCCTTCGCAATAACTAGACCAGTGAACAGGTCTACCCAGATCAGCAGCTCAGTGTTGCCGCGCGTCGATCTAGGCAGTGACGGTATGTGGTACATCGCTATGACCTGGAAAGGGTAGGTAGCTTCGATATTTCCGGGCGATCGCCCCTTGATTACCGGTCTACCCTTTCCGGTCTCGCAATCCGTGCAACAGCCCACATATTTCTGCACACTGCGGAAAAGACCTCTCCAGTGGAAGTGGGACCTGATCTTGTGATAGGTCCTGCCTATGCCCTGATCTCACCCTTCTAGACTCACGTGATAGTGATGAAGGACATCCGGCTGCAGCAACTCGGGGATCACTAATTTCGCCAGTCGGTCCCGGTCTGCACTGTCTTGGTCGGCATCGCGGCAGTAATACAATAATCCATTATCATCCACTTCGTAGCTATCCGCGATCTTGATGCACTCTTTCGCTTGATCGTTCGTCAACTTGGACAGTTCACCACGCAGGTAGGTCTTCAGGTTCATAATCCATTCTTCTTCGTCCTGCGCCTTGAGGATCCGTTCCATCCTTAACGGTCGCACTGCATATTCGTTCAAACTTTCCTTTGGGAACGGTCGGCGAGACTTCTGAGCTTTCGATCTAGTCGCGACCATCACATGCACCTGGACTGGGGCGTTCTTGGGTCCGATCAGCTCTGGGAGCCTGTTTATATTCACCAATTCATCCAGAACGGCCTTCTCGGTGATCGTAGCCCCGGTCTGGTCTTGCATGGCCTTGGTCGCGAGGTAGTCGGCGCTTCTGTTCCAGTCCCGTTTCACGTGCAATAGCTCGTGGTTGGGGTGGTTCTTCAATGCCTTGATTACTCGATCATTTAGCGTCCTCAGTCGTGGAGCCTTGCAGTCGATCTCTCCGGTGATCTGCCTGATCACTAGGTTGGAGTCACCACATATGATAACTCGCCCCTTCTCTTGCGACGACAGCAGGTCCAACATAGAAGTAGACCTCGGTACTCCGCCTCGTTAACAGTAATATCCGGCGTGAAATCGGCAGCGGCTGCAACTATAGACCATTGTGGCAACTTCCACAATATGGAACTATAGGCGCCGACCTTCTCCTTCACGCTTGCCGATCCGTCAAAACTTAAGACCAAGAGCTCTTCATCATGGTCGACGGTCGGCGGCGGTCTCGAAACTGACTGCCGAGGTTGCTTCCTCGGGGAAATCGCTATCAATGCCTCGTCCACTTCATACCGAGGGGTGATACTGGCAGCTAATGTGCCCAATATCTCTTCCTCGCCCCCGGTGCACTTAACGACCTCGAGGGTCCACTGCGACAAGACCTCCGACCATCTGCCTAGACGTTCGTCCATCCCATTGGCTGATAATAGCCAGGCCAAAGTAGACCGTCTTGACAGGACCTTTATAGGTCGGCCGACCAGCAGGTTGTAACACACATCCAGAATTCGTAGCAACGCCAGAACTTCTTTCTCGACAATTCCATAGTTCACTTCATTTTGTTTTAGCGTTCGGCTCGTAACCGTGACTGGATGATACACACCATCGTGATCTTGCACTAAGGTGGCCGAGATAGCCCACTTACTGGCATATACAATAATGGTCGGCACTTTTGCGGGAGTGAAATGCTTGAGAATCGGTGCCGTCACCATCTTAACCTTCAACATACCAAAGGCAAACTGTGCACGCTTCATATGATCTTCGGCCTCCACTTGCGGACAAACTGCAGCAAGACCAGATTCGGCGCCCTCCTGTAAAGTTTCCCGATCTCCTTCGCGCAACATATGATAGTCAACTTCCCGGAGCTCGTACAGCACAGCCGCGTAGATAGCAAAGTCTTCAATGAATCGGCTATAATAATTCAAGCTTCCCAGGAAGGACTGCATTGCCTTCAGCGATCTGGGGAACGGGAGGTTACTCAGCGAATCCAGGTCCTTGGGATTAGCCTCTATACCATTGTTCGAGACCATATGGCCTAAATAGGCGACCTTGGACATACCCCAAAAACTTTTCACGGCACTCACTGATAGACAGGTTACAGCGGTCGCATGTCTCCAACAATCGTTCAACCTTCTCGCACAGATCGTTCCATGACGAGGCAGGTATAAGAATGTCGTCGATGTACGGCCGCCTCCCTAAAACGGACGGTCCTCTTTCCCTATAGGGTTCACCCTCTCTAAACACATCATAATTTTTAACAGGGTCCCGATCGGTCTTGATCTTGAAGCGTCCGTACAATGCGTTGTCTATCAGCCTTTGATAGATCTGGGGCGCGTTCTTCAGACCGAACGGCATACGATTCCACTCGAAAAGACCAAACGGCGTCACAAATGCGAAAATCTCACGGGCTCGATCAGTCATCGAGACCACCCAAAATCCACTTGCCATATCTAGCGAACAATACCACAAGGTCTTGTCGAGTTTTCCAACAGATCATTAATCAGCGGCATCGGGTACACCATGAGTTTAGTCAACCGATTTACCAGCCGATAGTCGATGCGCAGTCTTATGTCAACGCCGTTCTTCTTGATAACAATTACGATCGGTGAGGCCCATCGAGAGGTCGACGGTCTAATAATCTTGGCGACCAACAGTACTTTAATGAGATCAGAAAGCTTTTCACGGTACTGTGGCGCCACGCGTCGACATCGCTGGGCAATCGGCTTGGCATCTCCAACGTCAATATCGCAAATCGCACCACGGGATGCAGGAGGTAAGGCATTGCCCTTTCCGATCAGCAGATGTCTTTTCTTCCATATGATATTCTTCAAAGGTTCGATCTGGTCTGGACTGTTAAGGTCTTGATCACCCACTTGTAAATCATCCGTTGTAACTTCGGGCGAGTCGGCAGACACTTCAAGGAGGACTGCCATTTGGCTTTCCAGCTCCTGAATGTACTGTTCCCCGCCTTCATGTATACAGACTTGTTCATCTTCTGGGGCGATATCACCTAGACCATCTGGACCGGCCGAACGCCCCTGGTCTTGATCGACTTGCTATCCTTCACTGATATCGGTCTGATTAGGAATACCGTCATGGTCCGACCTAGCAATTTCATGTTCCCCTTCTTCCGTTTCTTGATCCGATGTCGCCTGGTCTTATGCTGACACCACATTGACTAACCTTGGCTCGTCTACTTGATGGTCCACCGTTCCTGGTGACTGCGGCGCCTTTCTTCGGACCAACATCTTTTTTGGGGTGACATAACTTGGTCTTTCCACTAAAGGTGAGGTATCCTCTTCCACCGACCCATCATCGCTGATAATATCGGTTGTCGATTGGTACGCCAGGTTTTGCCACTCGACATACCGCCTCGATCCAATCGAGACGAACCCCATCTTCCTAGGTACCTTCCCTTCTGCTAACCACATACCGACAATAGTGTTATTGTCCAGTGTCAGCGGCTTGTCACCGATATTGGTAACACGGACAAGATCACGTCGACCATCACTCTTTACGAAGGTCGGGACCCACCGATCGCCCCTGGTCAACCATAACTTCCTCAAACAAAAACCTTTCTCGACCGGAGTATCGGCAGACCTACCGACTGGGATAGTGAGGTCTTGGTACCACCGGACCAGATCGGTATACGAACCATACAGAGGTCTTCGACCAGCCAGCTGGACCTGGACCTCATCCGGGAGTGTAAGCACTCCATGTGACAGGTCTAGGCGAATACCAGCTGGGAACATGAAATCCATACCTAGTAAAGCGTCTTGACCCGCCAACTTGCCAACCCAAGCGCTGAAAAAGTAGACCAGCGATCCCGACAAAGTAATTTTCACACGCGTTCTTCCTTCGGTCATATAAGAGTTTTCACCGATCCCGACGCATTCTTGTCACTGGGTATCGTCTATACGACATCCGACTTTACGAGCAAAGGCGGAGTCGATCCTTAGTCTTCAGCTCCAGAGTCGAACAACATCGTCGCTTTCTGGTTATTAATCTTTCCAGAGGCTTTCGCCTTCTTGAACCATTTATCAGGCGCGTGGTACTTCCAGTATCCGCGGGATTCTCGAGGCAGCAAGTCCAACTGCATAACCACCTTTGTCAGGGAGTACTCATCGGTCTTCAGACTGTAGACCGGATGGTCTCGGTCGACGCAATTTGGAATAGAACGTGTATTGTCGGTCTTATCCTCCTTGCCGACATATGCATAGATGTGAACCGTAGAACGCTCGGCTCGATCCATATTCCAACCTGGCGAGCGTTCTAGTTTAACATATTTTCCGCGTCCGGCGGCAGCATCCCCGTGTGCTTGTCCGGCACGTACCACTTGCATATCATGTTAAAAAATTCTTCAATCTTGCAGTGGCCGGCCTCGTGGATCTCTCCACATGACTTGCACACGAAAAGGCAGTGGTCAGTCGGGTGGCCGCGTCTCTCGCACTTCTTGCACACCATCTTCTTCCAGCAGTTTGGACCATCATGTTTGCTCGACCCACAGTGGGAGCACTTCTGACGAGGTCGGTCCGGATCGGACTTGCTTCCGTTCCTTCCCTTCCGTTCTACCTGGTCGGACTTCGACCTGGTCTTCGGGGAAGGTCCCGCAACATAGACGTAACGATACTGGTCTTCATCCGATGACTCCTGGATGGATTGATTTCCACTTTCCCCTTCCGATCCCGTGCTGTCTTCGGCTACGATCGCCTTGACCGCTCGTGTCGGTCTGGTTCAGGGTCTCTTGACCGGATCGGTCTGGGTCTGGGTCTTGGATCGGTAGCGACCTGATCCACCAGAACTCTTCGCCCTCATGCTACGCGACTGCTGTAGCGTCCGTAGAGTCTGTTCAACTTCACCCGCGTCCCTAAGACGCAGCAGAGTAAGCTGGTCCGCCAGTTCTTGATCGTCCAGGGTACTAATGTAGTGACCCACATGTTCCAAATCAGCACCGTTCGGCGGGTTATTCTCTTTAATTGTTATGCTGGCACGAAGTGCAGCCACGTTCAACCGATGCAAATACTCGATCGGTGTCTCGTCGCTCCGCTTCTGCATATGGTGATACTTGCGGTCACTCGAAAATCCGGAGTTACAATATTGCCCTTCAAACTCTGCACATAGCTGGTCCCAGTCAGACCGGACATCCCGACCTAACTGTTGGATCCAGTTGGCAGCCGGTCCTTTCAACAAATCCCGGAAGATCATACACTTTTCACTTTTCGGGGTCTGGTCTCGCAGGAACGCAGACTTGACCCGACCGAACCAAGACCGGGCCTGGTCTTCATCAGCATCCTTGCCAGTGAAGTCCTTGATGTCGGTCATCGCGGCCATACGGATGCGCGGAATCGCAGCAGATCCAAAGTCGTAAGCAATAGTGGAGGCTAGGTTATCCTTGCGTGGCTTGCCAGCGCCCGTACCGTCTGACCCACAGTGGTCGTCAAAGCCGCCGACTGACTCCATGTCACAATGACTTGTCTTGCTTGGTCTACGCGGTATGGCCGGTTGCGGCTTGCGCTTCCCTTTACCGACTTGCTTATCACTTCGGGTGGGCTTGTCCACAGATGTTACCGATTCCATATCCACATCTCGGCAAACATTGACACTTTGCTGGGTAGACCGGTCTTGGACATGTGGGCGCAGAGGTAGTCTAACCCGGTCTTCCATGAAACGCTCCATCATCGTCTCAAACATGGCTTAGACGTTAGCCGGAGTCATGGGCAACGTGTTGATACCCTCCTTTTGCGGAACTGAGGCCTGTGGGGGTCACTGGAGCCCCGACTGGCAAGCAGCCCTTTGCTGCCGCACGTCCTTTTTTGTTCCGGCTGGGCATGGTCCACCCCCATGGTCATCCGCTCGACACCAGTCTCCAACTCTGATGGGCTGTTCGAGGCCGGTGGAGATTGATAAACCGATTCGTCATCAGAACCAATGTCAACAAGCGCTGTGGAGACTTCATCGACCTTCACTGCTGCGGTGGGAGTTGGGCGGCGAACCGCCCCCACCAGTGGGACCAAATGGTCGTGGAAGGTCGACATCGACGATTTCAGCCTCCAAGTCTCAAATTCAAATAGTTTTTGGACATCGGCGGGGTTCTGCATTTTAATGCCAACCTCCGCCAACATCGCCACCAAGTTCTTCACCAACAGTAATGGGCGATCACTCTGGATCGGCTCGGTAGTGAGACCGAGAAGATGGTCGGGGATCTGGAGGTTCAACACCCGAAAGACCACGTCAAAGCGAACAAATCGTTTCAGCTCAAAAATGTAATACATCTTGTTTAGGTCTTCTTCAGTGATGCCTCCATCTCCGACCTGCGACTTTTCTTCGAGGTAGTCTTCGTCGGCAGGCATTCCCAACCCTTTCTTGGAAATCTTGGGGACCTTGGGAACCTTGGGAGGTTGGTCTGATCGTTATGATCAGCCTCCAAGTATTTTTCGTCTTTTAATTTTCCATCAACTTTTTTATGCACATACATAGGATCAGGACCAAGGTCCTGATCTTTCCGGGACTATAGCAGGACTTGCTATAATCCCGATCGGCTCCGGTGGGATCCTTTTGGGGAGGAAAAAAGTATTAGTCCCGATCTGTTCCTCCACCAGGCCAGACCGGACATCGCCATCTTTATCGAGAACGAAGACGTAAGGTGATAGCCTTTCCTTACGCCCTCTCCAGAACGATTCCACATTCAAATCTTCAAATTCAATCTTTGATGACACCTCGCGGTGATATCCACGATCACCAAGTGATCCGGGAACGCGCACCATTGTGGTGGAGTCAAGTTCGAAATCGAATACATTTGTATCGACAACCTGACCACCACCATCGTTCCCATCCTTCCAACTTACGGGGGGGGAGTACCCCGCGGACCTCCACTCGAAATCTGGTCCGATCGTCCGCTGCTGGCAGACGACCGGTCATCATCCAAAGACACTTGGTCCGATTCACTTAAGTTCATCTCACCTTGTGTACCCGATGGAATGGGCTAGTTACACACTCGGTGGATCGGGATTGCAGATCGATCTGATTCTGTCTTGAATATGAGACCGTGCTGGCTAGGTGTACCTAGGGCGGAACTCTTCACCCCAGATACGTACAGATCAGAAACACTTCCAAAAAATAAATTCCAATAGGTCAATCGTCCAAACGATCTAGACCTGACCAATACGAAATAATAGAGGGTAGACCAATCAACCGTTCAATCCCCTGACCAATATGAGAGAAGACCAAAACCGGTCTAAACTCCAACCAATGTTACAATGAGCCAATATGTCCACGTGAAGACCCAATATGCCCGTGAAACTCCACAAACGATATCTCCACGTAAATACCAATCCAGTGAATAGCACGTTCCAAACTTACTTGAGTCAAAGTGTCGAGATCGCCAAATCGTACTCCCGTCGAGGGACTTACGGTGGCCAAAGTGCGCGTGTGGCGCGTCCAGACTGGGTATAATAGGCGAGAGGGGATAATTCAACTGTGGTGGAGCGGCTGATCGAAGTTTTTGAGAATTGATCAGGCGGTACCACGGCGCCCAGACTGCCGACTAACGAAGGGGGTCCTCCGGATGTCTTCGACTGCTTGTGTTCTTGATCACCTTGTGTACCCGACGGCTAGGCGTGGGTCGCTCCTCAGGTGGCGGGGACAGCGCACAGCGAATTCTTGCTGCAAGATTGAATTAACTAACTTGTGACGATACAACCGATGCGATCAGGCGTGATCACGTGCGATCAGGTGCTTAAACCACGTCAATTAGCCGCGATCAGGCTTGATCAAGTTTGGGCTGATGCTAATAACCGACGATCAGCAGTATTCCGTCTTGATCGCAAGTGCGATCAGGCGGCAGTACGATGCGATCAGGCGCTGAAACGAAACCAATCGGTCGTGATCAGGCGCGATCAGGCTTTGGCTGACGTTAATA
>CM047591.1:3139144-3205391 GCA_026184515.1 Peronosclerospora sorghi
GACTTACTCTTGAGGAAGGTAATGATGTCGGTCCCCATAGACCGAATCATTTACACCGTCGCGTCTTTACTACGTGACGAGAAGTGAGGGAAGTGTTTATTCACCTCTTCCAGCGTTCTTTCTCTCTCGGCAGCCGACATGTCTCGCGACATGATGCGGAGCGGCTCTTAATCTTCGCTCCGCTAGTTAACTAGCAGAACGGAACTGTGGTCGTTAAGACGGACCACAAAGTGCTACCAGGTGTAACAGGACTGATCCTGTTACTGGCTTACACTGTATCTTGCTAGAAGCGCGCAATACAATTAGGGCAGGATTAGTTGGTAACAAATAATCCTATAATAAAAGTAAATATATTAATATTCACTTATGCCTAAGAACGCAAAATTAAGAGTGTTTATTTAATGGGTGGTTTAGAGGCTAATAGTATAGTAACTAACTAATTAATATAATAATATCAAGTCTTTAACTAACTGTACTATTAGTTAACCTGCAAGATTCGGTATTTATACCGAATCGACTTTACCTTCTTAGATTATAATAACTTATAATCTCTTATTTAAATTTCAGACAACGCGTCTGAAATTAAACTGTGATATTCTAGCTTGAATATCAATTATGTAATGGCACCCCATTACAAAGTACCGTTTCCCTCGGGGCTTTGTGCTGTCGTCCCATACACTGGGGATTAACAGCACTGAGGGATCCCTCAGTAGGGCGTCCCACACCTAATGGGAGCCGTCGTTTCCCGACGGCTTGGGCGAGGGTTTCTTACCTACCCTGCCCCTTAAAGCGATTATCTCGATGGGGGTTTCGCGGACATCTGTTCCGCAGATGATCCGCACTTCGACACAGGAAGCACCTCAGCGGCCCCTGCCGCTGAAACATTGCTTGGAGCTCCGCTTCATAACCCAGTGACGCAGAGTAAGCGTGACTCTTAGCAGAAGCTTTCTCTTCTGCTTCGACCTGACTCAGATCCATGGGCTCGGGACCTTAGAGGAACGAAAGTTCCTCTCGGCGTTAAACGCCATCTTAAATTCCTCCCCCAGGGATTGGGGACGGCTTCGGAATATCTCCGAAAGTGCTGGCCCTTATCTCAGGCCTCCCATGAACACGTGAATGGACACATCGTCCGGATACGCTTTCGCATACATCCCTGCCAACAGGGTCTTAAGTTCTTGGATATATGTTTCCAAGTCCTTAGTGCCCTGACGGCACCTCAGAAACGCCAACTGATTCTGGAAAACCAGATCAGGCGTGGCATACATGTCCATAAGCTTTTGCTTAAGGACTTCCCAGGTCGGGAACACGTCCATGACCGAATCCGAGCATGTAAAAGCCCATTCACGGGCTTTACCCGTAAGATGGGTCAGTGCAAGTCCCACTTGCAAGTGATATGCGATCACGTTCGCTGTGGCGAACCGCTTCGACCTCTCGAAGCCACATATAAAGGTTATAAACCTTTTCACCGGTGAATTCCTTTATCTTAAAGGACAATGGGGGACGCACCCCCGTGGAACGACTTCCACCAAAACTCGCCTCATGGGCGATGAGGGCATTGACCCTCGACTTTACGGCCTCAAGGCCCTGCTCCACTAGGAGCTGCATGCCTTCGTCACCCAGTAAGGATAACAGCCTGTTAAAGGCTTCCTGCTGGACGAGGGTTAACCTTTCCCAATCGTACTGATTCATCCTTTGCAGAGGATGCTGTAGCCTACCAACACAGGTGTTGGATTGACTACAAGTGCTACCAGATGTAGCCGGTGCGAACACGCACGGTGCGGCTAGCGCACAGAGGAAGACTTTCCTAAAGCGGCGGTGTGCCGCTACTTAGACGATACGCCCTTATAAAAGGGCTTAGTAAGAGAGTACTCTCTTACTCGGGGACAAGATTTCCCTTTGGTTTACAAGTTAGCACGAGCTAACGCCTTGACAAGGCTCCCTTTATAAGGGGGTGGCTAAGGTAAGTTCTTCCCTTACACTACAATACTCACTGCGCGCGCGACCGGTCGAGGTCGTGCGTCCTGCAGTCGTTTGAGTGAAATGTAAACTGAATGTATATTTAATATGTTATTAGCCTAAATTAATTTAAACTAATGTAACTATATGTAATACTAAGTAGAACTTATTAAATTCGTACCTAGCCAAAATCTAGTGTACACCACCTGTATACTAACACGTGGCTGGCTGCCACACCTCCACCAAGGGCTCCTGTCCTGATTGGCTAAAATAACCAATAGGTCCAAACCTTTCGGACCGGTCAATACTGACCCCAACCGTAGTGTACTCACGCACACAACATAACTAAATGTAACCAGAATGTAACCCTGTTACATTCAGCAACGTCTGATACGAGTAATATTGCCGTTGAGAAAAGATCCGACATTTGCTGATCTAGCATTGGAGTCACCAGATGCGTATGGGCCGTTTTGGCTCTCAACGACTCTCATCTTTTCTTTTGGCATCGTGCAGCAATGCGGCATCTTTCCTTGATTACAATAAAAAACAGAAGACTGGTCGTATGATTTTAGTCGTCTCGCTTCCGCTTACACACGTCGGAATATTTTTCTTGGGCCTAGCCATGCTCATCTGGATCGTTGGCAAATATTTCCAGGTGCCCATGACTCTGCTTTTCTCATGTGCCTCTATGGTTACTCGTAGACTGTGTTCATAAGTATTATACATAGCATGTAAATGAGAAATAGGAAATGAAAGTAAGTACATTATGGTAATCACTCATACCCACGTACATTTATGGCATTTGCCGCGGACTTGACATCGTCGTCCATCTTCTAATTCGGCTTCTGATAAAGTTTATGTCAAGAAACAAAAAAAATAAACTTATGTTTATAACCGATGGAATTGTATAATTTAGAAACAACTTACGACCACGCGGTCAGTTTAAATAAATGGCTCGATCCGTTTAGGCAGCCCCTAGATGATGAGCCCAAAATTCACTGATAAAAACCAAAATCCACTGATAAAACCCAAAATTTACTGATAAAACCCAAAATCCACTGATCACGCGATCATGATCACGTGATCATTCTTGACCGATTTGGCATCATTAGTCGTAAAGACTGCCCAAGTCCAAAGCGACATCTCTTTATTCTTACGATGCCGGTTCTCTTTTTGAGACGGTTGATGGCCACGCAATTTTTAAAGTGCACGATGAAGCCATGTTGGCAAGTGATAATTGTGTGTTCAAGCACTTTTCGACGCCCGAAAGGTCTCGAAAGTGCTGGAACTCAAGGGCTTGAACGCCTTTTAGACACAACCGAAGCCTTGGCAGCTTCCACGGACATTGTCGACGGCGAGATGGGCAAGACGGTCTAGAATTCTTTAAGAAGAATGTCTTCGATGCCTGAATTAACGATAAACTTGCTGTTTTGGACAAAGTACATGGCTCATTGATAAGGAGAAGCTTAGCATCCATGTACCAACGACACCGCTGTGAATGAGGTAATGCGTGGAATCCTTGCTAACATGGACACACTCATCTCTGTTGAAGATGACGACTTAAAGACCATGACGCTACTGTTGTCGCACTCGCTTTCGCGCTATAAGCTCAAGCTTAGCGCTGATAAAGTCGAACGATGATCATGAAAGCTATTGGTCTATGGACGAGCTGGACAAGGAAATCAACACGTACTCGATGCGCGTGCGCGAGTGGTTTGGATGACATTTTCCCAAGATGGGCAAGATCGTCACGAACAATCTGCAATAGGCGAAAGCGTGCTTAAGATGGGTATACGCACAATTCTGATTGCTGTGGGTTTACCACGAGCGATGGTCGGACCCATTTTATTCGCTCGTTCACCGGATGAAGATGAAACTGTAAAAAGTGCTTTTATCGAATCGGTGCGCGAGTTCATGAATCGATTGCACGCTGACGTAGTAGCAGGAACACTCACTGCCAAGGTAAAAATCATCCCAATGCTGTACTGGGGTAAATTGTGCCGGCCCTGAATGCTTTGATCGGAACCGCTTCCGACCGCTTCCGCAGCGCCGATAAGTTGCTTTTTCAGTCGCTGGAGATCGAAGTGGATGCGGCTAGTGTGGAATCACTTTGCTCACATTTTGACAGTACACGCTATCTAGTAGTCGGGGCGGCACTTCCTGGTCATAACTTCCAACCAGACCCTAAGAACCAACCCATCGAGCTAAGCGGCTTAACGTCCCCGTGGAATACACTTGCACTGTGGAACTTGGAGCAACTGACGAAAATTGGCTTTTCTTTGATGGATGACGCGTTGCGACTCGAAGTTGACGGGATCGGCTCAGCTATAGGCATTGAAGAAGTGGCTACCATCGCTATGTACCAGCATCTCTATGCAAAAACTGCATCACCAACGACAGCCAAGGTAGTTCGAGTGCCTAGCATTTCGTGGGAAGTGGACGGATTGACGGATATCAAGCGACTCGCATGGCATGAAAAGAAGATGGCTAGCAAACAACAGCGCGCAGCAGCCCAGATCGCCCACATCGGCGGTGTAGCCCCAGGCATGTGTTACACTTGGACGTTTGAATACAAGAGTGAACTCCACTTTCACTTTGTAATTCAGTTTGCTGCACGACTCAGCTTCGATTATATTTTGAAGCAGGTTCCTCATAATTTGGGTCATTACAGCGGTCGAGGAGTGCAATAGCAATTGTATTGGCAACAAAAAAGCAGACCAGATTGAGGCTTTGATAAATCTTAGCACATCCAAAACTGCGGTAATGGAAAGCTGACAACTTAAGCCCTCAGCTTCATTTTTGATATACAACATAAGCGAGGCATATCTTAAGTCTTTTTTCATTAGAGACAAGCAAGAGAGTCCTTGTTACCTATCAAACGAAGACGACTAATCCCCCATCGGGAAATATCTCAAACTTCACAAAATAGACCCCATTTGGTATCAAATTTACATTGCGATCTACGAATGAAAAGTAGTGTTGTTTGTGTGCGATTAGTTTCACTCGAGGCAGAACCACTTCCCATTTAATTCCAGTTTCTTTCGATGACTTATCATCATGATAGAGATCACCAAAGTATCGCGTGCCATAAATCATACAGCTTTCAGGGAAAATGCCTTTGAAATGGTTAGTGTCCATTTCAACCTGGTGGATATTGCCTAAATGTCCCAGCTTGAGCACAACCCAATCTTTACCAGGTACCTCCAGTAGACCCGTGCTGGGATTTGAAGTCAAAATCGCAGGACGAGTCACCTTGCGAGCAGTTTCCCATCCTCCAGCCATTGTTTCGCTTCGTCCTGGTGCTAATAAATTGCGGGGATGGCCATAGTGCGCATCACTGTAGCCAATCACTTGTCCTCCGTGCGCAACACTCACTAGATCAATCATTTCTGAGCTCTTAAAATATGCATCCAATCAATCACCACTTCTCCAAACACACGTAAACGTGCGATTCCCCCATCCGGAAGCATATTCTGTCGAATATGCGTCCAAGGCCCTCTCCTACATCGTGCAACTCTTAGCAGATTGTGACGGGTTTCAGGGTATCCAGCTCCTATCTTTGTGACCGAAACGATCCGTCCATTCGAGTGACTTAGGCTGCTCCACCAACTTGATTGTTCTTTGGACGTGGCGTTCGTCTCCATTTTACGATCTCTTGTGGATGCAGCCGTTAGACCTTGCAACGAAATTTCTGCGTCGGCGTCATAGTTCTGTGCAAAGTCTGCGGCTTGAATAGAGACGCGTGGCGGGTAATTTGCCTATAAAGAAAGCAGTGTCCACGTCAATGACATCCACGGCACCACGCATTTCTAACGCCAGTATGCACCAGTCATGGCCAGGTGTTCGTTTACGCCGAGACTCCCATCCGTCCATCCACTTGCTAAAATTCGTGAATTTATCGGCGATAAAGACCGGAGATTCATGAAACAGCAAGCAGCGGCTGACTCGCAGGCGGAACCATTCGTCCGTGGCGAACAGCACACGGGCCCAGTAGGTGGCACTAACCAAATTGGTCATGTTCTCTGTTTTGTCTGGCGCCGATTCTTGCATAGTAAATTAGAGCTATCGTAAAATCGTCCCCAAGCGAAGAAATGTAATGTCGCTCGGTCAAGGGATCGTGATTACGTGATCAGAGGATTTTGGGTTTTATCAGTAAATTTAGGGTTTTATCAGTGAATTTAGGGCTCGTTCCCTAGATAAGTAATGAACTCCAAATTTTACACTAAGCTCACACTACAATAAGCTCGATCAACGATATAATGGCCGTGTTGACCTGGCTATTGCTGGTGCTCGTGACCATCTCGGCTGCATTGATCGGTAGTGCTAAGCTGCGCAAGAATGCATTTATCTGGATATCGTACGCAACCATCACAGGCTGGTACTACTTCCGTGTGCTGCAAAAGAAGTACGCGGGCAGCAGTAACAAGGACGAAGCAACATCGCCGCGCTCCTGCAGCAGCAAGAGACGAGTACCCACTTCCACTAGAATTGAGCCACCGCATGACCCTGACCTGGTCTACTTTGAGTCCCGCGAGGTGGTTGAGAGACGCCGACTCGAGCAGCTCGAGCACAGCGGCTCAAGCCACAAAAGTGACTCGGCCTCTAGCGTTGGTTCTAACTGTGGCAACGCAACTCCTGAGAAACTAAAAAGGGGAAGCTTCTTTCGTAGCCGGCGGAAGGCTGCCCAGCTCACCACTTTGGATGCGGCCGAGTCAAACGCTTCTGCGGCGCAGAATCGTACGAGTACCACAAGAAGGACCTACACTGGGCGAAAGAAGCCTGAATCCTGGGCGGATTGAGGATATTGCGACTGCATTTAAGCAAGAATGAAAAGTATATTTGAGCTCTCAAAATTACTTGCTTTTATTAAACACTATTTTGACGAAAATCCAGTACATCATACCTATTAGACAAGATGTTCGGATTCAATGTCAACAAGCTGAAGCCCAACCTCAAGATGGCTGTACACCGCATCGGCATTGTCAAAAACAAGAAGGCGAACGCGGCGCTAGCGCAGAGGCGAGAGGTTGCGCGGTTGCTGGCAGACGGCAAGGAGGAGAAGGCGCGCATTCGAGTGAGATGAAAGCGTAGGCTATATATATCTCACCTGATGCTAACGGGAGGGAGTTCCTTTTATTTCAGGTAGAAGGAATCATTCGGGATGACTTCACGATGGAAGGCTACGAGATCCTGGAACTGATGTGCGAGCTGCTGGCCGAGCGAGCGGTACGTTCGACGGCTGTCTTGATGATATTCGCAGCACTGATGCAAACTTTGTCTTTCAGAACTTAATCAAAACTGAGTTCGACTGTCCATACGACATGCGTGAGGCCGTGTGCACACTCATTTGGTCGGCGAGTCGCACGGATATTCCGGAGTTAAGGGAAGTCAAAAAGCAGCTGACGAAGAAGTACGGACAGGACTTTGAGGCTGCTGCTGTCCGCAATATGGATGGGTGCGTAAATGAGCGCGTGATTCAGAAACTGAGTGTGCAACCACCGAGTGCGTTTCTCGTAGTCAATTACATGAAAGAGATCGCCAAAGAGTTCAAGGTAAACTGGGAACCCGATGGAACTCAAGAAGCAGATGCTCTGGCTCCGATTCCGGCACCCACAGGCGCCACAGTCATGAGAGCAAGTGTCTCTAGGCCTGAGTTTACCGCACTCTTTGCCTCGGTACGCTTAGCCACTATACTTAGCCTACATTCTTTTGTCACGGTTGCTGAGGTGTTGATGCTTGCGGTGCATACAGGCCCCTCAATCTAGCGCAAATCCACCATACCTGCCTAGTATCCCTTCCAGCAATCCTAGCACTGAAGCAACTGCAACAGCTCCTGCTGCCCTGCAAGCTTCCGTATCGCGGCGCACGGTGGAAAATTACACGAATCAGCCAACGCACTTTTACTCTACGCAACAAACTTCTAAACATCAATGCGGTGACGGGTTCACCGAGTCTGATCAAACAGCACAAGCTCCGCAAAAGACTTGGGATTCTCCTCCTGCCGCACCAGCCTCAGCAAGTAATGCGAATCAAAGCATTCCAGATTTTGACGAGCTCACGGCACGCTTCGAGCGACTTCGCCAGCGTCAAGACCGTCATGACCCGAAGAACCTCTCGTTTACTTTCTAGACGTTCTTGTATGAAAATAATCAACATAATTAGCATAGATAGGTACAGACAGACAGCACTTCAATACTACGTTGTCTTTTTCATACCCGCTCGTATTTTCAAATATCCTGTTTTCTGATGAGACGAGTTTGCAGTTTAGACGCAGTAAGCCAAATACAGTACGGAGCTATAGCAATTACGAGTCACAACACTTCGAAAAAAGACTGTAACCAAGTACCGTCCCGCCATGAGTTTCGTCCCAGTTGCCCCTGACAGTGACTTCCCCATTCAGAATCTTCCGTACGGCATTTTCTCTACCAAAAGCAATGAGAAGAAGCGCGTAGGCGTCGCCATTGGAGAATCTGTACGTTTCCTTTTCGCTTTAAGTCGTTTTACCATAGCTTCTAACAACTCTAGGGTGTGTTAGGTGCTGGATTTGTCCGTACTAGAGACGGAAGGCTATTTTAAAGGGTTTGACGCCGCCTGCTTCTATGAGGTGAGCCCGTAAAAATATCTGAGTGATCTTTCTTTCCGCATCTAATGACAAACTGTTCTCCAGTCGTCGCTCAATGGGTTTATGGCACTAGGACCTAGGGTGTGGTCAACAGCGCGCTCAACTGTCCAACGACTGCTATCAGCCGACGAGTCCGCATTACGTGACAATGATGCACTTCGACAGCGCGCACTGATCCCCATGGAGAATGTGCGCATGCATCTACCCGCCAAGATCGGCGATTACACAGACTTCTACTCTTCGCGCGAGCACGCTACCAATGTCGGTCGCATGTTTCGTGGAGAAGACAATGCGCTGCAGCCTAACTGGTGCGTCGGGTAGTTGAGTAGCAAGACTTGTTCATCTACTGACTTACAACGCTCTGTTCTATGAAATTTAAGGCTGCACTTACCCGTCGGCTACCATGGACGCTCTTCATCGATCGTCACGTCGGGTACTGAAATTCGTCGTCCGTGCGGTCAGTTGCAGGCAGACAAAGCTGATCCTTCGAAGGGCTCTGTATATGGGCCGTGCAATGTGCTCGACTTCGAGCTAGAGATGGCAAGTAACTCTATGATGTGTCATTCACGTGTTATGAGATTCCAACATCGGTGGGTTCTCCACAGGCATTTTTCGTTGGACCCTCAAGTAATCTTGGCGAGCCAATTCCAATGAGCAAAGCTGAGGACCACATATTTGGTGTTGTGTTGATGAACGACTGGAGTGGTAAGAAATTCTTGTCAATTTGAATTGCGATTGACAAAGACTAACCCCATGGTCTAAACGCCATCCTGATAGCTCGTGACATTCAAAAGTGGGAATACGTTCCACTTGGACCATTTGGAGCCAAAAATTTTGCAACTACTATTTCGCCATGGGTCGTTCCCCTCGCAGCATTAGAGCCATTCCGCTGCGAGCCAAGTTTTGGTCCAGTTCAGAAAAACCCAACGCCATTGTCGTACATCACGGACCCAAATTACGCCCGTGGAACATATGATATTAACCTGAATGTACGTCGTCAACGAGTGACTTGGTGATAAAAAAAAACTAGGTTGACAATTGCTAATAAAGAACTGTGGGTTTTCGCGCAGGTATCCGTGAAGCCAGAGGGTAGTGATAAGGCGTATATCGTGACGAGGAGTAACTTCCGCAATATGTACTGGAATATGAAGCAACAGCTTGTTCATCATACCGTTACGGGCTGCAACATGCAGTCTGGAGATCTTTTGGGAAGTGGCACCATTAGCGGAAGCACGGACGACAGTTTGGGTTCAATGCTGGAGCTGAGCTGGCAAGGGTCCCGCGAGATTGCGCTAGAAGACAGCGGTGTCACCCGCAAGTTTCTGAAGGACGGCGATACTGTAATAATCACAGGATTCTGCCAGGGCAAAGGATACAGGATAGGATTTGGATCTTGTGAGGGCAAAATTTTGCCGGCACGTCAGTAAGACAGGATTTAACAACTTAATCCCACTTGATCTCGTTTTTTCTAAATAGACTGCGTACACCAAAATCGAGTCTACCAGTTAATAAATGGCTTTTGCTAACGTAAGAAAATCTCTGTCACCTTGCGTAAAAACCGTTTAGAGATCGTCACGAGCCAGAGGTGACCATGACCAAAAGTTAATGCCTTAAACAAGACTGACACTCACCCGGAACATTTCCGCCTGCTAACTGAACACCCTGAAACACCACCACTCCTCTCTCTCCCCTTCGTCCTCCTCAACGTACAACGCGGGAGTTGAGCTAACTGCAACTGGCCTGCCCCCAACCTCTTTAATCTAAACTCATCCAGATGTCTCGCCAGAAGGCCCAAGCAGGGCATGCTCACTTCACAGAGATTCTCAATATTGAGACGTTGGCAAAGAAGGTCCAAAATGCCGCCATGTCTCTACTTGTAGGGCAGACAACGTCTCCCGTCAGAAAGCGCACCAAGAGACATGCACCGGATATCGTGCCGGGAGCCAGTCGACCGTCGCCCACTGTTCATTCATCGATCGTGTGACTCCTGAGGTGATGGCTTCCCTGGACGCGAAGTTCGCTCTGGCAGCATATGTGGGGGCTCATCCTTTGACCATCCTGAAATGTTCAAGGCAATTGAAGCACTCCGTCCTGCGTACAAGCCCCTCAACCGCAAAGTTCTTGCAAGCGGCGTCCTCGACGAGCTGTATGGAACTATCAAGGCATACATAGCTGCCACCATACACGAATCGCGGTGTTTTCTTTTACGATAGATGCTTGGCCTGACGTTTGCAAGCAACGTATCCTGTCGTCACTCAGGCCTGCACCGTTTTTTTCTATGATTCAGAGGAAACCCTTCACGATCGGCATACCGCAACGAATATGGCCGAGTGGATCTAGACGAAGGTCGACGTCGCTTTCAGGAATGTCTTCTCGAAGGCCAATGGCATCACAATGGACACCTGCTCCACCACAAGGCGGCTTGGACCTGCTGAAAGCTGATTCTGACTTGTCCCGTGTCTTCTTCAACGGATGCTCTTCACACGTTCTGCAGCTGCTTGTCCTCGACACTATGAAGCTTAATGTGTTTGCGCCCATTAGCAAGGATGTCAATGACCTTGTGGTGTAGCCCAATGCCGCTCGCCTTCCATCGAAAATACATGGGGGGGAAATTTGGAAAGGTGCTTGAGGTGGTGCAGCTGTTTCCCCTCGCTGGGGCACGCAGTTTGCGATGCTAAACATTTTTTTTCAAGCTCAAGCGATCACTTATGGCGTGGGCGATAGCGGACGACGACCGCATCAAAATTACGGAGGAAATTGTCCAGAAGATCACGAGTGGAAGAAGGTGGAGAGGCTCCGATCGATCATCTGTTGAAAAATCAGAGGCGGACAACTACCACATCGGAAATCTCTACAAGGACTGGAGCAAGCTTGAAGAGGAATATCGACGCCTCGAGCAAGAAATCCCTCATACATTCCTTTCGTCTGCGACGCTGGGGCTTACCTTTTGGTTCCAGGCCAACGTTACAGCTTACCCATGACCTTGCGCCAAGCATGCCAGCATCACCCTCAGTGCCGCGACCAACATGAGACGCTTGCTGCCCTGCAGAAATCCTCTTCGCACACTTGATCACGCTCTGCCACCAGATCAGCTTGCAACGGCACCGGGATCTGCATGCCATGGTACTTTGTGCCTTACAGATATTTCAGGTTCTGGTAGATGGACGTCAGCTTCTTGGCCTTCTCAGCTGTCTATCGAGCTATGGACCAGAGCAATCGCCAAGAAGTTGCGTTTTCGGGAAGCCGCGGTACCAAGTAGTTAGAAGATGCGGATCGCAAGGACCGCCAGTCAGGTACATGTAGTCGAATTAAAGACCAGAACTCGATGGACTTGTCCTTGACGGGCCAGACTCCGGACGAGCTATGGAAGACTTCCTGTTTACCATGGAACTTGTCGTACTCAGAGATGATGTTGTTGCTACGGAGGAGGGCTTAATTTCTCGAGACGATGAGGATCAAGATGACTACTATGTTGATTTTCGACGTAGCCATGTTTGGCTTTCGAGGTAAATCATATGTTGCAAACGGATTGGCTGATAATACTTTTATGTATGGTGTGCACAGGTTTTAAGTCTGTAGCGCTTAGGGAATTTAAGCGTGATTTATTGACTTAAAACTTTTTATAATTACATAATGGGCGTGACTGGGTACACCCCCCCCTTTGCTGCGCACCCCCCCCCCTCCTTTTATGTGAGGGGTGGTAGTGATTGCACACTATATATATATTGGGAATTGCTATTGCCACCCCAACCACACCCTTGGTTACGTTTATGTGTACCCTTTGTTACAACTGCATCACGACATTACGAAACTATACGGTCACTATATATGGTCACTATATAAATTTGGAATTGCTATTGCCACCCCAACCACACCCCTTGGTTACGTTTATGTGTACCCTTTGTTATAGCCGCATCACGACATTACGAAACTATACGCTTCGAATAAAAATGACAACGCGTAAGCATTTACCGACCTTTTAACGGAGATTATCTGCGCGATACTACGCTTCGGGAGAAGACTCGAAGCGACCCTATCTTGGAAGAAAATGCGGATATTCACGTACGTTTTCGAGAATCGGCGCTCGACTTGATTTCGCTTGTAACACATCGAGCGTCGGACTTGGTAATTAACGAGGCCACGGACCCGACCCCCGTGAAAAAGATTAAAAAGGCGAGCATTGTGGCGAACACAAAGATCTCGTATGATGATATGGAGCTCCTACGACTGATTCACGACCATCTTGTGACGAAAGGGCTGCTTCATGCTGCGTCCGCCTTCGTTATTAAAGCCAAGATCCCAGTAGAACGACCACCAAAAGTCCGTTAATGCTTTGCCAGTCGCGTCGAGTATCAACTCGCGTGTCTCCATGAGCAAGTTCGGAATGGTGATTTTTGAGCCGCCACCGCGAGTACGTTGCTGAACGTATTTACGCCACTGACGAAGCAAATTATACTCGATGAGCTCGAGGAAATCGTACACGTACACCGTGTTGGACATAACCTTGGCCATCTCACGCTTCTTATCAAAGGAGAAAATCTCCGGGTATGGTGTTGTGATTGGCATACCGTCAAGTTCACCATGAGTTTCGTCGCCAATGGAAGTAAGGATTGGCTCATTGTGGCCAGCAGCCTCCACGTAAGTCTGCACACGGACTACATAACCGGTAGGGTTTTCAGCAACAAGGCGCACAGGAATTGCCGGTGTCTCGCTATTGAAAAGTGCAATAATCTTGAGTTCCACCGTCGTCACACCCAGCTGCTCCAAGCGTTCAGCATACCGGTATGCCAGAATGCGGATCACCCCCTCGAGATACTGTGGGTCTACAATCGCTTGTGGCAGGATATTCAGGTAAACGTAGTTATTTTTCGTCGGCATGGACGACTTCTTGACCAAAGGATTGGCTATATTTACTTCCAATGCGTTCAGGGCGTCAACGAGCGAGCGCTCGGGGCCTGGGTATGCGTCGTATTGCGATCGAGAGCCGCTACCATCGTGATCCAGTTGGCGCACGATAGTACGGACGAAGATGCGCTGGAAACGGTTGGTCACGATATGCGAATCAGACTCCTTCATCTTTGCCAAGTACAAATGCACATTCTTGTTCTCAGAAGTCAACGGGGCCACACTATAGTTCTGCAGACGACGCAGCTCCAGCTTGTAGGCAGGTGGTGCTTCAATGTGTCGTAAAATTTTATCTTCTATGTAGTTCAGGCGGCCAGGGAACGTGTAAATGTTTGGGTACAGCGCCATATCAGCGTTGTGCACAGATACGTTTTCAATATTTTGCGGACGCACTGAGAACGTCACTCGGCGGATGTTGTGCGCGCGCAAATCTTGATCCATCGACTTTAGATAGGCTTGTGCGTTTTCCAGCAGAGCTGTCTCTTCCGTGGGCTCGTTCACCAAAAGGACGTGTAAAACGTTCATGAGCGGATCCTTACGCACGGACAAGGTCTTTTTTGCCAACGGAAACAGAGTCATGATGTCGATAAACGCATTCTGGAAAGCCATAAAATTATCAAGACGAACTGTAGCACCATGGCGTTCGAAATTTGGAGAGATTTTCTGGTAGCTCTCAACAGGTTTCGGCAGCTTCTTCTCCACAGATTCTTCTATATGGCTGCTTTCTTCGGAGTTATGCAAGTCATGCAAGCTAGCGGAGCTGTTGCGACGTAACAGACTTGCTAGATCGTCATAGATATCGGCGGGGGCGACTCCCAACGGTCAACGCATTGACTACTGGCGACTTGAATTGGAACGTTTTCGCGAAGACGTCGTTAAATGAAATGGTCTCGATAGATTCAATGACATATGTCACGTTGTCATTGTTTGTTATTCGAAGCGTATAGTTTCGTAATGTCGTGATGCAGTTATAACCAAGGGTACACATAAACGCAACCAAGGGGTGTGGTTGGGGTGGCAATAGCAATTCCCTATATATATAGTGACCTGCAATTACTACCACCCCTCACATAAAAGGGAGGGGGGGTGTACGCAGCAAAGGGGGGGGGTGTACCCAGTCACGCCCTACATAATATATATGACTTTTGTTTTTGGAAACATCTAGCACTCGCATAAAAACACTTTGGGCGACTGCTATTGAGAGCCGTCTCGTCTACTACAGCACGTATTCCAAGCTACAACATCAGCCTGTGCGACAACAGGTTATGAGCCCAAGTGGCCGCGTGTTTCCTTAAAGTGTTTTTCTGATTGAATCCAAGTTTGCGTACAAGTTTGTTCTTGTGATCTCTCGAGTGGTTTGTTCTCGTGTGGATATAATTCCGGATACTAGTGGAAGTCCCCTCACTTTCGGAGGGCTAGTGGAATTGTTGGCGTTGGATTTCGCCGGTATATTTTGGTTTATTGCTACGTTTTAAGAAGGATGATAAGGAAAGCGGTAGCGACTCCGATTTCGAACCCGGAGTGGTTCTGCGCGCTATCCTAGACGGAATGACTGGTATGAAGACTCGCATTACGTCGATGGAGAAAGCGCAAGCACGCGCATGCGTTGCAAGCACGGTTACCGCGCCGAAGAAGGACCCTCCGCTTGCTGCCCGGAGCAGCGTGTTCCGGGAGTCACTTAAGAACTGTGGGCCGTTTGGTAAGGAGATGACCCTTAATGATCTATCGGACGATATTGGAATTGAAGTCGGTAGAGCTGCGCGGCCGAACGCGGCTAGGCTCCCGACAAATGCTCAAGGAAATGCACAGAATGTTGCAAGAGCGAATGCACCGGCGATGCAGACGCCTGGGATGCATTTCAGGCAAGCGGGACGCGCGCCTGCCCCGCAGCCTGTGCAATCGTCGTTCGCCAAGATTCCCAAGCTCGGCATCGAGAAGTTCTCGGGGGTTGAAATATTCCCCGGACTCGGTGCCGGCTTCAAGAAGTGGGCGTACCTCTTTATTGAGGCAGTCGAGATAGCTGAGATTACCTCAGGTTTTGCATGGACGGAGCGCTTGAAGGTGAACAAGCTCGGGGGATACCTTGAAGGGGTGGAAGCCGATTATTTCCGTGCGAATATTAGCACGTGGTGGCAAGCTGCCCCGGAATTGTTGGCAATCCTGGATTACATGTATATGGCATTTCGCGTGACGATTCCCCCCCCCACCAGGCTGCAGTGTGGTTTGCTTCGGAAAAGAGTCCCAAACGGACCTGGACCGAGCACTACCTGTACCTAGTAGCTCTGGCTCGTGAGAGCGGGATGGGCGAAAGGATGGTGGTTGAAAATATCGTAAAGTTCGCCGCACCACGTCTTAAAGTCGCGACCATGGACAGGTACAATCCTATGCGAGAGGATTACCTGTGCCATGTGCAGGAACTAATATCGTGGGCGCAGGAGTTGGACGAGGATACGCTGAAAGCAAAGCCTCCCGCCCGACTACACGCGAATTAGGTGACTGAGGCCGGATTCGTGAGGAAATGTTATGGCTGTGGGAAACACGGACACATAAAACGAGAATGTCCGCAGAAAGGAAGAAGGGTGCAAAGGACTGGCAACTCAAAGGATCAAGGCGGTTCCAACAACCAGTGTAACCGAAAGGTTGCGTTTTCCACCATTGGGGTGGGAGAAGATTGTGTCATTGATGGAATGATTGATCCAGATCACGTGTCAGGGACGATGTGGATCGTTGATAGTGACGCCAGCAGACACCTGGTGGCCGACGAAACTTTGTTGGAGGACGCTGTAACATGTGGCCCGGAAGACGGATTTATGTTGCCTGACGGCGGAAAACTATCGGTCGCCAAGGTTGGGAAGATCAAGCTAGTCACGCCTGGTGTTGATCCTGTTTCGATCGAGTTAAGTGAAGTGTACTTTGCACCCAAGCTTGCCAAGAATCTGATTTCACTTGGCAAGTTGCATGAAAAAGGGTGCAAACTAGCGGAAAACAGTGGAAAACTATCGATTCAGTGTAATGGAAACATGCTGTTTCCAGTGGAAATGTGTGGATCAATTTTCATGGCAAATATGATACCGGAAGGCTGGGCGGACGCGCGCAGCAGTTCACGCATATGTTGCTGAACGCTGTCGCTGATGAAACTGGTAGTGATGTGCAGGAAGGCACGATGCATCATTTTCATGTCCGCTTGGGTAACTTGGCTTATGACACAGTCGAAAGAATAGCCAAGGACCCCATGTCAGGCATCAGGTTGACAGACAGTAGTCGACCGAACTGCTTGACCTGTGCCGAAGGAAAGGCATCAAGAAAACAAAATCCGAGGACTGATTCAGGCGAAAACTCGCCGATCGAGCGTGTCGGTGGTGTGATATGTAGTGACTTGAAGGGTCCAAACACACCGCGCGACAGACGCGGAAACCGATACCTAGTGGTGTTTGTAGACCACTACTCGAGTTACGTACGGGTTTTCGCCACTCGAACTGAAGACAGAGCGGCGAAATTGTTCGAACATTTTCTGACTTGGTTCGAAAATGAGTTTAAGTGTCGCATCCATGTCCTGCGTACGGATGGAGGCGGTGAATATAAAACCGTGGAATTGTTCTGCAAAAGGACTGGTGTTCGTCGACAAGTTACGGAGGCTGGTAATCCAGCCTCAGATGGAAAATCCGAAAGGATGAACCGGACCATTTTTAACATGGTCCGGTGTATGATTTTTTGGGTAGGGGGTACCGTTGATGTACGGGTCTGAGGCGGCGGAATACGCCTCATAACATCCTGAACCGTACCCCGACCCGTTCGAACCTTGGAAAAATTTCACCTTACGAAGTGTTGACGGGTAAAAAACCCCATGAAAGAAATTGTGGTGTTTGGTTCGACGTGCATGGTGTGGATGGACCCGCGAAAAAAGGCCCTCGCGAAACATGCCGAGCGAGCTTTGATTCTTGGTCGCAGTGATGAAACCAAGGGTTTCAAAGTACTACTGCTCAAGGACATGGAGGTAACGGTCACTCGCCATGTTAGTGCAATTGAGACACTAGACAAGGGGGAGAGTGACCAAATTACAAGGGCATTAGACATCGCAGCTGAAGAAGACCTCGAGAGGCGAGCTGCATGACGCACAGAAGCAGGCTCGGCCCAAGGAACCGCCATATCAGGGCAGTTCGAAGCTCAAGATACAAGCGATAAATCGTGTAAGCACCCCAGGAAGTCTGGACGCGTAATTAAGAAGACTCCCTAGGAAGTTGCGTTGGAAAAAGCAAGTAAAAAGAAGTCCAGAGATGAGGCAAGCGTGATTGAGGCGTCCACTGCCGGAGGACGCGTGATTGACGACGACGAGGAAGAAGTCTCGAGTGATGGGTCCGGCATTGAGATGAGAGGACCCGGAAATGCTGTTACAGAAGGCGCGATGTGTGTATACGCTGTGTGCGAGACTGACGATGGCGGAAGTGCGTCCCGGGTTGGCGTTCCCGACCCAAGGTCATACAAGGAGGCGCATGAAGGCGCAAACTCTGACCTATGGACAAAGGCAGAGCAGGAAGAGTTAAAGGCACTGGGAGATCTAGGTACCTGGAAGGTGATCAAGCGTCGGCCGGACGAGAAATTGTTGCCCACTAAGTGGGTATACAAGACCAAGTTGCGTGCAGATGGAACAGTCGAGCGCTATAAGGCTCGGCTTGTAGCACGCGGTGATCGTCAAATTTACGGCCAGGATTGCTATTTCACGTTTTCGACAGTCATGGAAGTCGATAACGTAAAAGTGATCCTGGCCATGTCGCAAATCTGGGGGGTACCGGCGCGGCACGGTGATGTGCCAAGTGCCTACACGAAAGCGAAGACAGAAGAAAATTATGGATTACATTTGAAAATTCCGCAAGGTATGCAGGTACCGAGGGAAGTGTGTGAAACGTTTGACGTGGAATTAAGTGATGAACTCTCGTTAAAGCTGGAAAGGAATCTATATGGCCTAAAGCAGGCTGGAAGGTTGTGGCACCAATTACTGTGCCAGACATTGGATGAGCTAAATTTCGAACAGTGCGTCACGGATACCTGTGTTTTCTTTAGGTGGTGTGGAAGGTATCGTTTTGGTTGGGGCGTACGTAGACGACCTCTTAGTTACCGGAAGAGCGCCGGCGGTAGTTGACAAGTTTTTCGCTGAAATGGATGTGCTAGAGCTCAAGGATCTAGGAATCATGAGCAAGTTTTTAGGCATTGGCATTGAAGGTAACCCACAAGGTGGTTACAGATTGGATCAGGAGGCTGCTATTGATGAGCTCCTGATCACGCATGATTTTGGAAAGATGAATACAACACGCACGCCGGTGCTGGACGTGGACGGTGTGGAAGATTTCAAGGAATTGTTACCAGCAAAATCAAGAGAAAAATATCAAAGTATCAAGAGTTTCCAATCGCTGGTGGGTAGCCTCTTGTGGATATCTCGCTGCACGCGCCCGGATATTGCTTTCGCGGTGCACCGCGTAACGTGGCGCAAGCATGCACCCACGATGGGGGATTTCAAGGCTGAAAAGCGCATTGCGAGGTATTTGAAGGGTACCAAGACTATGAAACTGCGATTGAATCACGATGACGAGCTGCCATTGCCGATACGGATTACGTGTTACACCGACGCAGATTTTGCAGGCGACAAAGTGGACATAAAAAGTGTGAGTGCAGTGGTGATGTATCTCAATGGAATTATCGTATCATGGAAATGCAAAAAGTAGATTACAGTGGCATTGTCCACAGCTGGAGCCGAATTTGTGGCTGCAGCTGTGGGCGGACGTGAGGCATTGGGACTGCGAGATCTGCTAATGGAAATTGGTATTTTTTCGATGGCGCCGCTGTTGATGAAAATGGATAATCAGGCCGCCATCAAGCATGTGAAGTCCGAAGCGAGTGCTGTCAATACGAAACACATTGACATCAAGTTGAAATTTTTGAAGGATTTGAACAAGAAGGGCGTGATCAAGGCAGCTCACGTGCCAAGTTTGGAGATGTTGGCGGACCTGTTGACGAAGGATTTAAATGCGCAACGGATGCAAGATTTACGCAAGCAAATTGGATTGTATTAAAAATGTTATAGAGCGTGCCGTTTCCGGAGGAGTGTTGATTTTCGACGTAGTCATGTTTGGCTTTCGAGGTAAATCATATGTTGCAAACGGATTGGCTGATAATACTTTTATGTATGGTGTGCACAGGTTTTAAGTATGTAGCGCTTAGGGAATTTAAGCGTGATTTATTGACTTAAAACTTTTTATAATTACATAATATATGACTTTTGTTTTTGGCAAACATCTAGCAATCGCATAGAAACAATTTGGGCGACGGCTATTGAGAGCCGTCTCTTCTACTACAGCACGCATTCTAAGCTACAACATCTGCCTATGCGACAACATACTACGATGAGATGGAGGAGGATTGAGTTCTTGCTTGTCCGAAGCATCGATAGTTGAATCAGTATCAACTGATGTATCATATAGTTTTTCTGTCCAACAAGCACTTACCAATATATATAGCAAACCATATTTTTGCCTGATGGGAAATGTACATAAAATTGATTTTTCCGTTACAGGTAAATTACGTAAATGTAAATTATGTAAATTTATATCGGTCCCTACAGCGAACAACGTCAACCCAAATACATCCAAGAGCCCTTAGCGAGCTAAGACGATGGAGAAGAGCCTGTCACTATTAGGTTTGTGCCTCAAGACAAATTTATGACTGAATAAAACAAGCGCGTAAATATTTGGCTCGAAAGACATTCCAACTTTTAGAAGCTCGCGCAATTCCTGCGGCGGCTCGCGTCGCGATATTGCTAATTTGGTGACTTTACAGTGAAAAGGTGATGTACTGTACATAATTTTAGGCTAAGTACAGGAACTTGTGTATTTGCATATTATTAGATTAGGTTTTAAACTTAGCACTAATAAATCACTTCTGAATTCGATTTTTCTCTATCACGTGGATTAGTGGAGCTTAAGTACGCTGCAAGTGCAGCTGGAATTGTTTCTCGTTCTCGTGGATATTGGATTACGTCACTGTCTCGCTTCAAGTTTCGTTATGTTAAAGTGGATAATAAATTGTGTTTGCGATTTTATTACTGCTGTTACGTTACTTCCTGTTCCTATCTGTTTGTTTTGGAATCTTGCGCTCCGGTACTTGGAAGTAAATTGGAACGCGTGTAACTTAGTACGCACTGCAGCATGAGTGCTTCAGACGAACAGGTTATGAGCCCAAACAAGGGAGTGACTCGTCAGGTCATACAGTCAAACCGGAAGACATGGCGCGCTTCTTCGCGCATGTAATGGATCGCTTGGATAAGATGGAATTGTCCATCATCAAGGGGGCGCCAGCACAAACTTCGGCGCCTAAACCCAGGGAGATACCAAAATAGTATGGCCTCCCTGGGGGATAGCGATGAGGACAAGGAGGGATACCGCACCGGTACGCGAGGAAGAATTATCTTTAAGGACATCAGCAAAGCAGGGAAGGATGCGTTCACGAGGGGCGGGGGCGCTGGCCCTGGTAAGCTCTAAGTGCAAGCACCGAACGTTAATCAGTACCAGCAGGCATATGTTACCCCTGGGAACGTGGCGGGGCAAGGCTTGGTATTGCTAGACCGCCCACATCCAAGGAAAAGAAGCTACAGATCCGGCCTTTCGATGGATCTGAAACGTACAAGGGGCTGGGGTCTTGTAACAGGGTTACATTTGGCTACTTTGGTGTACGTAAGTACATAACGGTTAAGGTCAAGTATTGACCAGTCGAAAGGTTCGGACCTATTGGTTGTTTTAACCAATCAGGGCAGGAGCCGTTGGTGGAGGCGTGGCAGCCTGCCACGTGTTGGTACACAGGTGGTGTACACTACATTTTGGCTAGGTACGAATTAAGTAAGTTCTACTTAGTATTGCATATAGTTTATATTAGTTTATTAAGTAAGGCTAATTTTATAAATGAATCAGTTTACAAAATACTCTGAATACTGCTAGGCAGACGACCCAGAACGGTCGTGCGCGCAGTGAGTGTTGTAGCAAAAGGTAGCACCTCCCTTAGCTACCCCCTTACTAAGGAAAGCCTTGTAACAAGTCGTTAGTGTTTACTAACAGTAAACTCAGGGAATCTTGGCCCCGAGTGAGAGAGCAATCTCCCACTAAGCCCTTATATAAGGGCGTATCGGCTAAGTAGCGGTGTAACGCCGCTTAAGGAAAGTATTCCTTTGTGCGCTAGCCGCACCGTGCGTGTACGCACCGGCTACATCTGGTAGCACTTGTAGTCAATCCAACACCTGTGTTGGTAGATAAAATCCTTTTCAAAGGATGAACCAGGAAGATTGGGGTAAGCTAACCCCCGTCCAACAAGAAGCCTTTAAAAGACTGTTATCCATCCTGGGTGAAGATGGCATGCATATCCTAGTGGAGCAGGGCCTTGATGCCGTGCTAGAGAGGGTCAACGCCCTCATCGCCCATGAGGCGAATTTTCGTGGAAGTCAATCCACGTCTTCGGGGGTTAGCCCTCCGTTGTCCTTTAAGATAAAGGAATTCACCGGTGAAAAAGGTGATAACCTTTATGTGTGGCTTAGCGAGGTCGAAACGGCCTTCGCCATAGAGAATGTGACCGAGGATCACTTGCAAGTGGGACTTTCATTAACCCATCTTACGGGAAGAGCCCGTGCATGGGAGTTTACGTGTCCGGATTCGGTAAAGAACATGTTCCCGACCTGGGGAGTCCTTACGCAAAAGCTTATGGACATGTATGCTACGCTTGATCTGGTTTTCCAGAATCAGCTGGCGTTTCTGAGGTGCCGTCAGGGCACTAGGGACTTGGAAACATATATCCAAGAACTTAAGACCCTGTTGGCAGGGATGTACGCGAAAGCGTATTCGGACGATGTGTCCATTCCCGTGTTCATGGGAGGCCTGAAAGAAGGGCCAGCACGTTCGTAGCTCTTCCGATGTCAACCCCAACCCCTGGGGGAGGCGTTCAAGATGGCGTTTAACGCCGAAAGGAACTTTCGTTCCTCTTAGGTGGGTCCTGAACCCATGTACCTTAGCCAGGTCAAAGCGGAAGAGAAACCACCCGCTAGGAGTCACTCTGACCCCTTCCCGAAGGGCTTTGAAGCGGATCTCCTTGCAATGTTGCAGCGGCATGGGCCGCTAAGATGCTTCCTGTGTGGAAGCACGGATCATCTGCGGAACAGATCCGAAAAATCCCCAGCGAGACACTCGATATAAGGGGCTAACGGCGGGTAAAAGGCCCTCGCCCAATCCGTCGGGAAACGACGGCTCCCAGTAGGTGCGAGGTGCCCTACTGGGGGATCCCTCAGTGCTGTTAAACCCTAGCGTAGGGGCCGACAGCACAAACCCCCGAGGGAAAAGGTGCTCTCTAGCACCGAGTTGGTGTACCAGCCAGGTTTTCTGGTAGTCCTTGCGGACGTGAAAGGCTTTGATAAGCCTTGGAGAGTCTTGATAGACTCTGGAGCGTCTGACAATTATGTCAGACGGGCTTCTGTTGTGAAGAGTCGGCTGTGTGCCGAGGCCCTAGAGGCACGTTCTCGTGACGTTGTCACGGTCCGTCTTGCGACGGGCGTACAGGTTTCTGTACCCAAGGTCTCGATTGACCTTAAGCTGAAGTTTGCAGACTTTGACAGCTTAGAACGTTGCCTAGTCCTGGATTTGGACTCGAGGTATGACCTCATTCTGCGCATGAAGTGGCTGGAACTCCACGAGACATGGATAGATTGGAAGTCTAAGTCCATTGTCTCAACGCACCCGCGATCGGGTGAAGCATTTGCGAATCATGAACTCACCTTTGCTCGATCGCAAAAGCGATTCTGGAGAGAGATGACAGAGATTGGGATGTATGAGATGATCAGTCCAAATGAGGTCAAGGAAGTGTTCCTTGACTAGGGGGATTCGGCGGTTAATCCCCACGCCGATATAGGCGAGACTGGTGAGTCGCCAGTGGTAGAGGTGGATTCCTCTGAGGTTAAGCGCGAGGCGCTTCTTAGAGAAGAGACACATGGTTTGTCTCTTCTGCAGGTCGGGGTTCCCGACCACCCATGTTAGGCGAAAATGTTGCGACTCCAGTGGTAAGGGTAGAGGCCCCTGTGGCTAAGCGCGAGGCGCTTCCAAGCGAAGAGACCGGTAGTTTGTCTCTTTCGCACGTCGGACTTGATTCAGACTACGCCGTATTAGGTAAGACCGGCGAGTCACCGGTGGTAGAGGTAGAGACCTCTGTGGATAGGCGCGATGCGCTTCCAATAGATGGGGCAATTGATTCCCCCCATCTGGGTCCCGAGACGAGTCGCGAGGCCAGTAGTGAGCAATCCTATCGGAATAGCGTGACAGGTGTTGTCACGGAAGGCGGAATTCTTGAACGGTTTCATGGGGTAGTAGAACTGTTGTCGTTGGAGTAGATGTCCTTCAACGAGTTTGAAAATGCTTTGAAAGCAGGTGAAATCGACGAGGTTGTCGTATTACGTCCGGAAGAGGAGTTAAACTCCTCATCCACGATTGACGAGTCAGTTTTGGTGAAAACCAAGCAGACATTGAATTCCCGCAGCGTTCTCAAGATCCTCGCTGATCCTGAGGACCCTTACCATTCCTTGTTGAAGGAATTCGGAGATGTGATTAGTGACAACCCTCCGATGGGGCTACCACCCGATCGGGGAGTCCGACATGAAATCGATTTGGTTCCTGGAACCAAATACTGCGTCAATAGGCAGTGGTCTCTCCCCAACGAGCAATGCGACGTCATCGACGAATTCTTCAAAGGGAAAGAAGAGGCAGGGATGGTACGGGAGAGCAAGTCTCCTCATTCATCTCCCACTTTTTGTGCTCGTAACCGAACGGAAAGTGGCGCATTTTGCATGCGTGCAACAAGCTGAATGCAGCTACTGTACCCATGCGAAATCCGATTCCTCGGAAGGATGTCCTCCAGAACAATATGGCGGTCTGTACTGTGTACAGCGCCTTAGATCTGGTGGACGGGTATTATCAGGTGCTCATGCGAGCATCCGATATTCCGCTTACAGCGGTTAGCACGCCTAGTGGCATGCTGTGGGAGTGGCTTGTTTTTATGCCACAGGGGCTTTCAAATGCACCAGCTACTTTTAATCGCTTGGTGACACAACTCTTCCGCCCTCATAGAAAGTACGCTCAGACGTACTTCGACGATATATTCGTTCATAGCCGCGCGGAAGGCAACTCGTCTGATGTTCAGACGCACCTAATACATCTTCGAGCAGTGCTCGAATGTATGCGAGAGCATAAGTTATATGCAAACGCATCCAAATGTATTTTTGGTGCTGAGAAAATTCCTTTCCTCGGATGCTTCATCGGTAAGGATGGAGTGCGGGATTATCCCGCGAAGGTGAAAGCCGTTGTGGAGTGGCCTTCGCCTGTAAATCTTAGAGATTTACGGAAGTGGCTTGGATTAGCCAATTATCTCCACAAATACAGCGAGAACTACTCTGAAATGGCGAAGCCATTGGCAGACCTTCTTAAGAAGGACGTAGATTGGTGTTGGGAAACCAAACACTAAAACGCTTTCGAAGAGGTTAAGGGGAGCTTGTTGAAAGCCCCCGTTCTTGCTCTCCCAGTTTCTGGGAAACCATTTAGCGTCGTCTGCGACGCCTCCGATTTCGCAATCGGATGTGCTTTGTTACAAGCAGACGATGCGGGATGGGAACGCGTGATCGCGTTTGCGTCGAGGCAGCTTAAAGCTGCGGAACGGAATTATCCCGTTCATGATAAAGTAAAGAGCTACTTGCTATGAAGTATGCCCTTGTCAAATTTAGGGTTCACCTACTCGGCTCAAAGCCGTTCGTGGTTTATACAGACCACGCGTCCTTACGGACAGCGACGAAGTCGCCTCATCTCTCCCAACGGATGTCCCGTTGGCTCTACTTCTTTGCGGAGTACAATTTTGAGGTAAAGTAAAAAACCTGGGAAACAGACTACTACCGCTGCTAGTACTTATTGACTTTTTTAGAACAGATAATGCTCTTTTTATTACCAGTTAGTAACCTCTCCGTAACTAAATTGTAGGATAAAATATGCACGTCGCTAAAGGGAGTTACTTGCAGACGCGTTGTCGCGTCGTCCCGATTACGAGCTCGCTCACGCGACATTCATCACCTCGTCTGTGGTAGATTTAATACGCCAGTCGTATGGGAAAGACCCACAATGTACGGCGCTTATCAGCGCGTTGGGTGACAAGGGTCTTGGCTCGTCTGAGCCTACCCTGTCAAGTCGAGCTAGAGCTCGGTTACACCGTTACAGGTACTGTGACGGTTTGATATATTATAGCACGAGCGCGGAGGACACTCCGCGGGTGGTAGTTCCTCATGATGATGAACTGAAGTATAGAGTCCTCTTTGAGGCACACGACGCCCCCACCGGGGGTCATTTAGGTCGGGATAAGACCTACAGCGCTTTAAGCGCTTTGTATTGGTGGCCCAAGATGTAAAGGTGGGTCGGTGCGTATATTCGCACCTGTGAGACGTGTCAGAGAGTTAAACCCTCTGCAAGTTCAGCTGCGCCTTTGGCGAGCTTATCGGTTCCAACGGAGTGTTGGAAATCCATCAGTGTGGATTTTATCTTTGGTTTTCCGAAGGATAAGGCCGGTAATACCGGCAGATGGGTCTTTGTAGACCGTTTGAGCAAGATGGCTCACCTGGCGGCGGTTTCAGAGTCCATTGATGGACAAGGAACAGAGAAAGTGTTCCTAGACCGTGTCTTTCGACAGCATGGTTTAACCGATTCCGTTGTGTCGGATCGCGATCACCGTTTTACGGGACAGTTTTGGGGGGCGTTGTTTAAGGTGCTGGGCACCAAGCTCCTCATGGCCAATGCGGATCATCCGCAGACGGACGGTCAAACGGAACGCGTTAATCGCGTTGTAGAGGACATTCTCCGGAATATATGTCCGGATTCTCCAAAGAGTTGAAGTGAGATGCTTCCTATGGACGAATTTGCTATAAACAATTCGGTTCATGCATCTACGGGGTTTACCACGTTTTACGTGAACGTATTAGTGAATCCGAGGGTTCCGTTGACGCCACGTGTGGGTGGCTCAGGGCTTGAGGGGGGAGGATTCCCCGATGTCAGCCCTGTATCTGTGCGAAAGCACATCGATAAGTTTTTATCGATGCTCCCCAGTGTCTTACGACACGTTTGCGACACATGCAGTTTCTAACGTGTTACGGAACAAACTTCGCCCCAGGTTTGTGGGGCCCTTCAAGGTTCTATCCCGAAAGGGCCTGGCGTATACCTTGGATATTCCGAAGGCTATGCGTACGCATACTACCTTCTATGTGGGTATGCTTAATCGATACCAGAACCCGGAGTCGGGTCCCCTCTTGGAGGAGGTTGGGAAGTCGGATGGCCATAAGGCACGGCAGGTCGGAGTAACTCCGACAGGGCCAAAATGCGACCACGAAACTCCGCAACGGTCGACTCGAGAGAGTCAAGCCACCTCTAGATGCGGTAAACCGCACTCCCCTCATCGCGAAGTCCCTCCTGGAATCCTGGATGAGATGGCTGTGTCGATCACAGCGCTCGCGAAACTCACGTCGCAATTGTGCAACCTCCTCCCCCAATTCTCGATTCAGAGGGTACTCCACATTACCATGTGGAGCGCCTGATGGCGCGACGCCATCACCGGGGTGAAACCCAGTATTTGGTGAAGTGGAAAGGTTATCCACATTCACAGAGTTCGTGGGAGTCCGAGACTCCCCTGATGCAGGATTGCCGAGACGTCGTTGACGCTTTCGTGCGGGAGAATCCCGCTGAGAGTCAAAGGGGCGGGAGAATCCCCTTCACTCCCAGTAGTTTGGAGTTCGCCGGAGGCAGATGCGGCGCTCGCACTGTTCTCTAGAACCGCGTTGGGAGCAGGGGCGCTGGCATAGCGCGTACGATGGGGCACGTAATTTCCCCATCGCTTTGGCTCTGGAAAACGCCAGGCGCAACGCCCTTTCCACCCGAACGTCACGGGAGGAATATCTGTTGTGCAGCTCAGTAAAGCTAGGGAGGCGTTTTTCCCCTTCCGCCCAAGCGCGGAACTTTTGTTCTGCCTCTTCGGCATTCTCTCCTGGTAGGAGAACGAAGGGAACCTCGCGGAGGCTCTCAACATGGTCACCCTGTGCCTATTTCTCGAGGCGCTATCGGTCGGAGGAGCCAGTGAACTGCTTCTGCGTTAGCAGTTTTGTCCGGAGTTGTCTCCGGCGTTCGTATTGATGCGGCTGTTCAGCCGCAAGTCCAGGGGTATAGAAGGCTAAACCGTTCTTTAACTCATTTTTAGTCCACGTTTGGGGATCACGAGGACCGTCAAAGTTATATGCCGCCCGTGGCGGGCATTTAAGGGCGCGTAATGCTTCTTTTCGTGCCTGTACGGCAAGTTGGGCTTCTTGAGCAGTGTCCAGATCGTTGGTGATGGTCGCCTTCGGCGACCCAGATGTATAATCCGAAGTTGATAAGGGTGGCGCACGAGTTAGTGCATTTTCCCCACGTGTGGGGAACGGATTAGACTGCCTACATCGCCGTTCGGCGTTGTCGGAGCGGTCATCCTTAGGGGACATATCCCCTAGGGCCTCCTCCTCCGAAATACCGGATTAGAATAGTTGTTATCCGCTTCTCGGGGAGAATCACCAGCGCCACTATAGGTGCTCATTTGATGCCAGAGTTCTGGCAGTTGGGATCCCCAACTATAATTGATTATTGCGTAGCAATAGTCTTCATGGGGGAGGATGTAACAGGGTTACATTTGGTTACGTTGGTATACGTAAGTACATAACGGTTAAGGTCAAGTATTGACCAGTCGAAAGGTTCGGACCTATTGGTTGTTTTAACCAATCAGGGCAGGAGCCGTTGGTGGAGGCGTGGCAGCCTGCCACGTGTTGGTACACAGGTGGTGTAAACTACATTTTGGCTAGGTACGAATTAAGTAAGTTCTACTTAGTATTGCATATAGTTTATATTAGTTTATTAAGTAAGGCTAATTTTATAAATGAATCAGTTTACAAAATACTCTGAATACTGCTAGGCACACGACCCAGAATGGTCGTGCGCGCAGTGAGTGTTGTAGCAAAAGGTAGCACCTCCCTTAGCTACCCCCTTACTAAGGGAAGCCTTGTAACAAGTCGTTAGTGTTTACTAACAGTAAACTCAGGGAATCTTGGCCCCGAGTGAGAGAGCAATATCCCACTAAGGCCTTATATAAGGGCGTATCGGCTAATTAGCGGTGTAATGCCGCTTAAGGAAATTCTTCCTCTGTGCGCTAGCCGCACCGTGCGTGTATGCACCGGTTACAGGTCTGGTTTTCAGGCCTGGGGAACAACATTCCCCAGGCAGATAAGTCTCGCAGAAGTATGCTGCGGATTCAAATGGTCGGAGGACATTAAGGTGGAACTGCTGGGCCATTACTTGTCTGGATCAGCAGAAGTCTATTATAACCGGCTGGTAGAGGGGTGGTGGAAGGAAACGCCAGCCCTTTGGCACATCATGAATAAGATGTTGACGGTATTCAGCGTGCAGTTAACTCAAGCTGAAGGTATGAAGATTTTCGGTGCGCGCAAGGCACCCGGAAGGTCGAGGTCCGACCACTTCCTGTACCTCACCGCAGTGGCTGAAGCAGTCGGCACAAACTGCGATGCGATGGTATTGTATAATGTGGTCTACCATGCTTCGCCGGAGATGGGACAGCTCCTCATCTCTCGGTATGATCACATGAGGGTGGACCACTTGCGGCTAGCGGAAGAGATTTGCCAGTTTGCGCAGGCTGTTGAGTTCAAAAGCCGGCGGCAGAAAAGTCACAGTGCAGGGTATGTGAATTTGGTGGCCGAAAGGTCCAGGAAAACTGTGAGAAACCGCGCTTCATATGCATGCGGTGAGCAAGGGCACTTCAAGCGGGAATGCCCGAAGAAGAGGAAGGTGCCAAGAGAAGATTATGCCGTGATGATAGGTGGTAGCGATCAACCGTATGACAAGGCCACGTGGGTCCTAGGCAGCGGTGCAAGTATGCACTTAACGTCTGTTCTCACGTGCTTGATTGATGTGAAGGCAGTGGCACGTCAATGTTATCAAGCATACGGTAAAAGATTTGAGATTACCCGAAAGGGCACGCTGTTTATCCGGGTCATGTATGGGAACAAGGAAAAGCGGGTGAAGATTAAAGATGTATGCTACGTAGAAGGCGTGACATGAAATATTTTCTCGTATGGTGCTTTCGAGAAAGGTGGTTTCGTTATTGGGTATGCAAATGGAAGAAGAATGCTTGTTAGGCATGATACGGGCGTTCCAATTACAAAAAATTAACATGCAAAATAATGTTTTCACTGTGGAAGGTACAGTCGATCGTCCGAAGAAATCATACAAGGAAATGATTATGTCTGTGGTTGCGACCAATGATGCGAACTTTACGGTAGACCAGGACATCCATAGTGGAACACTGATGCATTTCCACTCTCGGATGGTACACCTAAATTTTGATACGATCATTGCTTTGGCAAAAGACCCGTAATATGGCATTGGGATTTCGGATGACACGCGTAGGCACTGCGTAACATGCGCGCAGGGGAAGCAGACCAAGAACGTCCAATCGAAGAAAGATAGCGGCAAGAATGCGCCCATCGATCGGATTGGTGGTGTGATTTATTCTGACCTTAAGGGACCAATCACACGAAGGGATCGATTGGGTAACCGCAACTTGGTCGAATTTTATCTATTTTAAAAGCAACTACGTTCAATTTTCTTGGCCAAGACAAAGGTCGTTGCAGCTAAAAAATTTGAGCACTTTTTGGCTTTTTTCGAGAGTAAATTTGGATGTAAAATTCACGTTTTGAGGACCGACGGCGGGGCGAAGTTCAAGAACGTGGACTATTTCTGTCGGATTACCGGCATTTTGCGTCAAATTAGCGAAGCCGGGAATCAAGCAAGCAACGGAAAGGCAGAGCGCATGCATCGGACCGTAATGAACATGGCCCGGTGCATGCTGTTCGGAAGCGGCCTGAATCTGTCGTTTTGGGTGGATGCGGCCGAGTATGCGGCATATGTGCTGAACCGCACCCCCACCACAAGCGCTAATCCCAAGCGGATGTCGCCATTGGAAGTACTGACGGGCACGAAACCGAATCTCGGTGAAATTGTGACCTTCGGGTCGCCGTGCACTGTTTACAGGAACCCAGGAAACAAGACACTCGCGCATCGCGCGCAAGTCGGGGTCATTATCAGAAGGAGCGAAGCAACCAAGGGTTTAAAGGTGTTTCTCAAGGGTGAACAGAAAGTAACTGTTACACAGCATGTGAAGAACGTTTTGACACGCTGACAGACGTGCAGAGTCTACAATTAAGGAACGTTCAGAACGAAAAAGAAAAATCCGCAGCTCAAAGAGGAGACTAAGCGTCAGAAGGAACTGAGGGGGCGTCAAGTGCGCAGGAAAACGATGAAAACGTCGCGCAACAAGGGCAAGGGCTTGCAAAAGATCCAAAGCAAAAAAAGAGGAAGCCGTGCTGGACGAGAGACCGGCACGTAACGCGGCAGTACGCTGAGCATATGTCTCAAGTGGAAAGAAATATCGAAGATAACGAAGATGAAGACAAGCACCCGGTGGTGAATCTGATTATGGAGGGTCATCCAAGAAACTACCGTGATGCGATTGGTCGCAAGGACGCGTGAAAGTGGATCGAAGCAATGGAGCAGGAAGTTGAGGCTTTGGAGACGAACCAAGTCTGGGATGTAATCAAGAGACCAATGGATGCGAAACCGTTACACACCAAGTGGGTGTACAAGGTCAAGACGGATGCGAATGGACAGCTAGAGCGGTACAAGGCAAGATTAGTGTCCTGCGGAAACCAATAGCGTTTCGGGGTCGACTACGAGTTGACTTTTGCCGCGGTCATGGAGATGACCACCGTGCGCTTCATATTGATGCTCGCGCGCAAATGGAATGTTCGAGCTATGCATGGGGACATCCCCAACGCTTATGTAAAAGCGTTGGAGGATGAACAAAACATTTATTTGTTCTCCCCCAGTCAAATGCGGATTGAACGTGAAAATTTGAAGGAATTACAAGTTGAAAGCACGCGAGAAGTTGTCCTGAAATTGAAGAAAACGCTGTATGGATTGAAACAAGGGGAGAAGGCAATGGAATCGCCGTCTGCATTCAAAAACTTTTGATCACGGATATAAACAGATCTTTACGGATGGATGTTTATATTTTAAGAAAATTTGATGATGAAACAGTCATTGTCGGCGTTTATGTCGATGATTTGTTGGTTACGGCGACCAAGGAAGTACATTGAAGAATTTTTTCGATGAAGTTAAAGACCTGGAAATTACAAATTTAGGTCAAGTCTCAAAATTTCTGGGTATGCGGGTAAATTAAGACGAAAGCAGTGGATATTTGCTAGACCAAGAGGTAATGATTAAAGATCTACTAAGAACTTACCGCATGGAAGATTCAAATGCAGTCAAGGCGCCGATTGGCGATGATACAAGAATGAAAGTTTGAAGGAGCACGAACCGTTGAAGAGTCGCGAAGTCGGTGGCGAGCCGACGATCAAGGATTTACAGTCATTGAAGGTAAGTCTACTCTGGATCGCGCGCTGCTGAAGTCCCGACATCGCCTATGCAGTGCATAAGGCGACGCGCAGAGCGCATGAACCAACCAAGTTCGATTGGCCACGGCGAAAAGAATCTTGCGTTTTCTTAAGGGCACATCTGAGATGAAGTTACGATTGGAGGTGGATGCTAACGCGAGGACTAATGGAAAGAATCAAGTGTAAATCTCGGGATATTCCGACGCAGACTTTGCCGGGTCAAAAGATGACCGAAAGTCGACAATCGGCGGCGTGTTAATTGTCGAAGGAAGCATTGTGCACTGGGTGTGCAAACGACAATCGCGCGTGTCGTTGTCGACCATGGAAGTAGAAATTTATGCGGCGTCGGTGACGGTGTGCGAGCTGATTGGTTTCAAGGAAATGTCTATTGAAGTTGGTATGGATGTAAAACTTCCCATGCCTTTACGTTGCTATAACCAAGCTGCCATAAAAAGGTTGGATGGAGATGGCAAAAGCTCGAAGACCAAACACATGGAATATCAGAGTGAAGTTCATGGTATCGAAGGCAAAGGATGGACTAATTAAAGCGGTTTATGAATCTACGGATACAAATTTAGCTGATGTTTTCACCAAGGCCTTGGGTCCGGAGAAGCTGAGACGCGTACAGGATGGTATGGGATTAACGGCAATTGCGATGGACGGATTGGTTTTCACGGAAAAGTCGATAAGGAGTGTTAGAAGCTCGCGCAATTCCTGCGGCGGCTCGCGTCGCGATATTGCTAATTTGGCGACTTTACAGTGAAAAGGTGATGTACTGTACATAATGTTAGGTTAAGTACAGGAACTTGTGTATTTGCATATTATTAGTTTAGGTTTTAAACTTAACACTAATAAATCACTTTTGAATTTGATTTTTCTCTCTCACGTGGATTAGTGGAGCTTAAGTACTCTGCAAGTGCAGCAGGAATTGTAGCAAATACACAATCATAGTTTGAATAATGGTCACAGAATTATTACCGCGTCTGTCGCGTGGGTGCAGGTCACTGCATGTTTCCCCACGGAACTGTTGAATCAGCGCATTTTGCCTGATTTTTTATCGGACTATTTTATCTTCAGCCTTTTTCCTCGAGCACAGATAAGGCAATTTGGACACAATTGTTCTGTGATTTACGTCTGATCTGTAGTCCCTAGGCAGCCTTTTAACTGCATCATAGTCTCAGTGACCCAAACGAAAAGAAAATGATGCAACGTTGCTCTTAAATATCATTTATTCCGTCTTCGGTGGCGACATTTAGACCATATCTTAAAAAACTTTCGCCGTCGTTTTTGATGTAGTTGTATGCAGGTAGGCAACAAAAACAGAACCAAACACTTCCATTTTTACCACAACCTCTCATCGAGCATTTTTCCTCATTATACAGCATCGTTCTGCTACATTAGGTGAAAATTATACATCTTTGAGCAAATATGTATAATTGTGCTTGAATCCACTTCACTTCTTCAAGTCGCTTTTCCAACATATGTGACTTACAATATACCCCCGTCAGGTAGAGCTAAAACTCTTACAACTCGTAATGTTTCGCTTCTTCGAGAAAATTTTATCGCGTACTATATATATATATATATATATATATGGGTTTTGCTAACGTACATACCGTATGTACGTACATACCCCCCTAAACCCTAAACCCTAAACCCTAAACCCTGCAGGCTGAAAACAGTCAATCAACCCTAAACCCCAAATCCTGCAGGGGGTCACGATACATACGGTATGTACGTTAGCAAAGCCTATTTATGTATATAATTTCGATTCTTTTTAGAATGAGAAAGATATTGATGAATATATTCAATTATCTTGCATATTGAATATATTGATTCAATTCTTTATTATTAGCAATACGTATGGAACTTACTTGTTCGAAAGAAAGATCAAATGCATTTAAGTCCTCTTGTTTTTGGTTGATGGATTGATTAGAATACTAGATGGTATACATAGGTTCATACTTATCAATAAAATGTTTTAAATGGTTTTTGATGTATTGATTATTTAGTCGGGAATTTAGAAATAAGGGAGTGATTTTGAAAATAATTACAGATAGGGAAGTGATTTAAAAATATTTACAAATAGGGGAGTGATTTTGAAAATAATTACAGATAGGGGAGTGATTTAAAAATATTTACAAATAAGGAAGTGCAAATTTGCACGCCACGACACGTTGCTCGCTCATGCTGCGACGTAGCTCGATCTCACCCTGCTACGTCGCTCGCTCTCACACTGCCACGTGGCTATCTCACGCTGCCACGTCGCTCGTTCAAGCCGTCCAACATCGCCACACACGTTCCTTTCACACAGTCACTTATCCTAGATCTTATCTCATAAGGACAAATGGAAATAGGAAGACGTATGCTACAGCAGAGGAAACTCGGGCTGCGATCGACCAGTATTCTTATGAGCACCAAGCACCATATCTTTTCAAGTCTAACAAACCCTCTCTGATTACAGTGATATGCCCAACAGATCAGGATGGCAATGGAACAGCAACTTGTGCGTCGTTTACCATCTCAGCCTTCGGATAAAAGGATGGACTTCTGCATATCACACGACTTACAACTCACTGTGATAATTGCTCAACACGCATCAAGCCGTTCCAGCTTCATAGCCGCCATCCACTAGCAACATTCGCTCTGCCGCTACTAGAGGATATACCATCTTTTCGCCCCCGTGACATGGTCAATCGAGAAAGGACAGAGCTTGGGGCGGAAGTTCCTTATATGGTGGCGTGGAGAAGCAGATGTGATGCCAGACGTCGTACTGCGAAGGAGATCGAACGCAGCTATCAACAGATCGAGTCCTTGTTGGAACAGCTTCGTGCCCTGAATCCAGGAAGTGTCACCAATATTGAGCACCAGGGCAACAACTTCCACCGGACTTTCATCAGCTTGAAGGCATGGCAAAGTGCAGCTCGCACTGAACAACCAATTTACATCCTCTACGGAGTGCGGGGGCGAGTGCAGTGCGCATATAGGTGATTTAGACCACGGATTATAGGTTAGTCTACTACAGTACAGGATGTGCGCAGGTGGTTGTATGGTTATTTGGTGCATTCATGAACTTGACGATTGTCGATGCTCCGCGCAAATTTGCAGTTACATCACTCCCCCTATTTGTAATTATTTTTAAAATCACTCCCTTATTTGTAAATTACCGTTATTTAATCCATTTATTTTGTTTCGTATCAGCCGGTGTTTGCGAATTTAGAAAACTTAGTGTCTGCTTGGACCATGGAGAACACAACGTTTTTTTACCCTTGAACGGTTCCTTTTTCCACATTTCTATTATTTTCTTGAGGCACGTGTCTTCGGCATCTCAGCCACAGCAAGCCTTTATTCTTGTATTCTCCCATAGAATTTTACCGAATTATTGGGGCTTTTTTGTATTTTGCATGTCTTCACCGAGATCTTGAGCCCACGCAACTGGTATCCGGACATGATTCATGTAATCTTGACGCTGTGGTTTTTACCGCATCATCAGCGCAAGTTTCAATCTTGTGCAGCATATTTAGCAACATTTTCCACAATTAACATGTCGCAACGATTAATGTTGGGAAACATTGCTCTGTCCGGGATTTTTTCATGGATCTTTTTCGGCGGCAAACTTCGTAGTGGTTTGGTTGGTATTTACCTTAAATGCACTAAGAATTTGATCCAGAACGAAATACAGTTGTGGCAAAAAATTTCCAACGGGTGCCATTATTTCCCTGACAATAACTCTTCTCCGACTCTGTTTACCTGGGTTTCTGTTTGAACAAAACCGGACGTCAATCCTGGCTTCGATTGAAGAGATATACCCACTGCTTACAACCTGATTTTATCTCGGATTATCTCTCTACACCCGTGAAATTATCATTATCGTCATCGGTTTTTTTTTGGTGCCCAGTGGGAGTCCAAATTAATTTTCATCAGGGAAGTTTAGCAAAAAAAAATGCCTGTTTTCATGCTCTAATTTCTGGTCTGAGGTAGTAGTTCAAGCTGTGCACGTCCTTCAAAACCACGAAGCACACTACCTTGCTCGGTTTTGTCCTCACCGCCCAAACCATTAAGCGTCATAAAGCCCCAAATTTTTAAAGTTTCTTTGAAAGCATTATTGCCTGCAGCAACAGGTGGTTTCTTACGAGAGCCAGACTGTTGGAAGAGTGTGTATCCATTTTGGACTTTGCACTCTTCCGTATAGTGAAATACCATTGGCTGTTCAGGTAAGCCATACGTTTATTGAATATAACAGCAGTTACGAGATTAAGTTGCATTAGGACTGGATAGTGACTTAAGTAACTATACATAATATATCTTAATTTCCGTTTTGCATTTAAATCAAGAGTACACGCACTGAACTCTCTGTGGCCACTATGCGACGCACGCCTCTACGCATCTTCCGCTGATCCTCCCGCGCTGAAACTCCGTCAGCAGGTGATTCTTGATCGCGTGAAGTTCACACAGCTATTTTGGTTGATTTTAGCACAGACAATGTACTGGAAGCGGATGCTTGAGAACTTTCCTCTTCCATCGCCACGCTAGCATTTGACATAGTTCAGTAAAGCCTCTTATTCATTATCTTTGGTCGAATTTATCTTCATTCACGATAAACATAAATATCAGGTGAAATGGAGTAAATCAACCAAATTTGTTGTAGAAAAATAAAATCCAAAACAATTGACAACGTAACACTAAAAATTGCAACTCGAGTTTCACCCTCACCAGGAGATTTCCACCTAGAAACGTAATACTCAATGTTTCATGAACTTTATGCGCAGCAACCTCCCGATATTAAGACCTTTTTGCTTTGGGATCATAATCTGCTCTGTGTGTGACGTCTGATCAAGAACAGAAAGATTTTATCAGCGCTACGCCACGTCGTGCTGCTACAAGTGAGAAGATATTCATCCCAGAGGGTGTTCACCTAGCAGCTGATGGAGTGGTGCAAGCAATCGGCAGTGAGATACTGTGATATCAACACAGAATCAAAGCTCACAAAAATATAGCGTATTCCGAGATTGTGGAATTCGTACTCGTTTGGGCGCTTTAGAGACTGATTGGAGCCACGATGTAAGTTTATTGAAACAGTAAGAGAACTGTGGGACAATTCCACGTCGTAGCTTATCAAGCCCAAGCATTACTGACGTGGAGCTGATGGTGGTCGGGTTTTTATCCTCAAGTGCTAGACATCCAAGACAGGCGCTCAAATGGTATTTGGTGTGTGCCCACGTATCGAAGAATATTATTCAAGGCGAAGTGCACCCAACACGAAATTGCTACGTGCGTCATGTCTGGAGGATACCCGTGTTGCACAAATATACCACGTCAGACGTAACAGATAGTTTACTACCTGACCCAACAATTTTAGTCAGATAGTAGAGCTGAGTGGGACGTTGAGGGACCGCTGCTCGGTCCGCTTCTCGGTCCGCTGCTTGAAGCGACTTGGGGGCTACTTTGTTAAAAACGGAGTGAGAAAATATATTATAAAATTAAAAGAATTTAATCCTATAGTTCACTTAAGTCCACTGAGCGTTATAAGCTTGAAATCCTTCACCATAAATCCATGTAATTATATCCAATCCGTTTCCACGATAAGAATTTGCTTGAAAGTCAAAATGACTACATCCAAATTCAACAACCCGCACCCTCCAGGTAGGCAATATCGGTATTTACAAAGGTTTTAAGGAAAATATGGAACCGCTTCGACAACGCGGTCCGGGGAAATCCAAGTCCACCGTGGGTGCATATAGTTTGGCAAGAAACGTCTACCTTGATGGTGCTTGAGTCGTTTCATGCGGCGGCTTGCGGCGGCTTGGTTACACAATAACCCATCGCAATGATTCATATGGACCTATGACTTTAGCGGCAATTTAAAAATATTAGGGCAGAAGTAACGGCGAAGCAGTTGTGGACCCATTTAATTTCAAGTGTGTGAGGTGATGTCGATGTTGCCAGGTAGAAAAAAACTTAAGCTGATAGGTTGAATGAAGCTACTAGTGGGTTTCAAACAGTCGATTTTTTGAGAGGAAAAAAGCGCGTTACTTTGCGACATAAAGCAAAAAACACATTTCGGAATCGACGGGGTACTTGTTTGAAACCTCCGTACTTTTTTCGTAGGTCCAAAAAATTGCAGCGAAAAGGGCCTGTGGGTTTCAAACATGTTTCTCGCTATTTTTTTTACCAAAAAAGCGCTTTTTCGGCCAATGCAGCGGATTTTATAAAGCCCCTCCCGAGCTGCTTTTTTCGCCCGCTTTTCTCCTAACTCGCTCATTACCCTGTTCACTTCATGTTGTTGTGTTCTCTTCCCTTTAGCCATCGTATAGTCGTAGTGCAAAAATACGTAAATCACTTGATCCTAGTATACCCTCTCCTTAGTACGCGCAAACCTTTGTAATCAGCCCTTCTACACAGTAACTGAAACCTAAATGCGCGCCCCCACTAAAGAATAACTTGGCCTGCCGTGTGATGCCGCTTGCCCCTTTCTACTCCTACTGTATATGCCGAAATGTCCAAGCGCACAGAGAAAACGGACGCGTGGTTACTGTTAGTTAACCGTGAGAAGAAAATGCACAAGTGATATATTTAGACTAGACTATTTTATATTCCGTCACAAATATGCAATTTGTGTACACCTATTTCCGACTTCTGTGCGTCGATGCTAAAACCTGGGAAAACCACAACATCGCAACTTTCCCTTGGTTTCCAACACCCCTTCTCATCGCCTCGCACTTCGAAAACAGGTCTCTTTCATCGCTACGACAGTCCAACACTTGATCGCAACATTCCAAACCTCGGCATCGGTAACGCCTTGGTAAACATGTCCTCTTTCATTTCATCAGTCCCCTTATAGCGCACTTCAATGCGTCATTCCATCTGCTTCGAGATCAGGAACTTGATCCTCACGTCAACATGCTTCATCTTACTTGAGTTGTTTTCACCTTCCAGGAACTTTATTGCAGCTTCATTGTCCGAATATAGAATCATCGGCAGCTTCAGATTTATTCCAATCTCTGTCAGCAATTCGTACACTCCAAACACCTCGCACTCCACTTGCGATGCAGCATAAAACTCTGCTTCCTTCGTCGAAAGTGATACGCACGCCTGGCGTTTGCACATCCAATATAGAATAATTCCATCCAACGTGACCAATCCACCGGTCACCTACTTTCTGTCTTCCTTACATCCCGCGTAGTCTGCATCACTGTATGCAACTAGCTTTAATCCATCTTGCACGTCAACTTCCTTTGACTGCTCCATCTTTAGCTTCATCTTGAATGTCCCCTTCAAGTACCGCAAAATTCTTTTGGCTAAAAACAAATTTTGCATCCTCGGCGCATGCGTCTGCCTGGTTGCCCTGTGTACCGCGTACACTATGTCTGGCCTAGTACATCTCGCAATCCACAGGAGGGATCCCACAAGTGACTGGAAATCCCTCACTGCAGGCGATCCGTCACTAGGCTTGACCGGAAATTCCACTTGATTTTCCATACACACGTCCTCGTGATTTCCCCCAATTGGTGTCTTCACTGAATTGGCTTCCTTTAAACCATATTCTTCAAGAATACACTTAATCGTCACTTCTTGGTCGAGGTAATAACCTCCTTCTTCTTCATAAGTCACCCGCATTCCTAGAAACTTGGAAACTTCACCCAAATCCTTGATCTCTAACACTTTCATGTCATCAAAGAATGTCGTTACTAAATCTTCTTGCGTTCCGGCCACCAATAAATCATCCACGTAAACTCCGACCACGATCACATCCACTCCACGTCGCTTGAAATACGCACATAAATCCGTGTATCACTGTGAGAAATTCAAAGTAATCAACTTGTCGTGCAATAGTCTGTTCCAGATTCGCCCTGCCTGCTTGAGACCATATAAGGTCTTCTTCAACTTCAGCACCAGATCATTTACTTCTTCCACTTCGAGGCTCTTAAAGTCTTGTTTCGTGAACTCCATACCTCTTGGTATATATAAGTAAATATCATGCTCCTCTTCGAGCGCCTTGACATATGCATTCGGAATGTCTCCATGCTTGGCCTTCACATTCCATCTTCTTGCCAACGCCAAAATAATCTTCACCGTCCCCATATCCATCACAGCCGCAAACGTGAGTCCATAATCAACTCCAAAGCGTTGTTCGTTTCCGCTCGGTCTCTTGGTTACATCCCACACTTCATTCATTTCTAACTCCATTATCTCCGTTTTAATCGCTTCACTCCATTCATCCTTGTGCTTGCTCTTCATAGCTTCCGAAAAATTACGCGGACCCATTTCCGTGATCATATTCACCACTCCATTGTCGTCATCGCCATCATTGTTTTCTTCCTTCTGTTCATCACTTGTTTCCGCTCTCTTCTTAGCGTACTCCCTTGTCACGTGCCGCTCTTTTGACCATGTCTTCTTTTTCTTGACTCTCTTGGTCTCCTTCTTGCTGGATTGTGCTTCTTGAACTTCTTTATCTTGTTCTTCACTTGATACTGGTGCTCCTTCTGAATCTGCACCTCCTTCTTCCGTGAATAGACGTCGCAACTGCTCGTTCTGCGTGTCGTCCAAAGTCTCGATGTTCTTTATATGCTGAGTCATGCGCACGTCGACTGTCAGGACCTTGTTCACCTTCTCGACTTCGAAAATGCTCTCGACGGTCGCTTGGTACTTGATCACCCGCTTACTGTTCACGTAAGCCAACTCGCAGCCCTTTTCTTCTAAGAGTCCACACGATAAAATGTTACGTGCCAAATTCTTCACGTAATACACATTTTCAATATTGATCACTCTTTCGACTCCACCGCACCGCGCGTACACCTGCAATTCGCCCTTCATCGCGACCTTAAGCTTCTTACCATCAGCTTGATAACACACACCATCCACCGGCTCTGTATTCGCAGAAAATTTTGAGTCATTCGTCAGGTGCATGCTTGCACCGCTATCCAAGATCCACTTATTACTCGAAACGTTAGCGTAATATCCAGTAATCGTAAGCGACATATCCACATTCTTGCCACCCTTCTTCGGACATTTCTACTTCAAGTGTCCCGCATCTCCACATACGAAACATCTTCTTGACTTGTCCTTCCTTTCTGCCACAACGTTCACTGTGCCTCGTGCCGCCGTCCTTGGTCTGTTACCTTCTTGTTCCACTGCATGCGCGAACTGGCAGGGCTCTTCCGCCTGCCGTAGATAGTCCACGCGAGTGTAATCATACCTCGACATTAATACATGCTTCAGCTATGGCGCTGCATGATAAATAGCATTATCAAGCACCAGAGCATCCGCGCGCCCCCCTACTGCTTCCGCCACTGCTAACAAATACAAGTAATGCTCCGGCCAGGATCTTGTATAACACTTCCTCGCCAAAAATAACTTCATCGCTTGTGCCGACGTTAGCTGCGTATGGAACGTCGTCAACATCTTATCCATAACATACCACAACGCGGGAGTCTCACTCCACCACGTTTCAACCTGTCGGTTGTAATAAGTTTCTGCCGTACCAGATAGGTAATGTTCCAGGAGATCGACCTTAACGTCTTCACTCCATGGGAACGCACACTCTGCCTCAGCGATACATATCTGATGCAAAAAATTCCTGCCTCACGGGTGAAAACCCGACCCGATCCCCCGGTACACTTCCGTACCATCGAAGGCTCTAATTTGATGCTTGCACTGCTTCGGTTAGGGCGTCCGCATTATCTGCGCTTGTCCTAGCTGCCCTGCATCTATATGCACCCCTGGGTTTACATACCCCTGTCCTGGGATGCCCGCCTGTGCCCCGATCGGTCCGGCGTCTGCTGCGCCACCTCTATCAAAACAATTTGCACCGGCCTTACTAAGATGCCTGAAACACATGGCAGCTGGGTTAACTGGTCTGTACACGGCCTTCTCCTCATGGATCCCTTCCAGGGAAGCCATGCTCATCTTATTGTCTCCCTTGGGGGTGTGATACACACCTGCCCCCTCGGACACTGCTCCACGAGAATTTTCCAGCTTCCCCAGCCGGTCTGTCAGCTCGCGGATGGCTGGTAAGACATCAGCCGACCCCGCATTATCTTCCACAATAGCGACTTTTTCTTCGCTGTCTTCACGCCCCTTACTTGGGCTCATAACCTGTTGTTGTGTGCTCTGCCCTTTAGCCATCGTATAGTCGTAGTGCAAAAATACGTAAATCACTTGATCCTAGTATGCCCTCTCCTTAGTACGCGCAAACCTTTGTAATCAGCCCTTCTACACAGTAACTGAAACCTAAATTCGCGCCCCCACTAAAGAATAACTTGGCCTGCCGTGTGATGCCGCTTGCCCCTCTCTACTCCTACTGGATATGCCGAAATGTCCAAGCGCACAGAGAAAACGGACTCGTGGTTACTGTTAGTTAACCGTGAGAAGAAAATGCACAAGTGATATATTTAGACTAGACTATTTTATAGTCCGTCACAAATATGCAATTTGTGTACACCTATTTTCGACTTCTGTGCGTCGATACTAAAACCTTGGAAAACCACAACATCGCAACTTGCCCTTAATTTCCAACACTTCACATCTGCGATCCCGATTGCGCAACGTAGAAGCCATGGACAAGGGTATCGTGATATAGCGTGCTTAGGGAGAGTCTGTTCTTCCCTCTTTGTAGGGTGCTAACACTACGCTCGTCCCCAAATGCATTTTCGTACTTTTGTCCAAAGGCAAACACACAACCCGCGCGGATTACCAAGCCATGATCACATGGCTGGAAAACAAAGCTAACTTCGCCCTCATCACAGATGCAGCTGCTCAAGGCCAGCGGCTTACTAGCATCCAGAAGCTCAGGAAGTTGGATGGCTACAGGGCTTTGGACCAGTACGTTAACCGGAAGGTCCCTGGCACCGAGTGGGATGAAAAGGCAGGGAAAAGTCGCTACGAGTCTTATCTGGAGACATAAAAGAAAAGCCATGCGAAGTCGAACACTACCGGCTTCGGGATCACCGATGCTGATCGTCGCGCAGACCGGCACACAATCGACGCCAAGCTCGATTTCATGTGTCCATTCTTTAATAGAATGGACAATCTGTTTGGGAGCCAACAGAACGTGAATCCCACATACATTTCTGCTCTCGGACTTCCAGTTGGTACGTGTTGCATACCGCGTACCGCCTATTCTCGCGATCCGCCGAGTCTAACGATCTTCCAATAATAGATGACGGAAATCTCGGAGGGAGGGGGTCGTCCACTCCCGCCTCCCTCGCCACGGCAACCAACCCCACCTCTCCCGGACCCACCGCTTCGGAGGAACCCTTATCTTCCAATGACGAATCAGAGGAGCATGTGCGGTATGTGTTTGATGATTCCCTTCTCGCCCTGTCTTCTTCGATTATGTCTCGTAGTTAATAAAAGCATTTCTCCTTCATTGCGTTGATAGTAATCAAAGTTCTGCTTCAACGCCCGGCATCACTGCGACACGCCGGTCTCTAACGGAAGAGAAGGAGGACCCTCTTCTTTTGGGCGAACAGCCCGAACAAGAGGATACTGAGGATTACTGAGGATGACATGCGTTCTTTCCAGCCCCTGAGCGGTATGTGCAATGAGTTCTCATTGCAAATTTTTCAAATTTTTCATTACAAATCCTCTGTGCATATCGTTACACTCACCGCGATGATCCTGATTTATGTTCGTTGTCTTTGCCATTACTCGTCTTGTTGATTAATGGTCGATTGATGTTGCATAGTCACAGCAGCGCTGGTAGCACTACGGCCCGGAACCCCCGACGCCAATCATTGCTGAACCATCGAGAGGAATCTGGCAGCAAGACGGTTTCACAGCGGAAGGTCTTGCCCTCCAAGAGGGGGGGCTGACCAGTCCATGTATTCGGACTTTGCGTCGAAGCGGGCGGACATCGACCGTAGACGCATAGATCTGGAGGAGCAGCGCTGGAGTGAGGAAAAGGAGTTGAGACGTGAGGAGATGAGAGCCAGGTCCAAAGATGTGGAACAGGCGGGGCGGTATAGCATGATAACGGAGATCATCAAGGCAGTTAAGAGCAGCGAGGAGATAGCCGCCTTTATGAGGGATTTGAATAGGTCAGCTACCTATTTACGTATTCAGAAAAATATTCGAAAAGAATAGTACAGGAATAGGATAATAATAGTTAGAGGTGTGGGAGAGGGGAACCTATCTATCGCATCTATTAGCGTAGTATATATGAATTATACTACTAGAGTAGGATGCTCTTCTGCCCAGGCTACAGCCGCATCTTTCACTCTACTTCTCCAGCGCGCCACCGATATATCTCCGTCTTCCAGAATTTCTGTCCGTTGCAACGGCTACTCCTCATCCTCGTCTTCATCCCAATCATCCCTCTGCGTGGCAACTATGTTGTGAAGCACAAAAGAGGCGCTGCACCAGTTACAGGCGCGTTTAAAATCCGCCTCACGTCGGAAGTGCACCCGCAATTCCCGCAACGATAACCAGCGGGATTTCAGGATCCCTATCGCATGCTCTACCCTCACCCTTGCCCGAGAATACAGTAAATTGAACGTTGCGTTGGTAGGCCTCGATGCGGCTGGTTGCCGATAGGGAATCAGAATGCGAGCGGTGAGTGTGCACCCTGAATCACCCAACAGAAACTCATTTTCCGAGAAAAACTGCTCGGGTTGCTTGCTGATGGGGGTGAATGTGAATGCCGTAGAATCGTAGAGGGATGCAGGCAAGCCGGTCTGGAAAAATCGGATCATGCCACGGTCATCCACGATCATCTAGTCATTGCAATGCGTATCAGACACTTTCTGTGCCTTTCTGTCTACATCAAAAGAAAAGTACAAACCTGTGCATTGAACCCATATCGATGCTTCCGGCTGAAAAACACTTCCCTATCGATGGCAGGTCGTTGTGCAAAGTTGATGTGGGTCCCGTCGACGATGCCCACCGCACCCACAATACCTGGCCGTTGGGCTACCCGCCTAGAAATCTCTCTGCGCTCCTCAGGCTGTGGCCAGCGCACAAATTCACTTGCAAGACGCACCAGGGCCGAAATGACACGGTAGGTGTACAATGGCACCGTCCCATCGGCCACCCCCGCAGTGCGAGCAATCCTTTTGACGGCTGCCCCATTCCCATTCACCCCAGTCGCTCCAAGATAATTTTCGCGCATCTTTAACTTTATCTTTCTGTATTTCCAGACTTTTCTAGCTGAAAGATTCTCCTTCTTCCAATATACCAATTTCTGTACCGTGATTAGATAACAATAATGTTTGTGTGGTAAATATAAGAGAATGTAGTATTGTAACAGGACTGATCCTGTTACAGGCTTACACTGTATTTTGCGAGGAAGCGCGCAATACAATATAGGGCAGGATTAGTTGGTAACAACTAATCCTATAATAAAAGTAAATATATAAATATTCACTTATGCCTAAGAACGAAAAATTAAGAGTGTTTATTTAATGGGTGGTTTAGAGGCTAATAGTATAGTAACTAACTAATTAATATAATAATATCAAGTCTTTAACTAACTGTACTATTAGTTAACCTGCAAGATTCGGTATTTATACCGAATCGGCTTTTCCTTCTTAGAATATAATAACTTATAATCTCTTATTTAAAATTCAGACAACGCGTCTGAAATTAAACTGTGATATTCTAACTTGAATATTAATTATGTAATGGCACCCCATTACATCACCCCCCCCCCCCACTTAAGGTGGTTGGCCAATTATAATTCTTATTTTGGCCAATCATGGGTGGCACTTGTTGGTCGGAATTTCTCATTCACCAACTGATTGACCATCGACTCGATGGTCAAAGCACACGGCGGCGCTCTAAAGAGCGCTGCTGAAAACAATGAAGGAGCTTCTTCCTCCGCCTCAGCACTAGGTGCTGAGGTGTTGAGTGACAACGGTGACGCTGCATTAGCAGCGTCAACCACGCAAAGGTCGGAAGACGTACCGTATTCGACCACAGATGCTGCTAAGGCGGCATCTGACAAGAAACAGGGGGATGTTGCTAATGCAACATCTCGCATGATGGCAACTTCCGATTGGCGTGTTGCCAAGAGGGCCATGTTCGGGAGTTCTGACTCCGAACAAAGTTATGGGGATACAGATGTCCCCACTAAAGGATCTAGCGAGTCAAAAATCGCTAGGTGCCCATCGCCTAACAGCGATGACGACTCTGGTGTCGCTGTCATAGCTGACAGCGACAATGATTATCACAGGTGGTTGCGGGAACGCAGAGCCCCACCTGGACCAAGTACTTCTCCACGTCGGGGTGATTTAACCCCGGCGCGTGGTGTTGAAGCAGGCGGTGCTCCGCCTGCTAAAAGGGCTCTAACAGAAGCGGCGGATGCCGCTTCTAAAGCGTATAATCGTACGGAACCACATGTTCCGTACAGAGTGGGGTTTTGGACCCCTGGCTGGGCTATTGCCCCCAACAGTGGCGGTCACCGTAAAACGGGACTGACAGTATGCGTTGTTCGATATCAACGTGCTGGATGACTGCAAAGACATCCAGTCACGTCGATTCGATCGAAGTACAGACGATAGACGTCTGTACTTTATTGACCTCTTTTTCCAGGTTCGATATTATTCGAGCCGGAAAGGGTCAAGGAAGAACATGGACGATAAAGACGCCCTGATCAGAGTTGGAATGCTTTTGTTGACAACTACAACAAAAGCCCAGATGATTACGTGAATAAAGTTCACGTAATGCGCGAGCGCTTTTTAAAGCACTCACGAACAGGCAAAATGGAATACATCCATTTTGCTTGCATCAAAGAAGGGTTAAAGTGTGGTGTCCCTTCTCACCTCGTTTGCCCGCGGTGTACGCAGGGCGCTCCTCATCTGTCAGAGGAGGAGTTGCGGGGGTACGGTGGTTTTTCCGTACCCGCCGAAATTCAGGGTTTAATTGATACCCTGAATTAATCAACACCTACTGTTGATGCTACTTCGCATTATGAGTTTGAGACTTCTTCTCAAACTCAGTCAAAAGGTCTGGGGCGTCGGCCCTCAGAACCTCAATCGGTTCCCAAGAGTCGAACTCTTGGGGATATCCCAGCCAGCGTACCAAGTACTCGGTACGCTGCCCCTTCTTCAAAGGCACCGAGCGCTTCGAGATCAAGCGCTCGAGGATATATCGCGTATTCCCCTGGTTATCAATCAGGGGCGGCGGAGGTTGAGAATTCCCTCGCCGTTGTTGTTGCGGAGCATGGTTCTTCGCTCCGCAAGCTCGAGGAGGATTATTCCTCCTTGAGCAGCGATATGTCTCACTGTGTGAAGACATATCGGTCTCTTCGCGAGGATGTCCGCGACATCCTCGGGGCGCACACTGCCCTCCAGCAGGAGAATGATCTTCTGTACATTGATCTTTCTCGCTATAAGAGAGAGCTCGATCGGCGCACGGCTGATCTCGAGCAGTCGAAGGCGGAGGTAACGACTCTCCGCTCTGCTCACCAACGGCTGGAGGCCGATTACAAGTCTCTCTTGGGAGACTTGGAGAAGCACGGCATCTTCCGTGGTTCTGCGTCTCGTCGTAAGACGAAGACGAGTGATACGGCTTGAGCCCCCAACATAGAATTTTGGGTGAAGCCGCATTGCTGTGGGAATGTCTAAGGTATAGGCATTCCCCCGAATCTCTTGGACCTTGAAGGGTCCAATGTACTTAGGAAGCAACTTCCGTGTAGGGAAGTTGCTTATTGCATGTGTAGGCAAATTAGTAGTACTTAGTAATACTAATTCAACTTTAAGAAAGGAGTTCTTGTTCTTCCTTCCTTGTTTATCTGCATTTTGCTTCTGCTTATCAAAAGCAGAGGCAAGTGCGTCTTTTACATAGCGTATTACAGCTTGGCGCTGTAATACGAATTCATCTACTGCTTTATCAGCAGTAGGTGCATTGTCCTCGTTGTCTGCAGCCATTGCTGAAGGCACATATTCATCGTATGCAGCTTCAGTTTTAATTGAAGCTGCTTCCGCTTCTACTGTATTTTCAGTAGAAGGGCCATCGTTTTGTTCACAAGTTGTAGTCGCAACTTGCGCATTGACTCGCTCAAAATTTGAGCGGGTCCCTCCCCCACTTCGATTTGGCGTACCGCCAAGTAAAGCTGGGGTTCGTGGATGCCTTAAGGCATTCACGTAGAACGGTGTATGCTTAGTTGAAGCATGCACCGAATTGTTAATCACAAATTTCGTGAGTGACAGGTAGTCACTCCACTGTTCAAAGGCATGTGCGTATGATCGCAACATGTCTCGAAGAACGCGGTTAACCCGTTACGTCTTCCCATCCGTTTCCGGATGGTCCGCAGTTGACATCTTCAACTGGGTTCCCAACAATGAGAACGTTTCTTGCCAGAAACGTCCTGTAAATCTCGGATCTCGATCCGAGACAATGGCTTCCGGCATTCCGTGCAAACGGAATACCGTATCAACTAATATCCGCGCTGTTTTAGCGGCGGTTACGTTCGCTGATACTGCAGTAAGATGTACCATCTTACTGAAACGGTCTACAAAGACCACTATTCCGGTCTTCCGACTATTGTCGGGTGGAAGACCGAATACGAAGTCCATTGAAATGGACTTCCAACACTCTGTCGGAACCGGCAGAGATTGCATCGGAGCCTGTGCAGACTGCGCAGGCTTAACGCGCTGGCAAATCTCGCAAGCGCGTACGTATTTGCGTACCCACTTGTACTGGTTTCGCCAGTAAAAGACACGTGCGATAGAAGCGTATGTATTCTATCGACCTTGATGCCCCGAAATCGGAGCATCATGATACTCAAACATAATTTGATGTTTGAGATCATCGTCGTTTGGAACGACGATGCGACTTTCATCTTTTTGGTCTGTGCTGTAAAGCAGCAGACCATCGTGCAGTCGATATCGATGCGCGAAAGCGCGGAGGAACTCTGGGAGTTCGTCGCGTTTCTCACTTGATTGATTACGTAAGTAATCAATCAACAGACGTGTCTCCTCGTCTGTTTTGTACGCCTCGCGTACTTGTCGTATAATTGACGACGACAAAGCAGTGCAACGGATCGCGTTTGCACTGGCCCCTTCGGTTACGGACGGTTTCATCTCGTAATCGGGCCTTCGTGATAGCGCATCCGCTATCACGTTCAACTTTCCGGGTTTGTATTCAACCGTAAAGTTGTACTCATCAAAGAATGACAGCCATCGAGCCATTCTTTGAGAAATGTGTGGTGAATTCAAGGCCGTGCGTAGGGACGCATGGTCCGTGTAAACCACAAACGGTCTATCTCCCAATAGATAGATCCGAAACTTAGCCAGTGCGTACTTCATGGAAAGGAGTTCCTTGTCATGCACTGGATAGTTGCGCTCGGCTGGGCGCAACTGACGCGATTGATAGCAGATTGCGCGATCACGATCATCGTGATCACGCTGCATCAAAGCACAGCCGATAGCGAAATCGCTCGCGTCGCAAACGACGTGGAACGGACGCTCGTTATCGGTTATAGCCAAGACAGGCGCTTCAGTCAAGCTTTGCTTGACTGAATCAAAAGAATCTTGGCATTGGGTATCCCAATGCCATTCGACATCTTTCTTAAGTAATTGAGAAAGAGGTCGTATTAACCCAGCATAGTTGCACGAATACTTGTGCAAATATGTTGCCAACCCAAGGAACTTTCGAAGTTCCTTAACGTTATTTGGCGTAGGCCATTCAACGATCACCCTGATCATTTCTGGATCAGGACGCACCCCGTTATTGCCCACAAAGCATCCAAGAACGGATATCTCAGGTGCACCAAAGGTTCACTTCTTTAGATTTGCATAGAGCTTATGCTTACGCATAAGCTCTAACACTCGACGTAGATGCTCCCTATGGACATCTACATTGCTTTTATCGTGTTCACCCTTACTATGGATGAACACGTCATCGAAATAACTCGGTGCGAATTCTCGCACCGGGCGTAATAGATGCGTTACGCATCGGTTAAACGTAGCAGGGGCATTTCGAAGCCCCTGCGGCATAACAAGCCACTCCCAAAGCATGCCGCTTGGGGTGCTTACCGCCGTGAGAGGGATATCCTTCTCACGCATTAGGATTTGATAAAATCCATCTCTTAGATCGAGAGCACTAAAGGTGGTGCTCCCGCACATGCCATCTATGATGACATCTTTTCGCGGTATCAGCGTCTGTGCCGGTACCGTCGCTGCGTTCAGCTTGTTGTAAGCGTGAACGATTCTCCACCCACCTGTGGACTTTTTCACACAAAAGGTGGGGGTGGAGTGCGGTGAGATAGACTACCGCACTTGGCCTGATTTACGACGAGCTTTGAAAAACTCGTCGATCTCTTTTACCTTCTCCCGCGGCAACGGACATTGCCGCGTAACACAATACTTCGTGCCTGGAACGAGGTCAATCTCATGACTAGTTACCTTATCCTTATGGAGCTCGCTAGGTACTTCTTCTGGGAATACGTAAGCGCATTCCCGAAGTACCTCATAAAATGGGGAGTTCGCTTTAAGCGTCTCCAGATCTGCGCTTCAAAGCGCTGAACTCTCGTTTGATCATTGGGAACCTCTTTCCCAATGTTTTCCACTTGTAATGTGGATATTCGTTTACGAATATCCACTACATCATCTGTTGCAACGATGATACAGATCTGTTCGATCTGACCATCGTGCAAGTTTCTCATAAACTTCTTCCAGCTTAGCGCTGGAAGAGCCATCACCTCCGAACCTTCTTTCGGAGTGTGTTCCATCAACAGAGACTGGGTAGCTAATCCGGTCTCCGTTTGCGTCAAGACGTTGATCGTCTCGACGGAACTGCCCATGCAATCAGACGCACTCGTCGGATTGACTGCTACACTGTGATTACGATTCACCGTGTGCGAATACTCATAATCATGGTGGCCACTGCCTACCATGGAATTTTGGCGATCAGATATGCTCGTCTGATCGGCCGCCTTGTCTGCTACACGGTGGTCTTTATCACCCGTGCGCATGGCTAACGCAACGTGGTGGGCACTGGCCACCACGGAGTTTTGCTCACGATTGCACTCGATCGTGAGTTCACTCTCATCAACACGGAATTCATTCGTCGTGTTGGAACCTTTGGTCGCACAGTGGGTGTTTCCCACTGTGGATACTATTTCATTCTCACGGTTGGTGTTTCCCACCGTGGATATAACTTCATTCTCACGGTGGTCTTTATAACCCGTGGAATGTTTCTCTCCAACACGCAACGACTCTTCTGTTGCGTGTGGTAGTCCCTCTGTACTCTCACCAGCGGAGGTACCTTCCGCTGATCGTGTCAGAACAGACCTGGTGGTGCCATCGATATCCACCAGACTGTCTGACGCTGCGGTTGTATCCTCTGATACAGCCGGATTACACACAGGGTGATCAGATCCTGTGCGTCCGCCGCAGTCGATCGATAGGTTAACCCAGTCGATCGAAGGTTTAAACTTGGACATCCATGGGATTCCAAGTATCACATCGAACTTGTCATCTAAATCGAGGACGATGAATTCATCCTCGAATGACAGTTCATTCAACTCGAAGCGTGTTTTAATCACACGCTTTGGAATAGTCACGGTTGCACCTGTTGCTAACCAGACTGACAACATACTTCGTGGGGTTTCTACCTCCACGAAGCTCAACAGCGTTAGACTCTGAGTTCTAACGAAATTGTCTGACGCTCCTGTGTCAAACAAAGCTCGCATGGGGACATCGCCCCCGTGCGGATTAACCTCCAGGGTGATAAGAGGCTTACCATCACCCTGCACCTTTTGACAGGACATAGTCCCGTCTTTGGCTATTACCCTCACATGCCCTATGTCGGCATGTGGGATAACATTCCCAGTAGGGCGCCCCGCCCCTACTGGCGATTCTCGTTTTTTGCACCAACATGGTGATGTCCTGTTGGTGTCGCCGTGCAGCGGACGGTTCCGTCCGCTGACCGCGTGGCACCGGACGCGGTGCCATACACACATGGGCAAAATGCCCCATTTTCGCGCATCTATTGCAGCGAATATTCTTCTTAAATTTCGGTTGCTTTGTGTTCGAAGCAACCGCAACCGATAGGTCCATCGGCTCTGGACCTCCACCGCCCATGCTCTGGCGCGGGTGGCTGTTTCTTGAGACGAAGTGTGAGCTTCGTCTGCCTGACTGCTGATTGTTGACATGCCGTTGCGGCATGTCAAAAGCGAAGGGCTGTTGAGCCCTTCGGCTGTACCCAGCATGCGATGACGCTGATCGCATGCTGAACTCCTCACAGATGCTCATAGCAATGGCATCCCTCAGAGTATCTGGCGGTTGCCGATAGAGACTCTGTTTGACGGGACCATCATTGAGTCCCTTCATGAAGCCAGTGACCTGCATAGCAGGGGGCACCGGCTCATACACAATATTTGACAGCAAATATTGCGTCTTCTGAGCGTAAGCTTAAAGGTCAAGCTTACCTTGCCGGAGTTCCATAAACTCCTGCCGACTACTTAGCTCCATTTCTGGAGCTTCAAAGTTGAGCTTTATCTCAGCTTTAAATTCCGTATAAGTAAGGAACTCAGAGTCATCAGTGGCTCTGCGACTCATCGCCCATGCCCTGGCTCTGCCGCCTAGACATGTTGTGGCGAAGTACGCCTGTTGAAGTTCGTCAACAATATTTTGCGCAGTGATGGCATCTTCCACCTCTGCGCACCATCTACGAAGGGGCTCGCCCCCTTCGCCGGTAAAGGGAGGTACTCGCGCCTTTACTACTTCAACGATATGCGTTGCAGGTGCAGTTGCGGTCCGCGCTGCCTCTGGCGCAGGCCGTTCTGACTTTTCTAGGTGGTTTAGCCTAAAGCGATTCACCACCTGTACCACTTCCTCCGGGGACTTATTCTTGAGGAAGGTAATGATGTCGGTCCCCATAGACCGAATCATTTCCACCGTCGCGTCTTTACTACGCGACGAGAAGTGAGGGAAGTGTTTATTTACCTCTTCCAGCGTTCTTTCTCGCTCGGCAGCCGACATGTCTCGCGACATGATGCCGAGCGGCTCTTAATCTTCGCTCCGCTAGTTAACTAGCAGAACGGAACTGTGGTCGTTAAGACGGACCACAAAGTGCTACCAGGTGTAACAGGACTGATCCTGTTACAGGCTTACACTGTATTTTGCGAGGAAGCGCTCAATACAATATAGGGCAGGATTAGTTGGTAACAACTAATCCTATAATAAAAGTAAATATATAAATATTCACTTATGCCTAAGAACGCAAAATTAAGAGTGTTTATTTAATGGGTGGTTTAGAGGCTAATAGTATAGTAACTAACTAATTAATATAATAATATCAAGTCTTTAACTAACTGTACTATTAGTTAACCTGCAAGATTCGGTATTTATACCAAATCGACTTTTCCTTCTTAGATTATAATAACTTATAATCTCTTATTTAAAATTCAGACAACGCGTCTGAAATTAAACTGTGATATTCTAACTTGAATATCAACTATGTAATGGCACCCCATTACAGTATAGAGGCGTTTTTTTTATTAAATTTATTTGTAGAAAAACTGCTATTAAGCCCCAACATTATTAAATTGTCTACTAGGAATGAATTGAACCATACATTTTTTAGAAATGCGAGGAAGAGCAAGTTTATTTTGGTGATTAATCCCATTGGGAAACACAGGGATTTTACTAAACACTCCAATCTCATCAATATTAGCTGAAGACTAACGGCAGCCTGAGGGCAAAACGATCGGTTGATGAACACCGGGTCGTTCTTGATCAAATTCAATATATATTCGAACGTTTCCGGAAGGACACGGACGGCTAGCTTAAAACTTTGAGGGGGGAGCTCCCACAAGAGAGCAATCCAGGCATCTGTTTTTGGGTGGACGTTCTCTGCGGGGAGATGCAGGTACCGACGTGTTTCGATGTACAGGATTACCTCCGAAATGTCGTCTCCCAATTCGACAACCTGCCGCAGCTTCTCGTCCGTTCCGGCTAGAATCTGATCTCGGCATGCGTATTCCAGGGAGCGGTAGGCATCCCTCAAGATAAGCTGGCGTTGGAAAAGTCGGGGCATGCTGGTCGTTGTTTGATTGCCGAGTCTGCGGGTGGATATCCGTAATGGTGTGTGGGCGGGGGTTGTCTACCTGTAGCGTGTAGTAGGAGGGTTGCCTAACAACGCACATGAGTCGAACCCGTTGGAGACTGGATTTGAAAAAAGCAGGCAACGTGACAGAAGTTTTTTTTGGCAAAAAGAGGTGGTCTTGAAGTTTTTACTATCCGCTTTAAAGCGCCAGCAGATACCGACAAAAAAATGCAAGCCCTCAAAAAAAGCTGCTTTATTTGGCCAAAAAAGCGCGGATTTCGAATGTTTGAAACCCCCCACTGATTAATACAAATCTTGCACTCTGTGCAAACTTGTGGGCGGAAAATAGAATAAGGTTTGTGGCACTAGTCCATGCTCGTGTAAGTACGGTCATCTTAGACATACATCTGATGCTTGTTGAAACCCTTCAACGACAGCGCTCGCTGACGCTCATGACGTTTAATCTCCTAGCGCCTTGTTACTTCCGTCATGGTGGTCGTGTAGAGAGTGAAGATAAAACTGCATTTCTCTCTCGTGCGCAGGCTGCAATTGAAGCAATTAAGCGCGAACAATGTGATGTAATTTGTCTTCAAGAGTTTTGGTTTAATCGCGAGTATCAACGTGAATTTGAACAAGCGTTTGAATCAACTCATCATCTACATGCAGTCAAACGACCAGGTATTAAAGAGGATGGGCTAGCTGTGTTTGTAAACAAACAAAAGTTGGAATTACGACATGTGGAAAATGTCGAATTACCCCAAGAAGCTGGAGATCGTGTCGCGTTACTTCTACACATCGCAACGAAATGGAATCGTGCAATTGCGCGCGTCCCCGAACGTTCCTTCATTCTTGTGAATTCTCACTTAACCTTTCCACATAATCATATGTACTCAAGTCTACGGCTGAATCAGATTGATCGCGTGCTTGCCTCCGTGCGCAAATACGTTGCTCATAATGAATTGCATGATGTACCAGTGCTACTTTGTGGAGATTTTAATGACTATGATGACCCCGTGTATAGATTGGTGACGAAACATGGCTTTGCGAGTACATTTGCTCATTTACACGGCCGAGAAGCGCGAATCACACATTGTAATCACAATAATAGGGAAGTTGGTGTTGATTTTATCTTTGGAGCCAGATTACAAAGCCCTACAGTTGCAGCGACGGATGCAACACCGTCAAATATTGAAACGACTATGAATGGTACGGATTCGTTATTGCTACAACCAGCGGCAAGCTACGACGATCAGTCAAAAATGTTCTTGCCACGATTACAACTTCAGCCGGTAGACTGCCATCTCGTGCCCAAGCGATTGTCAGACGTGGTGAGACTAAAGCGACCCCAATTTGGACACGACTGGCGCCATGTAAAAACACCTTTACTGCTCAGTGACGAAAAGCAGCTTGTCGACTATTGGCGAATGATCTCGGACCATCGACCTCTGGTAGCAAATTTTGACATGATGCACGGAAGCAGCAGCGAAAGTTCCAAAGTTTTGTCCGTTGAGCATGTGCGCGCATTGACGGCCGAGATGAAGGAGAGAGTAAAAAATACCATCCCGATGGATATAGCGACTGACGGGCTGACTCCGTAAATAAATTTGCTGATAATTTGGAACAGAACTATGATTGATTGTCAATTTTTCACCTTGTGGATATGCTGCGCGTAAATTGAGCCTTGCAAGCGTTCGACCAGCAACTACTGCTTTCACCAAAACCACAGTATTACCATTGTTTGGGCCGACGTATTGATATAATTGAAGCTGGCAGAGCAAAAATGCGCTTGTTAATTTGACTGGCGGACTCTTTCTCGTCATATATAGCAGTTAGTAGAGATCTCGCAAAAACTCTCTCGTGATGGTAAAGCTTATGGACGAGACTTGTTCACTACGCACTGCCTTGTCGCCAGTGCTTAATTTCTCGAGCTTTGTGTGATGTTTTGACACTGGTTGGAACTGAAATCTTGGCAGAAAAATGGTAGTCACTGTGTCGGCGCAGTGTCGCCAATTCCGTGGTCGCAGTCGACACTACGAAATGGATTTAATGGGCAGACGGGTTTTTCACATCTTCTGCAGTAATGATCTTTGTTTGCACGAAAGTTTGCGGATCGCTACTTAACGTGGGGATGGAATTCATCATGTACACAGCACTACTCCTTGAGCAGAAAACACTTACATATAAATAATACATGTTCGTCTTCATCAGCTGCTCTACTAACAACTTTAACAGCACTCGTCTTGACGGTAAAGAATAATATTGTTTTGATAATCTTAAATTAGCACAACTCTATCAGTGACTGAGGAATGTTGTGGAGTCAAGTACATCACGAGTTATTCTGCACGCACTGTCAAATGTTAATTCAAAAAGAGTTTCGTACTCGGATGTCCGCCTCATGACACACTGTAATGTTGAAATTACGTATAGCCATTTTGGCTTTAACGTCTTTTCGTGCTGGTGAAACCCCATTGGCTGAAATGGGTGGGTACATTTGCGGTTACCACTAGGTATACATTTTTAGTATGTTTATATTTCAGGCAACTTTACATAATACACTCTCCAATTTTACACGTTTCGACCAGAACTTTACTGAAACTTCCCCTGCCGTCAATCGGCGCTGACTTGTTTGCCTTTGTGATTGATCCCACCTGGTCAAAAGTGTTCAGACCAGGTGGTTTAAGATCAAGTGAAGTGGATACAAACTTTTATTAGTTAATTTCTACAGGTTATGAGCCCAAGGCTCGCATAAGTCTCACGTGGATTTTTCTTGGTTATACAAGTGTGCTTTCGTGGAATTTTTCGTGGTTACGTCACGTGGAACTAGTGGAAAGTCCCCTGTTGAGAGGGCTAGTGGTGTGACGTGTCTTATCGAGGTTTTTCGATTTGATTAAAGATGGGTGATTCCGATGGAGATGATGTGCCCTCCGCAAATGATTTCAGGGCCATCATGCAAGGTTTGAGGGACCTTACGACTCGCCTGTCTTGTTCCGTGGAAGAAGGGCAGGCCAAGCAGTCAGTTGCAAGTGTCTCGTCCGGGTCGAGGAAGCCTCCCCGGTGCGTGTTCGAGAAACGAGTTCCGAGACAGTCTCAGGAACTTTCGTCCGTTCGGCCGGCAGATGATTCTGTACGACCTGGCCGAGGACGAAGGCGTGCGAGTTGGCGCTATGCCACGCGCGAATGTGGAAGGAGCACAATATGTGGCCCCTGGTGGTGTGCCGGGCGTAGATATGCCGCCGCCGGGAAGATGAATATGCCACAGTTTGGGCAAGGTGTACATAAAATACCTGAGTTGACCGTGGAGAAGTTCTCCGGAAAGGAAGGTTACCCAGGCTTAGGTGCCGGGTTTAAACAGTGGGCTTACCTAGTTACGGAAGCCATAGAAATATGCTGAAATTACGTCTGGATTTTATTGGACAGAACGCCTCAAGGTTAACAAACTAGGCGAAAATTTGGAAGGTACGGCCGCCGAGTATTTTCGGGAAAATGTAGGGACGTGGTGGCAGGTGCTCCCGCAGTTGAGTTATGTTTTGGAGCAGATGTGGTTGGGATTTAAAGTTAACATATCCAACCACCAAGCTGCGATGTGGTTTGCCGCGGAAAAAGACTCAAGACACAGCTAGACACAGCACTATTTGTACTTAGTAGCTATGGCCCGAGAAAGTGGGTTGAGCGAAAAGTTAACTGTGGAAAATATCGTAAAATTTGCTGCACCAAGGCTCAAGGTGATGTTGATGGCAAGGTATGATCCTGGAGGACAGGACTACCTGTGCCAGGCCCAAGATCTTATAGCCTGGGCTCAACAGCTGGAGGACGATGCATTGAAGAGCATCCCCCCCCGCAAGGCTACACCCTAATTCTGTGCTACCGAGCGAAAATAGGCGTGGGTGTTATGCATGTGGGAAGGAAGGTCATCTAAGGAGAGATTGCCCCGAGAGGCGTCGCAGAAGCGCAAATAATTCTACCGAAAAAATGACCAAGAAAAATGACGAAGGATGGTCGAAAAGTGTAGCGCTATCAACCCTCGACACACAATCGAATATAGCAACCAATGGGCGCTTTAATGTAATACCTTAGGAAAACATGTGGATTGTGGACATTGGAGCCAGTTGACACCTAGTGTCGAACGCTAATTTGCTGGAGGACGCTAGGGAGTGCGGTCCAGGTGATGCATTTGCTCTACCCGATGGCAGTACGCTGAGGGCTACCAGGGTCGGGAAAGTAACTTTACAGACGGATACACAGTTCTCGACGGTCATTCAGTTGACAGAAGTATACTTCGCGCCAAAGTTGGCGAATAACTTAATTTCACTAGGACGTTTGCGTGAAAAGGGGTGTGCCATTGCTGATAATGGTCACCAAATGAATGTGACATTAAATGGAAGAAAATTGTTTCGAATAGAGACTTGTGGTGCCGTGCTTGTGGCAAACTTGACGAGTACCAAAAATAAGAAAGCCGATGATGCCATGAGTGTGGTGAATGAAAGTGCTCAAGAGAAAAATCAGAGAAGACCATTGGTAATAATGGGCGTCAACATGCTCGACGTGGGGACTAACCAGGAAGATGAAACGTGGCAGGATTACACGCATGCTACACTCCAAAAAAGGCAGCAATAACCTGAGGTTGTTCAGAAGAAGAGTCAAGCTGACTCAGAAGGCGAAATGAAATGTTTAGAGAAAAGAAGCGCAGCCATCACAAAAAGAAGGGTGGAAAGAAGAATGCAAAGAAGCTGCATTTAATTCATACAAAAATTGATGCATTAAGAAGAGAGAAGAAGGGTCTACAAAAATTGCACTATACTGAAGTGGAGGATCTTGAGAAGGAGCATGCGCGTGAAATACAAGAGCTGCGAAGCCATCACGAGAGCGACGCAGAGTCTGGATAGAAAACCACTCTTAGCCTAAGGAGATGGTGGAGACGCTGAAGATTGCTCGTGAGAAGCTGACGGAGGCAGAAGCGCGTGCAGTTTGTGTCGACGAAGAGCATGAGGCTGCTCTTAAGGCTCTAGGTGAGATAAAGTTACAGTCTGAGGCTCAGAGCACCGATGTGGAGCAATTCCAAGAGCGGATTCAGTCACTCGAGAGTGAGCTACAAGAGCTGCAAATCCAGGACAACCTATCGCACGAGACTGCAAAGAACGATCGTCTCACGACTTCCTTGGAAGAGTTGAAGGCGCAAGACGTTGATTTGGCGGCTGAACTGGAAGCAGTCCAAGTCGAGCTTGCGTGTGGAAGAGGACCTGGCGCACGCGCAAGGTGTGCGGGAGAAAGCGGTTCGAGCGCATGAAGCAGAACGGAAAGAGTGGAAATTGCAGTCAATCATTTAGTTTTTGTAAGTTGTAAATGCAATGTGTGGTCGATATCGAAAAGCAGCATACGTGCCTCGAGCGGCAAGTCCAAGCGGAAACGCAAAGAGCACAGGCCGCTCTCGCCGCGCTGGAAACGGGCAAGAAACGCGCGCATTGTGCATTAAAGAAAACGTCGAGGGAGAGCAATCAATAGGTGTCAGATGCTGTCGCGCGCACGAGCGAGTTACAGCGTGAGCCGGACGCCGCGACGAGTTGTATCACGGGGCTGGAATCCGAGCTCAAGTATGCACGAAGATGCTTGGAAGAGGAGGCGGCCCTGCGTGGGAAACTGGAGAGGGTCCAGGCGGAAGTGACCCGACTGAACGACGTGTTGGCGCGCATCGAGACGCCATTGCGCGCTCAGATCACCGAGTTGACAGCGCGCAATGATGCGTTAGAGCAGCGCGTGCGAGTAAAGGACGACGAGAGGAAAGAGTTGGCTTGCTGGATGCAGGATGCGGTCGCAGCGGTCGAAAGCGGGCGTCGTTTCTTGTCCCTAACGGACTCGCCGAGCGAGAAAGAGCGTCGCTCGACGGCATCGTCTTCGCGGTCTTTTGATTTGGAGGCAGTGTTCCTACCTTGCTGCACACGACGATTGAAGATATCGATGCGGCTATGCAGAAAATTAATCGCATATGTAGTGATGCCACTGTAGAGGCAGCTGCCGTGGTATCTCTGGTTTTGTCGAAGACAGTGGGACAGTGCTACCTAATTGATTGTCGCTACCGTAACCTATTCAAGCAAAGCTTAACGGAGTGTGTAAAGAACACGAGCGAGTACGGTGTTTTGGTGCAGATTCTCTTGAGTCCTCTGGAGCAAGTGGAAGCGGAGATGTTGCGCGAGGAGACAACGGAAGTATAGAGAAGAAAGGAGTGTACTTTCCCGGTTGTGATGGCTCGATCGAATGCTGAGATCGCGTTGCAGAAGAATACATATGAAGAAATGTACGGCGAGGACTTGGTACAAGTATTGAGCGCTGAGCTGAGTGGTGATATGAAAAAAGTGATCTTGACCGCTTTGCGTGGCGAAGTGGCCGAGTTTGGCGCATATGCTTACACGAGCGCGAAAGCTGGTATGGATGCGGAGGTTTTGTACGAGGTCGGCGAAGGAATACATGGGAGGCCTATGGAAAATAAAGCGTCCGAGGCGGCTCTTAAAACGCGCGAGTTGCTGTGCAAGACGCCGGGTGTCATTGTCGACAAATTAGTTGAAGATGAGACCACGTATGTGAGCAAGAATATTGCCCAGCGGGATAAAGCATTTGAATACACGAACATGGCATGGCTTTTCTTGTTTGATGGAGAAAAGGAGGAGTTTTTTGTGGTTGCTGTTGAAACGTGTGCCAAAGATTTTTAGTCACTGGTGGTCAGTCTGTGTGGGTCTCACGGTGCACGCGTCCTGACAGTGCACCGTGCTACTCGCAAGACCCACGCACCCACCATTGGTGACTACAAGGTAGACTACTATTGAAGTATCTGTGTCTATTGTCGTGAAGGACCTTAAAATTTCGAGGTTTCCACTCAAAAACAACACAAGGAGCGATACAATACACCTCTCTTGCTTAAACTTCCCAGGCTCTTGATACATACGTCCGAACCTTAATACAAAGTTACTGAAAATGGACACTTCCTGGTAACACTCAGGCTGCCCCTTAACTTAGGTAATCGCAGAGGATCTTTATCATGCTTTAACACGCGTTCACTTAGAGGTGTCCTCGGGTTGTACTTAGTTTTTGTATAGGTTTAGAGAGAAGGTTTTGTTGGGTGGAGGTCGACTGGTCACTAAGGGGGAAATTTGGTTATATTAAAAGTATTAAGAAATCTTATATCTACCTCCAGTATGTGTTCACCCTGTTACTTCTTGGTTACTTCAGCACTGGCTTCAATACCGAAAACTCACTTCATGGCCGACTACGACACCGTATACTCTTTATGTATACTTTCCGTATACACTTCACCATAAACTTCAGCCACTTCACCACAACCGCTCCTTGCGCAGCTTCAGCGTAAGCGAGCAAAAGCAAGCAATCCATTTATATCTCCTGTCAAAACCAATGTTTTTTCTACTCCCATTTCAAATATTGACGTGCGTCAATGTCCGTCATAGTGGAGACAAAACAAGGAGTATCATACGCCCTGCACACTTCCATCATCCGATCCCAATCTATATCTTGCTCGAATACATATCGTGCAGACACAATGAATAAGTAATCACGTGATCTACTGAGTGATACCAACGACATCGAAAGGTTTCCTTCCATAAATCCGATAGTATGCAAACGCACCATCGTAACAATAGTAATCTCTGCTTCTCGGCTTTGACTAGAGTCGGTAGTAGCTACTTCGATATCTAAATGATCTTCATACACTCCATTCAAATATCTCAACTCTCTCCTCATAGCCGAGACTTGGTCTTTATATGGTGAAATTATCAAAACTGACTTTTGTACAACTATACCCAATCTTTGTGCCTCAGCCCGCAAAACCGACCATATTTCATCCAATACATGCACCACTATTGCCAATTCAATAACGTTTCTGTGCTTATACATGGTGCGCTCGCGTTCTTCAACCCATTTTTGAGAGCTAATCCACACGACACGCTTTCCCCCCAAGATTTTCTTCACCCGAGAAGGATAGCGGTCATCCGGCTTTGCCCAATTAAGTGTTTCCATATTCTTCAGGTGCATTGGTGCCAAATAATCTTGTGACTTATAGGCTCGATCTCGAATAGTGTATGGGTAAAATGTTTGTAACAATCTCGTGATCATAGGATGGCTCCTAAATTCTGCCGTCATAGTAACTCCAGGGAATGCAGGTGATATCTTCCTCATCGCTCGGTAATGTTCCATGGAATTTATCAACCACCACGTAATCTTATGACGACGTACGCCATCACGGAATCGATACTTCATTTTTTCATCCATAGGTGAGTATGCAAAAATCTGGTACGGATCTCCCACTGAGATAATCATTTTTAGACCCACGGTCCAATAGCTTGTAGTAATGCCAATTCTGCTGTTTGTGCACCCTCATCATTGATAATCACGTCATAGAGCAAGTTCGAGAGATCTGGTCGCCCCAATTGAGCCAAAATAGCAACAATCACACGTGCCCCATCCAATGTGTCTCTCTCTTTTAACTTCAATCTGGGAGCTATCTCTTTCCGATTCACATACCCTTCCAATGATTGTCGCTCTCGTCGTAATATCTCCGAAAGGAACCTTCGTCGATACTTCTCAGCATCTGGCGCTAACATAGTGACCTTTATTTCTCCCAGCTGAACTATATCTTGATCGTTCAACTGCTTTGAATCCATCAACCTTTTCAGATCTTCATCAATAGCCGCATTGGTTTCGGACACGATGGCAATCCGATATGAAGGAAAAATTGCCAATAGAGACAGTACAACAGCCGTAATTGTAGATGTCTTCCCACATCCATAAGGGCCACGAGCCAACACTATACCTTTCGTCTCTATTGATGCACGGATCACTTCCATTTGATCTCTATCCAAGCTGCACTGAAATGTCTTATATACTGGTGTTTTTTCTGCATAAGCCATTACTGATGAAATTCTCAGCGATTGAACAGTTTCCCGTAGAATTATCAGTTTCAAAATCTCTGGTGGTGAATCTCTAGTCAGCTTATCTATCACTCCGAATCTCCGGATGTAGTTCATAATGTTGGTTTTGGGTATCCATCGTAACTTATGTATATTCTCGTGAATACGTCCTCCCAGGGCTGTGGTTAGGATGATATGTCTGAAACCTACAGAACATATTATCCCCCAACCTAAAAATTCCAGGTTTCTTCCTCGTGGAACGCATAATTGTCCATAATCCCATCGTTGTAAATCTTCTGTACTCATATTTACATGCTCATGCGTATCATTTCTGGCTACTTGCAGGTACATTACCCCTCTCATTAACGGCATGAAATGAGTTGTGACACTATCATTCGTGTAAGTATTCCATCGTTTGGCTAAACATTGCCCAATGCCGTATGATAACACCTGAAGCTTGATGGTTGAATCAACATCATCCGTTATCTAGTCGTATTGCGCAGGGTTGGTGGCCCAATATGCATCTAGATGTGTCACTAGGAACATAGTAAGGAGGTAATCACTTACGGATATGAAATCATCCACATACACCTCCCGATATTTTGCATATAACCAATGTCTGCAACTTCCTTGGTAATGAAATTGTGGTATTGTCACATCATATTTTAGACTACACAAGTAATCCCTGCAAGGTCCATAACCACCACCCCAACATTCGCGTAAGAAAACCACTAGAGACGCTGAATCTCGTAATAATAACGTGACAGCAAACAATACGTTTCTTGAATCCTCCGGGGTGATCGATTTGATTTGTAGTCTCATACCAATTTCTTTGTGTAACTCCAGTGATCGACTTTCACTAATGATAGTTCTCGGGCTGATAGTGCTCTTTTCGACTTCCTGACACCAATTCCTTTCCAATTATTACATCCGCGTTATTACTCGCCTTGTCGTTGAGCCTTGCTTACATGCGCTGCGCCACGCTAACTCTCGATACTCTGCTGTGAGCAAACCTTCCTTAAAAGTATAGCCTCGATACTCTTCTTTCCGCTGCACAACCGTCTTGAGTGTTTCTGTATTCATATCAGTCATCGGAGTAAGGTTGTTCAGAACTTCCCCACACACTTCATCATAGCCCTGAACTGTGCTTGTGGTGGGATTTATCTCTTTGGAGATGTAATTATTCGCCTCTTCTGGCTCACTGAGATCTCGTCTATATGGTAGCTCATCTCCTATAGTCACTGGCTTTTCTTTATTACCTTCGCAAAGACTTGAATTTGAGTCTTCCGTCAACTCTGTTAAATCTATGACTGTGGGGTTGGTTCGTTTTGTCTCTCCATCATCTGGTAGAATGTTGTCAACTTGTTCTTCGCTTAGTGCTGGTACCACTAGTTTATCATCCACCGACCTTTGGCCTTCGCAGGTTTCACCGGAGTTTGCCTCTTCTATTTCTTGCAATGTACCTTCTCCTATCTCCACAATTTTGCATATATTGATATCTTCAGCCGACATTCTTTGTAGTTCACATTGATTCAACACCAAATCTTCCCCCGTTTCTGATTCCCTTTCCACCCCTGGTGGCGTAGGAATAGGGTTGTTCGGAACTTTTCCACACACCTCTTCATAGGCGTGCGTTAGGCTTGTAGGAAGGTTTATGTCTCCCGAGACGCACTTATTCTCCTCGTGTGACACACCGAAATCTCGTCTATACGGCAGCTCATCTTCATTGGTCACGGACTCTTCTTCATTACCTCTACTAAGACTTAAATTTGGACCTTCGGTCGACACTATGAAGTCTACGGCCATGGGGTTGTCTCGCTTTGATTCTCCATCATCGTTTAAGGTGATGTCAATTTGTCCCTCACTTAGTGTTGGTTCCAAGGTGTTTTCGTCCACCATTTCCTGCTGTTCGGAGATTTCACCGGAGTTGGTCTCTTTTACTTCTTGCACTGTACCTGCAAGCTCCACATCTTTACACATATTGACATCTTCAGCACCCATCTTCTGTAATTCAAGTTGAGTCAACACAACATCTTGCGCACTTTCTGACTCTCCTTCTTCTCCTGATGATGGATTCGGGCTCTCTGGTATCGCATGATCTATAATACTTTGACCTTCCTCGACGTTCGTAGAAACTTCCAGTTCCGACTGTGGACCTGGTCTTATAACGGCATGCTCGACGCTCTGTACACTACATTTTAATCGACGGAGTCTCTGCCTGATCCCGTCATACGATCTCGGCGTATACTTAACTCCGCCCGTGTTTAATGTATCATGTAGCTTCTTCGCAATTAGTTTCACACCCATTTCTCCACATTCGATCGCTTCTTTCAGTATGAGATCCTCTTGTGGGGTCCAACTCCTACCAACTTTTCTGCATTCACTTCGGTTATCATCCCCATCCGATATTATTCGGGCTTTGCCCACATTCTCCTGGCGCAAGGCTCGTATCTTATTTTTATAGATGATTTGGTGCGCATCTTCTTAGCTTGCGGTAACTGTATCGGATATAGCTCAGCTATGTTAATGGCCGTGATCTTCTGTTCCACTAGACTTGTTAACCACTTCACCTCTTCTTCAGTCCACTCATTATCTCGTTTACGCTTAGATCCCAATCGCCTTAGCATAATCTCAACACTATCTTCGGTTCTCTTGGTCCATCCGTTTACTTGACATCGCTGATTGTATGAGTTAATTATCTTGGAAACTGACTTCGTCCGATCCTTAATCCCACATTGTATACGTAACAACTCTTCCTTCTCACGGTTGGTCCATGCAGGAAGGTAATATATATGTGCAGAGTCTTGTTCAGTCATAGGTTGTAGTGCGGACATACTATGAGGGGCAGCTCCTGAGATGTCTGCCTCTTCCTCGTTGTGTTCTACTCCACTGGATGGACCTCCTGACGCTTTCAGACTCAACAATGTGTGTACCATATCCACGTTATACATCTTATACCGTTCCAATTGAATCGCTTGATGGATCTCCAAGTATTAACTCCTCTGAGACTAATGTGTCACTGAGTTAGCCCAGCGCTGGTATAATATAAGCTTCTACTATTCGTCTGGTTGACCAAATCCGTGACGTTGGCTGTCGTTAACGCTCCCATCATAAGCGAATCCTCGGCACTTTGTCGAGTCAAACACTGTGATCTATTTGTAATACTCACCTTATAGACCAATCACACTCTGAGATTTACTGTCGTGAACGGTCATGTCGTAAACGATCATGTCGTGGACGAACACATATCACGTGATTGGCCAAAGACCATCCAAT
>CM047591.1:3205401-3216821 GCA_026184515.1 Peronosclerospora sorghi
GATTGGCCAAAGACCATCCAATCAGGTGCGACCACATATCTGCATACCATTCCAGGTCTGTCGTGGACGAGCATGTCGTGGACGAGCACATATCACGTGATTGGTCAAAGACCATCCAATTGAAAATCCCATTATAATTTCATCCAAAATCAGATTGCCATGCTCAGCCTCCACAGGTGCTCCGCGCGTCCTCAAACTTCCACATGTCTACTCCGAACTCCAGTAACTTGTCATATATGGCTCCATTCGGTAAGTGCCTTACCAACCATAGCATTTAATCTTTTCTTCTTCCCTTGATATGTATCACCTTTCTCAGTGTAACCGGAGGTTCTCTCGCTTCGTTACACTTCTGAGGGCAAGTTTATACATTCGTCTCCTGCCCCATCATACTGAGGATCAGTTGTTACTGCTTAAGCTCAGTCGTTGTTTTTCTTCTGTGTATCTTGCGGTTGTTATGCAGGTTTCACACCGATAACACCCCAACTAGGTGTTTCTTCGCATAACCGCCATCGACACTCAGGTTTACTGCCCCTGTGGCTTGCTTATTTTTTCTTCCCACCTTGCGCCTCTCCGTACAGGTTTTGCACCTGTTGAACCTCATTGGGTATCTCTTCGTACGGGATTCGTTGACGCACAGGCATAATCATATCATGTTGTGTTAGATGTACAGGTTTTGCAACTTTTGGACCGTGATAGGTATCTCTTCGTATCATCTTGTTGCCGCCGTACAGGTTTTGCACACTTAGGACCTCGTGAGGTATCTCTTCGTACGATCTTGCGCTGGTTTGTCATGACTTAGTCTTGTTGTATGTTAGATGTACATGTTTTTCACCTTTTGGACCGTGATAGGTATCTCTTCGTATCTTCTTGTTGCCGCCGTACATGTTTTGCACCCTTAGGACCTCGTGAGGTATCTCTTCGTACGATCTTGCGCTGGTTTATTGTTGTTTGTCTTGTTTTGTGTGAGAGGTACAGGTTTTTCACCTCTTGGGCCTTGACAGGCATCTCTTCGCACGCTCACCACATTATTTTCATTATTTAGCTGTATAGCTAATCACGTAATATATCCACATATTCCAACATCTTCCAATTATGTTCAAACATGCGTCTTTCTTTTATTCTTTGTTTGTGTTTGTCTCTTTTGATTTTCCCCTAATGCAACCAACTCGGGTCCGCATTCTACTCCACAACGAACATGGGTCCGTGATAGGGATGTGCTACATTTTCTGGGGCTTCTTTTTCTTGTTTGTTTCGATTTCTTGTTATCTTCTTGTTATCTTTTCCGTCGTCTTTCATCTTCGCCCTTCCCCTCTGTTGATGCTTCTACACTTCCCCCTTTAGTAATGTCCTCTTCTGCCGTCTGAGCTGCGTAATGCCGATTCTCCCAAGCTCGCTGCGCATCAAACTCATACAAGAGTATGGTACAAGAAAGGTTCTCTTCGGGCTCCCACATCATCTCCTCGGTATCCTTCCACTTGACAAGGTATTCTTTCACCCGACGCCCGTTTCTTGTCCCCTGTTTCACTCGACAATCCACGATACGTTCCACTTCTCATTCATCGTCTCTGCCAGGTTCATACCAGGAATCTTCCGGAAGTAATGCTTCATCTAACTCTAACGCATCCTTAGTCTGAATCTTTTCACGGGGCCGTCTCATCTTGCTGTATAGGGCTTCAGCCTAGCAATATGCACTAGTGGGAATATCCGACTCTCAGTTGTTGGTATCACCAACCGATACACCATATCATTCACCCGTTCATCCACCACGTATGGGCCATGCCACAAATGAGCAAACTTTCTCACCAACTTTGGCTTGACCAAATCGTGATACAGCCAAACTAACTCTCCAGGGTGGTAAGCGGTTTTTGTAGTCGACCACAGCTTTGACTTGACTTTCTCGTTATGACGTTGGGCTCTTTCTTTACCCACTTGCTTCCGAATGATGGCTGATTGCGCTTGAGCTTCCATGTGCTTTTTATTCATAGCTATTCTCCACTACAGTGCATCTTTTTCCGTGACAGACTGATCCTTTGGTGGTACCATTGCTTCCATCGTGGTTCGGGGTTCCCATCCATGTACCAAATAGAACGGAGTTTGATGATGTTGTAAATCCACTGAAGTGTTTAAAGCAAACTCCAATGGTGCTACATATTCATCCCAGTCTCTTTGTTCTGGGTCCGTTATATAGTACTTTATTGCCTTGATCACTGTCTGCACTGATCTCTCCTTTGCCGTTGGCTTGCGGTCGATATGCCAATGTAGGTCTTTGTTTCAGCTTCAATCTTTGATTAAATCTCCTGAACACCGAGCTCATAAACCTTGGGTCTCGGTCATGCCTTAGCGTTTCTTGCGCTCCAAATCTCTTGTAGACTCTTACCATGTACGCTTCTGCCACATCTTGGGCTGTATTGGCGCTCATTGGGACAAGGATCACATACCCAGAAAACAAACAGATAAATCACAATAGAGCTTCATGACCCATAGTGGTCTGTGGCAGAGGTAATGCAAAATCCATGGACAGAATCTGAAAAGGTCTTGATGCCACAATATTTCCACTAGTACGCCCCTGGTATTTAGTCTTTCCTTTAGCCGTGGCACAATCTTCACACGCTGCAATATAATTTCCGATATGGGCATACATTCCTCTCGAATAATACTTAGACCTCAAACGAGCATAGACTTTTCCAACCCCTTGATGCACCCCACTACCAATCTCAACATGGTAGGCATGTAACAAATCCTCTTGCAATATAGATGGTACGACCAATCTCCACACTTGGTCTTCGGTTCTGCTTCGTATGCAGGCAACGTAATATAGAACATCTTTACTGTCCAATACATACATCATCGCATGCCGAGCTACCCTTTTCCATTCGCTTGCGGACTTTATCTTGTCATCTTGTCCTTTCAAATACGCTATAACCTTCCCACACCAATCGTCATCATTCTGAGCCGCTGCCATTCGCTCAAGTCTAATGGCGGGCGCCGTTTCATAGGGGTCCTCTTCTGCACCTTCTCGGCTTTAATTAGCTTCAACAGTACCGTCTTCCGCAGAGTGAATCTCTTCTTCTATGTCCGACCCTTGTTCTACGGTCTCACTTCCTTGGTATCGAAGATGTCCTTTCTTCAGTTTATCCATGCTGCGAGTGATTACGAATACTTGTGGTGACTGATGTCCACCATCCTCCCATACACTGACTTCCGTGGTATCCACTTGCGCCTCATCACTTGGATTACCACCACTTCTGTCAGACGGCTTAATAATCGTCTCCGGGATGTCCTCACTTTTATCCCTTTCTGGGGGACCATCTGCGTTCGCATACAACAACTCTGGTAATCGATTCAACATTTTCAGGTCCGTCCTTTGTTGATCAATTGTAATTTTCCCTGCTCGTTGTTCTTTCATTGCGCACTGCGTGAGGAAGTCTGCCGCTTGGTTATACTTGCGTGCCACATGCACTAAACTAATCGCCTCAAACGTTTCAACCAGCGAGTGTACTCTATTTAGCCAGAACAATAACGAGGCATGGTTACAGCGTAAATCTCCATTAACTTGTCCAATCACCAATCTCGAATCCCCCACACTATTGACTTGTTTATATGGTGTGCTTGCGCAAGATGTAATGCACCGACCAACCCATGATATTCACTATCATTCCCTGTGAGGTTATCTTGTATTCCGTATTCAGCCGCTATCACCTCCCAGGTGGGTAACTCCCATAATATCTTGCCAAACGTGCCTTTGGGATTATTTTTCATCCGTACTGCACCATCAAACGACAATACATATCCAGTACTTTGTCGACGCAATCCTGGAATTGGTCTAATAATAGGCGTGTCCTTCAGTGTCTTTAGTGGAGCAATGTATTCTAATACTTCATTCATTATTTCCACAGGCACAATCGATGTGGCCAATAATGCGGGCAGACCAACACCTTCATGGTCCATTCTAATAATCTCTAACGACCATGGGGATAACATCACCGCCCATTGAATTCCTCTCCCAGTTAAACTTTTGGACGTGTATAGCCATCGCATCGTGGAATAACTTGCGTATACTGTTATACGCTGTCCAAATAAAATATGACTAGCGTCATGTAACGTCTTCAGCAAAGCTAGCACTTCCTGTTCAGCTCCTGTATATCGCGTCTCCGCATCTTTGAACACTTTACTGACATATCTTACTGGGTGCAAGATCCCATCGTGCTCTTGACACACTGTAGCTCCAAATGCCCACGTATTAGTGTATATAATTACACTTAGTGGTTTCGCACGCTCGATATGTCGTAGCAACGGGGCGTGCACAAGCCGATCCTTCATCAATGCAAAAGACTTCTCATCGTGTTCCGATTGAGTTCCATCCCTTAACTGCAGGTCTGTCAATTCATATAGTGATGCCGCTAACGTCGCGAAGTTGTCGATAAATCTAAGATAATAAATCAGAATGCCAGTAAATCTCTGAACCCCCTTTAATGTCTGTGGAAATGCCATCTTAATAAATTGATTCCAAGTTTCGTGGGGACGCTTCAATTCCCTTTGCAGATATGCGATGACTCAGAAACTCTACACTGTGCTTCCCAAATGCACTCTTGGGTAGACTTATGGTGACTCTCCAATACTTGAACGACTCCAAAAGGTTCCTAAGCATTAAACACATTGTATCCCAATTACTTTCACCGAATGTAATGTCATCAATGTGTGAGCGCCTCCCAATGATAGGTCGCTCCTCATTTTCCACCACTTGGCCATTATGAAACACATCTTGTGACAGAGGTACGTCCGTCTCCAAAACATATGTGGCATCATCATCGATATCCATAGTGGTATCATCGTTCATGATCTTGCACATCAACCCCATCTGTTGTGAGCGTCGGACCATTGTCCACAAGGAATTTTCCACTATACGTTGATATATTTGATACAATTTCTTTAGTCCTTGTGGCATTCGAAGCCACTCAAAGTGTCCTAGCGGGCAAATGAAAGCGGTAATTAACCGAGCTCTTTTTGTCATAGGTATAGCCCAATACCCACTCGCGTTATCCATCGAACATAGCCATTTAACTCCTTCAAAGTTATCTAGAAAATCATCTATCAAAGGCATGGCATACACCATCAGTCTCGTCTTTTGATTCACAGCTCGATAATCAATGCACAATCGTATGTCTGTTTTATTTTTCTTTAACACGATCACGATTGGTGAGGCCCAAGCTGACTCCGAATACTTAATTAATACTGCTTGCAACAGGCCTCGTATCAACTCGTACAACTTTGGTAGTAGATGCGCTGGTACTTTGCGCGCTTTCTGAGCTATAGGCGAATTGTCTCCAACATCCACATCGCAAACCACACCCTTGGCCGGTGGTGGCATCGCATTACCAGAGCTTATGAATCCATCAGCATACTTGTATAACAATGTTCGTAACTGGTCCTCTTGTTCCTTGGTGGCAATCCCGGGCTCTCCTATGTCCGCGTTTGCCATATCAGGTGGCGTTATCGGCCCCTGCTCCACTTCAGGTATAAGCGCCAACTGTTCTTCCATAGCTTCAGCCGACATTTCCACCCCTTCATGCAGGTAAACCTCCCTTTCCAATTTGGTCTGATCTACCTTCAATGGGTCTATAGCATCCATCACATATACAGCGGGGGGGGGTATCTCCGACCGTCTGTACCGCATGTACACTGGTCCAATTAATTATCATACCAGCACTCCCCATAATTCGCTCATGTACTTGCACATATTCCTTGGAGATTCGATTTTCCTGAGTCATCAACGGTAGCGGATTTTCATTTGGAATCTGACAACACTGATCCTTCATATTTAGAATTACTCCCGCCTTCACCAAGAAATCTGTTCCAAGTATCGCTAAAGCTTGCGAATCAATGTTGGCCACCCACATCTCACAATTAAAAATAACAGATGGGCCCATCCGAACCTTGAAAGTGGCCAAACCAATTGCGCCAATGGTACTCTCCGTTACGCCACAAAAACTAGTCGGGGTATCAAACATCCGGACTTCTATATGTAACATCTTCGCCACATTGGTATGCAATACTGAAATTTTCGCGCCAGAATCCAACATTAGCGGCAGTTCCAAATCATCAATTGCCCCTCTGACATATACTTGAGTTGCCGGCTGCGTCGTCTCGGTCAATTGTTGCCATCCTTCCCGTTCTCCCTCTCATTTATCCACCAGCGTGACGTAAGCCGAGACATCTGTTGTTTCGGTAGTCGCTGATGCGTCTTCTTTATCTTCTTCTTTTTCTTCAAATGTAACTTGTTTCTTCGTTTTTTTCTTGTAATTTCTTCTTTTCTTGATCCTCGTCCATTGTGATTGATCTTTCCATGCAAAATGTATCGTTTTTCTTGGTTTATTTAATACTGAAGGGTAAACGCGGTGTTGCTCTCACATTGCTCGACAATGCCCCCCCCCCTTTTCTCTCGACAGTGGTTGCAACGCACTGTGGGATTAGGCATTTAACTGTGCGGCCACTTGATCCTGGGTTAGTTCTCCAGACTTCAGCTTGTTCCGCATCTCAGCCATCTCTTCGATGAACTTCCGACAATACTTCACATCATGGCCGACTGCTTTGCAATGCTCACACGTTTGCAATTTCCAGCATTTGTCTTTATCATGTCCTCTTCGATTGCAATGTTCACATACCACGCCCCCGTCATTGTTATTATGCGCACTCGTTCGCGCACCTTTGTCATCATAATTAGAGCGTGACCGCTGCATGGTATGTACTTCTCCGCCCATAACGTGTACACTGGTTGCGCATCCTCATATATCACTTCGACACTCTTGCGTGCAGTCATTTTCTTCCCTGGCCTGGTCAGGCGTGCCTCATGCTTCGTCAACACCCTTTCCAATTCCTCAATATTATTGAATGTCATATGCTGGTATTGCATTTGTATGACACGATCATGAATGGTGTCAAAGAATTGTTGGATGTGCTCCTCCAACAATGAGGCGTTATAGACATCCCTGAAATCCATTCCAGCTCGTAACGCCGCGGCATTCAGCCGGTATAGATAAGTGGTCGCTAACTCGTCTTGCTTATGGGTCAATTTTGAATACATGACCCTAGGCGACACTTTGTCCACATAAAACTTCCGTTGAAATAAATCTATCACCGCATTCCAATCATACTTCACGGTATCCGCCAATTTTTCATACCACCAAGACGCCGTGTTCGTCAAACTATCCACGAAAATTCCTAGCCGTTGATCGTCATCCCAACGTGAGATGTTTGCCACATGGAAAAATCTTGTTACCCATGCCCTTGCACTCCCAGCGTCTTGTCTATTCCCGTCAAATGTCTTGATCTCTGTATTCTGAATGATAGCTGTGACAGGTTGACCTGATGATGCCCACGTATTGTATCTTCCACTTGACATGCTGTGTCTTGATGGTTTCGGCGGGTTGGGATATGTCTTTTCCGGAACCGCCGCTATTCGATATACTGCACTATTCGCCCCTCTCGTAGTATCAGGATTGCGACTAGCTGATAGAGATGCTGTAATTTTAGTCAACTCCTCCAAACTTAAGTGTCCATCTTGCATCATTTGAACTAAATTTGCTACCACAGGGTCCTGTTGTTGCGACAATGGTCGTGGTGGTGACATGACCTCGTCCTCATCCGAGAAAAATTCCAACTTTTTCTGTACTAGACGGCCACGGTTTGGTTTCCAATCCATAGCGTCTTCCAACTCATCGTCATTACACAACTCCTGCATGCCTGTTGGTTTAGACTCCTTCACTTGTGTGTGGGTGGTTTCTGCCACAATGTAGTAGGTTGGGCTGATGTCAGTAGCCTCTTTCCGGTACACCATCAAAGATGTTTCCCACTGATTCTCCGCTAGCAATAGTGACACCATAAAACCGATGTCTTCTGCGGTACGATCCAGATTGAAGTCACATGCAGTGTCAAATTCTCCCCGTCGTACAAATTCGTAGCCACAATTTCGAAGCAGCGTTTCTATAGCTTCAATTGATTCTTTCATTCCTCCAAAGGGAGTAAGATCTTCTCTAACTCTAAAGTTAGGGGCAGCTCTTGCTACCTTGCTTATTTCATATAGCGAAAACCAACTACTTGAGTCCCCAGGTAACTTCAATACATGCCGTTGATACCGTGCCATTCTTGCACAGGCATCAGAGAAAGTGTATGTTCTATTAGGGTCGTCCTGAGCTCTTTCTCTCCCTCAGTAGACACTAAAGCCATTTTGTATATGTAATTGTATTAAGTCGACGTGAAGTCCCGGGTCGCGGCACCAGTTGTAGTGAAGGAACTTAAATTTTCAAGGTTTCCACTCAAAAACAACACAAGGAAGCGATACAATACACCTCTCTTGCTTAAACTTCCCAGGCTCTTGATACTTACGTCCGAACCTTAATACAAAGTTACTGAAAATGGACACTTTCAGGTAACACTCAGGCTGCCCCTTAACTTAGGTAATCACAGAGGATCTTTATCACGCTTTAACACGCGTTCACTTAAAGGTGTCCTCGGGTTGTACTTAGTTTTTGTATAGGTTTAGAGAGAAGGTTTTGTTGGGTGGAGGTCTACTGGTCACTAAGGGGGAAATTTGATTATATTAAAAGTATTAAGAAATCTTATATCTACCTCCAGTATCTGTCCACCCTGTTACTTCTTGGTTACTTCAGCACTGGCTTCAATACCGAAAGCTCACTTCATGGCCGACTACGACACCGTATACTCTTTATGTATACTTTCCGTATACACTTCACCATAAACTTCAGCCACTTCACCACACTAGAGCAGCACTAAGGAGTTGATTGCTCATCGGACAGAAGGATTGCGATTGAGAATTGATTTGGATTGACGAAGATGAATTGGATTGATTTGGATTGACGAAGATGATTTGGATTGGTGTTGGATTGACGAAGATGCAGCCTCCGGTGTTTCAGGAGGAGTGTTGAAATTACGTATAGCCATTTTGGCTTTGGCGTCTTTTCATGCTGGTGAAACCCCATTGGCTGAAATGGGTGGTTACATTTGCGGTTACCACTAGGTATACATTTTTAGTATGTTTATATTTTAGGTAACTTTCATAATACACTTTCCAATTTTACACGTTTCGAGCACAACTTTACTGAAACTTCCCCTGACGTCAATCGGCGCTGACTTTCTTGCCTCTGTGATTGATCCCACCTGGTCAAAAGTGTTCAGACCGGGTGGTTTAAGATCAAGTGAAGTGGATACAAACTTTTATTAGTTAATGTCTACATGTAATAGTTATCAAACTGAAGAACAATAAAGATGGGTGCTCAACGCTGGGGTTAAGTTTCCAAGGACGCCCCTCATTTGACTTTGTAGAAAAAAAGCCAACCACCACAGAGCAGCATAGTTACCGAACTGTAAAACATTTGGGACTTAAAACGTTTCTGTCGGTCGTCCATGCAAATCGGAGGCCACGTTCTCATTCAAACCTAGTACTGAAGTTCGGATGAAGTTAGCGGCTGAAAACATTTCCGACAATTTTTAGCAATTACATCTCGCCGTCGTCGTAATCAATGTCGGTCAAAAAATTTGGGGGCTGATCGGGACACACACCCCAAGTTGATAGGGCCACACGCACCCTCTCCAATATGTCCAAATCCGGCAAATATGGATAAGTTTTCAATTGTTGTTTCGTTCACGTCCTTCATCAAAGTCCCATAATTGCATTCCTTGCACACATACGTTTACAAGCACCATGAGAATTATATGTTCCCATAAAATCAAGGAACGTCTTCAACGCAACGAGAAACTTTACCCAGAGGATTTTGATACCCATTGGTGGCTCCATAAAGTTAGCCCACTGTGTATGGTGACACAGAGAACACCTGCAACAACTTTCGATTCGTTGCTCAACAAACTTACCGTTCAACATGGAGAGCTTGCACCGCATCAACAAAGCATACTGGAGCAACAGATCTCGCAGTTGAGCGATCCCGCATCTGTTCAGAACCCCGTTCAAATTATTTCCCGTGGGCGTCCTTCCAGTTCCCCTATTCTATAAAGAACAAGACGCAACCGCTCGGCGTTAGAGACTGTATAAAAAGAAATTTCAGGGAGGCAGAGGAAAAGTGGTGTTTGCAAGCAAGCAGGCCATAAGAAACGGTGATACCCCAAGAATGCAGAGTCGTTCGCGAGATTGCTTTCGGGGAACAGTGACGGCGGTATGGGCCGCAGCACTTGATTACATAAGGCTGGTTGCGGCTTTTTTCTACTACATAATTGTCAGGGGTTGTGGCCCTATCAACTTGGTGTGCGTGGCCCGATCAGGTCCCAAAAAATTTATAGGTAATTGCTAGGCACCCTCCTGCTAGGCACCCCCTCATAATAAAGAGCCCTAAATATAGGGAATAGATAGACCACTACCCTACCCCCTATAATAAAGCGCCCTGTGAAAAGGTGTGTCTATAAAAATTGGGAATTGTTAAATGTACGCCAATAATTTGTTAAGGGACCGACTAGGTGCACACACCCCATTTGCTACGTGCACCCCCCCCCCCCATTCAAATGGGGTGTGTGCACCTAGTCGGTCCCTGTTAAAATAGTCTGTCTATTTCTTAGTTTTAATTATTAGTGGAAAAACTAAACAGTACCGTGTCCAAATTAGGCTTATTTAGAACTCGATTTTACTCAAATTTGATTGGCTGTTTTCAGCCGGCAGGGTTTAGGGTTTAGGGTTTAGGGCTGTTTGTTGATTGGTTGAAACAGCCAATCAAAATCGTTGGTTAGTTGAAACAGCCAATCAAAATCGAGTAAAATAGAGTTCTAAATAAGCCTAATTGGACACGGTACTGTTTAGTGGACCTCAATTATTAAAGCTAAGTAGGACTATTTTAGGTAGCAAGTTGTATTTCATACTCATTAGTAATTAGCAGATGCTAACCGAACTGATTTTGACCTGCTGTGTCGATGAAAGCCTCCTCGTCTGAGTGTATCTGCTCTTTTAAGATCGATAGCTCCAAGCCAAATGTGCCACAAATTACATTCTTCCCAGAGCTACGAAGCACAACTTTACCCCGAATAAGTGGTGATAACAAACAGTGCTGAGTTTCTCGGAGAACTAGCACCCGATTCGGAATAGAGATTTCGTTAATTATCTCCTTTGTGAGAAGATTTAGCAGCTTCGCACGTCCAGACGGTGTGCACGAGTACAGCATGAAGCCGACCATGGTTTTACAGAATTGATTTGATTTTTCGGGTGATGTAGCAGCTAAAATTCCATTTAAATCCGTAGTCGACAGTGCTGCTAGCACATTATGGCAAGCCAGAGGGTCATCCAGCCGTCGATTGCGGGGTTTCAGGTGTACTTGTTTATGCATTGCGTCACTGAAGATGATAGCTGTATCATCCTTGAGCGTCTTGTATCGCCATGCTGTACGCTGTTTTAGTTGCTTCCACTT
>CM047591.1:3236821-3250871 GCA_026184515.1 Peronosclerospora sorghi
GATTATTCCATCAACCACTCAAGTGTTCAATTTATCCATCTCTATCACGCTGCAATCTGTCTATCGGTTGCAGTGATATCGACTGTATACATTTTTGCCCTACACGTGCTACATCGCTGCAGCTACGGTGCAAGTTTCCTACCTTCTGCGCAAGCATGGATAAGGGTACGGTTGAAGACGACAAAATTAATAAGAGTGTACTAACAAGTGAATAGCATATCACATTAAGATCCAAACCTCAAAATTTCCAATGTTTTAAGGTAATTAATATATTAAGAGCGCTTTATTATGGGGATGTGCGCCTAGCAAGGGGGTAGGGTGTGAGCCTAGCAATTCCCATTTTATAAGATCTGAATTAATTAAATTCAAGTTATAAAAATAAAATTTATCTAAAATACTTTTTTTAACCAACGGAAATTTAAATTTAGATTTATAATATCTACTTCTATATATATATATAATAAAATTTGATCCGTCTTTTGGTGTACGTAGCTCTCATTGTGATTGGTTGTAATTGACTGACTTACGTAGAATTGGATATTGATCTCACGTCCATTGGTCAGGAAGGATTAAATGACGGCGGGGTATAAGCTGAAACTATCGAAAACTTGCCATCAAGTATCACCCCGATAAGAATACATCGGAAAAACTCACGGCAGAGGTTAATTTTAATATTGTCGGTGAGGCGTATAACGTGCTATCGAATCATGATACGCGCAAAATTTGTAGAATTTTTTGTTTGCAGTATACAGGCTGCGAGCTTTAGTCCTGGGAAGTTTATATCAGTGATTATTTACCCTCTTCTCCTGTTGATTATTTATGAAGACGATATCTATGGCAAGGAAGGACTAGATGACGGCGCACAACCAATGACCAAGGAGCGCGCCATGGAAATTTTTGAGGTGTTTTTCCGCTTCGGTGAAGCAATGGACCCAGAAGCCCCTAATCTCTCAAAAGGGTTAAAGCGTGCCGCAGGTGGAGCTGTATATGAGCCTGCCAAAGGTCTTCTCTACTGTGGAAACGCCATCGTAGGTGGTGTCATCATGGGATCTGCCGCGATTGTGGCAAGAAATGGCGCCATGGTCGTTAACGTGGCCTCGGGCATTAAAGCAATGGGAGAGGCTGGCGTCCACGCTTCCCGCAAGCGCAAGGAGCATAAACATATTGGCAACGGTAAAGTGGAAGATCCTGCTACGATAGAAACGGATTGCAGTAGTAACAGACCTGCTGATAATGGAACAGCAGCTGAACAGCAAAAGGCAACCATTGAGGTCGCAAATCAAAACCCAACACCCACCTTCATGGGCGAATTAAAGAAGGCAAAAATCGGTGCTGCGGCGGCTCCTGTTGCGGTACGTTTTTGAATAATAACTCTTAGTAAGGTCGTACTAACGACTTATTGTTTCAGGCAATCGCCCCGTTGGTGCAACGGGGCACTATACTAGGGTATAATATAAAACCGTCGATTTCTGTTCGTCTGAGGCCGTACCTAATCGAATTCGAACTATACTATAATCAGACCTAATTGAATTCGACTTTAGAAATAGCGTTTTTACAGTGAAGTGAAAAACTATCCGACAAAAAACATAAAATACAATTTTGGCTTCCAAAATCATCGCTCTGTTGAATACTAATCAGTGGTAGTACTATTTACATGCTTATCAGTATTAACGAGTATATAATCGGTTAAAAAAAACGCTTTTACATCTACCTATTAAAATTTGTCCGTCCCTGTGGCGTTCCCGACCACGTAGTTGCTTCTATGGTTTGACCTTACTTACCCTCCGCCCCGTCAGTAAGACCGGGTACAACAATAATTTTTAAAAGATCAGTTTCCAAATTAATTAAAAATTAAAAAATTTATAGTACGTTCAGGCGGCAGCCCGAGATCACACGAGTTAAATTTCTAAATCACCTCATGAGTTACCCCATCAGACGCTCGGCTAGAACCATGCTAACCAAGGACTCTTTGTCGTCTCAGGATCTGTTCAAGAACTAGCAGAACGTGCCCGTGGTCCTTAAGACTGTTGAAAACGTTCATTATTACGGTTTGTACCAAAATCCGGGCATATTTGATTCATCGCATTGATATTTTCTTACGTTTAAGAGATAAGGTAGTGTACTTAGAAATCTTAGTGCCTATTATAAGGTACGTATAAGTAGTGTAGGACACGGGACAGATGGAAGCTCGCTGTAACTTCAACTCTTATGCATATTCCATGTTAGGATAGATAATCACTTCTCAATACATTCGATTCACTAAGTCCCCGACTTGGTTATCTTCATGTGTTGTCTACGAACTGTCTTGGGGTGTTGTTTTCATCGTTAACGGAATATTGGTCGCGATAAAATTAAAAAAATACGAATTCAGTATATTGAAGGCATTAAACGACATCTACGACTCAAAAATTTTTACGAATCTACGCAAGTATGGATAGCAAAACATTTAAACAAAGACGGACCACAAAAAGCTTCAGGTGTGTGCGGTGAAGTGGAAGCTATATTTACAGCATATATGAGATGATCTGTGGTAGTTATCAATTCATGGTGTATTTTATCTCGCCAAACTCTACACGCTATCACGATGTCGCCTTTTACGCTGGTGATATCTTCAAACAATTAATATTAGTGACAAAGATTGTGTTGTGTCTTCAATAGGTGAATGTGGTGGAGTCAAGTTCAAAATCGAACTCCGTAGTGTCGAGAACCTGACCACGATCGTGCCCGGCATTCCAACTTACGGGGGTGGTACCCCGCGAACCTTCGTCTTCGATCCGATCGGATCGTCCGCTGCTGGCAGACGACCGATCATCAACACAGGACGCCCGGTCCGATTTATTCTTCATCTCACCTTGTGTACCCGACGGATTGGGCTGGTAACACACTCGGTGGATCGGTGCTGGGAATTGACTTGTGGTCTAAATGTGGTAGACCGTGCTGGGTAGTGTACCCCGGGCGGAACTCTTCACCCTGGGTACGGGCAGACCAGTTATATTCGAATTTAGTATGCTCCAAAGGGCAGATCGCTCAAACGATCGTAGATCCCAACCAATACGAGAACAAAACTCCAATAATCCAATAGTCCAGTAGGGAGATCCAAATGAGAACGTGATATACTCCACGAACGATATCTCCACGTAATAATCTAAAAGACGTAATAGCACGTTCCAAACGTGCGCAACTTAAACTTGAGAGGTCGACCAAAGTGCACTCCCGTCGAGGGACTTCCGGCGTGCCAAGGTGCGTCTGTGACGCGTCCCGGCCGGGTATAATGGGTTGGAGGGGATTATTCGACCCTCCGCTCCCAAAAAACTCTGCGGCGTGCAGTGGCGACTGATGTGCAAAGCGAAACGACCCCCGGTTGAGTTAGAGGTCCAACAATTAAGTACTAAAGCCAAAAACGCTCTTCTTAGACGAAGCCAAAACAAAACCTTTTCTCCAAACAGGCAAAACCAAACTACCTACCCCCTATAGTCCCCAATATGTACCAAACATGAAAATATGTAGTACACGCAATCTCATGTGACTTACCCAAATCTGTGTTCTTGACACCCCTTGCACATGACCGGCTTAAAAGCCTCCTTGATTTCCACCAATCCGATCGCCGATAGGCCGATCGGTATGCTGCTGACCGGAAACGACCAAACTGCTTGGGTCCGCTTCGCCACAGCCTCCCCTGAGTCGTGTCGCAGCCGCGCAACGGTGGCGGCCCGATCTCATCATATCCAGATCTTCACAGAAGCGGACTTCACCAATGGAAGGATCTCCGAATCCACCTTCGCCAGGTTTGCCTTGCACACCCGATCGCCTCGTGACCTCTCTTGACCTTCTTTGCTGCAGGTGCCCTGCGTTCCTCATCGCCCCATATTGATTCGCCGACCAGATCGGCCCGATCTGAAAGCTTCCTCAGCAATTCAGAGTCCGACACACCAGGAAAGCATCAGATCGAGGCCGATCAGCTCCGGAAAACGGTCCGTGAGCTTCAGTACCAGTTAGACATCAGGGATTCTTCACTCCTGCAAATGCGGAAGGAGGTGGATACGTTGATCCCCATTTCCACGAAGTTGCAGGAGGTAACCACTGAAAACGCACGTCTCCGGGCCCAGATCGTCCAACAAGCAACGAAAGGTAGGCCAATCGGTCTGTTTCCATCTTGGGTCTGCTCTGACCTTCCTTTGCATATAGATCAATTGCTCGCCGATATCGCCAAGACTTTCGACGCCTTATTCATGGCTGATCGGAAGTATCATAATCATTGCGACCAGCTCTGACCGATCTTGGACGGTCTGATCAGCGCACGACACGATCTGTCTCGCTTGGAGGCCTATAGTCCCACCTCCTGGAACAACTCGCGGTGGTCGACCGGCAGAGGTTGGAGGACCAGTCCGATCGGACCTTACTCCGCACCCAACATGGTGACCTGGAGAGGCAGATCAGCGAGTTACAGGTCGTGGTCCGGGAGCAGAACGGGAAGGTCAAGTCCTTCCAGGCCCGATCGGACGCCTGGACCCAGTAATCAGATCGTCGCTGGGCGGCCGTAAACCGGTGCTATCAACAGCTGACTGACTTGTTGCACCGGCGTCCGGCTGCATGTTCTAGCGCCGACCGGTCTGCATCGGCCGTTCTGGCCGATCTGCATCAAGACCGGACCCGACACCACTCATTGGCCAAAAGTGACCACCCCGAAACTTCGAAAACCTCCAAGTCTAAAAAGCGTAAGGACGCGCCGAAGAGCTCAAGGGCGCGGGGAATAGCGCGCGACTACGAACTCGAGGAGAAGCTAGCGGTGCCCCAGAAGAAAGCCAAAACGCTGGCGCATCTCTCAAGCCCCAGATTGGTCGCAGATGACGAGTCTATCCCCACCAAATCTCGGGCGCCCTCGCTCCCCCGCGCCGCTCGCACCAAGTGTATAGAGGTCTCCTTCGGAGAGGAGTCGGGGGGGGGGCGTATCGAGCGATTCCGATTTCTTGTTCACTGCGTTATCCAAGTCCCGGTCAGATCGACGCCGAGGTTCCGTTCCTGCGAATCCCGCATCGGGGGCTAATAAGCCGATCGGCTCCCAGGGTGATGGTGCTGCACCGACGCGTGGGTCGACCGGATCGGTACCTTCTTTACAGCCCGGCACATCTGGGCTGCACAAGCACGCCCGATTTAAAGGGTTGTTGGCCGGAGGTCGGACTCTCCCATCGCTGACTTCGGATGCCACTTCGCCATGGTCATCGTGGCAGATCGGTAGCTTGTACCAGTCTGCCCTGACCAAGCCGATATTAGCCCGATCTCTGTCGCGCCCGGACTCCTGGATTTTTTTTCCAGCTCCCAAGGCTCCTGACGCTTCTGCATGGCGGGCGGACCTTGTCACAGCACCACAAATCGCCCGTCTGTACGCATATGAGCCATGGAAGGTGTTCGTCCGCCCTAAGCTGGAGTCCATGTTTGCGTCGACTGCGTGGTCGACTCGTTCCTAGGTCGAGTTAAGGCTTTCAACGAAACTTACAGCCATGCTATCTTGGAGTCTACGAACTATCTAGTGCTTCCTGGTCGAGCGCAACATGATCAAGGCCTGATCTTGTTCCAAAGAAACCAAAAGAGGCGCCGGAGTCGGGCAGGCGAGGCCTGGCAGACCCTATGCCAGTTTGTTCTGGGAGGGATGCTGGCCCGCGAATTCGACCTCGACATCTTCTTATATCCTGTGGTTCTCCATATGGCCAAGCGTCGGGTTGAGAAAGCCGGGGTGATAGCTGACGACGGCGCCTGGTATCCTGGTCTTCATTGCGACGAGCCGGTCACAGACCTCAAGGACGCTTTGGCCCAGATCGATCGGAAGGAGTCCTGGCGCAATCAGTACCAAAACCAGATCGAAGACCATCCGGAGCTGACTATCAGCCGTCTGTGGGGCGATAGTGATTCTTGATGCAGCATTTATCTGACCAGATAATTCGTAATACATGCCATCATTCTTTTCACATTCCTGATCATCCAATCCCTTAATCAAATTCGTCACTTTCTCCAAACTTGCACCAACACGTTATCATATACAGTTTCCATCCAAATCGCGAAAATCATCACCACGTTCGTCATTCTACTACTCCAGTTCATCACAGTTCATCACAAATTCACAAATTCACAAAAATCCGACCTTACACATATTCACACCGATCGATATACTGATCGGTGCTACTGTGTGTCTTGGTCTTCGTGGGTCTGCATCACTGCGAAACGATTCCGACTGACTCGTTCTCGCTCGAACTCTCGTATCAGTGCTCCACAATTTAGATCAAGTTCGTCGATCCAAGTTTCTTCGTCATGATCCTTCCAGCGGACCTGATATTCTCGGTGGGTGCGACCGAAACGGGTCTTCTTGACCGATCTGACATCCAGCACGTTTTCCACCTCGAATTCGTCCTCTTTCAATGGCCTTTCCCAACTGTCCTCCGGCAGCAGAGCCTCATCGAAATTGAATCTCTCCGCTTCGTCCACCAGACAGGGCATTTTAGGCCGATCGGGGAATTCTCTGACCTGCTTCAGCTTGGACACGTGCACGATCGGAAAAGCCTTGTAATCCGTGCCGATCGTGATCAGACGGGCAGCATGCTCACCTATCAGCTTTTCTACACGGAAAGTACCGTGCCACATGTGATCTAACTTCTTCGCATACCCTTCCTTGACCCGATCGAGGTATAACCAGACCCTCGCCCCTGGTTCATTACCGTGAGGTCGGACCTGATCGTTATTACGATCTGCTCGATCTTGTGTGGCCTGACGCAACTTTTCATTGACGACTTCTTTCGCATGATGGTAATGCTTCTGGACCTGCATACGCCACCAACGGGCATCGCGATCGCTGGTACGAGTGCAGCCGATCGGTATCGCCGCTTCAAGTGTCGATCGAGGGTCCCATCCATACGCCAGATAAAAAGGCGTTTCTCCTCGGACCCGATCGGTTGAAGAGTTGAGTGCGAATACCAGTCTCTCTGCATACTCGTCTCAGTCATGTTGGTCCGGATCGGCCACATACATCTTGATCGCCCTTGTGATTGTCTGCACCATCCGTTCAGCCGATCCGTTTGCTTGCGAGCGATATGCCATCGTCGCGCTCTGCTTCTGGCCTAGCATGTTATGAACGATCGGAACACCTCGGCCATAAAACCGGGTTCCCGATCGTGTCTGATAACTTCGCTGGCGCCGAACCTTCTGAATACGCATTCCTCGTAGCTCTGGGCTATCTGCTCCGCGGATCGGGATGCACTAGCCTTTGCGATCACCAGACCAGTGAACAGGTCGATCCAGATCAGCAGCTCAGTGTCGCCGCGCGTCGATCTGAGCAGAGACGGTATGTGGTCCACTTCTATCACCTGGAAAGGGTAAGTATCCTCGATATTTCCGGGTGATCGGCCCCTGATTATCAGTCTGTACTTTCCGGTCTCGCAATCTGTGCAACAGCCCACATATCTCTGCACACTCCGAAAAAGTACTCTCCAGTGAAAGTGGGCCCTGATCTCGTGATATGTCCTGCCTACGCCCTGATGTCCCCCTTCTAGACTCACATGGTAGTGATGAAGGACATCCGGCTGTACCAACTCAGGGATCACCAGTTTTGCCAGTCGATCTCGATCGGCACTGTCTTGGTCAACATCCCGGCAGTAATATAGCAGTCCATTGTCGTCCACATCGTAACTGTCCGCGATCTTGGTACATTCTTTCGCTTGATCATTCGTCAACTTGGACAGTTCACCGCGCAGATATGCTTTCAGGTTTGACAATCCACTCTTCTTCGTCCTGCGCCTTGAGGATCCTTTCCGCCCTTAGCTGTTGCACAACGCGCTCACTCAGCCTTTCCTTCGGGAACGATCGGCGAGACTTCTGAGTTCGCGATCTAGTCGCCGCCTTCACATGCAACTGATCGGGTCTGTCCTTGGGCTTGATAAACTCCAGGAGCCTGTTTATATCCATAAGTTCATGTAGAACGGCCTACTCGGTGATCGTCACCCCGATCTGGTCCCGCATGGCTTGGGTCGCGAGGTGGTCGGCGCTTCTGTTCCGATCCCGTTTACGTGCAATAGCTCGTGGTTGGGATGGTCTTTCAACGCCTTCATCACCCGATCGTTTAACAACTTCAGCCGTGGTGCCTTACAGTCAATCTCCCCGGTGATCAGCCTTTCACCAGGTTGGAGTCAACACATATGATGATCCGACCTGTCTTCTGTGATGACAGCAGATCGAGGCATAGAAGGAGCCACCGATATTCCATCTCGTTGACCGTTATGTCAGGCGTGAAATCGGCGGCGGCTGCTACTATAGACCATTGTGGTAACTTCCACAGTATGGCACTATAGGAGCCGACCTTCTTCTTCACGCTATCCGATCCGTCAAAACTCAAGACCAGGAGTTCCTCATTCTGATCGACGATCAGCGGGGGACGTCAGATTGATTGTCAGGGTTTCTTCCTTGGGGAAATCGACATCAGAGCTTCATCCACGTCAGACCGAGGGGTGATACTGGCAGCCAATGTGCCCAATATCTCTTCCTCTCCCTTGGTGCACTTGACGACCTCGACGGAACACTGTGACAGGATCGCTGACCATCTGCCGAGCCGACCGTCCATCCCATTACAGCCAGGCCAATGTCGACTTTCGTGATAGGACCTTTACAGGTCGGCCGACCAGCAGGTTATAGCACACATCCAAAATCCGTAGTAAAGCCAGAACTTCCTTTTCGACGATTCCATAGTTGACTTCGTTCGGCTTCAACGTCCGGCTCGTAAAAGTGACTGGGTGGTACACTCCATCATGTTATTGCACTAGAGTGGCCGAAATGGCCCAATTACTAGCATACACAATGAAGATCGGCATTTTTTCCGGATCGAAGTGCCTGAGAATCGGTGTTGTCTCCATCTTGGCCTTCATCATACCGAAAGCAACCTGTGCACGCTTCATGTGGTCATCTGTCTCCACCGGCGGAAAATCTGCAGGCAGATCGGAGTCGCAGCCTTCTCGTAAAGTTGCCCGATCTCCTTCGCGCAACATATGGTAGTCGACTTCCCGGAATCGTACAGCACGGCCGCGTATACCGCGAAGTCTTCAATGAAGCGGCTGTAGTAATTCAGGCTCCCTAGGAAGGACTGCATTGTCTTCAGAGATCTCGGAAACGGGAGGTTGCTCAGTGACTCCAGGTCCTTAGGATTAGCAGCCCACTGATTGACACCATATGACCCAAATAGGAAACCTTGGACATGCCCCAGAAACTCTTCACAGCACTGATCGACAGGTTCCAGCGATCGCATGTCTCCAACAACCGTTCGACCTTCTCGCACAGATCGCTCCATGACGAGGCAGGGATAAGTATGTCGTAGATGTACGATCGCCTCCCCAGAACGGACGATCTCCTTTCCCGATCGGGTACACCCTCTGTAAGTACATCATGGTTTTCTGTGGGGTCCCGATCGGTACTGATCTTGAAGTGTCCATGCAGTGCGTTGTCGATCAGCCTCTGGTAGATTTGGGGCGATTTCTTCAAACCGAACGGCATACGGTTCCACTCGAACAGACCGAACGGCGTAACAAATGCGGAAATCTCTCGAGCCCGATCGGTCATCGAAACCACCCAAAATCCACTTGTCATATCTAGCGAGCAATACCATAGGGTATTGTCAAGATCTTCCAGCAGATCGCTGATCAGCGGCATCGGGTACAACATAAGCTTGGTCAAACGGTTTACCAACCGATAGTCAATGCACAGCCTGATGTCGACGGTTGATAATCTTGGTAGCCAACAGTCCTTTAATCATATCAGACAATTTCTCACGGTACTATGGCTCCACACGTCGGCATCGCTGAGCGATCGGCTTGGCATCACCAACATCGATGTCACAGATTGCTCCGCGAGCAGCAGGGGGTAAGGCATTGCCTTTCCCGATCAGCAGATGCTTCTTCTTCCAGATGATCTTCTTAAGCTGATCGATCTGGTCGGGACTGTTGATATCCCGATCACCCACTTGTAGATCGTCCAAGGTGACTTCGGGCGGATCGGCGGACACTTCAGGGAGGACTTAAATCTGGATCTCCAACTCCTGAATGTACTGATCCCCTCCCTCATGTATACAAACTTGATCTTCTTCTGGGGCAATATCATCCAAACCGTCCTGGTCGGTTGCACACTGCTGTTCCCGATCGGCGGGCTGCTCCTCGACGACGTCGATCTGCTTAGGCGCTCCATCGTGGTCCGCCCCAGCAATCTCACGTTCCCCTTTTTCTGTTTCTGTTTCCGGCTCCTCTGTCGCCTGTTCTTGTGAAACCATCATGTTGACGAGCCTTGGCTCATCTGCTTGATGGCCCACCGTGTCCGGCGACTGCGGTGCCTTTCTTCGAACCAAAATCTTCTTCGGGTTACATTGCTGGGTCGTTCCACCATAGGTGAGGGTGTCTTCTTCCACCGGTCTATCATCGCTGACCAGATCGGTGGTCGCTTGGTATGCCACGTTCTGCCACTCGACATACCGTCTCGATCCGATCGAGACGATCCCCGCCTTTCTTGGAACCTTCCCTTCCGTTAGCCACATGCGAACAATAGTATTGTTGTCGGGCGTAAGCGGCTTGTCACCAATATTAGTGAGTCGAACGTAATCAAACCGGCCGGCGCTCTTCACAAAGGTCGGAACCCACCGGTCGCCCCTGGTCACCCATACTTCCTTGATCGAAAACCTTTATCGACCGGGGTATCAGCGGATTGGCAGACTGGAATGGTGACATCTTGATCCCACCTGACCAGATCGGTGTGCGATCCGTATAGGGGCCGCCGACCAGCTAACTGGATCTGGACCTCATCCGGGAGTGTAAGCACTCCATGAGACAGATCTAGGCGAATACCGGCCGGCACCATAGAATCCTTGCCTAACAGGGCATCCGGACCTGCCAGCTTGCCAACCAAAGCGCTGAAGAAGTAAACCAACGAACCCGGTAGGGTGATCTTCACGCGCGTTCTTCCTTCGGTCATGTAAGAATTTTCCCCAATTCCAACGCATTCTTGTATCTGGGTATCGTCTATACGGCATCAGACCTTACGAGCAAATGCGGAGTCGATAATAGAGACTTCGGACCCTTAGTCGAACAACATCGTTGCCTTATGGTTATTAATCTTACCACAGGCTTTTGCCTGCTTAAACCATTTTTCGGGCGCATGATACTTCCAGTATCCACGAGACTCCCCCGGCAGCAGATCCAACTGCATGACCACCTTAAATCGGGAATATTCATCGGTCGTGAGATTGTAGACTGGATGATCCCGATCGACGCAATTGAGAACAGAACATGTATTGTCGGTTTTATTATCCTTGCCGACATATGCATAGATGCCAAACGTAGACCGCTCGGCTCGATCCAGATTCCAACCTGGCGAGCGTTCTAGTTTAACATCTTTTCCACGTCCGGTGGAAGCATCCCCGCGTGCTTACCCGGCACATACCACTTGCGCATCAGATTGAAAAACTCTTCAATCTTTCACTGGCCGGCCTCGTGGATCTCTCCACATGACTTGCACACGAAGAGGCAGTGATCGGTGGGGTTGCCGCGTCTTTCGCACTTCTTGTATGTTAATTTCTTCCAACAGTCCCCACCGTCATGCTTGCTCGACCCGCAGTGAGAACACTTCGTGCGAGGTCGGTCCGGGTCGGACTTGTTTCCACTCCTGCCCTTCCGATCTGACTGGTTAGGCGTCAATCTGGTTCTTGGGGCAGGTTCTGTGATGAAAACGTGGCGACACGGGTCCTCATCCGACTCCCGACTGGACAGGCCGCTACTTTCCTCTTCTGACCCAGTGCTGGCTTCAGTCGCAATCGCCTTGACAGCACGGGCCGATCTGGTTAAGGGCCTCTTCACAGGGTCGGTCTGGGTCTTCTATCTGTAGCGACCCGATCCAACGGCGACCTTCGACCTCATACTGCGCGAGTGTTGCAGCGTCCGCAACGTCTGATCCACTTTCGTCACATCCTTTAGGCGCAGCAGAGTGAGCTGATCTTCCAGATCTTGGTCATCCAGGGTACTAATATAGTGACCCACGTGCTCCATAGCGGCACCTGTCGGTGGGTTGCCTTCCTTGATTACTATTCCGGCGCGAATTGCGGCCACGTTTAGGCGGTGCAAATACTCTATCGGCGTCTCGTCGCCCCGCTTCTGCATATGGTGATACTTGCAAAAAGATTAACGGGCGGTAGAAAATCCGGAGTTGCAGTACTGCCCCTCAAATTCTTAACATAGCAGATCCCAGTCAGATCTGACATCCCGACCCAACTGTTGGATCCAGTTCGCAGCCGGTCTTTTCAGCAGATCCCTGAATATCAGACACCGTTCATTTTGTGGTGTCTGATCCCGTAATAAAGCAGACTTGACCCGACCAAATCAAGACCTGGCTTGCTCTTCGTCGGCGTCCTTTCCAGTAAAGTCCTTGGGATCCGTGGTCGCAGCCATACGAATACGTGGGATCGCGGCAGATCCAAGATCAAATGCGGTCGTAGAGGCTAGGTTAGCCTTACGCGTTCTGCCCGACCCTGCACCCTCTGACCCATAGTGGTCATCCGGATCGCCGACCGACTCCATATCGTAATCGCTATTCTTGCTCGATCGGCGAGGTCGGGCTGGCTGCGGCTTGAGTTTTTTCTTTTCCAATTGGTTTACCACCTCGGATAGCCTTATCCGCTGATGACACTGACTCCATATCCACATCCCGGCAAATATTGACATTTTGCCGGGCAGATCGGTCCTGGGCATGCGGGCGCGGAGGCGATCGGCATCGATCTCCCAAGAAACGCTCCATCAAGTCTTCAAACATGTCTTGGACGTTGGCTTGGGTCATGGGCAACGTGTTCGTGTCCTCCTTTGGAGTTACTGAAACCTATGGGGCTCCTGGGGCCCCGACTGGCATGTATCCCTTTGCTGACGCACGTCCTTTTTATGCTCCCATGGGGTCTGGTCCAGCCCCATGGTCATCCGCTCGACACCGACCTCCGACTCCGATGAGTTATTAGAGGCAGATGGAGACTGATACAACGACTTATCGTCGGAGCACACATCGTCGTATACTGCCGTGGTCTCAGCGACCTTCAATGCCGCGGTGGGAGTTGGGCGGCGGACCTCTCCCACCAACGGCACCAAATGGCCATGGAAGGTCGACATCGACATCTCCAACCTCCAAGTATCCAGATCGAAGAGTTTCTGCACGTTGGCGAGGTTTCCCACTTTCATGCCGACCTCGGCCAACATCACCAGCAGGTTCTTCACCAATAGCAACGGCCGATCGCTTTTGATCGGCTCGGTGGTGGGTCCGAGAAGGCGATCGGGGATATGGGAGTCTAAAATCCGCATGACCTGGTCTTCGCGAATAAATCTCTTCAACTCGTGGATGTAGTACATCCTTGTCAGGTCTTCTTCTTTGATGACCCCATCCCCGACCTGCGACTTCTCTTCCAAGTCGTCTTCCTCGGACGGCATTCTGAGCCTCTGCTTGGGAACCTTGGGAGGGTGGGCTGGATCGTTCCGATCAGCCTCCAAGTCGTTTTTTCTTTTTATTTTCTTTTCGTCAAAATATTCATTCAAATGCATAGGATCAGGATAAAAGTCCTGATCCTTTCCGGAACTATAGCAAGACCTGCTATAGTCCCGGTCGGCTCCGGTGGGAGCCTTATGGGGAGGAAAAAAATTATTAATCCCGATCTGGTCATCCACCCGGACAGATCGGACATCGCCATCTTTATCAACAACGATAACATAAGGCGATAGCCGTTCCTTATTTCCTCTCCAGAACGATTTCACATTCAATTCATTGTAATCAATTCTTTGCTGAATATTGCTGCGGTGATATCCACGATCACCAAGCGATCCGGGCACGCGCACCATTGTGGTGGTGTAGTGAAGTGACTGGAATTTACGGTTGAATGTATACGACAAGTATGCATCGGTCTCATACGATTGGATGGTTTTGGCCAATCACGTGATATTTAATGGTCCACGACATCATGGTCCACGACATCATGGTCCACGACAAGCCTGGATAAGTACGCAGG
>CM047591.1:3268633-3307965 GCA_026184515.1 Peronosclerospora sorghi
CAGACGGATGGAGTGGAGAACCCAACTTCTGGCTATCGAAGATACGTGTGTGGCAAAAAGCTCTGCATTGTCTCCCTACATGAGGGCGCAAATCTATTGTCAACGAGTGTGTCAAGTGTTTCGTGTTAGGCCTCCTGCTCCACCTCAAAGACGTCTCTACTGGCCTCTAGACCTCGGAGACTTTTTGTTCTCCCACGATTTCACCGTAGTATTCGCGGCTATAAACTTCCGTCCGCATGTTCTTTACAAGTTGCTGAGATTTCCGTCGTTTCTCACATAGTTTGCGTCACCTCAATTTACTGACATTAACTTAAGTATTGCTATCCATAGTATGGCGTTTCGCGGCGTGCTGCTGCAGCTTATCGAGCCTGAAAACGACGCGTGTTTTCATGTCGTGGCACCGGATACGGAACTAACTTTACCACCTCCATGCGAGTCAGGTCATGAGGCATTGCTCACCAAGTGGAGTCGGCAGAAGATCGTCGTAGCCGACGCCGTGAGCCGCAAGCTGCTGCAGGTTACGCGATTAGCGACAGTGGCACCTAAAGAAGGAGAGAGGTCAGTCTTGTGGGGTGTAACAACCCCGTTTGTATCTCCTGAGGCCCGCACGGTAGGTGCTACACCACTGAATCGCTACCTGGACATCCCGAAGACCGTCAACGAGATGCACGTTGACAAGGATGCGTCATCACTAGCAGCGGCCGAGGCGTCTTCCACTCTATGTAAAAAATCAGATGCTTCTGAAGGGTTAACGCTTAGAGAAACAGAGCTTCCGGTTAGAATTTGCTACTGCTTTCAATTTCGTTCGGACTATGAGTACGACTTGTTTGCGCGCACATTGGCAGCCTTTACGCGTATGCAACGGTATGCGCTACTGCAGAGTTCTGTGGTGATGGAAATGGAGATCAGTCAAGAGTACAAAAAGCGTCGAGCACAGGAGAGTGAGCATCCGGAAGTGGCAGCGAGAAACGATCAGCATCTACTCGAGAACAAGACGGGAAAGCAAGAATACGAGACGATAAAAAACAAGGAAAAAGTATTGCCGACGCAGAAAAAAGTTAAGGCAAAACGAGTGATAGGGATGCCACCCAACAAGATGAGATGTGTCTTGTGCCGAATACTGAGAAAGCCGGACGCGCCAGAATATCCGAAACATCCGTTTGTGCTCAAGGTCTGTGCTGCATAGTGAGACTTGTAGGATCGTCGACTGAGATCATAACGTTTTGTTCCAATTTGCTGAATAGGACGGTAAAGGTGAATTTGTTCATATCTGCAAGGTATGCTTAGAACGGATACTGCAACATCGTTTGACAACGTCAACTCTACCAAAGAAGAGCGGTGAAGACAATTATTGTGGACTTTGTGCCCAGTCAACTGAAAAGCTGTCTGCCACAAAGAAATGCGCGCACAAAATCTGCACGCGTGTGTACTGCATACCGTGCGTGGACAAACTGATTGGCAAGGCGCAGGCACATAAAGTGTGGCGGACTGAAAATTGGCTGTGTCCAAACTGCTCCACTGACAATGATGTCACTCCTAGTTGTAAAGAAAAGAATGGTACTAGCTCTGTACCACCGGAGATCGTCACCCTGGCTTCAACACATAAGCAGAAGAAGCGTAAGCGACGTGAAGAAGGTAGCACAGCAGATGAAGACGCATGCGGCATGTCGATACTAGCTAGCTCTACTTCGAAGATGAAGCCGATTGACTATGTCGTCACATACTTCAAATTCCTTTTGACACGTGAGAAAATGGAGGACTTTGAGGAATCGGAGGATGTGTGTTTTTGCTGCAAGGATGGCGGTGAGGTAGTTGAGTGTGATTGGAAGGGAATGAGCGGTGCTTTTGGACGCTGCCCGAAAGTGTATCATGAAGGTAGACTAACTCGTTATAGATGATAGTTATACTGATTTTCTATCTGATGCGGCTGTAGACTGCTTGGGCTACGATGTCCCTGAGGGCAAGACGTGGGTTTGTCCGCGCCATCGCTGCGAAGACTGCGGTATCATTGCCCACTATTCTTGCCGTTTTTGCGTCACATCGTTCTGCGAGGTAGGCAGACTGAATACAATGTCGCTTGCTGTGGATCGTTTGACTTAATAACTTCAATCTATGTCAGACTCACTTGCCAAAAGATATAGTAAAACTTGGCCAGGCAACCCGCGATATTCCTACTTCAACCTACGTAATGTGTCCCAGGTGCTACGAGCAAGTTCAAGACGCCTATAAGCGAAAGAAAATCGGGTCAGGTTTGCACTCCCAGCTTCTTCAACGACAGACTGGCAAAAGATAATGGTGTTAATTAATGAGTGCTGAGCTTAACTGTTTCATTGATAAGCTCACAGGGTATTCTCTTCTTGATCGGACGCACTTGCAAGAGTTAAGATAAAATAAAGCTTGTGTTGGAGTAGTCTTCAAGCAGTGGGTTGTACCTGAATTTTTTTTCGATCACAGCTTTTGTCAGCTTGTGAGAATGCAATACTCGTATGCTATGGCTTGCGGCCACATACGTACCCAGTTATTGTCTTAGTTTGCTTCACATCAGCAAACTCTTTCAAAAACTCAGACGACTTGACGACCGAAACCTGTTGACACAAGGTAATATTTGTGAGACCGTGTTAATAAGGCGGTTGTATCGCAGTCGGTATTACCTCGTCAGGCTGTCGTCCAAGCGTAGAACAATATGCTTTTTTAAGTCGGTTGAAATCTGTGGCAAAGAAGATGTCGGAGATTCCGCCGTGTACGAGGTACGTGTCATGATCTTTCGTCACACCTACGCTCATGTAAGTCCATTAGCCTAAATCTAAAACAAATAGATGCTGCACTCGTACCGGCGACTTTGGACGCAACGAGTGGTGCATTGCTGGCAAAAAGCGTTCCTGACGATGTTGCCGTTGGGCTTAACGGGTGTTCAATAGCTTTGACCAGCGAACTATCATCTAAATTTGGGGCCGGGAGGGAGTCAAAATCAGCAGCAATAAGGTGGTGTTTTGGAAACACTGTCCGAAGCGTATTTAACAACTGCATGGCGCCCGTTGAGATAAACGCTGAGTTCAGTGTTGGAACGTCTTTGCCCAATATGCGGCGTACACGCTGCGCCAGCCTGTTATTATACTTGTACGATACCCGCAGCGGCAGTTCACAACCAAAATGGCGGAGTGTCTGGCGAATCAGCATGTCGTTCAGTGGTCTTCTTGCTTCTTGCAGCACGGGACCCTCCGACGCTGACACGCACTTATTATTCTGCATCTTGATAACGGTCTCGTACCATTTACCATTGAGCAACGTCACCTTATCGTGTGGAAGATTATCCAGAACCTCTAGCGCTAGGAAAAAGCATTGTGTATTAATTCGCTCGTGGGTATCTGCAAAGGTCAATATGTCCCGGTTCAAGACCTTGCACTGTTGCGGATGTGCGGCAAGCACGCGCTTCCGCTGTCTTTCAGCCATCACGGGGCTGATCTCGATCAATGTGTATGTCGTCTTTGCATACACATTCGGTGCCTGATTTTTTAAGAAATTCAGTATATGCAGTGCATTCGACCCAGAGCCACCGCCAATCTCAAAAATCTTGAGCTCTTTCTTGAAAAAGGGAGAGTTGAGCATGTAGCGAGCCAGCGCGTGTGAATAATGCGGAGCAAACACCTCAACAGGTGTAAGCCAAGCTTCCCTGCTGTCTTTATAAAGCTGTGCCACGATCTTACGATACTCTCCGGCGCCCCATAAATTGCCGAAGTCGATTTCCTGCGCAAGTGAATGCAGCACCTCGCGCTGCTTCGTTGTAAAGTAACCAGTTTCCTTAGCATATAGAGACGCGTAGATAAACTCTCGTGTCAGTACTACGTCATTATCATTGAAATCAATTGCAGAGGAGAACGCATGCGTTGCCAGTGGTCGGCGGCGCCAAGCTCCGTTGACTCTACGTTTCGTTAGCATTACAGGTGATTACCAAAAAACGGCCCTTATAAATGGGTCCAAGGTACAATACTCGGCCCTTAATAAAGAGCACTGCTAAAATATCATGTCGAAGGCGTGTACGCTCGAGAATGGAGTATTAAACTTGGCAGTGCTACGGGAGGATTCTCGGCGCGAGTTGTTTTCAATTCTGGACTCGATCGGCAAAGACATTTGCTTTGTACTGGATCCAGATCTGAATGGGCCACTTAACCACGTGCTTGTGGATGGTACGGCGGTACTTAAAGATCACGGTGTGAAGGATTTCCACGCGTTCGGCAAGACCGTCAAGACCAGCTGTGAATTTGTTTTGTTCCTTGTGCGACCATCGGTGCGCGCCGTGCGCTACGTGGCTAAGTATATTCGCGATCTAGGAAAAGATAAGGCGTCGTCTTCGAAGAAACGCTTTCACTTGTATTATGTCAGCCGTCGAACACTTGTGTGTGATGAAGTACTTAAGAAAGAGGGCGCTTTTGGCAGTCTCAGTATTGGGGAGTACAAGTTAGACCTGATTCCATTCGATGACGATGTATTGACACTCGAGATGGACTCGTGCTTCAAGGAGTTTTACGTGGATGGAGATAAGACGAATTTACACACTGTTGCGGCCTCCCTCATTAAGCTCCAAACCGTATTTGGCCTGATCCCGCACGTCAAGTACAAAGGAACGATGGCCAAAGTCATCTATCAAATGATGGCACACTTTCGTCGCGAGCAAGAAGTGGCCGGGAACCCCATTAGCGTGTTGGACCCTGAAATCGACACTTTGGTGTTAATTGACCGCAACGTAGACCTCGTCACACCAATGTGTAACCCCATGACGTATGAAGGACTGCTGGATGAGATTCTTGGCATCACACACGGATTTATTACAGTGGACGCCGAACTCATTGCAGATGACGACGGACCAACCTCGGGAAATGTCAATCGCCCTGCGCAAGTGTCAGTACCACTCAACTCAAACGACAAGTTGTACGCTGAAGTACGCGATTATCATGTTGAGCGGCTTGGAATGAATCTACAGCAGCAGGCGCGTGAAATCCGTGAGCGCTACGACGAGTTTCGGAAGAATCGGGATGCCTCAATCAGTGAGATCCGAGAGTTTGTTAAGCGTATCCCAGGTCTTAAACAAAATTACCAATCGCTTCAGCAACATATTAACTTGGCCGAGCTGATTAAGAAAACCACGGACTCAAAGGCTTTCCGTGATCTGAAAGATGCAGAAAATTTGGTTCTCACTGGAGAGACGATCTTCGAGCAGCTGGAGGAGCGTATCGGCTTTCAAGAGCCACTGCTTGGAGTTTTACGCCAATTCTGTCTGCAATCGGTGGCTTCTGGTGGTATTAAGACAAAAAATTACACACATTTAAGTCGAGAGCTTGTGCAGACCTATGGGTTTGAAATGATGCTGGCGCTCAGCAACCTGGAAAAGGCTGGGCTACTTAGTAAGCGTGATACTCTGTGGAATGATGCTAGCGGTTTTGGTCTAGCTCGTAAAGCGTTTCGCCTACTGAATGAGGACGTGGATCCACGCAACCCGCGCGACTGTGCCTATGTTAGTCGCAGCCATGCAGCCGGTTACGCTCCGCTGTCTGTACGTATCGTAGAAAGCGCAATTAAGCCCCGCGGTTGGAGTGCTGTGCAGGAAGGCTTGCGTCAGCTTCCAGGACCTTCAGGAGAGGTATCACAGACGCTCAATAAAAAATCATGCGATGGTCCCGCCGCTCCTGCTGCCACGACAAAGCTGGATAATTTTGGGAGTGAGGAGCGCAAGGTGCTGCTCGTGTACTACCTGGGTGGTGTAACTTTTATGGAGATCGCTGCGTTACGCCATGTATCCCGCCAGCCTGACTGTACGTTGTTGCGATCTACTGAAACCTGTCTTGTTCGCATCGTTACTCACTGTTTTGTATGAATAGGTCCTTACGACATCATTGTGGCAACAACAAAGATCATTAATGGTGACACACTGCTCAAATCGTGCTTTGACAAGGAAGTGCTACGGTTTTTAAAGTTGTAAGGTAACCATATCATGTTCAACGAAGCAGACAAGGTATTAGTATGCATTAAAAATTTACTCGGCGTTGACCCAAGGAAAGACATTTTCATACCTTCACGTGTTTCATGTTACAAGTACTTGATGGCAGACAGGAAGGCGACATTGTGCTCTTTTACGCCAAGCGTGTTTTTCCATTGGAAACAGCTTGCGCTTTTGAATTCGCCAAACTACAGTAGTCCAATTCTTCGATTTCGAGATTCACGGTACAACCGCTTAGTTGCTGGTCTCATAAGTTATAAAGCCGCCAAAGTGACTATCGAATTTGTGTCCGCTTATTGCCGTACGACGTGAATGCCCAGCACGACGGCGTGGTTACGGTGTGGTAATCGCACTATTACAGTATGAGGCGGCGTAGTAGAAGTAGTTGCCTAGACCTTTTGATGGCGCCTCATCAGCCGTCGGCAGAGCAGTGACCCACCGTCATAACGTTTCTCTGGGCACAATGGTTCTCGCTTTTGTACTGTGAATTGATTTTAATATGAGCTCAAAGGCATTACGATTCATAAACATCATCTCTACCTTCTACAACAGATTTGGCAACGCGGCGAAGCAGCCATCTCCATCATCCCTGAACTACCTCCTTTTGCTCCAGCTCGAGGCGAGCCAGGTGAAGAGAACTCACGAGACCAATGGCAGGGTGGAATGACGCACGAATGTATTTTTCCACTGGCGGTTGCTGTCCGTACTTGTTTATACGAGCAACGAACTTTTCGCGAATGAGGTCGAACAGCTTTTCACGACGGGCAATGCCACCACCAATCACGATGACGTCAGGAGACGTGAGAAAAGTCACATTGACACACAAGTGAGCGAGGTAATGCGCAATTGTATCCCATACCGGATCGTCATCCGTAATACTGGCCAAGTTGCGACGGTCTACACCTGTGCGTGCAGCAATGGAACCGGATGCCACCATGCCCTCGACACAATTGCCGTGAAATGGACACACACCTTTGAAGTCCGTCTCGATGTCTTGTGGGGCAGGCGGCACAGCGATGTGGCCCCCCTCTGGGTGCATAAAGCCGTGAATGGCGTTCCCATTGGTGCACACCCCAACGCCGACGCCAGTGCCGACTGTGATGTACACAGCACTGCTGATGTCTCCATGACCGCCGTATGCTACCTCGTACAACGCTGGAGCATTCACATCAGTCTCGAAGCCGATGGGCACGTGTGGAAATTCGCGCTTGAACACGCCCACCAATTCGGTGTTACCCCAATTGGCCTTGGGCGTGCTCGTGATGTAGCCGTAAGTAGGCGACTTTTTGTTGAGGTCAACGGGTCCAAACGACGCAATACCAATCGCATCAAACTTGCGTTCCTTGAGCCATTCCACCACGGCGCTCATCGTCTCAACGGGCGTCGTGGTATCCACCTCAAGCTTCTCTAAAATGTTCTCCGGATGGTCCTCGGCAATGGCTACGACCCATGTCGTACCGCCAACTTCCACGCCGGCATAACGAGTCATTTTGTAGTTTTGAGGGGTTGAAGTTCGAGTTGGCGCTAAAAGGAAAATGACATTACTCTCTCAAACAAAAATCATAGGAATCGGGACAGAAATGTAAGGTATGTCCGGATCGATTGGCAACTTCAATGAGGAAGGACATGATGATAAGCAACTTCATTGGTGCATATTAAGCTGCATAGTTAATGGAGCTGGCTTGATCACAGCTTCAACTGCAAGTTCACATAGTGGATTCATTTTGCATAGAGGCGGGAAAGCAACTGCCACTCCGTGTAATTTGGTACCAATGCTATGGTACCAAATTACACGTATAAAATCGAGTACAAGGTACAGTAGACGGTAGAAGCAGGACCAGTGGTCACATGTGCTTGAGTGATTGCAGCAGTTATTCGCATCATTTTGCGAGGTAAGAGAGGGTAGGGACTCAAGCCCGGCAGCTAGAAGGCAACCCCAACTGTCCAAAGAGGACAAGAGACAATACTAGATCTCTTTGAGTTGGTTGTCGTGCTAGAACTGTTAAAATAATCGGTCTATTTTTAGTTCTATACTAAACTGAGTAGGACTATTTTAGGTAGCAATTTGCATTTCGCTCCTATTAGTAGCATAATTAGTGCATTAGTACTCGGTTTTGAGTAAACACTTTTTGTTACGTATGAGACATGTATACCATACACAGATGGAAGTTTACCATAACTTCAACATCTGTTACGTAATTTCATGTTAGGCTAGTTAATCACTTCTCAATATGCATCCCGTTGATTAATCCCCTGTTTTGGGCATCTTCCGTGCTTTACGAACTGTTTGATGATACCTTTCTCGCCGCTGACGTGTGTTTGACTGTGGAGATATTAAGTGTGCTGACTTTTTGTTTTGTTTTGGATTCAGTATTGGACATTTACGACTTAGGCTTTCGACTACATCTGCGCTATGGATTCGAGTTCTATTCAATAGGTTATTATCCGAAAGGGTCAAAGTGTCTCGAGTGATGATGCTTCCGTGGAAGAAAAATCCGCGTCTTGGAACCGAAGGGGTGAAGATTTTGGACATGTTTCAAAACTATGCGATCGACTCGACCAATTGGAGAGTTCGCGCGTTATTCCTGAGTATAATAACTTTGGTTTCAACAATTCTATGCGGTTGGGTACCCGTATGCGGTTGGCGTCGCTCGACAGTACGCCCCAGCGAAAACCGCGGGTCCAACCTGGTTTAAATAACCAAAACCACAACATGGGTACACCAATGGAAAATCGGCCTCCGTATTCAAAATCCCTTCCGCTAAAAAATGTAAGCTCTCAATCAGAGTTTTTGATGGTACCAAAGTGTCCGTGGACTTGGAGCCGGATTAAAGGAATGGGGGACCCGATTTATTCGGCAGATTTCTATAGCCTGGTTTTTTTGGAGCGAAGACATTAAGGTCGACCTCCTGGGGCGCTACCTTAGTGGTACCGCCGAAAGATATTATAACAGGCAGGTTGACTCATGCTGGAATGATTCACCTACCCTAGTTGTAACAGGACTGATCCTGTTACGGGCTTACACTGTATTTTGCGAGGAAGCGCGCAATACAATAAGGGCAGGATTAGTTGGTAACAACTAATCCTATACTAAAAGTAAATACAAATATTTACTTATTCTTTAGAACGCAAAATTAAGAGTGTTTATTAAATGGGTGGTTAGCGGCTAACAGTATAGTAATTACCTAACTAATATAATAATATCAAGTATTAAACTAACTGTACTATTAGTTAACCTGCATGATTCGGTATTTATACCGAATCGACTTTTCCTTCGTAGATTATAATAACTTATAATTTATTATTTGAATTTCAGACAACGCGTCTGAAATTCAACTGTGATATTCTAACTTGAATATCAATTATGTAATGGCACCCCATTACATCACCCCCCACTTAAGGTGGTTGGCCAATCATAGGTGGCACTTGTTGGTCGGAATTTCTCATTCACCAACTGATTGACCATCGACTCGATGGTCGAAGCACGCGGCGGCGCTCTAAAGAGCGCTGCTGAAAACATCGAAGGAGCTTCTTCCTCCGCCTCAGCACTAGGTTCTGAGGTGTTGAGTGACAACAGTGACGCTGCATTAGCAGCGTCAACTACGCAAAGGTCGGAAGACGTACCGTCTTCGACCACAGATGCTGCTAAGGCGGCATCTGGCAAGAAACAGGGAGATGTTGCTAATGCAACATCTCGCACGATGACAACCCCCGAATGGTGTGTTGCCAGGAAGGGTTCTTCCATGTTCGGAGACAGTTGTGACTCCGAATAAAGTGATTGGGGCACAGCTGTCCCTGCGAAAGGAGCTAGCGAGTGGAAACTCACTAGGTGCTCATCGCCTAACAACGATGATAACTCTTGTGTCGCTGTCAGCTATGACAGCGACAATGATCATCACAGATGGTTGCGGGAACGCAGAACCGCACCTGGATCAAGTACGTCTCCACGTCGGGGTGTTTTAACCCCGGCGTGTGGTGTTGAAGCAGGCGGTGTTCCGCCTGCTAAAAGAGCTCTGTAACGGGGTTACATTCGGGTAACACTGAGTGTTGGTGTGCATTGGTACACCACGGTTAAGGACAGTATTGGCCGGGTTGAAAGGTTTCGAACCTTTGGTTATTTTAACCAATCAGGGCATGGGCCCTTGGTGTGGTGGTGTCAGCCATCCACGTGTCAGTACACAGGTGTGTACACTACATTTTAGCTAGGTACGAATTAGTAATATTCTACTTAGTGTTACATATAGTTTATATTAGTTTAAATAATTATATATTAAATATACATTCAGTTTACGTTTCACTATATCACCTACAGACGCACGACCTCTACCGGTCGCGCGTGTAGTGAGTGCCGTAGCGTAAGGAGAGCCCTCCCCTTAGCTACACCATTTGTAAGGGAGACTTGCCGTTAAGGCACTAGTACAGTCTAGAATAAGCTAACCCGGGAATCTTGGCCCAGAGTAGGAGAGCTCTCTCCTACTAAGCCCTTAATAAAGGCGTATCGGCTAAGTAGCGGCAAACTCCGCTTTAAGGAAAGCCTTCCTCTGTGCTCTAGCTGCACCGTGCGTATACGCACCGGCTACATCTGGTAGCACTTGTAGTCAATCCAACACCTGTGTTGGTAGACTAGACATCCTCGGCAAAGGATGAATCAGGACGATTGGGATAGTTTGACCCTCGTCCAATAGGAAGCCTTTAAAAGGCTGTTACCCTTAACGGGGGAAGAAGGTATGAAGCTCCTAGTGGAGCAGGGCCTTCAGGCCGTAAAGGCAAGGGTGAATGCCCTCATCGCTCATGAGGCGAGTTGTGGTGGAGGTTATTCCACGGGGGTGCGCCCTCCATTGTCCTTTAAGATAAAGGAATTCACTGGGGGAAAAGGTGATAACCTTTATATGTGGTTACGAGAGGTCGAAACGGCCTTCGCTACTGCGAATGTGATCACTGATCACTTGCAAGTGGGACTTGCGCTGACCCATCTTACGGGTAAAGCCCGTGCATGGGCGTTTACGTGTTCGGACTCGGTCACGAACGTGTTCCCTACCTGGGAGGTCCCTAAGCAGAAGCTTATGGACATGTACGCAACGCCTGATCTGGTTTTCCAGAATCAGCTGGCGTTTCTGAGGTGCCGTCAGGGACTAGGGACTTGGAAACATATATCCAAGAACTTAAGACCCTGTTGGCAGGGATGTACGCGAAAGCGTATTCGGACGATGTGTCCATCCCCGTCTTCATGGGAGGCCTGAGAGAAGGGCCAGAACGTTCGGAGCTCTTCCGATGCCGACCCCAATCCCTGGGGAGGCGTTCAAGATGGCGTTCAACGCCGAGAGGAACTTCCGTTCCTCTAAGGTGGGTCCCGAACCCATGGACCTGAGTCAGGTCGAAGTGGAGGAGAAACCTCCCGCTAAGAGTCATTCGGACTCTTTTTCACAGAGCTTCGAGACAGAGCTATTGGCTATGCTGCAGCGGCGTGCGCCACTGAGATGCTTCCTGTGTGGGAGCATGGATCATCTGAGGAACAGATGTCCGAAAAATCCCCAGCGAGACACTCGCTACAAGGGCCTAAGGATGGGGAAAAAGCCCTTGTCCAATCCGTCGGGAAACGACGGCTCCCAGTAGGTGCGGGCGCCCAACTGGGGGACCCCTCAGTGCTGTTAAGCCCCAGGGTAGGGGACGACAGCAAAAAGCCCCGAGGGAAGCGGTGCTTTCTAGCACCGAGTTGGTGTACCATCCAGGTTTGCTGGTAGTCCTTGCGGACGTGAAAGGCTTTGGTAAGCCTTGGAGAGTCTTGATAGACTCTGGAGTGTCTGACAATTATGCCAGACGGGCTTCTGTGGAGAAGAGTCGGCTGTATGCCGAGGCCCTAGACGCACGTTCTCGTGACGTTGTCACGGTCCGTCTTGCGACGGGCGTACAGTTTTCTGTACCCAAGGTCTCGATTGACCTTAAACTGAAGTTTGCAGACTTCGACAGCTTAGAACGTTGCCTATTCCTGGATTTGGACTCGAGGTATGACCTCATTCTGGGCATGAAGTGGCTGGAACGACACGAGCCATGGATAGACTGGAAGTCTAAGTCCATTGGCTCAACGCACCCGCGGTCGGGTGAAGGAAGCATTGGCGAGTCATGAACCCACCTTTGCGCGATCGCAAAAGCGATTCTGGCGTGAGATGCCAGAGATTAGGATGTCTGAAATGATCATTCCCAATGGCGTTAAGGAAGAGTTCCTTAACGAGGGGGATTTGGCGGTTAATCCCCACGCCGTGAACGGCTAGACTGGTGAGTTACCTGTGGTATATCCCGTGATAGGGGTAGAGACCCCTGTGGTTAAGCGCGAGGCGCTTCCACGCGAAGAGACCCGGAGTTCGTCTCTTTTGCACGTCGGAAATAATTCCGACCACGCCGTTATAGACGATACTGGTGAGTTACCTGTGGTAACTCCAGTGGTAGGGGTAGAGACCCCTGTGGTTAAGCGCGTGGCGCTTCCAAGCGAAGAGACCCGGAGTTCGTCTCTTTCGCATGTCGGAAATGATTCCGATTACGCCGTTATAGGTGAGACCGGCGAGTCACCGGTGGTAGAGGTAGATACCTCTGTGGATAGGCGCGTGGCGCTTCCAGTAGATGGGGCAATTAACTCCCCCCATCTGGGTCTCGGGATGAGTCCCGAGGCCAGTAGTCAGCAGTACTACAGGATGCTGAATAGTGTTACAGGTGTTGTCACAGAAGGCGTAAGCCTGGAACGGTTGCCTGGGGTAAGCGAACTGTTGTCGTTGGAGGAGATGTCCTTCAACGAGTTTGAGACTGCTTTGAAAGCAGAGGAAATCAACGAGGTCGTCGTGTTGCGTCCGGAAGAGGAGTTGAACTCCTCATCCACGATGGACGAGTCAGTTTTGGTGAAAACCAAACAGGCATTAAATGCCCGAAGCGGCCTGAAGATCCTCTCGGATCCTGAGGACCCTTACCATTCCTTATTAAAGGAATTCGGAGATGTCATTAGTGACAACCCGCCGATGGGGTTACCACCGGATCGGGGAGTCCGGCGTGAAATTGAATTGGTTCCTGGAACCAAATAATGCGTCACTAGGCAGTGGCCTCTCCCCAAGGAACAATGCGACGTCATCGACGCATTCTTCAAGGGGAAAGAAGAGGCAGGGATGGTACGGGAGAGTAAGTCGCCTTACTCATCTCCCACTTTTTGTGTTCGTAAACCGAACGGGAAGTGGCGCATTGTGCATGCGTATAAGAAGCTGAACGCAGCTACTGTACCCATGCAGACTCCGATTCCTCGTAAGGATATCCTCCAGAACAATATGGCGGGCTGTACTGTGTACAGTGCCTTAGATCTGGTGGACGGGTATTATCAGGTGCTCATGCGAGCGTCCGATATTCCGCTTACAGCGGTTAGCGCGCCTAGTGGCATGCTGTGGGAGTGGCTTGTTATGCCACAAGGGCTTTCAAATGCACCAGCGACTTTCAATCGCTTGGTGACTCAACTCTTCCGCCCTCATAGGAAGTACGCTCAGACGTACTTCGACGATATATTCGTCCATAGTCGTGCGGAAGGAGACTCGTCTGATGTTCAGACGCATCTGATACACCTTCAAGCAGTGCTCGAATTATGCGAGAGCATAAGTTATATGCAAACGCATCCAAGTGTATCTTTGGTGCTGAGGAAATTCCTTTCCTCGGATGCTTCATCGGTAAGGATGGAGTGCGGGCGGATCCCGCGAAGGTGAAAGCCATTGTGGAGTGGCCTTCGCCTGTAAATCTTAGAGATTTACGGAATTGGCTTGGGTTATCCAACTATCTCCACAAGTACAGCGAGAACTACGCTGAAATGGCGAAGCCATTGACCGACTTTCATAGGAAGGATGTTGATTGGTGTTGGGAAACTGAACACCAAAACGCTTTTGAAGCGGTTAAGGGGAGCTTGTTAAAAGCTCCCGTTCTGGCTCTCCCAGACTCTGGGAAACCATTTAGTGTCGTCTGCGACGCCTCCGATTTCGCAATCGGATGTGCTTTGTTACAAGCAGACGATGCAGGAAGGGAACGCGTAATTGCGTTTGAGTCGAAGCAGCTTAAAGCTGCAGAACGGAATTATCCCGTTCATGACAAGGAGCTACTTGCAATGAAGTATGCTCTTGTCAAATTTAGGGTTCACCTACTCGGCTCAAAGCCGTTTGTGGTTTATACTGACCACGCGTCCTTACGGACAGCGACAAAGTCGCCTCATCTCTCGCAACGGATGGCCCGTTGGCTCTCCTTCTTTGCGGAGTACAACTTTGAGGTTAAGTATAAACCTGGCAAGCAGAACGTGCTTGCGGACGCGTTATCGCGTCGTCCCGATTACGAGCTCGCTCACGCGACATTCGTCACCATGTCTGTGGTAGATCTCATACGCCAGGCGTATGAGAAAGACCCTCAATGTACGGCGCTTATCCGCGCGTTAGGTGAAAAGGGTCTTGGCTCGTCTGAGCCAACCCTATCAAGTCGAGCTAGAGCTCGTTTACACCGTTACAGGTACTGTGACGGTTTGCTATATTATAGCACGAGCGCGGAGGACACTCCGCGGGTGGTTGTTCCTCATGATGAGGAACTGAAGTATCGAGTCCTCTTTGAGGCACATGACGCCCCTACCGGGGGTCATTTAGGTCGGGATAAGACCTACAGCGCTTTAAGCGCTTTGTATTAGTGGCCCAATATGTATAAGTGGCTCGGTGCGTATATACGCACCTGTGAGACGTGTCAGAGGGCTAAACCCTCTGCAAGTTCAGCTGCGCCTTTGGCGAGCTTATCGGTTCCAACGGAGTGTTGGAAATCCATTAGCATGGATTTTATATTCGGTTTTCCGAGGGATAAGGCCGGGAACACCGGCATATTGGTCTTTGTAGACCGTTTGAGCAAGATGGCTCACCTGGCGGCGGTGCCAGAGTCCGTTGATGGACAAGGAACAGCAAAAGTGTTCCTAGAACGTGTCTTTCGACAGCATGGTCTACCCGATTCCGTGGTGTCGGATCGGGATCCCCGTTTTACGGGACAATTCTGGGGAGCGTTGTTTAAGGTGCTAGGCACCAAGCTCCTCATGTCCACTGCGGATCATCCGCAGACGGACGGTCAGACGGAACGCGTTAATCGGGTTGTGGAGGATATTCTCAGGAGTTTATGTCCGGGTTCTCCAAAGAGTTGGAGTGAGATGCTTCCGATGGTTGAATTTGCTATCAACAATTCGGTACATGCATCTACGGGGTTTACCCCGTTTTACGTAAACGGATTGGTGAATCCGAGGGTTCCGTTGACGCCACGTGTGCGTGGCCCAGGGCTTGAGGGGGGGAGGATTCCCCGATGTCAGACCTGTATCTGTGCGAAAGCACATCGATAAGTTTTTATCGACGCGCCTTAGTGTCTTACGACACGTCTGCGATGCCATGGCGGAAAGCCAAGACAAGCAGAAGGAGCAAGATGACCGAAAGGGACGGCGTAACAAAAAGGTATACAGAGTAGGAGAAAGTGTTTTATTAAACGCTAAAAATCTTCCTACACATGCAGTTTCAAATGTGTTGCGCAATAAACTGCGCCCCAGGTTTGTGGGGCCCTTTAAGGTGTTAGCCCGAAAGGGCTTGTCGTACACCTTAGACATCCCGAAGGCGATGCGTACGCATCCAACCTTTTATGTGGGTATGCTTAAGCCATACCAGAACCCGGAGGCGGGTCCCCTCGCGGAGGAGGGTGAGAAACCGGATAGCCGAAAGGCGCAACAGGTCGGAACATCTCCGACAGGGTTGATATACGACCCTGAAGCTACGCAACGAGAGTTTCGAGAGAAGCAAGCCGCTCCTCGAGGCGTTCATTCGCACTCCCCTCGTTGCGGAGTTCCTCCTGAGCATCTTGGATGCGAAGGCTGTGCCGATCACAGCGCTCGTGGAAGTCACACCTCAATAGCGCGACCCCCTCCTCCAGTGCTCGATACGGAGGGTACGCCACATTATCATGTGGAACGCCTGATGGCACGACTCCATCACCGGGGTGAGACCCAGTACCTGGTGAAGTGGAAAGGGTATCCACATTCCCAGAACTCGTGGTAGTGCGAGACTCCCCTGCGGCAGGATTGCCGTGACGTCGTTGACGCTTTCGAGCGGTAGAATCCCACTGAGAGTCAACGACCAAATGGGCTGAAGAAGCCCCTTCACTCCCAATATCTGGGAGTTTGCCGGAGGCAGATGCTGTGCTTGCATTGCTCTCCGGCACCACATCGAGAGCAGAGCGCGTATAATAGGAGGCAGGCAATTGCCCTTGCGCTTTGTCCTGAGCATAGGCCAAGCGTAGCGCTCTCTCTACCCGAACGTCGTGTTCGGAAAAGCTGTTGTACAGCGCATCGAAACTGGGGAGGTGTTTCTCCCTTTTCGCCCAGGCGCGGAACGCCTGTTCTGCGTCTTCTACGCTTTCTTCCCTCAGGAGAACAAGGGGAATCTCGCGGAGAACATCCACGAGGGCACCGCGCGCCTGCTTCCCGAGGCGCGTTTGGTAGGACTTAACGGTATAATGTTTGGGCGTTAGTAGTCGGACCCGGAGTTGGTTCTGACGCGCAATTTCACGCGGCAGTATAGCTGCTGGTCCAGGGGTAAAAGAGGCTAAGCCCCTCTTGACCGCGTTCTTAGCCCTCTTTTGAGGGTCGCGAGGTCCCTTACGTGCCCGTCCGGCACGTCGGGCCTCTTGAACCAAGGACAGTTCATTGGTGGTGGTTGCCTGTGGCATCCTGGAGGTATCACCCCTAGCGGGTAACGGTGGCGCACGAGTTAGTGCGTTCTCCCCACGTGTGGGGAATGGGTTGGATGACTGATAGCGCCATTCGGCGCTATCAACATGGCCAGCCGTTGGGGAGAGCTCCCCAAGGGCGTCCACTTCCGAGCTGACGGAATAGTTTGCGTCCATAGCACCGCTGAGGGTGCACAATGGACATCCAGAGGTACTGGCGTTGGAGTTCTCCAACAAAATTTTGTTTATTGCGTAAGCAATAGTCTTGATGGGGGAGGATGTAACGGGGTTACATTCGGGTAACACTGAGTGTTGGTGTGCATTGGTACACCACGGTTAAGGACAGTATTGGCCGGGCTGAAAGGTTTCGAACCTTTGGTTATTTTAACCAATCAGGGCATGGGCCCTTGGTGTGGTGGTGTCAGCCATCCACGTGTCAGTACACAGGTGTGTACACTACATTTTAGCTAGGTACGAATTAGTAATATTCTACTTAGTGTTACATATAGTTTATATTAGTTTAAATAATTACATATTAAATATATATTCAGTTTACTTTCCACTCCGTAGTACAGACGCACGACCTCAACCGGTCGTGCGTGTAGTGAGTGCCGTAGCGTAAGGGGAGCCCTCCCCTTAGCTACACCCTTTGTAAGGGAGCCTTGCCGTTAAGGCACTAGCAAAAGCTACAGTAAACTAACCCGGGAATCTTGGCCCCGAGCAGGAGAGCTCTCTCCTACTAAGAATTTAATAAGGGCGTATCGGCTAAGTAGCGGCGAACGCCGCTTTAAGGAAATCTTTCCTCTGTGCGCTAGCCGCACCGTGCGTATACGCACCTGCTACAAGCTCTAACAGAAGCGTATCATCGTACGGAACCACATGTTCCGTACAAAGTGGGGTTTTGGACCCCTGGATGGGCTATTGCCCCCAACATGGGCGGTCACCGTAAGCGGGACTGCCAATATGCGTTGTACGATATCAACGTGCTGGATGACTGCGAAGACATCCAGTCATGTCGATTCGATCGAAGTACAGACGATAGACGTCTGTACTTTATTGACCTCTTTTTCCAGGTTCGATATTATTCGAGCCGGAAAGGGTCAAGGAGGAACAGGGACGATAAAGACGCCATGACTCAGATTTGGAACGCTTTTGTTGACAACTACAACAAAAGCCCAGATGATTACGTGAATAAAGTTCACGTAATGCGCGAGCGCTTTTTAAAGCACTCGCGAACAGGCAAAATGGAATACATCCATTTAGCTTGCCTCAAAGAAGGGTTAAAGTGTGGTGTCCCTTCTCACCGCGTTTGCCAGCGGTTTCCGCAGGGCGTTCCTTGTCTGTCAGAGGAGTTGCGGGGGTACGGTGGTTTTTCCGTACCCGCCGAAATTCAGGGCTTAATCGATGCCCTAAATGCATCAACACCTAGTGTTGATGCTACTTCGCATTATGAGTTTGAGACTCCTTCTCAAACTCAGTTAAAAGGTCTGGGGAGTCGGCCCTCAGAACCTCAATCGGCTCCCAAGTGTCGAACTCTTGGGGTTAACCCAGCCAGCGTACTAAGTACTCGGTACGCTGCCCCTTCTTCGAAGGCACCGAGCGCTTCGAGATCAAGTGCTCGAGAATTTATCGCTTATTCCCCTGATTATCGATCAGGGGCGGCGGAGGTTGAGAATTCCCTCGCCGTTGTTGTTGCGGAGCATGGTTCTTTGCTCCGCAAACTCGAGGAGGGTTGTTCCTCCTTGAGCAGCGATATGTCTCACTCTGTGAAGACATATCGGTCTCTTCGCGAAAATGTCCGCGACATCCTCGGGGAGCACACTGCCCTCCAGCAGAAGAATGTTCTTCTGTACATTGAGCTTTCCCGCTATAATGGAGAGCTCGATCGTCGCACGGCTGATCTTGAGCAGTCGAAGGCGGAGGTAACGACTCTCCGCTCTGCTCACCAACGGCTGGAGGCCGATTACAAGTCTCTCTTGGGAGACTTGGAGAAGCACGGCATCTTCCGTGGCTCTGCGTCTCGTCGTAAGACGAAGAAGAGTGATATGGCTTGAGCCGCCCAACATAGAATGTTGGGTGAAGCCGCATTGCTGTGGGAATGTCTAAGGTATAGGCATTCCCCCGAATCTCTTGGACCTTGAAGGGTCCAATGTACTTAGGAAGCAACTTCCGTGTAGGGAAGTTGCTTATTGCATGTATAGGCAAATTGGTAATACTTAATAATACTAATTCACCTTTAAGAAAGGAGTTTTTGTTCTTCCTTCCTTGTTTATCTGCATTTTGCTTCTGCTTGTCAAAATCAGAGACAAGTGCATCTTTTACATAGCGTATTACAGCTTGTCTCTGTAATACGAATTCATCTACTGCTTTATCAGCAGTAGGTGCATTGTCCTCGTTGTCTGCAGCCATTGCTGCAGACACATATTCATCGTATGCAGCTTCAGTTTCATTTGAAGCTGCTTCCGCTTCTACTCTATTTTCAGTAGAAGGGCCATCGTTTTGTTCACAAGCTGCAGTTGCAACTTGCGCATTGACTCGCTCAAAATTTGATCGGGTCCCTCCCCCACTTAGATTTGGCGTACCGCCAAGTAAAGCTGGGGTTCGTGGATGCCTTAAGGCATTTACGTAGAACGGTGTATGCTTAGTTGAAGCATGCACCGAATTGTTAATCGCCAATTCAGTGAGTGACAGATAGTCACTCCACTTTTCAAAGGCATGTGCGTATGATCGCAACATGTCTCCGAGAACGCGGTTAACCCGTTCCGTCTGCCCATCCGTTTCCGGATGGTCCGCAGTTGACATCTTCAACTGGGTTCCCAACAATGAGAACGTTTCTTGCCAGAAACGTCCTGTAAATCTCGGATCTTGATCCGAGACAATGTCTTCCGGCATTCCGTGCAAACGGAATACCGTATCAACGAATATCCGCGCTGTTTGAGCGGCGGTTACGTTCGCTGATACTGCAGTAAGATGTACCATCTTACTGAAACGGTCTACAAAGACCACTATTCCAGTCTTCCGACTATTGTCGGGTGGAAGACCGAATACGAAGTCCATAGAAATGGACTTCCAACACTCTGTTAGAACCGGCAGAGATTGCAGCGGAGCCTGTGCAGACTGCGCAGGCTTAACGCGCTGGCAAATCTCGCAAGCGCGTACGTATTTTCGTACCCACTTGTACTGGTTTCGCCAGTAAAAGTCACGTGCGAGAGAAGCGTATGTCTTCTCTCGACCTTGATGCCCCGAAATCGGAGCATCATGATACTCAAACATAATTTGATGTTTGAGATCATCGTAGTTTGGAACGACGATGCGACTTACATCTTTTTGGTCTGTGCTGTAATCGGCAGACCATTGTGCAGTCGATATCGATGCATGCGAGCGCGGAGGAACTCTGGGAGTTCGTCGCGCTTCTCATTTGATTGATTACCTAAGTAACCAATTAACAGACGTGTCTCCTCGTCTGTTTTGTACGCCTCGCGTACTTGTCGTATAATTGACGACGACAAAGCAGTGAAACGGATCGCGTTTGCACTGGCCCCTTCGGTTACGGACGTTTTCATCTCGTAATCGGGCCTTCGTGATAGCGCATCTGCTATCACGTTCAACTTTACGGGTTTGTATTCAACCGTAAAGTTGTACTCAGCAAAGAATGAAATCCATCGAGACATTCTTTGAGAAATGTGTGGTGAATTCCCGGCCGTGCGTAGCGACGCATGGTCCGTGTAAACCACAAACGGTCTATCTCCCAATAGATAGATCCGAAACTTAGCCAGTTCGTACTTCATGGCAAGGAATTCCTTGTCATGCACTGGATAGTTGCGCTCGTCTGGGCGCAACTGACGCGATTGATAGCAGATTACGCGATCACGATCATCATGATCACGCTGCATCAAAGCACAGCCGATAGCGAAATCGCTCGCGTCGCAAACGACGTGGAACGGACGCTCGTTATCGGCTATAGCCAAGACAGGCGCTTCAGTCAAGCTTTGCTTGACTGCATCAAAAGCATCTTGACATTGGGTATCCCAATGCCATTCGACATCTTTTTAAGTAATTGAGAAAGAGGTCGTATCAACCCAGCATAGTTGCACGAATACTTGTGCAAATATGTTGCCAACCCAAGGAACTTCGAAGTTCCTTAACGTTGTTTGGCGTAGGCCATTCAACGATCACTCTGATCTTTTCTGGATCAGGACGCACCCCGTTCTTGCCCACAAAGCATCCAAGAACGGGTATCTCAGGTGCACCAAAGGTGCACTTCTTCAGATTTGCATAGAGCTTATGCTTACGCATAAGCTCTAACACTCGACGTAGATGTTCCCTATGGACATCTACATCGCTTTTATCGTGTTCACCCTTACTATGGATGAACACGTCATCGAAATAACGCGGTGCTAATTATCGCACTGGGCGTAATAGATGCGTTACGCATCTGCTAAACGTAGCAGGGGCATTTCGAAGCCCCTGCGGCATAACAAGCCACTCTCAAAGCATGCCGCTTGGGGTGCTTACCGCCGTGAGAGGGATATCCTTCTCACGCATTAGGATTTGATAAAATCCATCTCTTATATCGAGAGCACTAAATATGGTGCTCCCGCACATGCCATCAATGATGACATCTTTTTCGCGGTATTGGCGTCTGCGCCGGTACCGTCGCTGCGTTCAGCTTGTTGTAAGCGTGAACGATTCTCCACCCACCTGTGGACTTTTTCACACAAAAGGTGGGGGTAGAGTGCGGTGAGAAAGACTCCCGCACTTGGCCTGCTTTACGACGAACTTTGAAAAACTCGTCGATCTCTTTTACTTGATCACGCGGCAACGGCCATTGCCGCGTGACACAATACTTCGTGCCTGGCACGAGGTCAATTTCATGACGAGTTCCCTTATCCTTAAGGAGCTCGCTAGGTACTTCTTCTGGGAATACGTGAGCGTATTCACGAAGTACTTCATAAAATGGGGAGTTCGCTTTAAGCGACTCCCAGCTCTGCGCTTCAAAGCGCTGAACTTTGGTTTGATCATTGGGAACCTCGTTCCCAATGTTTTCCACTTGTAATGTGGATATTCGTTCACGAATATCCACTACATCATCTGTTGCAACGATAATACAGATCTGTTCGATCTGATCATCGTGCAAGTTTCTCATAAACTTATTCCAGCTTAGCGCTGGAAGAGCCATCACCTCCGAACCTTCTTTCGGAGTGTGTTCCATCAAAAGAGACTGGGTAGCTAATCCGGTCTCCGTTTGCGTCAAAACGTTGATCGTCTCAACGTAACTGTCCATGCAATCAGACGCACTCGTCTGATTGACTGCTACACGGTGATTACGATTCACCGTGTGCGAATACTCATCATCATGGTGGCCACTGCCTACCATGGAATTTTCTTGGCGATCAGATGTGCTCGTCTGATCGGCCGCCTGTTCTGCGACACGGTGGTCTTTATCACCCGTGTGCATGGCTAACGCAACGCGGTGGGCACTGGCCACCACGGAGTCGTGCCCACGATTGCACTCGATCGTGAGTTCACTCTCATCAACACGGAATTCTTTCATCGTGTTGGAACCTTCGGTCGCACAGTGGGTGTTTCCCACTGTGGATACTATTTCATTCTCACGGTGGGTGTTTCCCACCGTGGATATCACTTCATTCTCACGGTGGGTGTTTCCCACCGTGGATATTACTTCATTCTCACGGTGGTCTTTATCACCCGTGGAATGTTTCTCTCCAACACGCAACGAATCTTCTGTTGCGTGTGGTAGTCCCTATGGACTTTCACCAGCGGAGGTACCTTCCGCTGATCGTGTCGGAACAGACCTGGTGGTGCCATCGATATCCACCAGACTGTCCGACGCTGCGGTTGTATCTTCTGATACAGCCGAATTACACACAGGGTGATGAGATCCTGTGGGTCCGCCGCAGTCGATCGATAGGTTAACCCAGTCGATCGAAGGTTTAAACTTGGACATCCATGGGATTCCAAGTATCACATCGAACTTGTCATCTAAATCGAGGACGATGAATTCATCCTCGAATGACAGTTTATTCAGCTCGAAGCGTGTTTTAATCACACGCTTTGGAATAGTCACGGTTGCACCTGTTGCTAACCGGACTGACAAAATACTTCGTGGGGTTTCTACCTCCAAGAAGCTCAACAGCGTTATACTCTGAGTTCTAACGAAATTGTTTGACGCTCCTGTGTCAAACAAAGCTCGCATGGGGACATCGCTCCCGTGCGGCTTAACCTCCAGGGTGTTAAGAGGCTTATCATCACCCTGCACCTTTTGACAGGACATAGTTCCGTCTGGGGCTATTACCCTCACATGCCCTTGTCGGCATGTGGGATAACATTCCAAGTAGGGAGCCCCGCCCCTACTGGTGATTTACGTTTTTTGCACCAACAGGGTGATGTCCCTGTTGGTGTCGCCGTGCAGCGGACGGTTCCGTCCGCTGACTGCGTGGAACTGGAAGCGGTGCCATACACTCATGGGCAAAATGCCCCATTTTCGCGCATCGATTGCAGCGAATGTTCTTCTTAAATTTCGGTTGCTTCGTGTTCGAAGCAACCGCAACCGATAGTTCCATCGGCTCTGGGCCTCCACCGCCCATGCCCTGGCGCGGGCGGCTGATTCTTGAGACGAAGTGTGAGCTTCGTCTGCCCGACTGCTGCTTGTTGACATGCTGTTGCGGCATGTCAAAAGCGAAGGGCTGTTGAGCCCTTCGGCTGTACCCAGCATGCGATGATGCTGATCGCATGCTGAACTCTTCACGGATGCTCATATCAATGGCATCCCTTAGAGTCTTTGGCGGGTGCCGGTAAAGACTCTGTTTGACGGGACCATCATTGAGTCCCTTCATGAAGCCAGTGACCTGCATAGCAGGGGGCACCGGCTGATACACAATATTTGACAGCAAATATTGCGTCTTCTGAGCGTAGACTTGAAGGCCAAGCTTACCTTGCCGGAGTTCCATGAACTCCTGCCGACTACTTAGCTCCATTTCTGGAGCTTCAAAGTTGAGGTTTAGCTCAGCTTTTCATTCCTTATAAGTAAGGAACGCAGAGTCATCAGTGGCTCTGCGACTCATCGCCCATGCCCTGGCTCTGCCGCCCAGACATGTTGTGGCGAAGTACGCCTGTTGACGTTCGTCAACAATATTTTGCGCAGAGATGGCATCTTCCACCTCTGCGAACCATCTACGAGGGGGCTCACCCCCTTCTCCGGTAAAGGGCGGTACTCGCGCCTTTACCACTTCAACGCTATGCGTTGCAGGTGCCGTCCGCGCTGCCTATTGCGCGGGCCGTGATGGTGTTTCGAGGTGGTTTCGCCTAAAGCGATGCACCGCCTCCATCGCTTCCTACGGGGTCTTATCCAGGAGGAAAGTAAGGATGTCGGTCCCCATGGACCGAACCATTTCTACCGTCGCGTCTTTATTACGCGACGTGAAGTGAGGGAAGTGTTCCGTCACCACTTCCAGCGTTCTCTTTCGCTCGGCAGGCGTCATGTCTCGCGACATGATGCCGAGTGGCTCTTAATCTTCGCTCCGCTAGTTAACTAGCGGAACGGAACTGTGGTCGTTAGGACGGACCACAAAGTGCTACCAGGTGTAACAGGACTGATCCTGTTACAGGCTTACACTGTGTTGTGCGAGGAAGCGCGCAATACGGGAGGGGTAGGATTAGTTGATGACAACTAATCCTATATTAAAAGCAAATAGAATATTCGCTTAAGCTTGAGAACGCAAAATTAAGAGTGTTTATTAAATGGGTGGTTAGCGGCTAACAGTATAGTAACTACCTAACTAATATAATAATATCAAGTATTGAACTAACTGTACTATTAGTTAACCTGCATGATTCGGTATTTATACCGAATCGACTTTTCCTTCGTAGATTATAATAACTTATAATCTATTATTTGAATTTCAGACAACGCGTCTGAAATTCAACTGAGATATTCTAACTTAAATATCAATTATGTAATGGCACCCCATTACACTAGTGCATGTGATGAATAAAATGCTTAACGCATTTCACACTTCAATCACCTCTGCACAAGCAATGTAGCCGATGCGTAAACGCACAGTCCGGCTAGCGCAAAGAGGAAGACTTTCGTTAAGCGGCGATACACCGCTACTTAGCCGATTAGCCCTAATGGAAGGGATTAGTGTGAGATTACTCTCTCGATCGGGGCCAGGATTCCCCCAGTTTCCCGTTAGCGTACGCTAACGCTTTAGCCTTAGGCTTCCCTTAGTAGGGAGTAGCTAGGGGAGGTACTCCCCCGCTACGACACTCACAGCACGCCCGACCGTTCCAGGTCTGTACGCCTAGCTGGATTAGTGTAATTTGGAAACTGATTTATTTAATATATAATGGGAATTACTATTTGCACGCCCCAAAATTGCTATTTGCACGCCCCCCGCCCATTTCTACATATCGATGTAACAATGCCCTTTTTATATTGTAAATAATGACCGTCGCCTTATCCTTCGAAAGTGACGATGGCTCGCGAGCTTGACGTTCCAATCACCCAGATCGAATCGTTTGTGGAAACCATGTGTGACGCACATGAACTTACGGAAGACCAGCGCTTTCTGTTACGTAAGAACCTACACGAGATTTTTGACATACTGGAATGATAAGGAACAAGACCTTGGGAGTAAGTAAATGGCACGCCCCGATTACCTACGTCGCATTTAGTTTAAGCGCTCGATAATCATTGAACCCGCGCCGCCACCACCGTTACAGATGGAAGCACATCCAATCGTAGCATCCTTTCCTTAAAATATGGGTGAGGTTGCCCACGATGCGGGTACCAGACATACTGATTGGATGGCCAATAGCGACGGCCCCACCATGCACATTCACACGGTCGTGCGGGATGTTCATGATCCGCATGTTCGCTAGAACCACAACAGAGAAGGCTTCGTTTATCTCATGATAGTTGTAATGGGGTGCCATTACATAATTGATATTCAAGTTAGAATATCACAGGTGAATTTCAGACGCGTTGTCTGAAATTCAAATAATAGATTATAAGTTATTATAATCTACGAAGGAAAAGTCGATTCGGTATAAATACCGAATCATGCAGGTTAACTAATAGTACAGTTAGTTTAATACTTGATATTATTATATTAGCTAGGTAATTACTATACTGTAAGCCGCTAACCACCCATTTAATAACACTCTTAATTTTGCGTTCTAAAGCTTAAGCGAATATTCTATTTGCTTTTAATATAGGATTAGTTGTCATCAACTAATCCTACCCCTCCCGTATTGCGCGCTTCCTCGCACAACACAGTGTAAGCCTGTAACAGGATCAGTCCTGTTACAATAGTTCACGTCACTTGCAGTCCCGCATGATTGAGTGCTAACGGCACGGCCTTGGAAGGTGCAATGGTAAACAGACGGGATCCTGTGCAGCATCCGCGGAGACTCGAATACGTGCAAGTGGATTGACGCCGAGTTCTCGCGATTTAGCTCCAGTCATGAGCACCATGGCCGCTGCACCATCATTCAAAGTCGACGCATTCGCAGCAGTGATCGTCCCATCTTTCTTAAGCGATGAGCGTAAGGTGGGAATTTTCTTTGGTTGGGTTTTAAACATTTCTTGATTAATCTCTTGATTGAAATAATAAGGCTTTGAACTTGTTCATTTTTACAACTTATATTTTTGAGTTACAACTAAGAATGTTAAAGTTATATATAATCCTTATTCCATTTTACAAAAATTAATTCACTTTTAGAATATTTTCATTTTTTATCCATTCAAGGATCAAGCGCAACATTTAAGTTTTAAGTTAATATTAATCTTCAATCTTAACTGCAGTTCTAGTTAATTTTTGTAAAATGGAACTTTAAGAGGATTCAAAATATATTCAGTGGCAGCCCTTTCAAAGGTCCAACCATAAAGCCAGCTAACAAACTAGCAGTAATTATCTTGAAACCATAGAAGAGAGAGATTCCGGCGACATCTTAGTAGAATTTACACAATCATTGGGACAGAGCCAAACTCGGAGGACTGATGGATTGGAAAACTCAATGCCTGAGCATTTATATCCATAATAAATAATTAAAGCAGCTCAAAACCAAACGTCTGCGCCACCATTTTCAGGTTTTTCAGTGCAATATCGGCCTGTTCTTGAGTCGTATGATAAAATCGACATAAAATGCCCTGTCCAGCTTTCGTGGTTGTTTTTTTTAGTGTTTTTCATAATATTCTAGGAAAAGAAGGCCTGATTAAACAATTAAGTGCTGACTTCGGTTAAGATTGAAGAACTGACTGACAAAAAAAATTCGGTCAGATACATCAAGTATCTGCGTCTTTTCTAGCTTGCTTTTGTAGAGAGATATCAAGGAGTAAATATGGAAAGCTTGGTAAAAATATCAACAAATTATCCCAATTGTTGTGAATTTACGAAAATTGTTTTCCTGATTCATTAGAGGAATAAGCGTCACCATTCGATGAATAACCAAGAAATACAAAAAAATCCATCTTTCTTTCATATCTTTAAGCTCATCTCTGGTGGCAGCCAGGGTATTCTTAAACGGGTCAGCATTAACTAATAAGATCAATAATTAGGTGCTTATGATTGAACTGAACCACCTTCGTGTTTGATTGCCTCTGCGACCAGATATCATACCACTTAATCCACACCCGGCAATAGTAATATTATTAGACAATCATTTTCCAATTTTATAAAACTATCAGCTTTTTCTTTTATTTGCCATTTAGTGCTATAGGAGGGTAAGATTAGAAAAAGGTCAATGCTTCAAACAGACTTATATATCCAAGCTTTCCAGATTTATTCCTTGATATCTCTCTATTGTCTTGTCATGCTTTAAGAATGCAAAAGTTAATTGGGCTCATAATTCCTGAATTTGAAGAAGAGATTTAATTCACTACCACGTCGTCCCTCGATAGTCACAGGTGTACTTTCCGGCTTGAAAAATACTCGTTCACTTGCCTCGACTGCACGACGATAACTTTCAATAGCAAAATCGTCTTGATCGTCTCTCGTAAACCCAAAGTCGGCTGCACATTTTTTCGCCGCACATACCCATATGCTGATTATTGTAAGGATCCCAGAGGCCGTCATGAATGACACCGTCTCAGTTTACGGAAACGGGGGGGGGGCAGTATACGCTGACCCCTCGTAAAGCAATATGCGAAAATCAAACTCGGCGCAATTTTCTATGAAGCAAAGGCTGGTGCTATTGGCAAAGGGCCTGGGCAACAAATCCCACTCATACATAAACGATAGTGCTTGTACAACCTTTCTCTACATTACTTGGCCTTCTTTTTTTCGCTGAAAGTTGCCTCGTCGCCAATTACTGATTCCAGAAGGTCAGCGAATTCTTCCTTCGCAAATTCCAAAAAGGCGACGGTCATTATTTACAATATAAAAACGGCATTGTTACATCGATGTGTAGAAACGGGCGGGGGGGGGGGGCGTTCAATAGCAGTTTTGGGGCGTGCAAATAGTAACTCCTTATACAATTAGCCTAAATTAATAACTAATGTAAACCCTATGCAATACTAAGTAGAACTCATTTAATTCGTACCTAGCCGAGAATGTAATGTACACCACCCTGTGTGCCAACACGTGGCAGGCTGCCACGCCTTCACCAAGGGCTCCCGCCCTGATTGGCTAAAACAACCAAAAGGTCCGAACCTATCGGACTGGCCAATACTTGTCCTTAACCGTTGTGTATTTACATACACCAACGTAACTGAATGTGAATCCGTTACATCCTCCCCCACCAAGACCATTTCCACGCAATAGTCGATTTTAGTTGGAGACCCCAACTGCCAGAACTCAGGCGCTAATGAACACCTCTATAGGTGGTGATCAATCTCCCCGAGAAGGGGATGTCATCTACTTGGAGGAGGGGGCCCTTGGGGATAGCTCCCCTAAGGATGACCGCTCTGAAGACACCGAACAGCGACGTCAGTAGCCTAATTCTTCCCCAACACGTGGGGAAAATGCGCTATCTCGCGCGCCACCATTGCCACCTTCGGATGACAAATCCGGGTCGCCGAAGGCGACCATCACGTCCAATAATTTGGACGAAGCTCAGTACCTTGATCGTGCCAAATCTGCACTATGGTATGCATCACACGCCCCCAAACGCACTTCACGGGCGGAATATCGTTTTGGGGGTCCTCGTAATCTCCAAAAGTGGGCTAAGAATGCGGTAAAGAGGGGTTTAGGCTTCTATACCCCCGGCCCTGCGGCTGAACAGCCGCGTCAAATCGAATGCCGGAAGAAACTCCGGGAAAAATTGCTCACGCAGAAGCAGTTCACTGCCGCCTTATACCGAGAGCGCATCGGGAAACAGGAGAAGGGTGTCTTTGTTGAGAACTTCCGCGAGGTTCCCTTCGTTCTCCTTCAAGTAGAGGATGCCGAAGAGGCAGAGCGCAAGTTCCGCGCTTGGGTGAAAGGGGAGAAACGTCTCCCTAACTTTACAGAGCTGTACAACAGCTATGCCGAACGTGACATTCGGCTGGAGAGTGCATTGTGTTTGGCGTTTGCCAAAGCCAAAGCGATGGAGCAATTACCTGCCCCTTATCGCATGCGCTATGCTAGCGCCTGTGCCCTCAATGTGGAGCCAGACCGCAGTGCAAGCTCCGCATCTGCCTCCGGCGAACTCCCAACTACTGGGAGTGAAGGGGCTTCTTCCGCCCCTTTGGTCGTCGAATCGCATCGAGATTGTACCGCTCGAATCGTCAACGACGTCTCGGCAATCCTGCCGCAGGGGAGTCTCGGACTCCCACCAACTCTGTGAGTGTGGATAACCCTTCCACTTCACCAGATACTGGGTTTCACCCCGGTGATGGCGTCGCACCATCATACGCTCAACATGGTAATGTGGAATACCCTCCGTATCGAGAACTGGAGGAGGAGGTCGCGCAATTGCGACGTGAGTTCCACGAGCGCTGTGATCGACACAGCCGTCCCATCCATGATGTGCAGGAGGGACTCCGCGACGAGGGGAGTGCGACTGACCGCATCGAGAAGCGGCTTGCCTCTCTTTAGTCTGTCGTTGCGGAGTTTCATAGTCGCATTTCGACCCTGTCGGCGCTATTCCTACCTGTTGTGCCTTTCGGCTATCTGCCTTCCCAACCTCCTCCAAGTGGGGACCCGCCTCCGGGTTCTGGTATGGCTTAAGCATGCTCACATAGAAGTTTGGATGCGTAAGCATCGCCTTAGAGATATACAAGGTATACGCCAAGCCCTTTCGGGATAGCACCTTGAAAGGCTCCACAAACCTGGGGCGCAGTTTTTCCGTAACACGTTAGAAACTGCATGTGTAGGAAGGTTTTTAGCGTTTAATAAAACACTTTCTCCCACTTTGTAAACCCTTTTGTTACGCCGCCCCTTGCGGTCAGCTTGCTCCTTCTGCTTGTCTTGGATTTCCGCCATGGCATCGCAGACGTGTCGTAAGACACTAAGGCGCGTCGATAAAAACTTATCGATGTGCTTTCGCACCGATACGGATTCCCCGATGCTGACATCGTGGAATCCCCCCCCTCAAGCCCTGGGCCACAAACGCGCGGCGTCAACGGAACCCTCGGATTCATTAATCTGTTCACGTAAAACGGGGTAAACCCCGTAGATGCATGGACCGAATTGTTTATAGCAAATTCGGCCATAGGAAGCATCTCACTCCAACCCTTCGGAGAATCCAGACATAAACACCGGAGAATATCCTCAAGAACGCGATTAACGCGTTCCGTCTGACCGCCCGTCTGAGGATGATCCGCTGTGGACATGAGGATCTTTGTGCCCATCACCTTAAACAACGCTCCCCAAAACTGCCCCGTAAAACGGGGGGCCCGATACGACACAACGGAATCGGGTAGACCATGCTGTCGAAAGACACGGTCTAGGAACACTTTTGCTGTTCCTTGTCCATCAACGGACTCTGGCACCGCCGCCAGGTGAGCCATCTTGCTCAAACGGTCTACAAAGACCAATATGCTGGTGTTCCCGGCCTTATCCTTCGGAAAACCGAAGATAAAATCCATGCTAATAGATTTCCAACACTCCGTTGGAACCAATAAGCTCGCCAAAGGCGCAGCTGAACTTGCAGAGGGTTTAACCCTCTGACACGTCTCACAGGTGCGTATATACGCACCGACCCACTTATACATATTGGGCCACCAATACAAAGCGCTTAAAGCGCTGTAGGGCTTATCCCGACCTAAATGACCCCCGGTAGGGGCGTCATGTGCCTCAAAGAGGACTCGATACTTCAGTTCCTCATCATGAGGAACTAACACCCGCGGAGTGTCCTCCGCGCTCGTGCTATAAAATAGCAGACCGTCACAATACCTGTAACGGTGTAAACGAGCTCTAGCTTGACTTGACAGGGTTGGCTCAGACGAGCCAAGCCCCTTTCCACCCAACGCGCTGATAAGCGCCGTACACTGTGGGTCTTTCTCATACGCCTGGCGTATGAGATCCACCACAGATGTGGTGACGAATGTCGCGTGAGCGAGCTCGTAATCGGGACGACGCGACAACGCGTCTGCAATCACGTTCTGCTTGCCAGGTTTTTACCTAACCTCAAAGTTGTACTCCGCAAAGAAGGATAGCCAACGGGCCATCCGTTGCGAGAGATGAGGCGACTTTGTTGTTGTCCGTAAGGACGCGTGGTCAGTATAAACCACGAACGGCTTAGAGCCGTGTAGGGGAAGCCTAAATTTGACAAGAGCATACTTCATTGCAAGTAGCTCCTTGTCATGAACGGGATAATTCCGTTCTGCAGCTTTAAGCTGCCTCGACTCAAACGCAATTACGCGTTCCCTTCCTGCATCGTCTGCTTGTAACAAAGCACATCCGATTGCGAAATCGGAGGCGTCGCAGACGACACTAAATGGTCTGGGATCAAGAACGGGAGCTTTTAACAAGCTCCCCTTTACCGCTTCAAAAGCGTTTTGGTGTTTGGTTTCCCAACACCAATCAACATCCTTCTTAAGAAGGTCGGTCAATGGCTTCGCCATTTCAACGTAGTTCTCGCTGTACTTGTGGAGATAGTTGTCTAATCCAAGCCACATCCGTAAATCTCTAAGATTTACAGGCGAAGGCCACTCCACAATGGCTTTCACCTTTGCGGGATCCGCCCGCACTCCATCCTTACCGATGAATCATCCGAGGAAAGGAATTTCCTCAGGACCAAAAATACATTTGGATGCGTTTGCATATAGTTGATGCTCTCGCATAAATTTGAGCATAGCTCGAAGGTGTATTAGGTGAGTCTGAACATCAGACTAGTCGCCTTCCGCGCGACTATGAACGAATATATCGTCGAAGTACGTCTGAGCGTACTTTCTATGAGGGCGGAAGAGTTGAGTCACCAAGCGATTAAAAGTCGCTGGTGCATTTGAAAGACCCTGTGGCATAACAAGCCACTCCCACCGCATGCCACTAGGCGTGCTAACCGCTGTAAGCGGAATATCGGACGCTCGCATGAGTACCTGATAATACCCGTCCACCAGATCTAAGGCACTGTACACCGTACAGCCCGCCATATTGTTCTGGAGGACATCTTTCCGAGGAATCGGAGTCTGAATGGGTACCGTAGCTGCATTCATCTTGTTGTACGCATGGACAATGCGCCACTTTCCATTCGGTTTACGAACACAAAAAGTGGGGGATGAATGGGGAGACTTGCTCTCCCGTACCATCCCTGCCTCTTCTTTCCCCTGGAAGAATTCGTCAATGATGTCGCATTGCTCCTTGGGGAGAGAATACTGCCTAGTGACGCAGTATTTGGTTCGAGGACCCAAATCAATTTCATGTCGGACTCCCCGATCCAGTGGTAGCCCCATCGGCGGGTTGTCACTAATGACATCTCCGAATTCCTTAAGTAAGGAATGATAAGGGTCTTCAGGATCCGCGAGGATCTTGAGACCGCTTCGGGCATTCAATGCCTATTTGGTTTGCACCAAAACTGACTCGTCCATCGTGGATGAGGAGTTCAACTCCTCTTCCGGACGCAATACGACAACCTCGTCGATTTCACCTGCTTTCACAGCAGTTTCAAATTTGTTGAAGGACATCTCCTCCAACGACAACAGTTCGCCTACCCCAGACAACCGTTCCAGGCTTACGCCTTCTGTGACAACACCTGTCACGCTATTCAGCATCCGATAGGACTGCTGACTACTAGCCTTGGGACTCTTCCCGGGACCCAGATGGGGGGAGTCAATTTCACCATCTAATGGAAGCGCCACGCGCCTATCCACAGAGGTCTCTACCTCTACCACCGGTGACTCGCCAGTCTCACCTATAACGGCGTAGTCGGAATCATTTCCGACGTACGAAAGAGACGAACTTCGGGTCTCTTCGCTTGGAAGCGCCTCGCGCTTAACCACAGGGGCCTCTACCCCTACCACTGGAGTCGTCTCATAGGAATCCACCTCTGCCACTGGCAACTCACCGGTCTCACCGTTAACGGCGTAGTCGGAATTTCCGACGTGCGAAAGAGACGAACTTCGGGTCTCTTCGCTTGGAAGCGCCTCGCGCTTAACCACAGGGGTCTCTACCCCTACCACTGGAGTACCTCATAGGAATCCACCTCTGCCACTGGCAACTAACCAGTCTCACCGTTAACGGCGTGGGGATTAACCGCCGAATCCCCCTCGTTAAGGAACTCTTCCTTAACGCCATTGGGAATGATCATTTCAGACATCCCAATCTCTGGCATCTCACGCCAGAATCGCTTTTGCGATCGAGCAAAGGTGGGTTCATGACTCGCCAATGCTTCACCCGACCGCGGGTGCGTTAAGACAATGGACTTAGCCTTCCAGTCTATCCATGGCTCGTGGAGTTCCAGCCACTTCATGCCGAGAATGATGTCATACCTCGAGTCCAAATCCAGGAATAGGCAACGTTCTAAGCTGTCGAAGTCTGCAAACTTCAGCTTAAGGTCAATCGAGACCTTGGGTACAGAAACATGTACGCCCGTCGCAAGACGGACCGTGACAACGTCACGAGAACGTGCCTCTAGGGCATCGGCATACAGACGACTCTTCTCCACAGAATCTCGTCTGACATAATTGTCAGACGCTCCAGAGTCTATCAAGACTCTCCAAGGCTTATCAAAGCCTTTCACGTCCGCAAGGACAACCAGCCAACCTGGCTGGTACACCAACTCGGTGCTGGAAAGCACCGTTTCCCTCGGGGCTTTGTGCTGTCGGCCCCTTCCTTGGGGGTTTAACAGCACTGAGGGATCCCCCAGTAGGGCGCCCCGCATCTACTGGGAGCTTGTATCGCAAACACCCGAATAAAAGCGATATAACAGAGTGATGGTAATGCCTGCACCGCAAACACAGGAATGATTGCGGAATGGTGGAGTGATGGTCACGCTTGTACCGCAAACACAGGAATGATTGCGGCATGGTGGAGTGATGGTCACGCTTGTACCGCGAAAACAGGAATGATAGCGGCATGCAGAGTGGTGGTCATGCTTGAAGCGCAAATACAGGAATGATTACATGTGAGTGATGGTCATGCTTGTACCGCAAAAAACAGGAATGATTGCGTCATGACAGAGTGATGGTCATGCTTGTATCCCAAACACCTGAATGATTGCGGCATGTCAGAGTGATGGTCATGTTTGTACCGCAAAAACAGAAATGATAGCGTCATGGCAGAGTGATGGTCATGCTTGTATCCCAAACACCAGAATGGTTACGGCATGTCAGAGTGATTGTCATGTTTGTAACGCAAAAACAGGAATGATAGCGTCATGGCAGAGTGATGGTCATGCTTGTACCGCAAAACAGGAATGTTTAAGGAATAGCAGAGTGATGGTAATGCTTGTTCCGCAAAAACAGAAGTGATTGTGTCATGGCATAGTGATGGTCATGCTTGTATCGCAAACACCAGAATGATTGCAGCATGTCAGAGAGATGGTCATGTTTGTACCGCAAAAACAGGAATGATAGCGGCATGGCAGAGTGATGGTCATGCTTGTATCGCAAAAACAGGAATGATAACGGCATGCAGAGTGATGGTCATGCTTGAAGCCCAAACACAGGAATGATTACATGCAGAGTGATGGTCATGATTGTACCGCAAAAACAGGAATGGTTGCGTCATGGCAGAGTGATGGTCATGCTTGTACCGCAAAAACAGGAATTATTGCGTCATGGCAGAGTGATGGTCATGCTTGTATCGCAAACACCAGAATGATTGCAGCATGTTAGAGTGATGGTCATGTTTGTACCGCAAAAACAGGAATGATAGCGGCAAGGCTGAGTGATGGTCATGCTTGTACCGCAAAAACAGGAATGATTGCGTCATGGCAGAGCAATGGTGATGCTTGTATCGCAAACACCAGAATGATTGTGGCATGTCAGAGTGATGGTCATGTTTGTACCGCAAAAACAGGAATGATAGCGGCATGGCAGAGTGATGGTCATGCTTGTTTCGCAAAATATGAATGATTGCGTCATGGCATAGTGATGGTCATGCTTGTATCGCAAACACCAGAATGATTGCGGCATGCAGAGTGATGGTCATGTTTGTACTGCAAAAACAGAAATGGTGGCGGCATGGCAGAGTGATGGTCATGCTTGTACCGTAAAACAGGAATGATTGCGTCATGGCATAGTGATGATCATGCTTGTGTCGCAAACACCAGAATGATTGCGGCATGTCATAGTGATGGTCATGTTTGTACCGCAAAAACAGGAATGATTGCGTCATGTAAGAGTGACGGTCATGCTTGTATCGCAAAGAAAGGAATGATTGCGTCATGGCAGAGGGATGGTCGTGCTTTTATCACAAGCACTTGATTGATTGCGGCATTGCAGAGTGATTGTCATGCTTGTATTGAAAACAAACAAATGATAGCGGCATGGTAGAGCAATGGTCATGCTTGTATCGCAAACACTGGAATGATTGCGGCATGCAGAGTGATGGTCATGCTTAAAGCGCAGACACAGGAATGATTGCGGCAAGGTGGAGTGATGGTCATGCTTGTGTGGTGACGTGGCTGGAGTCTATGTTTAAGTGTATACAAAAGTACCCATAAAGAGTGGTGCACGGTATTTTGGCCGGCCATGAAGCAAGTTTCCGGTATTGAATCCAGTGCTGAAGTAACCAAGAAGTAACAAGGTGAACAGGCGCATTAACTAGATATAGAACTTCTTAATACTTTAATTATAATTAAATTTCCCCCCTTTGTGAACAGTCGTCTTCCAACCAACCACATCTTTTAAACCTATACTAAAACTAAGTACATCCCAAGGAAACCTTTAAGCGAACGCGTGTTAAAGCGTGATAAAGATCCTTTGCGATTACCTAAGTTAAGGGAAAGCCTGAGTGTTACCAGGAAGTGTCCATTTTCAGTAATTTTGTACTAAGGTTCGGACGTAAGTACCAAGAACCTGGGAAGTCTAAGCAAGAGAGTTGTATTCTATCGCTTCCTTGTGTTGTTTTTCAGTGAAAACTTCGAAAATTTAAGTTCCTTCACGACAACTGGTGCCGCGACCCGGGACTTCACGTCGACTTAATACAATTCACACACAAAATGTCTTTAGTGTCTACTTTGGAAGATAAAGAGCTGGTCTTTACTTTACTGCACTCTCAGGATGACCCTAATAGAACATACACGTTCTCTGATGCCTGTGCAAGGATGGCACGGTATCAACGGCATGTATTGAAGTTACCTGGGGACTCACGTAGTTGGTTTTCACTATATGAGATTCGCAGGATGGCAAGAGCTTCCCCTAACTTTAAAGTTAAGGAAGACTATACTTCCATTGGAGGACTAAAAGAGTCAATTGAAGCTATAGAAACGCTGCTTCGAAATTGTGTCTATGAGTTTGTACGACGGGAAGAACTTGATAATGCATGTGACTTCAATCGGGATCGTACCGCAGAAGATATTGGTCTGATGGTGTCACTATTATTAGAGGAGAACCAGTGGGAAACATCCTTGATGGTGTACCGGAAAGAGGCTACTGACATCATCCCAACTTACTACATTGTGGCAGTCACCACTCACACACCGGTGAAAGAGTCAAAACCACCGGGCATGCAGGAGTTGTGTGATGACGATGAGTTGGAAGATGCTATGGATTGGAGTCCAAAGCATGGCCGTCGAGTAAGGAAGAAGTTGGAATTTTCCTCGGATGAGGACGAGATCATGTCACCACCACGATCAGTGTCACAACAGCAGGACCCAGTCGTGGCAAATTTAGTCCAATTGATGCAATATGTGCACTCAAGTTTGGAGCAGTTAGCGAAAATCACCGCATCTCTGTCATCTAGTCACGCCGGATACTACGAGAGGGAAGACTAGTGCATCATACCAAAGATCGGCGGTGCCAGAGAGGGTATATCCCAACCCGACGAAAGCATCAAGATATGGCATGTCAAGTGGAAGCCAAAACACGTGGACATCATCTGGTCAGCCTGTCACAGCCATTGTCCAGAACACAGAGATCAAGAAATTTGAAGGAAATAGACAAGACGCTGGGAGTGCAAGGGCTGGGTGACAATATTTTTTCATGTAGCAAAACATTTCACGTTGGGATGACGATCAACGGCTAGGGATGTTTTGTGGATAGCTTGACGAACACAGCGTCTTGGTGGTACGAACAATTGGCGGATACAGTGAAGTATTACTGGAATGAGGTGATAGATTTTTATTTCAACGGAAGTTGTGCGTGGACAAAGTGTCGCCTCGGGTCATGTTTTCAAAATTGACCCAGAAACAAGACGAGCCAGCAACTACCTATCTATACCGGCTAAATGCCGCGGCGTTACGCGCTGGAATGTTTTACCGAGATGTCTATAACGCCTCATTGTTGGAAGAGCACATCTAGCAATTCTTTGACACTATTCATGATCGTGTCATACAAATGCAATATCAGCATATGACTTTCAATAATATTGAAGAATTGGAAGGGTGCTGACAAAGCATGAGGCGCGTCTGAGAATACCAGGAAAGAAAGTGACTTCACGCAAGAGTGCCGAAGCGGTATATGAAGATGTACAACCTAGCGTACAGGTGATGGGCGGAGAAGTACATGCCATGCAGCGGTCACGCTATAATTATGACGACAGAGGTGCGCGAACGATTGCGCATAATAACAATGACGGGGGCGTGGTGTGTGAACATTGTAATCGAAGAGGACACGATGAAGACAAATGTTGGAAATTGCAGACGTGTGAGCATTGCAAAGCAGTCGGCCGGCCCTGATGTGAAGTATTGTCGGAAGTTCATCGAAGAGATGGCCGAGATGCGGAGCAAGTTGAAGTCCGGGGAACTAACCAAGGATCAAGTGGCCGCACCGTTAAATGACTAACCCCACAGTGCGTTGCGACCACTGTCGAGAGAAAGGGGGGGGGAATTGTCGATCGATGTGAAAGCAACACCGCGTTCACCCTTATGTGTAAAAGAAACCAATAAAAACGATACATTTTGCATGGAAAGATCACTCACTATGGACGAGGGTCAAGAAAAGAATAAATTACAAGAAAAAACGAAGAAACAAGTTACATTTGAAGAAAAAGAACAAGAGAAAAAGAATAAGTCAGCGACTAATGAAACAACAGATGTCTCGGCTTATGTCACGTTGGTGGACAAAGGAGAGGGAGAACGAGAAGGATGGCAACAGTTGACCAAGACAACACAGCCTCAACGCAAGTATATGTGAATGGAGCAATTGCCGATTTGGAATTGCCGTTAATGTTGGATTCTGGCGCGAACATTTCAGTATTGCATAACAATGTGGCTAAGATGTTATATATATCAGTCCGGATGTTTGATACCCCGACTAGTTTTTGTGGCGTAACAGAAAGTACCATTGGAACAATTGGTTTGGCCACTGTCAAGGTTCGGATGGGCCCATCTGTTATTTTTAACTGTGAGATGTGGGTGGCCAACATTGACTCACAAGATTTAGCGATACTTGGAACAGATTTCTTGGTGAAGGCGGGGGTAATTCTGAATATGAAAGACCAAATTTTTCATATTCCCAACGAAAATCCGCTACCGTTTATGACTCAAGAATATCGACTTTCCGAAGAATACGGGCAAGTACATTAGCGAATTATGGGGAGTGCTGGTATGACGATTAATTGGACCAGTGTACATGCGGTAAATGCGATACAGACGGTTGGGGATACCCCCCCCCCCGCTGTATATGTGATGGATGCTATAGACCCATTGAAGGTAGATCAGACAAAATTGGAAAGGGAGGTCTACCTGTATGAAGGGGTGGAGATGTCGGCTGAAGCTATGGAAGAACAGTTGGATCTAATACATGAAGTGGAACAAGGTCCGATAACGTCACCTGATATGGTTCACGCGGACATAGGAGAGCCAGGGATCCACCAAGGAGCAAGAATACCAATTACGGTCATTGTTATACAAGTATGCTGATGGATTCATAAGCTCTGGTAATGCGCTGCCGCCACCGCCCAAGGGTGTGGTATGTGATGTGGATGTTGGAGACAATTCGCCTATAGCCCAGAAAGCGCGCAAGGTACCAGCCCATCTCCTACCAAAGTTGTACGAGTTGATACGAGGCTTATTGCAAGCAGGATTAATTAAGTACTCGGAGTCA
>CM047591.1:3307975-3333103 GCA_026184515.1 Peronosclerospora sorghi
TGATACGAGGCTTATTGCAAGCAGGATTAATTAAGTACTCGGAGTCAGGTTGGGCATCACCAATCGTGATCGTGTTAAAGAAAAATAAAACAGTCATACGATTGTGCATTGATTATCGAGCTGTGAACCAAAAGACGAGACTGATAGTGTATACCATGCCTCTAATAGATGATTTGTTGGACAACTTTGAAGGGATTAAGTGGTTATGTTCAATGGATAACGCGAGTGGGTATTGGGCTAAACCTATGATGAAAACGGCTCGGTTAATTACCGCTTTCATTTTCCCGCTAGGACACTTTGAATGGCTTTGAATGCCAAGGGTTAAAGAATGCGCCGCAGATATATCAGCGTATAGTTGACAATGCCTTGTGGACAATATTCCGACGCTCACAACAGATGGGCGTGATGTGCAAGATCATGAACGAGGATACCACTATGTATATCGATGATGATGTCACATATGTTTTGGAGACGGACGTACCCTTATCACAAGATGTGTTTCATAATGGCCAAGTGGTGGAAAATGAGGAGCGACCTATCATTGGTAGGCGCTCATACATTGATGACATTACGTTTGGTGAGAATAGTTGGAATACGCTGTGTTTAATGTTTAATAACCTTTTGGAGTCGTTCAAGTATTGGATAATCACCATAAGCTTACCCAAGAGTGCATTTTGGAAGCACAGTGTAGAGTTTCTGAGTCATCGCATATCTTCAAAGGGAATTGAAGCGTCCCCGCGAAATTTAGAATAATTAGCAAGATGGCATTTCCACGGAAATTAAAAGGTTTCAGAGATTCACTGGCAGTCTGATATATTATCTAAGGTTTATCGACAACTTCGCGACGTTAGCGGCCTCGCTGTATGAATTTACGGACCTGCGATTAAGGGATGGTACTCAATTGGAACATGCTGAGAAGTCTTTTGCATTGTTGAAGGCTCGGCTTTGCATGCACCGTTGCTACGACATATAGAACGTGGAAAATTACTAAGTGTAATTTTATACACCAATACTTGGGCATTTGGAGCTACAGTGTCAAGAGCACGATGGGATCTTGCATCCAGTAAGATATGTCAGTAAAGTGTTCAAAGATGCGGAGACACGATATACAGGAGCTGAACAGAAGGTTCTGGCTTTGCTGAAAACGTTACATGACGCTAGTCATATTTTATTTGGAGAACATATAACAGTATACGCAAGGTAATCCACGATGCGATGGTTATTCACGTCTAAAAGTTTAACGGGAAAAGGAGTTTAATGGGCGGTAATGTTATCCCCATGCTCGTTAGAGATCATAAGAATGGACCATGAAGGTGTTGGCCTACCCGCATTATTGGCCACATCGATAGTGCCTGTGGAAAAAATGAATGAAGTAATAGAAGATATCGCTCCACTAAAGACACTGAAGGATACGCCAATTATTAGACCAATTCCAGGTTTCGTCGCCAAAGTACCGGATATGTCTTGTCGTTTGATGGTGCAGCACGAATGAAAAATGATCCTAAAGGCACTTCTGTCATGATAATATGGGAGTTACCCACCTGGGAGGTGATAGCGGCTGAATACGAAATTCAGGATAACCTCACTGTGAACGACACTGAATATCATGGGTTGATCGGTGTATTACAACTTGCGCAAGCACACCATATAAAACAGGCAATAGTGTGTGGGGATTCGAGATTGGTGATTGGACAAGTTAATGGAGATTTACGCTGTAACCATGCTTCGTTATTGGTCTGGCTACACAGAGTGCACTCGCTGGTTGAAACTTTTGAGGCAATTAGTTTAGTGCATGTGGCACGCAAGTATAACCAAGGAGCAGATTTCCTTACACAGTGCGCCATGAAAGAACAGCGATCAGGGAAGATTACAAGTGATCAACAAATGAAGTATCTGAAAATGTTGAATCGATTACCAGAGTTGTTATATGCCAATGCAGATGGTCCTCCAGAAAGGGATAAGAGTGAGGACTCCCCGGAGGCGATTGCTAAATCGTTTGACGACTTCAGAAGTAATGCAAGTAATGAGGCACAAGTGGATACCACTGAAATCTCTGTTTGGGAGGATGGTGGATATCGGTCACCACAAGTATTTGTAATCACTCGAAGTATGAGTAAGCCGAAGAAAGGACATCGTCAACACCTAGGAAGTGAGACCGTGGAACAAGGGGCGGACATAGAAGATGAGATGCACTCTGTAGAGGACGGTACCGTTGAATATAAACAAGGCCGAAAAGGTGCAGAAGAGGACCCCTATGAAACGGCGCCCACCATTAGACTTGAGCGAATGGCATCGGCTCAGAATGATGACGATTTGTGTGGAAAGGTTATAGCATATCTGAAAGGAGAAGATGACAAGATAAACTCCGCCAGCGAATGGAAAAGGGTATCTCAACACGCGATGATGTGTGTACTGGACAGTAAAAATATTCATTATTACATCGCTTGCACACGAAGTAGAACCGAAGATCAAGTGTGGCGATTGGTAGTACCAACCATATTACAAGAAGATGTGTTACATGCTACCATGTTGAGATTGGTAGTGGAGCGCATCAAGGGGTTGGAAAAAAGTCTATGAGCGGTTGAAGTCCAAGTATTATAGGAGAGGTATGTATGCCCATATTGAAAATTATGTTGCAGCGTGTGAAGATTGTGCCACGGCTAAAGGAAAGCCAAAATACCAGGGGCGCACTAGCGGTAATATTGTGGCGTCAAGACCTTTTCAGATTTGGTTATGGATTTTGCATTACCGCTGCCGCAGACCACTATGGGTCATGAAGCGCTATTGTGAATTATCTGTTTGTTTTCCGGATATGTGATCCTTATCCCAATGAACACCACTACAGCCCAGGATGTGGCAGAAGCGTATATGATGGGAGTTTACAAGAGATTTGGAGCGCAAGAAATGCTGAGACATGACCGAGAACCTAGGTTTATGAGTTCGGTGTTCAGGAGATTTAATCGAATGTTGAAGCAGAAACAGAGACCTACATTGGCATATCGACCACAGGAAAACGGTAAACAGGAGAGATCGTTGCAGACAGTGATCAAGGCAATAAAGTGCTATATAACGGATCCAGAACAAAGAGATTGGGATGAATATGTGGCGCCATTGGAGTTTGCGTTAAACACTTCAGTGGATTTACAACATCATCAAACTCCGTTCTACTTGGTACATGGATGGGAACCTCGAACTACGATGGAGGCGATGGTACCACCAAAAGATCAGTCTGTCGTGGAAGAGGATGCAATAGATTGGAGATTAGCCGTGTAAAAAAGGCACATGGAATCTCAAGCGCAGGCAGCCATCATTCGAGAGCAATTGGGTAAAGATATAGCCCAACGTCATAACGAGATGGTTAAGTCAAAGTTATGGTCGACTACAAAAACCACTTACCGCCCTGGAGAGTTAGTCTGGCTGTATCACGATTTGGTCAAGCCAGGGTTGGTAAGAAAGTTGGCTCACTTGTGGCATGGCCCATATGTGGTGGATGAACGGGTGAACGATATGGTGTATCGGTTGGTGATACCAACAACTGAGAGTCAGATATTCCCACTAGTACATATTGCTAGGCTGAAGCCCTACATCAGCAAAATGAGAAGGCCCCGTGAAAAGATTCAGACTAAGGATGCGTTGTAGTTAGATGAAGCATTACTTCCGGAAGATTCCTGGTATGAACCCGGCAGAGACTATGAATGGGAAGTGGAGCGTATAGTGGATTGTCGAGTGAAACAGCGGACAAGAAACGGGCTTCGGATGAAATAATACCTTATCAAGTAGAAGGATACCGATGAGATGACGTGGGAGTCCGAAGACAACCTTTCGTGTACCACTTTTGTATGAGTTTGATGCGCAGCGAGCTTGGGAGAATCGGCATTACGCAGCCCAGACGGCAGAAGAGGACATAACTGAAGGGAAAGTGTAGAAGCCTCAACAGAGGAGAAGAGCGAAGAAGAAATGCGACGAAAAGATAAAAAGGAGATAACAAGAAATCGAAACAAACAAGAAAAAGAAGCCCCAGAAGATGTAGCACATCCCTATCACGGACCCATGTTGGTTGTGATGAGTAGAATGCGGACCCGAGTTGGTTGCATTAAGGAAAATCAGAAGAGACAAACACAAACAAAATATAAAAGAAAGACGCATGTTCGAACAAACTTGGAAGATGTTGGAATTTGTGGATAAATTACGTGACTAGCTATGTTGAATGGAGCTATATAGCTAAATAATGAAAATGATATAGAAAGTGAGCCCATACTGGCTCAATGACTTGATGATGTGATGTGGAGATGATACAAAGAGATGCCCATCAAATCCCAAGAGGTGAAAAACCTGTACATCTCACACAAAACAATACAAAGTAATGACAAACCAGCTCAGGATCCTACGAAGAGATACCTCACGAGGTCCTAAGGGTGCAAAACTGTACGGCGGAAACAAGATGATACGAAGAGATACCTATCACGGTCCAAAAGGTGAAAAACCTGTCCATCTAACATAAAACAAGACAAAGTAATGACAAACCAGCGCAAGATCGTACGAAGAGATACCTCACGAGGTCTTAAGGGTGCAAAACCTGTACGGCGGCAACAATATGATACGAAGAGATACCTATAACGGTCCAAAAGGTGAAAAACCTGTACATCTAACACAACATGATATGATAATACCTGTGCGTAGACGAACCCCGTACGAAGCGATACCCAATGAGGTCCAACAGGTGCAAAACCTGTACGGAGAGGCACAAGATGCGAATAAAAAACAAGCGAGCCACAGGGGCAGTAAACCTGAGTGTCGATGGCGGCTATGCGAAGAGACACCTAGTTGGGGTGTTAGCGGTGCGAAACCTGCATAGCAACCACGAAAGACACAGAAGAAAAAATGACTGAGCTCAAGAAGTAACAGCAGAGCCTCAGTATGATGGGTCAGGAGTCGAATGTATGAACGTGCCCTCAGAAGTGTAACGAAGCGAGTGAACCACCTGTTACACGGAGAAAGGTGATACATATCAAGGGAAGAAGAAAAGTTTAAAATTCTATGGTTGGAAGGGCACTCACCGGATGGAGCCATACATGACAAGTTGTTGGAGGTCGGAGTACACGTGTGGAAGTTTGAGGACGCGCGGAGCACATGTGGAGGCTGAGCATGGCATACCTGATTTTGGATCAAATTATAACGGGATTTTCGAGTGGAGTTTTCGGCCAATCATGTGATGCCTGACCGCTCACGACATGACCGTTCACGACAGTCATGGAAAAGTACGCAGGTATATGTCTGTACACAAGTGGAATTTTGGACCAATCACGTGATATTTGACCGTTCACGACATGACCGTTCACGACAGGCCTGGATAAGTACACAGTCCCTGATAAGTACGCAGATGACCGTTCACGACAGTCCTGGATAAGTACGCAGGTATATGTCTGTATAAAAGTGTAATTTTGGACCAATCACGTGATATTTGACCGTTCACGACATGACCGTTCACGACATGACCGTTCACGACAGTCCTGGATAAGTACGCAGGTATATGTCTGTACACAAGTGGAATTTTGGACCAATCACGTGATATTTGACCGTTCACGACAGGCCTGGATAAGTACGCAGGTATATGTTTGTACACAAGGGGAATATTGGACCAATCACGTGATACCTGACCGTTCACGACATGACCGTTCACGACAGTTAAGTACGCGGAAATGTGATTGTTCACGATAGACCGTTCACGACAGTAAATCTCAGAGTGTGATTGGCCTAAAAGGTTGGTATTATAAACGAATCCCAGTTTTTGACTCGATAAAGTGCCGAAGATTCGCTTACGACTGGAGCGTTCGCGACAGCCAACGTCACGGATTTGATCAAGGAAACGCATAATAGAAGTCTATACTATACCAGTGCTGGGCTAACTCAGTGGAACACTAGTCTCGAAGGAGTTAACGTTTGGAGAGCCATCAAACGAGTCAATTGGAACGACATAAGATGGATAACGTGGACGCGATACGAACATTGTTGATCCTGAGAACGTCAGGAGGCCCATCCAGTGGAATAGAACACAGCGAGGATGGTGCCAACATCTCAGGGGGTTCCCCTCGTAGTACATCCGAACCGCAACCTATGATTGAGCAAAAGTCTTCCCATACATGCCCTCCTAAATGGACCAAGAATGAGAAGGAAGAGTTGGTACGTATAGAATGTGAGAGTGAGGATCAGACGAAGCCAGTTTCCGAGATAAACGACTTATACAATCAACGGTGTCAATTAAACGGATGGACCAAGAGAACCGAAGCTAGTGTCGATATTATGCTAAGGCGATTGGGATCTAAACGAAAACGGTATAATGAGTGGACTGAGGAAGAGGTGAAGCGGTTGACAAGTGTAGTGGAACAAAAGGCCATGACCACTCACATAGCTGAGCTGAATCCGGTGCAATTCCCACAAGCTAAGAAAATACGCACCAAAACATCTGTACAAAGAAAAATACAAGCCTTGCGCCAGGAGAATAAGGGCAAATCCCGGGTATTATCAGATGGAAATGATATCCAAGGTGAATGCAGAAAAGGTGGCAGGAGAAGGACCCCACAAGAGGATCTCATATTGGAAGAGGCGATCGAACGTGGGTAAATGGGAGTGAACTTAGTTGCTAAGAAGTTACATGATGCATTAAACACGGGCAGATTCAAGTATACGCCGAGAACGGATCAGACAGAGACTCCGTTGATTAAAATGTAGAGTACAGAGTGTCGGGCATGACTTATAAGGCCAGGTCCTCAGTTGGAACAGGTAATTTCTGTGAACGTAGAGGAAGAGCAAAGTATTATGGATTATGTGATACCAGGGAGCCCAAGTTCACCATCCGGAGTTGAAGGGGAGTCAGAAAATGCGGAAAATGTTGTGCTGACTCAACTTGAACTACAGAGAATGTCGGCTGAAGATGTCAATATGTACAAAGATGTGGAGCTTGATGGTACAGTGCAAGAAGTAAAATAGACAAACTCCGGTGAAATCTTCGAACGGCATAAAATTGTGGATGAAAAAAGATTGGAGCCAGAATAAAGCAAAGGAAAATTTGACAGCACCCTAAACGATGATGGAGAATCAAGACGAGACATCTCCACGGCCATAGATTTAATAGACTCGACGGAAGCTTCAAATGTAAGTCTTTGTAAAAATAATGAAGAAAAGCCCGTGAACAAAGAAGATGAGCTATCGTATAGACGAGATTTCGGTGTGACAGAAGAGGAAAGTAAGTGCATCTCGGAAGATATAGACCTGCATACAAGCACAGTGCAAACCCATGAGGAGATGTGTGGGGAAGTTCTGAACAACCTTAATCCCACATCAACAGGAGTGGAAAAGGAGTCAGAAAATGCGAAAGTTGTTGTGCTGACTCAACTTGAACTGCAAAGTATGTCGGCCGAAGATGTGAATATGTGCAAAGATGTGTAGCTTGACGGTACAGTACAAGAAGTAAAAAAGACAAACTCCGTTGAAATCTTCGAACGGCAGAAAAAAAACGGTGAATGAAAGAACATTGGAGCCAGCAGTAAGCGAAGGACAATTCGACAACACTCTAAGCGATGATGTAAAATCAAAACGAGACACCTCCGTGGCCATAGATTTAACAGAATCGACGGAAGATTCAAATTCGAGTCTTCATGAAGATAATGAAGAAAAGCCAGTAACCAAAGAAGATGAGCTGCCGATAGACAAGATTTCAGTGTTCCAGAGGAGGAAAATAAGTGAATCTTGGAAGATATAGACCTCCCTACAAGCACAATGCAGAACTATGATGAGATGTGTGGGGAAGTTATGAACAATCTTACTCCTATGTCTGATACGAATGCAGAGACGCTCAAGACGGTTATGCAGAGGAAAGAGGAATATCGAAGCTATACTTTTAGGGAAGTTCTGCTCACAGCAGAGTGTCGAGAGTTAGCGTGGCGTAGTATATGTAAGCAAGGCTCAACGGCAAGGCGAGTGATAACGCGTATATCGGAAACTGAAAGGAATTGGTGTCAGGATGTTGAAAAGAGCACCATCAGCCCAGGAGCTATCATTAGTGAAAGCCAATCGTAGGATTTACAAAAAGAAATTGGTATAAGACGACAAATCAAATCGATCATCCCGGAGGATGCAAAGAGTGTATTGTTTTCTGTCACGTTATTATTACGAGATTCAGAGTCTCTAGTGGTTTTTCTGCGCGAATGTTGGGGTGGTGGTTATGGACCTTGCAGGGATAACCTGTGTAGTCTAAAGTATGATGTGACCATACCACAATTTCACTACCAAGGAAGCTGCAGACATTGGCTATATACAAAGTATCGGGAGGTTTATGTGGATGATTTTGTGTCAGTAAATGATTACCTCCTTACCATGTGCCTAGTGACACATCTGGATGCATTTTGGGCCACTGAACCTGATCAATACGGATGGACAACGGATGCGGTTGAGTCAACCATTAAGCTTCGTGTGTTATCGTATGGTGTTGGGCAGTGTTTACCCAAACGATGGAACACTTACAACAATGATGGTGGTACAATTCATTTCATGCCATTGATGAGAGGGGTAATATACCTGCAAGTAGCCGGAAATGATATGAAGGAACATTTAAATACGAGTACAGAAGATTTACAAAGGTGGGATTATGGACAACTATGTGTTACACGAGGTAACAAACTGGAACTTTTAGGCTGGGGGATAATATGTTCTGTAGGATTCAGACATGTCATTCTAACCACCGCCATGGGAGGACGCATCCAGGAGAACATACATAAGTTACGATGGTTACCCAAATCCAACATTATGAACTACATCAGAAGGTTTGTAGTGGTAGATAGGCTTGGCTGACTATAGATTTACCACCGGAGATATTGAATCTGATGATTCGAAGAGAAACCGTTCAGTCTCTGAGAAATTCATCGGTAATGGCCAAAGCGGAACGAACAGCGGTATATAAAACATTTCAGCGCAGATTGGATAGGGATCAAATGAAAGTGATACGTGCAGCAATAGAGACGAAAGGGATAGTGTTGGCTCGTGGTCCATATGGATGTGGGAGGACCTCTACTATTACGGCTGTTGTACTGTCCCTACTAGCAGTTTTTCCCCTATATCGGATTGCCATCGTGTCCGAAACCAATGCAGCTATTGATGAAGATCGGAAAAGTTTGATGGATTCAAATCAGTTAAATGATCATGATATAGTTCGGTTGGGAGAAATAAAGGGTACCATGTTAGCGTCAGATGCTGAAAAGTACCGACGAAGGTTTCTCTCGGAGATACTACGACGCGAGCGGCAAGCATTGGAAGGGTGTGTGAATCGGAAAGAAATATCTCCCAGATTGAAGTTAAAAGAGAGAGACACGTTAGATAGCGCACGTGTGATTGTTGCCACTTTGGCTCAATTGGGCCGACCAGATTACTCGAATGTGCTCTATGACGTGATTATCAATGATGAAGGTGCACAAACAGCAGAAGTGGCATTACTGAAAGCCATTAGGCCTGGGGTACAAGTGGTTATATCAGTGGGAGATCCGTACCAACTTTTTGCATACTCCCCTATAGATGAAATAATGAAACATCGATTTCGTAATGACGTACGTCGACACAAGATTACGTGGGGGTTGATACATTCCATGGAACGTTGCCGAGCGATGAGAAAAATATCAACTGCATTCCCTGGAGTACTATGACGGCAGAATTTAGGAGCCACCCTATGATCGCGAGACTGTTACAAAGGTTTTATCCCTATGCTATTCGAGACCGAGAATATATGTCACAAAACTATTTGGAGTCAATGCATCTGAAGAATATGGAAATCGTTGCTTGGGCTCTGCCAGATGATCGTTACCCTTCTAGGGTAGTAAAAGTTATGGGGAAACAGCGTGCCGTGTGGGTTACTTCTCAAGAATGGTTTGAGGAACGTGAGCGCACAGAGTACAAGCACAGAAATGTCATTGAATTGGCAATAGTGGTGCAGTTATTGGATAAGATACGGTCGGTTTTGCGGGTTGAGTCACGACGGTCGGGTACGGTTGTACAAAAGTCAGTTTTGATAATTTCACCATATCAAGACCAAGTCTCGGCTATGAGGAGAGATTTGCGATATTTGAATGGAGTGTATGAGGATCATTTGGATATCGAAGTGGCAACTACTGATTCTAGTCAAGGCAGAGAAGCAGAAATTACTATTGTTACGATGGTGCGTTCGCATACTATAGGATTTATGGAACGGAACCCTTCGAGATCGTTGGTATCACTCAGCAGATCACGTGATTACCTATTCATTGTGGCTGCTCGATATGTGTTCAAGCAATATATCTATTGGGATCGGATGATGGAAGTGTGCAGGAGATATGATATCCTTGTTTTGTCTCTACTATGACGGACAATGAAGCACGTCAATATTTGAAGTGGAATTAGCTAAACATTGGTATTGATATGAGATATAAATGGATTGCTTGCTTTTGCTCGCATACGCTGAAGCTGCGCAAGGGGCGGTTGTGGTGAAGTGGCTGGAGTCTATGTTTAAGTGTATACAAAAGTACCCATAAAGAGTGCACGGTATTTTGGCCGTCCATGAAGCAAGTTTTCGGTATTGAAGCCAGTGCTGAAGTAACCAAGAAGTAACAAGGCGAACAGGCACTTGAAGTAGATATATGACTTCTTAATACTTTAATTATAATCAAATTTCCCCCCTTTGTGAACAGTCGTCTTCCAACCAACCAAATCTTTCAAACCTATACTAAAACTAAGTACATCCCAAGGAAACCTTTAAGCGAACGCGTGTTAAAGCGTGATAAAGATCCTTTGCGATTACCTAAGTTAAGGGAAAGCCTGAGTGTTACCAGGAAGTGTCCATTTTCAGTAATTTTGTATTAAGGTTCGGACGTAAGTACCAAGAACCTTGGAAGTCTAAGCAAGAGAGGTGTATTCTATCACTTCCTTGTGTTGTTTTTCAGTGGAAACCTCGAAAATTTAAGCTCCTTCACAACACTTGTACCGCAAAAACAGGAATGATTGCGGCATGGCAGAGCGATAGTCATGCTTGTATCGCAAAAACAGGAATGATTAAGGCATAGGAGAGTGATGGTCATGCTTGTAGCGCAACAATCCGAATGATAGCGGCATGGTACAGTTGTGCTCACGCTCGTACCTCAAAAACAGGAATAATAGCGTCGTGCAGAGTTATGGTCATGCTTGAAGCGCAAACCCAGGAATGATTACATGTAGAGTGATGGTCATGCTTTTATCGCCTAAACAAGAATGATTACGTCATGGAAGAGTGATGGTCATTGAATCGCAAACACCAGAATGATTGCGGCATGTCAGTGGGATGGTCATGTTTGGACTGCAAAAACAGGAATGATTGCGTCATGGCATAGTGATGGTCATTCTTGTACCGAAACATTAGAATGATTGCGTCATGGCAAAGCGATGGTCATGCTTGTATCGCAAACGACAGAATGATTGCAGCATGGTGGAGTGATGGTCATGCTTGAACCGCAAAAACAGGAATGATAGCGGCATGCAGAGTGATGGTGATGCTTGAAGCGCAAACACAGTAATGACTACATGTAGAGTGATGGTCATGGTTGTACCGCAAAAACAGGAATGATTTCGTGATGGAAGGGTGATGGTTATGCTTTTACCGCAAAAACAGGAATGATTGCGCCATGGCAGAGTGACGTTTATGCCTGTATCGCAAACACCCGAATGTTTGCGGCATGTCAGAGGGATGGACATGCTTGTACCGAAAAAAAGGAATGATTGCGGCATGTCAGAAGGATGTTCTTGCTCGTACCGAAAATAGGAATGATTGCGGCATGAAAGAGGGATGGTCATGCTTGTATTGCAAGCACCCGAATGATAGCGGCAAGGAATACTGATGGTCATTATGCACCGCAAACACAGGAATGATTGCGGCATGGCAGTGTTATGGTCATGCGTGTATGGCAATCACCAGAATGATTGCGGGATGTCGAAGGGATGGTCATGCTTGTACCGCAAAACAGGAATGATTGCGTCACGGCAGAGTGATGGTAATGCTTGTAAAGCAAACACCCGAATGATTGCGTCATGTAAGAGTGATGGCCATGCTTGTATCGCAAACACCAGAATGATTGCGGCATGTCAGAGGGATGGTCTGCTTGTAGCGCAAAAACAGGAATGATGGCGGCATGGCAGAGGGATATTAATGTTTGTATCGCAAACAACACTGTGGAGAAGCGTGCCCAAAATTTGGCACACTTCTGGTCAAGTTTTGTCAAGGCATTTGGTCTAATTTCGGATTGATTTAAACAAGGGGGGGGGGGGCTTTTCAGCCTATCAGACTCAAGAAGTGTCAAGAACGCAAGTTTTGGTGAGTCACCCGACTTTGGGTATTTTACATATTTTTGTGGGGGTACATTTAGGGACTGTAGGGTAGTAGTATTTTAGTTGTGGTTTTACCTTTTAGGACAGAGATTATACTTTTAAGTAAGGAAATCTTTTAGCTTTCGGATAAGTGGCTGAAACCTCTTCTGGTCTTGGTTCACACCACAGCTAGGGGTCGCCGTTCTTCCCTTTTCGTACACTAGTCTCCTCCGCCGCCGCGGAGTGTTTGGGGGCAGAGGGTCGAATTATCCCCTCTCGCCCATTATACCCGGTCTGGACGCGCCGCACGCGCACTTTGGCCCACCGGAAGTCCCTCGACGGGAGTACGATTTGGCGATCTCAACACCTCAACTCAAGTACGTTTGGAACGTGCTATTTACTGGATTGGTCTTGGCGTGGAGATATCGTTTTTTTGTGGAGTTTCACGAGCATATTGGGTCTTTACGCGGACATATTGGCTTGTTTTAATATTGGTTGGAAACTAGACCGGTTTTGGTCTTATTTCGTATTGATCAGGGGCTAGACCGGAACGGTCGGTCTACCCTCTATTATTTCGTATTGGTCAGGTCTTGATCGTTTGGACGATCGACCTATTGGAAGTTATCTCTTGGAAGTGTTTTTGGTATGTTTGTGTCTGTGGTGAAGAGTTCCGCCCCAGAGATACCTACCCAGATCGGTCTTCTATATTCAAGACCGCTTCGATCCAATCTGCGATCCCGATCCACCGAGTGTGTAACTAGCCCATTCCATCGGTTACACAAGGTGAGATGGACACTAAACAATCGGACCAAGTGGGTTCTGATGACGACCGGTCGTCGGCTTGCAGCGGACGATTGGACCAGATCTCGAGTGGTGGTCCGCGGAGTACCCCCTCCGAAAGTTGGAAGGCTGGGAGCGATGGTGGTAGTCAGGTTATCGATGCCAATGTTTTCGATTTCGAACTTGACTCCACCACAATGGTGCGTGTGTTCGGATCACTTGGTGATCGTGGATATCACCGTGCTGATATTCCATCAAAAATTGGATTCGAAGATTTGAATGATTTGAATATGGAGTCGTTCTGGAGAGGACGTAAGGAAAGGCTATCGCCTTACGTTCTCGTTGTTGATAAAGATGGAGTTGTACGATCTGGCCAAGCGGAGGACCAGATCGGGATTAATAAGTTTTTTCCTCCCCAAAAGGCTCCCACCGGAGCCGATCGGGACTATAGACGGTCTTGCTATAGTTCCGGAAACCTTGGTCCTGATCCTATGTGTATGAATGAAAAAAATGATGGAAAACTAAAAGATGAAAATTACTTGGAGGCTGACTGGAACGATCCGGTCTACCTCCCTAAAGTCCCCAAGGTACCTAAGGTGCCCAGAAAAGGGCTGGGAATGCCACCCGACGAAGACGACTTCGAAGAAAAGTCGAAGGTCGGGGATGAGGCTATCACAGAACAAGACCTGGACAAGATGTATTATGTTTTTGAATTGAAGCGATTTGTTCTACAAAACCAGGTCTTTCGGGTGTTGGACCTCCATATCCCCGACCGTCTTCTCGGTCTCACTACCGAGCCGATCCAGAGTGATCGACCATTACTGCTCGTCAAGAATTTGGTGGCGATGTTGGCGGAGGTTGGCATTAAAATGCAGAACCCCGCCGGTGTCAATAAATTGTTTGAATTTGATGTTTGGAAACTGGAGGCGTCGATGTCGGACCTCCACGACCGTTTGGTGCCACTGGTGAGGGCGGTTCACCGCCCAACTCCTACCACGGCAATGAAGGTCGCCGAAGCCTCCACAGAGCTTGTTGACATTGGTTCCGATGATGAATCTATCTACCAGTCTCCACCGGCTTCTAACAGCTCGTCAGAGTTGGAGACCGGTGTCGAGCGGATGACCATGAGGGTGGACCATGCCCGGTCTGAACAAAAAAGTGACATGCGGCAGCAAGGGGTTGTTTGCCAGTAGGGGATCCAGCAAGCCCCACAGGCCTCAGTTCCGCAAAAGGAGGGTATCAACACGTTGCCCATGACGCCAGCCAACGTCCAAGCCATGTTTGAGACGATGATGCAACGTTTCATGGAAGAACGGGTTAGATCACCTATGCGCCCACATGTCCAAGACCGGTCTACCTGTCAAGGTGTCAATGTTTGCAAAGATTTGGATATGGAATCGGTAACATCTATGGATAAGCCTATTAGAAGTGATAAACCAACCGGCAAGGGAAGGCGCAAGCCGCAACCGGCAAGACCGCGTAGACCAAGCAAGACAGGTGACTGTGATATGGAGTCGGTCGGCGGTCTTGACGACCATGGTGGGTCAGATGGTACAGGCGCAGGCAAGGTGCGCAAGGCTAACCTAGCCTCCACTACTGCCTACGACTTTAGATCTGCTGCGATTCCGCGCATCCGTATGGCCGCGACGACCGACCTCAAGGAATTCACCGGCAAGGATACTGATGAAGACCAGGCCCGGTCTTGGTTCAGTCGGGTCAAGTTTGCGTTCCTGCGAGACCAGACCCCAAAAAGCGAACGTTGTTTAATCTTCCGGGATTTGTTAAAAGGACCGGCTGTGAACTGGATTCAACAGTTGGGTCGGGGCGTCCAGTCTGACTGGGACCTGTTATGTGCGGAGTTTGAAGGTCAATATTGTAACTCCGGATTTTCAAGCGCCCTTAAGTACCACCATATGCAGAAGCGGGCCGACGAAACACCGATCGAGTATTTGCATCGGTTGAACGTGGCTGAACTTCGCGCCGGCATAACAATCAAAGAGAATAACCCGCCGAACGGTGCCGCCTTAGAACATGTGGGTCACTATATTAGTACCCTTGACGATCAAGAACTGGCGGACCAGCTTACTCTACTGCGTCTTAAGGATGCGGGCGAAGTCGAACAGACCCTGCGGACGTTACAACAGTCGCGTAGTATGAGAGCGAAGACCGCTGGTGGATCAGGTCGCTATCGTTCCAGGACCCAGACCGATCAGGTCAAGAGACCTTGGACCAGACCGACCCGAGCGGTCAAGGCGATTGTAGCTGATGACAGACGGGGTCAGAAGGGGAAAGTGGAAGTCCATCCAGCCAGGAGTCATCGGATGAAGACCAGTATCGTTACGTCTATGTTGCGGGACCTGCCCCGAAGACCAAGTCGAAGTCCGACCAGGTGGACCGGAAGGGAAGGAACGGAAGCAAGTCCGATCCAGACCGACCTCGTCAGAAGTGCTCCCACTGTGGGTCGAGCAAACATGATGGTCCAAACTGCTGGAAGAAGATGGTGTGCAAGAAGTGCGAGAGACGCGGCCACCCGACGGACCACTGCCTCTTCGTACGCAAGTCATGTGGAGATATCCACGAGGCCGGCCACTGCAAGATTGAAGAATTTTTTAACATGATGCGCAAGTGGTACGTGCCGGACAAGCACGCGGGGATGCTGCCGCCGGACGCAGAAAAGATGTTAAACTAGAACGCTCGCCAGGTTGGAATCTGGATCGAGCCGAGCGTTCTACGGTTCACATCTATTCATATGTCGGCAAGGAGGATAAGACCGACAATACACGTTCTATTCCAAATTGCGTCGACCGAGACCATCCGGTCTACAGTCTGAAGACCGATGAGTACTCCCGGACTAAGGTGGTTATGCAGTTGGACTTGCTGCCTGGAGAATCCCGCGGATACTGGAAGTATCACGCGCCTGATAAATGGTTCAAGCAGGCGAAAGCCTGTGGCAAGATTAATAACCAGAAGCCGACGATGTTGTTCGACTCTGGAGCTGAAGTATCGATAATCGACTCCGCCTTTGCTCGTAAGGTCGGATGTCGTATAGACGATACCCCGAGACAAGAATGCGTCGGAATCGGCGAAAACTCTTATATGACCGAAGGAAGAACGCGTGTGAAAATTACTTTGTCGGGATCGCTGGTCTACTTTTTCAGCGCTTGGGTTGGCAAGTTGGCTGGTCAAGACGCTTTACTAGGAATGGATTTCATGGTCCCAGCTGGTATTCGCCTAGACCTGTCACATGGAGTGCTTACGCTCCCGGATGAGGTCCAGTTCCAGTTGGCTGGTCGAAGACCTCTGTATGGTTCGTATACCGATCTGGTCCGGTGGGACCAAGACCTCACTATCCCAGTTGGTCGGTCTGCCGATACCCCGGTTGAGAAAGGTTTTCGTTCGAGGAAGTTGTGGTTGACCAGGGGCGATCGGTGGGTCTCGACCTTCATAAAGAGTGCTGGTCGACGTGATTTTGTCCGTGTTACCAATATCGGTGACAAGCCGCTGACACTGGACAATAACACTATTGTCGGCATGTGGTTAGCAGAAGGGAAGGTACCAAGGAAGATGGGGTTCGTATCGATTGGGTCGAGGCGGTATGTCGAGTGGCAAAACCTGGCGTACCAATCGACCACCGATCTTATCAGCGATGATGGGTCGGTGGAAGAGGATACCTCACCTTTAGTGGAAAGACCAAGTTATGTCACCCCAAAAAAGATGTTGGACCGAAGAAAGGCTCCGCAGTTTAGGAACGGTGGACCATCAAGTAGACGAGTCGAGGCTAGTCAACGTGGTGTCAGCACAAGACCAGGCGACAGCGGAGCAAGAAACGGAAGAAGGGGAACATGAAGTTGCTAGGTCGGACCATGACGGTATTCCTAATCAGACCGATATCAGTGAAGGACAGCCCGTCTATCAAGACCAGGGGCGTTCAGCTGGTCCAGATGGTCTAGGTGATATCACCCCAGAAGATGAACAAGTCTGTATACATGAAGGCGGGGAACAGTACATTCAGGATCTGGAAAGCCAAATGGCAGTCCTCCCTGAAGTTTCTGACGACTCTCCCGAAGTTACAATGGATGATTTACAAGTGGGTGATCAAGACCTTAACAGTCCAGACCAGATCGAGCAGTTGAAGAATATCATATGGAAGAAAAGACATCTGCTGATCGGAAAGGACAATGCCTTACCACCTGAATCCCGTGGTGCGATTTGCGATATTGACGTTGGAGATGCCAAGCCGATTGCTCAGCGATGTCGACGCGTGGCGCCACAGTACCGGGAAAAGCTTTCTGATCTTATCAAAGGACTGTTGGCTACCAAGATTATTAGACCGTCGACTTCGCCATGGGCCTCGCCGATCGTAATTGTTATCAAGAAGAACGGCGTCGACATTAGGTTGTGCATCGACTATCGGCTGGTAAATCGGTTAACTAAACTTATGTTGTACCCGATGCTGCTGATTAATGATTTGTTGGAAGACCTGGACAAGACCTTGTGGTATTGTTCTCTGGACATGGCAAGTGGATTTTGGGTGGTCTCGATGACTGATCGAGCCCGTGAGATTTCCGCATTTGTGACACCGTTTGGTCTTTTCGAGTGGAACCGTATGCCGTTCGGTCTGAAGAACGCACCCCAGATCTATCAAAGGTTGATAGACAACGCACTGTACGGACACTTCAAAATCAAGACCGATCGGGACCCTGCCGAAAGTTATGATGTGTTTACAGAGGGTGAATCCTATCGGGAAAGAAGACCGTCCGTTCTAGGGAGGCGGTCGTACATCGACGACATTCTGATACCTGCACCGTCATGGAACGATCTGTGCGAGAAGGTTGAACGATTGTTGGAGACATGCGACCGCTGGAACCTATCTATCAGCGACATAAAAAGTTTTTGGGGTATGTCCAAGGACGCCTATTTAGATCATATGGTTTCGAACAATGGTCTAGAGGCTAATCATAAGGACCAGGATTCGTTAAGCAATCTCCCGTTTCCCAAGTCTCTGAAGTCAATGCAGTCCTTCCTAGGAAGTTTAAACTACTACAGCCGCTTCATCAAAGATTTTGCTATCTACTCGGCTGTGTTGTATGAGCTCCGGGAAGTGGACTACCATATGTTGCGAGACGAAGACCGGGCAACTTTACATGGGGGCGCCGACTCTGGTCTTGCTGCAGATTGTCCGCAAGTGGAGGCCGAAGACCATATGAAGCGTGCAAAGTTTGCTTTTGGTATGTTGAAGGCTAAGATGGTGACGGCACCGATTTTGAAGCATTTCGATCCCGAAAAGGTCCCGACCATTATTGTGTATGCTAGTCAGTGAGCCATTTCGGCCACTCTAGTACAAGATCATGATGGTGTGTACCATCCGGTCACGTTCACGAGTAGAACGCTGAAGCCAAATGAAGTGAACTATGGAATTGTCGAGAAAGAAGTTCTGGCGTTGCTACGAATTCTGGATGTGTTTTACAACCTGCTGGTCGGCCGACCTATAAAGGTCCTGTCAAGGCGGTCTACTTTGGCCTGGCTATTATCAGCCAATGGGATGGACGGACGTCTAGGCAGATGGTCGGCGGTCTTGTCGCAGTGGACCCTCGAGGTCGTTAAGTGCACCAGGGGCGAGGAAGAGATATTGGGCACATTAGCTGCCAGTATCACCCCTCGGTCTGAAGTGGACGAGACATTGATAGCGATTGCCCCGAGGAAGCAACCTCGGCAGTCAGTTTCGAGACCACCACCGACCTTCGACCATGATGAAGAGCTCTTGGTCTTAAGTTTTGACGGATCAGCAAGCGTGAAGAAGAAGGTCGTCGCCTATAGTGCCATATTGTGGAAGTTGCCACAATGGTCTATAGTTGCAGCCGCTGCCGATTTCACGCCGGATATTACTGTTAACGAGGCGGAGTACCGAGGTCTACTTCTATGTCTGGACCTGCCGTCGTCGCAAGAGAAGGGTCGAGTCATCATATGTGGTGTGCAAGCGGAGTACAACAACTTTTTATGTCCAAAATAAATGGCTACAATCATTTACTTTAAATTTAGGCAAAAGTTGCCCTCTTGCCCTTCCGCCTATCAGATATAATAAATTACATTGAATGACTATATAAAACCCCAACCCTTCTAAATCAAGAACCTGAACCTTGTGCCCTTGCCGTTTTTGTCACCACATATGACAAAAACGGCAAGGGCGCAAGGTTCAGGTTAGTGATCAGGCAGATCACCGGAGAGATCGACTGCAAGGCTCCACGGCTGAGGTCGTTAAATGATCGGGTAATGAAGGCATTGAAAGACCATCCCAACCACGAGCTGTTGCACGTGAAACGGGACTGGAACAGAAGCGCCGACTACCTCGCGACCAAGGCCATGCGAGACCAGACCGGGGCTACGATCACCGAGGAGGCCGTTCTTGATGAATTGATGAATATAAACAGGCTCCCCGAGGTGATCGGACCCAAGAACGCTCCGGACCAGGTGCATGTGATGGTCGCGACTAGACCGAAAGCTCGGAAGTCCCACCAACCGTTCCCAAAGGAACGGTTGAGTGAATCTGTTGTGCAACGACTAAGGGCAGAACGGATCCTCAAGGCGCAGGACGAAGAAGAATGGATTGTGAATTTGAAGACCTACCTGCGCGGTGAATTGTGTAAGTTGACGAATGGTCAAGCGAAAGAATGTGCCAAGATCGCAGACAGTTACGAAGTGGATGAGGATGGTTTACTATATTACTGCCGCGATGCCGACCAAGACAGTGCAGACCGGGACCGATTGGCAAAATTGGTGATACCTGAGTTGCTGCAGCTGGATGTCCTCCATCACTACCATGTGAGTCTAGAAGGGGGACATCAGGGCATAGTCAGAACGTATCACAATATCAGGTCCCACTTTCACTGGAGAGGTCTTTTCCGAAGTGTACAGAAATATGTGGGTTGTTGTACGGATTGCGAGACCGGAAAGGGTAGACCGGTAATCAAGAGGCGATCGCCCGGAAATATCGAAGCTACCTACCCTTTCCAGGTCATAGCGATGGACCATATACCGTCGATGCCTAAATCGACATATGGCAATACTGAGTTGTTGATCTGGGTAGACCTGTTCACCGGTCTAGTTATTGCGAAGGCAAGTGCGTCCCGGTCTGCCGAGCAGATCGCCAAAAGTTACGAAGAATGCGTGTTCCGAAGGTTCGGTGCCAGCGAGGTCATCAGACACGACCGAGAACCCGGTTTCATGGCCGAGGTGTTCCGGTCGTTTAACAATATGCTGGGCCAGAAAAAGAGCGCGACGATGGCATATCGTCCGCAAGCGAATGGATCGGCAGAACGTATTGTACAAACTATTGCAAGAGCAATCAAGATGTACGTTGCCGATCCAGACCAGCGCGATTGGGACGAATACGCAGAAAGGCTGGTGTTTGCACTCAACTCGTCGATCGATCGGGTCCGAGGAGAAACGCCTTTTTATCTTGCGTATGGATGGGACCCCCGGTCCACTCTTGAAGCCGCGATACCTATTGGCTGAACTCGGACCCGCGATCGTGATGCTCGACGTTGGCGCATGCAGGTCCAGAAACATTACCAGCATGCAAGCGAAATTGTCAACGAAAAGTTACGTCAAGCTACACAAGACCGGGCAGACCGGAACAACGACCAGGTCCAACCCCACGGTATAGAACCAGGGGCGAGGGTATGGTTGTACCTAGACCGAGTGAAGGAGGGCTATGCGAAGAAGCTGGCTCACATGTGGCACGGTCCTTTCCGTGTTGCCGAGCTGATTGGTGAACACGCTGCCCGTCTAGTAACAACCGGCACGGACTACAAGGTCTTCCCGATCGTACATGTGTCCAAGTTAAAACTGGTCCGAGAATTTCCTGATCGTACCAAAATGCCCTGTCTAGTAGACGAGGCAGAACGGTTTGATTTCGATGAAGCATTACTGCCGGAGGACAGTTGGGAACGACAGCTGGAGAAGGACGAATTTGAAGTGTAAAAGGTCTTAGATATTCGATCGGTCAAGAAGACCAGGTTCGGCCGGACCCACCGAGAATATCTGGTCCGATGGAAGGACCATGATGAAACAACTTGGATCGATGAGTCCGAAATGAACTCTGGAGCACTACTACGAGAATTCGAACGGGACCGAGTCAGTCGGAACCGTTTCGCAGTGATGCAGACCCATGAAGACCAAGACCAAGACATGCAGTAGCATCGGTCTTCCCGACCGACGTGAAGAGGTGGAAGGTCTTGTGTCTTGTGTATTGTATATTGTGAATATGTGACGAATTGGAATAGTGGAGTGACGAACTTGGATTGTTTTTTCGCGATGTAAGTGGAACGGTTGGTGATAACGTGTCTAGAGAAACTCTGGAGAAAGTGGTGGAATTAGCTCAAGTGATTTGATGACCGAACATGTGAAAAAGAACGATGATATATATTAAGTGTTATCTGGTTGACTACTTACGACCTCACTCGCCATCACCCCACAGACGGCCGACGGTCAACGACGGATGCTTTTCAACTTGGTCCTGGTACTGGTTACGCCAAGGTTATTGTTGGTCTAGTTGGACCAAAGCATCCTTGAGGTCCAAGACCGGTGTAGTGCACCCAAGACCGGGGTACCATGTGCCACCGTCAGCCAGCAGCCGGGTCCTGTCGACGCGAAGCCGCGGCATATGAAGTACAACTGGATATAAGAACACATTGACGTCGCACTCGTGGGCCAGCATCCCGTCCAAAACATATTGGCACAGGGACTGCCAGTCCTCACCCGCTCTGATCTGACGCCGCTTGCGCTTGTTCTGGATGGTCGCCAAGCCTGGGTCTTGCCGAACTCGTTCCGGGGGAAGCACCAGATAGTGGGATGCCTCCCAGATGGCTTGAGCGTGAGTCTTGTTAAAATATTTCACCCGACTCATGAAAGCATTGGCCCACGGAGTCGAGTGGAAGATGAACCCCAGCTTGGGATGCTCGAAAATCTTCCACGGCTCGTCAGCGTACAAGCAGGAGATCTGTGCCGACGTGATCAAGTCCGGCCGCCATTCAGACGCGGCAGGAACTTTCTCCGCCGGCGGGAAACGCCAATGGTCTGGACGAGAGAAAGACCGGGCCAGGAGCTGCTTGGTCAGGGTGGGCCGGCGTAAACAACCGATCTGCCCTGGCGACCACAGCAAAGTATCCTCACGCGTTCGTGGCGGAAGGGAAGAACTGTCGATTGCCACATTGTCCAACAAAGCATCCTTGTGGAGCTTGGAAGTCCCAGGAAAGACCGTAGGTGTTGACTTTGTCGACGCATGAGGTGATGGAACGCCACCATGCGGACCGGTCTTCTTGGTCTGCTCCGAAGTCGATTCAACTTGAACAAAACTTTCATGTGGACTTGTTCTCAACTTGGTTGGGATGGGGACAGCAAACTCCGAATCACCGGAGTCTTCGCCGGAGTCATCCCAGGACGAGACCTCTGAATACTTGGCACGGTCAGCACCGGCGGTCGAGGGCGCTTGATTTTTGGAGATGTTACTGTCGTCATCCTCGTCCAATATTGGGCTCACGAGGGGCGCCTGTATTTTGGCTCACTTACGAGGCACCGCACGCTTCCCTTCGAGTTCAGGGTCGCGCGCTGTGCCCCGCGCCCTCGAGGGACGCGGCGCGTCTGCGCGCTTCTTAGACTTTTGACGAGGTTTGGGCTGGGGAATTTCGGCCAATGAACGGCCTTGGTCTTGGTCCCGGTGTAGGTCCACCAAGGCGGCCGAAGCAGACCGGTCTACGCTGGAGGCTGCAACCGGATGCCGCGAGGACGAAACAGGTCAACCAAGCGCTGATGACATTCTTTTAATACCGCCCGACGACCTTTCGCCGCCTGCGTCCAATCGTTCGACTTGCGTTCACAAGACTGGACCTCCTCGATGTGGTCTTGAATCGAAATTCGGAGCTCAGTGAGACGCCTCTTGAGGTCGTCGCTTTGAATGCTCAACGTGGTCTGGTCAAGCAGGTCTTCTGCTGCTGCTGTTGGACCAGCACAAGCTGCTCCCGAAGATGAAGCTGATGAGCCTCCATGCGGGTCAAACTATTGCGCGCGTTTATTAGTCCGGTCAAAATCTGACGCAGCTGGAGGTCATGCGTATTCGACTGCCGATCGGCGGAAAGCAGGGCATTGATCGCCTTGCTGATGCCAGGAGGTATACGGGCTGGAGGTATACGGGCTGAAGACAAACGAAGGTTAGAACAAGTCCAAGGTGAAGACGGACATGCATGCTTACGTTGTGTCGCCTGTTGAGCAATCTGCTCCTGGAGACATGCGATCTCTTCAAGTGCGTCTTGCAACTGCGCGTCGGTCCCGGTCTGATGCCCTGCCGATGTCTGAGGTGCAGTAGAACGATGGGAGATGCCAGACCGGACCGACCGGACGGGCGAAGTGACATGCGATGACGTGGTATGCGAGGTGCCTACAAGGACGGTCGTTAAGGAAATACAAGAAGGTCAAGTCCAGCAGTTCAAGTACCTGGAACGGATGAAGAAGATGGTTGCTCCATGTCGGAAAAGTCTGAATGACCAAGGTTCAACTGAATTTGATGGACGAGGTCAGACCGTTGTCGTTGTGCGACACGGTCTGACTCAGGGGCGGCTGTGGAGAAGCGTGCCCAAAATTTGGCACACTTCTGGTCAAGTTTTGTCAAGGCATTTGGTCTAATTTCGGATTGGTTTAAACAAGGGGGGATTTTCAGCCTATCAGACTCAGAAGTGTCAAGAACGCAAGTTTTGGTGAGTCACCCGACTTTGGTTATTTTACATATTTTTGTGGGGGTACATTTAGGGACTATAGGGTAGTAGTATTTTAGTTGTGGTTTTACCTTTTAGGACAGAGGTCATACCTTTAATTAAGGAAATCTTTTAGCTTTCGGATAAGTGGCTGAAACATCTTCTGGTCTTGGTTCACATCACAGCTAGGGGTCGCCGTTCTTCCCTTTTCGTACACTAGTCGCCTCCGCCCGCCGCGGAGTGTTTGGGGGCAGAGGGTCGAATTATCCCCTCTCGCCCATTATACCCGGTCTGGACGCGCCGCACGCGCACTTTGGCCCACCGGAAGTCCCTCGACGGGAGTACGATTTGGCGATCTCAACAACTCAACTCAAGTACGTTTGGAACGTGCTATTCACTGGATTGGTCTTGGCGTGGAGATATCGTTTTTTTTGTGGAGTTTCACGAGCATATTGGGTCTTTACGCGGACATATTGGCTTGTTTTAATATTGGTTGGAAACTAGACCGGTTTTGGTCTTATTTCGTATTGATCAGGGGCTAGACCGGAACGGTCGGTCTACCCTCTATTATTTCGTATTGGTCAGGTCTTGATTGGACGATCGACCTATTGGAAGTTATCTCTTGGAAGTGTTTTTGGTATGTTTGTGTATGGGGTGAAGAGTTCCGCCCCAGAGATACCTACCCAGATCGGTCTTCTATATTCAAGACCGCTTCGATCCAATCTGCGATCCCGATCCACCGAGTGTGTAACTAGCCCATTCCATCGGGTACACAAGGTGAGATGGACACTAAACAATCGGACCAAGTGGGTTCTGATGCCGACCGGTCGTCTGCTTGCAGCGGACGATCGGACCAGATCTCGAGTGGTGGTCCGCGGAGTACCCCCTCCGAAAGTTGGAAGGCTGGGAGCGATGGTGGTGGTCAGGTTATCGATGCCAATGTTTTCGATTTCGAACTTTACTCCACCACACCACAATCATAGCGGCATGTCAGAGGGATGATCATGCTTGTACCGATAAATAGGAATGATTTTATCGGCATTGCAGAGAGATGGTCTTGCTTGTATCGCAATCACCCGAATGATAGCGACAAGGAAGAGTGATGGTCATGTCTGCACCGCAAACACAGGAATGATTGCAGCATGGCAGAGTGATGATCATGCTTGTATCGCAAAAACACGAATGAATAGCGGCATGGCAGAGTGATGGTCATGCCTGAACCGCAATCACCCGAATGATTGCGGCATGC
>CM047591.1:3347412-3360274 GCA_026184515.1 Peronosclerospora sorghi
CTGCTGACTACTGGCCTCGGGACTCATCCCGACACCCAGATGGGGGGGAGTCAATTTCCCCATCTATTGGAAGCGCCACGCGCCTATCCATAGAGGTCTCTACCTCTACCACCGGTGACTCACCGGTCTCATCTAAAACGGCGTAGTCGGAATCATTTCCGACGTGCGAAAGAGACGAAATTCGATTCTCTTCGCTTGGAAGCGCCTCGCGCTTAACCACAGGGGTCTCTACCCCTCCCACTGGAGTCGTCTCAGCGGAATCCACCTCTACCAATGGCGACTTGCCAGTCTCGCCTATAACGGGGTGGTAGGAATCATTTCCGACGTGCGAAAGAGACGAACTACGAGTCTCTTCGCTTGAAAGCGCCTCGCGCTTAAGCACAGGGGTCTCTACCCCTACCATTGGAGTTACCTCTGAGGAATCCACCTCTGCCACTGGCAACTCACCAGTCTCGCCGTTAACGGCGTGGGGATTAACCGCCGAATACCCCCTCGTTAAGGAACTCTTCCTTAACGCCATTGGGAATGATCATTTCAGACATCCCAATCTCTGGCATCTCACGCCAGATTCGCTTTTGCGATCGAGCAAAGGTGGGTTCATGACTCGCCAATGCTTCACCCGACCGCGGGTGCGTTGAGCCAATGGACTTAGACTTCCAGTCTATCCATGGCTCGTGTCGTTCCAGCCACTTCATGCCCAGAGTGAGGTCATACCTCGAGTCCAAATCCAGGAATAGGCAACGTTCTATGCTGTCGAAGTCTGCAAACTTCAGCTTAAGGTCAATAGAGACCTTGGGTACAGAAACCTGTACGCCCGTCGCAAGACGGACGGTGAGAACGTCACGAGAACGTGCCTCTAGGGCCTCGGCATACAGCCGACTCTTCTCCACAGAAGCTCGTCTGAAATAATTGTCAGACGCTCCAGAGTCTATCAAGACTCTCCAAGGCTTATCAAAGCCTTTCACGTCCGCAAGGACTACCAGCAAACCTGGCTGGTACACCAACTCGGTACTAGAAAGCACCGCTTCCCTCGGGGCTTTTTGCTGTCGTCCCCTACCCTGGGGCTTAACAGCACTGAGTCCCCAGTAGGGCTCCCCGCACCTACTGGGAGCCGTCGTTTCCCGACGGCTTGTACAAGGGCTTTTTCCCCACCCTTGGTCCCTTGTAGCGAGTGTCCCGCTGGGGATTTTTCGGACATCTGTTCCTCAGATGATCCATGCTCCCACACAGGAAGCATCTCAGCGGCCCATGCCGCTGCAACATTGCAAGGAGCTCCGCCTCGAAGCTCTGCGGAAAAGAGTCAGTGTGACTCTTAGCGGGAGGTTTCTCCTCCGCTTCGACCTGACTCAGGTCCATGGGTTCGGGACCCACCTTAGAGGAACGGAAGTTCCTCTCGGCGTTGAACGCCATCTTGAACGCCTCCCCCAGGGATTCGGGTCGGCATCGGAACAATTCCGAACGTGCTGGCCCTTCTCTCAGGCCACCCATGAAGACGGGGATGGACACATAGTCCGAATTCGCTTTCGCGTACATCCCTGCTAACAGGGTCTTAAGTTCCTGGATATATGTTTCCAGGTCCCTAGTGCCCTGACGGCACCTCCGAAACGCCAGTTGATTCTGGAAAACCAGATCAGGCGTTGAGTACATGTCCATAAGCTTCTGCTTAAGGACCTCCCAGGTTGGGAACACGTCCGTGACTGACTCCGAGCACGTAAACGCCCATGTACGGGCTTTGCCCGTAAGATGGGTCAGTGCAAGTCCCACTTGCAAGTGATCAGCGATCACATTCGCTGTGGCGAAGGCCGTTTTGAACTCTCGCAACCACACATAAAGGTTGTCACCCTTCTCCCCGGTGAACTCCTTTATTTTGAATGATAATGGGGGGCGAACCCCCGTGGAACTACCTCCACTACAACTCGACTCATGAGCGATGAGGGTATTTACCTTTGCCTTTACGGTCTCAACGCCCTGCCCCACTAGGAGCTTCATGCCTTCGTCACCAAATAAGGGTAACATCCTTTTAAAGGCTTCCTGCTGGACGAGGGTCAAACTATCCCAATCGTCCTGATTCATCCTTTACAGAGGATGCCTTAGTCTACCAAAAAAGGTGTTGGATTGACGACAAGTGCTACCAGATGTAGCCGGTGCGTATACGCACGGTGCGGCTAGCGCGCAGAGGAAAACTCTTCCTTAAAGTGGTGTCTACCGCTTCTTAGCCGATACGCCCTTATGAAGGGCTTAGTAGGAGAGATCTCCTACTCGGTGCCAAGATTCCCGGGTCGGTTTACTAATTAGCCTTAACGGCTGTGTTCCCTTTACGGGATGTAAGTAAAGGGTGGGCTCCCTCTTACCTACGACACTCACTGCACGCGCGACCGGTCGAGGTCGCGCGACTGCACTTTAGAGTGAAATGTAAACTGAATATATTTAATATGTAATTAGCCTAAATTAATTTAAACTAATATAAGCTATATGTAATACTAAGTATAATATTCCAAATTCGTACCTAACTAAAATGTGTGTACACACTTTTGTACCAACACATGGATGGCTGACACACCACCACACCAAGGACCCCTGTCCTGATTGGTTAAAATAACCAAAGGTTTGAAACCTCTCGAACCGGTCAATACTGACCTCAACCGTATTGTACTCATGTACACCAACACTAAATATACCTAGAATGTAACCCCGTTACAGTAATGGTCATGCTTGTATCGCCAAAACAGGAATGATTGCGTCATGGAAGAGTGATGGTCATGCTTGTATCGGAAACAACAGAATGTTTGCGGCATGTCAGTGGGATGGTCATGCTTGTACCGCAAAAACAGGAATGATTGCGTCATAACAGAGTGATGGTCATGCTTGTATCGCAAAACATGAATGATTGCGGCATTGCAGAGCGATTATCATGCTTGTATCGCAAGCACCCAAATGATAGCGGCATGATAGAGTAATGGTCATGCTTGTATCGCAAACATTGGAATGATAGAGGCATGCAGATGTGATGGTCATGCTTGAAGCGCAAACACAGGAATGAATACATGTAGGGTTATTGTTATGCTTGTAGCGCAAAAAAAGAAACGATTGCGGCATGTCAGAGTGATGGTCATGACTGAATCGCAAACAACAGAATGATGGCGACATGTCAGAGGGATGGTCATGCTTGTACCGAAAAATAGGAATGATTTTATCGGCATGTCAGAGTGATTGTCATGCTTGTACCGCAAAAAAAGAGATGATTGCGGCATGGCAGAGTGATGGTCATGCTTGTATCTCAAACACCCGAATGATAGCGGCATTGCAGAGTTGTAACAGGACTGATCCTGCTACGGTCTTATACTTTGTTGTGCGAGGAAGCGCGCTATACAAGAGGGGTAGGATTAGTTGATAACAACTAATCCTATAATAAAAGTAAATATATTAATATTCACTTTAGTCTTAGAACGCAAAATTAAGAGTGTTTATTTAATGGGTGGTTTATAGGCTAATAGTATAGTAACTAACTAATTAATATAATAATATAAGTCTTTAACTAACTGCACTATTAGTTAACCTGCATGATTCGGTATTTATACCGAATCGACTTTTCCTTCGTAGATTATAATAACTTATAATCTCTTATTTAAATTTCAGACAACGCGTCTGAAATTTAACTGTGATATTCTAACTTGAATATCAATTATGTAATGGCACCCCATTACATCACCCCCCACTTAAGGTGGTTGGCCAATAATAATTCTTATTTTGGCCAATCACTGGTGGAACTTGTTGGTCGGTATTTCTCAGTCACCAACTGAGTGACCATCGACTCGATGGTCAAAGCACGCGGCGGCGCTCTAAAGAGCGCTGCTAAAAAACATTGAAGGAGCTTCTTCCTCCGCCTCAGCACTACGTGCTGAGGTGTTGAGTGACAACAGTGACGCTGCATTAGCAGCGTCAACTACGCAAAGGTCGGAAGACGTACCGTCTTCGACCACAGATGCTGCTAAGGCGGCATCTGGCAAGAAACAGGGAGATGTTGCTAATGCAACATCTCGCACGATGGCAAATTCCGAATGGCATGTTGCCAAGAGGGCCATGTTCGGAAGTTCTGACTCCGAACAAAGTGATGGGGGTACAGCTGTCCCCACGAAAGGATCTACCGAGTCGAAACTCGCTAGGTGTTCATCGCCTAACAGCGATGATGGCTCTGGTGTCGCTGTCAGCTATGACAGCGACAATGATTATCACAGGTGGTTGCGGGAACGCAGCTCCCCACCTGGACCAAGTACTTCTCCACGTCGGGGTGATTTAACCCCGGCGCGTGGTGTTGAAGTAGGCGGTGCTCCGCCTGCTAAAAGAGCTCGAGCAGAAGCGGCGCCTGTCGTTTCTGAAGCGTATCATCGTACGGAACCACATGTTCCGTACAGAGTGTGGTTTTGGACCCCTGGATGGGCTATTGCCCCCAACATGGGCGGTCACCGTAAGCGGGACTGCCAATATGCGTTGTTCGATATCAACGTGCTGGATGACTGCGAAGACATCCAGTCACGTCGATTCGATCGAAGTACAGACGATAGACGAATGTACTTTATTGACCTCTTTTTCCAGGTTTGATATTATTCGAGCCGGAAAGGGTCAAGGAGGAACAGGGACGATAAAGATGCCCTGACTCAGAGTTGGAACGCTTTTGTTGACAACTACAACAAAAGCCCAGATGATTACGTGAATAAAGCTCACGTAATGCGCGAGCGCTTTTTAAAGCACTCGCGAACAGGCCAAATGGAATACATCCATTTTGCTTGCATCAAAGAAGGGTTGAACTGTGGTGTACCTTCTCACCTCGTTTGCCCGCGGTGTCCGCAGGGCGCTCCTCGTCTGTCAGAGGAGGAGTTGCGGGGGTACGGTGGTTTTTCCGTACCCGCCGAAATTCAGGGCTTAATCGATGCCCTAGATGCATCAACACCTACTGTTGATGCTACTTCGCATTATGAGTTTGAGACTCCTTCTCAAACTCAGTTAAAAGGTCTGGGGAGTCGGCCCTCAGAACCTCAATCGGCTCCCAAGAGTCGAACTCTTGGGGGTAACCCAGCCAGCGTACTAAGTACTCGGTACGCTGCCCCTTCTTCGAAGGCACCGAGCGCTTGGAGATCAAGTGCTCGAGAATGTATCCTTTATTCCCCTGATTATCGATCAGGGGCGGCGGAGGTTGAGAATTCCCTCGCCGTTGTTGTTGCGGAGCATGGTTCTTCGCTCCGCAAGCTCGAGGAGGGTTATTCCTCTTTGAGCAGCGATATGTCTCACTCTGTGAAGACATATCGGTCTCTTCGCGAAGATATCCGCGACATCTTCGGGGCGCACACTGCCCTTCAGCATAAGAATGATCTTCTGTACATTGAGCTTTCCCGTTATAAGGGAGAGCTCGATCGGCACAAGGCTGATATTGAGCAGTCGAAGGCGGAGGTAATGACTCTCCGCTATGCTCATCAACGGCTGGAAGCCGATTACAAGTCTCTCTTGGGAGACTTGGAGAAGCAGGGTATCTTCCGTGGTTCTGCGTCTCGTCGTAAGACGAAGACGAATGATACGGCTTGAGCCGCCCAGCATAGAATGTTGGGTGGAGCCGCATTGCTGTGGGAATGTCTAAGGAATAGGCATTCCTCCGAATCTCTTGGACCTTGAAAGGTCCAATGTACTTAGGAAGCAACTTCCGTGTAGGGAAGTTGCTTATTGCATGTATAGGCAGATTGGTAGTACTTAATAATACCAATTCACCTTTCAGAAAGTAGTTTTTGTTCTTCCTTCCTTGCTTGTCTGCATTTTGCTTCTGCTTATCCAAAGCGGAGGCAAGTGCATCTTTTATATAGCGTATTACAGCTTGGCGCTGTAATACGAATTCATCTACTGCTTTATCAGCAGTAGGTGCATTGTCCTCGTTGTCTGCAGCCATTGCTGCAGACACATATTCATCATATACAGCTTCAGTTTCAATTGAAGCTGCTTCCGCTTCTACTGTACTTTCAGTAGAAGGGCCATCGTTTTGTTCACAAGTTGCAGTCGCAACTTGCGCATTGACTCGCTCAAAATTTGAGCGGGTCCCTCCCCCACTTAGATTTGGCGTACCGCCAAGTAAAGCTGGGGTTCGTGGATGCCTTAAGGCATTCACGTAGAACGGTGTATGCTTAGTTGAAGCATGCACCGAATTGTTAATCGCGAATTCAGTGAGTGGCATATAGTCACTCCACTGTTCAAAGGCATGTGCGTATGATCGCAACATGTCTACGAGAGCGCGGTTAACCCGTTCCGTATGCCCATCCGTTTCCGTATGGTCCGCAGTTGACATCTTCAACTGGGTTCCCAACAATGAGAACGTTTCTTGCCAGAAACGTCCTGTAAATCTCGGATCTCGATCCGAGACAATGTCTTCCGGCATTCCGTGCAAACGGAATACCGTATCAACGAATATCCGCGCTGTTTGAGCGGCGGTTACGTCCGCTGATACTGCAGTAAGATGTACCATCTTACTGAAACGGTCTACAAAGACCACTATTCCGGTCTTCCGACTATTGTCGGATGGAAGACTGAATACGAAGTCCATTGAAATGGACTTCCAACACTCTGTCGGAACCGGCAGAGATTGCAGCGGAGCCTGTGCAGACTGCGCAGGCTTAACGCGCTGAAAAATCTCGCAAGCGCGTACGTATTTTCGTACCCACTTGTACTGGTTTCGCCAGTAAAAGTCACGTGCGAGAGAAGCGTATGTCTTCTCTCGGTCTTGATGCCCCGAAATCGGAGCATCATGATACTCAAACATAATTTGGTGTTTGAGATCATCGTCGTTCCAAACGACGATGCGACTTTTACCTTTTTGGTCTGTGCTGTAAAGCAGCAGACCATCTTGCAGTCGATATCGATGCACGCAAGCGCGGAGTAACTCTGGGAGTTCTTCGCGCTTCTCACTTGATTGATTACTTAAGTAATCAATCAACAGACGTGTCTCCTCGTCTGTTTTGTACTCCTCGCGTACTTTTCGTATAATTGACGACGACAAAGCAGTGCAACGGATCGCGTTTGCACTGGCACCTTCGGTTACGGACGGTTTCGTCTCGTAATCGGGCCTTCGTGATAGCGCATCCGCTATCACGTTCAACTTTCCGGGTTTGTATTCAACCGTAAAGTTGTATTCAGCAAAGAATGATAGCCATCGAGCCATTCTTTGAGAAATGTGTGGTAAATTCACGGCCGTGTGTAGCGACGCATGGTACGTGTAAACCACAAACGGTCTATCTCCCAATAGATAGATCCGAAACTTGGCCAGTGCATACTTCATGGGAAGGAGTTCCTTGTCATGCACTGGATAGTTGCTCTCGGCTGGGCGCAACTGACGCGATTGATATCAGATTACGCGATCACGATCATCGTGATCACGCTGCATCAAAGCACAGCCGATAACGAAATCGCTCGCGTCGCAAACGACGTGGAACGGACGCTCGTTATCGGCTATAGCCAAGACAGGCGCTTCAGTCAATCTTTGCTTGACTGCATCAAAAGCATCTTGGCATTGGGTATCCCAATGCCATTCAACATCTTTCTTAAGCAATTGAGAAAGAGGTCGTATTAACCCAGCATAGTTGCACGAATACTTGTGCAAATATGTTGCCAACCCAAGGAACTTTCGAAGTTCCTTAACGTTGTTTGGCGTAGGCCATTCAACGATCACCCTGATCTTTTCTGGATCAGAGCGCACCCCGTTATTGCCCACAAAACATCCAAGAACGGGTATCTCAGGTGCACCAAAGGTGCACTTCTTTAGATTTGCATAGAGCTTATGCTTACGCATAAGCTCTAACACTCGACGTAGATGTTCCCTATGGACATCTACATTGCTTTTATCGTGTTCACCCTTACTATGGATGAACACGTCATCGAAATAACTCGGTGCGAATTCTCGCACCGGGCGTAATAGATGCGTTACGCATCGGTTAAACGTAGCAGGGGCATTTCGAAGCCCCTGCGGCATAACAAGCCACTCCCAAAGCATGCCGCTTGGGGTGCTTACCGCCGTGAGAGGGATATCCTTCTCACGCATTAGGATTTGATAAAATCCATCTCTTAGATCGAGAGCACTAAAGGTGGTGCTCCCGCACATGCCATCTATGATGACATCTTTTCGCGGTATCAGCGTCTGTGCCGGTACCGTCGCTGCGTTCAGCTTGTTGTAAGCGTGAACGATTCTCCACCCACCTGTGGACTTTTGCACACAAAAGATGGGGGTAGAGTGCGGTGAGATAGACTCCCGCACTTGGCCTGCTTTACGACGAGCTTCGAAAAACTCGTCGATCGCTTTTATTTGATCACGCGGCAACGGCCATTGCCGCGTAACACAATACTTCGTGCCTGGCACGAGGTCAATTTCATGACGAGTTCCCTTATTCTTAGAGAGCTCGCTAGGTACTTCTTCTGGGAATACGTCAGCGTATTCCCGAAATATCTCATAAAATGGGGAGTTCGCTTTAAGCGACTCCCAGCTCTGCGCTTCAAAGCGCTGAACTTTGGTTTGATCATTGGGAACCTCTTTCCCAATGTTTTCCACTCGTAATGTGGATATTCGTTCACGAATATCCACTACATCATCTGTTGCTACGATAATGCAGATCTGTTCGATCTGATCATCGTGCAAGTTTCTCATAAACTTCTTCCAGCTTAGCGCTGGAAGAGCCATCACCTCCGAACCTTCTTTCGGAGGGTGTTCCATCAACAGAGACTGGGTAGCTAATCCGGTCTCCGTTTGCGTCAACACGTTGATCGTCTCGACGGAACTGTCCATGCAATCAGACGCACTCGTCTGATTGACTGCTACACGGTGATTACGATTCACCGTGTGCGAATACTCATCATCATGGTGGCCACTGCCTACCATGGAATCTTGGCGATCAGATGTGCTCGTCTGATCGGCCGCCTTTTCTGCGCGACACGGTGGTCTTTATCACCCGTGTGCATGGCTGACGCAACGTGGTGGGCACTGGCCACCACGGAGTTGTGCTCACGATTGCACTAGATCGTGAGTTCACTCTCATCAACACGGAATTCTTTCATCGTGTTGGAACCTTCGGTCGCACAGTGGGTGTTTCCCACTGTGGATACTATTTCATTCTCACGGTGGGTGTTTCCCACCGTGGATATCACTTCATTCTCACGGTGGCTGTTTCCCACCGTGGATATTACTTCATTCTCACGGTGGTCTTTATCACCCGTGGAATGTTTCTCTCCAACACACAACGACTCTTCTGTTGCGTGTGGTAGTCCCTCTGGACTCTCACCAGCGGAGGTACCTTCCGCTGATCGTGTCAGAACAGACCTGGTGGTGCCATCGCTATCCACCAGACTGTCTGACGCTGCGGTTGTATCCTCTGATACAGCCGGATTACACACAGGGTGATCAGATCCTGTGCATCCGCCGCAGTCGATCGATAGGTTAACCCAGTCGATCGAAGGTTTAAACTTGGACATCCATGGTATTCCAAGTATCACATCGAACTTGTCATCTAAATCGAGGACGATGAATTCATCCTCGAATGACAGTTCATTAAACTCGAAGCGTGTTTTAATCACACTCTTTGGAATAGTCACGGTTGCACCTGTTGCTAACCGTACTGACAACATTCTTCGTGGGGTTTCTACCTCCACGTAGCTCAACAGCGTTAGACTCTGAGTTCTAACGAAATTGTTTGACGCTCCTGTTTCAAACAAAGCTCGCATGGGGACATCGCTCCCGTGCGGCTTAACTTCCAGGGTGATAAGAGGCTTATCAACACCCTGCACCTTTAGACAGGACATAGTCCCGTCTGGGGCTATTACCCTCACATGCCCTATGTCGGCATGTTGGATAACATTCCCAGTAGGGAGCCACGCCCCTACTGGTGATTCTCGTTTTTTGCACCAACAGGGTGATGTCCCTGTTCGTGTCGCCGTGCAGCGGACGGTTCCGTCCGCGTGGCACCGGGCGCGGTGCCATACACTTATGGTCAAAATGCCCCATTTTCGCGCATCGATTGCAGCGAATATTCTTCTTAAATTTCGGTTGCTTCGTCTTCGAAGCAACCGCAACTGATAGGTCCATCGGCTCTGGACCTCCACCGCCCATGCTCTGGCGCGGGTGGCTGTTTCTTGAGACGAAGTGTGAGCTTCGTCTTCCCGACTGCTGCTTGTTGACATGCTGTTGCGGCATGTCAAAAGCGAAGGGCTGTTGAGACCTTCGGCTGTACCCAGCATGCGATGACGCTGATCGCATGCTGAACTCCTCACGGATTCTCATATAAATGGAATCCTGTAGAGTCTTTGGCGGGTGTCGGTAAAGACTCTGTTTGACGGGACCATCATTGAGTCCCTTCATGAAGCCAGTGACCTGCATAGAAGGGGGCACCGGCTGATACACAATATTTGACAGCAAATATTGCGTCTTCTGAGCGTAAGCTTGAAGGTCAAACTTACCTTGCCGGAGTTCCATGAACTCCTGACGACTACTTAGCTCCATTTCTGGAGCTTCAAAGTTGAGCTTTAGCTCAGCTTTTAATTCCTTATAAGTAAGTAACGCAGAGTAATCAGTGGCTCTGCGACTCATCGCCCATGCCCTGGATCTGCCGCCCAGACATGTTGTGGCGAAGTACGCCTGTTGACGTTCGTCAACAATATTTTGCGCAGAGATGGCATCTTCCACCTCTGCGAACCATCTACGAAGGGGCTCGCTCCCTTCGCCGGTAAAGGGCGGTACTCGCGCCTTTACCACTTCAACGCTATGCGTTGAAGGTGCAGATGCGGTCCGCGCTGCCTCTTGCGCGGGCCGTGCTGGCTTTTCTAGGTGGTTTCGCCTAAATCGATTCACCACCTCTATCACTTCCTCCGGGGACTTACCCTGGAGGAAGGTAATGATGTCGGTCCCCATGGACCGAACGATTTCCACTGTCGCGTATTTACTACGCGACGAGAAGTGGGGGAAGTGTTTCGTCACCACTTCCAGCGTTCTCTCTAGCTCGACAGGCGTCACGTCTCACGACTTGATGCCGAGCGGCTCTTAATCTTCGCTCCGCTAGTTGACTAGCGGAACGGAACTGTGGTCGTTAAGACGGACCACAAAGTGCTACCAGGTGTAACAGGACTGATCCTGTTACGGGCTTACACTGTGTTGTGCGAGGAAGCGCGCAATACAAGAGGGGTAGGATTAGTTGATAACAACTAATCCTATAATAAAAGTGAATATAAATATTCACTTATGTTCTAGAACGCAAAATTAAGAGTGTTTGTTTAATGGGTGGTTAGCATCTAATAGTATAGTAATTACCTAACTAATATAATAACATCAAGTATTCAACTAACTGTACTATTAGTTAACCTGCATGATTCGGTATTTATACCGAATCGACTTTTCCTTCGTAGATTATAATAACTTATACTCTCTTATTTAAATTTCATACAACGCGTCTGGAATTTAACTGTGATATTCTAACTTGAATATCAATTATGTAATGGCACCCCATTACAAGAGTGATGGTTATGCCTGCACCGCAAACACAGGAATGATAGCGGCATGGAAGAGTGATGGTCATGCCTGCACCGCAACCACAGTAATGACAGCGGCATGCAGAGTGACGGTCATGCTTGAAGCTCAAACACAGGAATGATTACATGCAGAGTGATGGTCATTCAAATACAGGAATGATTGCGTCATGGCCGAGGGATGGTCATGCTTGTATCGCAAACACCAGAATGATTGCGGCATGGCAGAGTGATGTACATGCCTGCAAAGCGAAAACAGGAATGATTGCGGCAAGGTTGAGTGATGGTCTTGCTTGTATCGCAAACACTGAAATGATGGTGGCATGGCCGAGAGATGGTCATGCTTGTATCGCAAACACCAGAATGATTGCGTTATGGCAGAGTGTTGGTCATGCTTATACTGCAAAAACAGTAATGATGCGGTATGTAGAGTGATGGTCAAGCTTGTACCACAAAAACAGAAATGATGGCGGCATGTCAGAGTGTTGGTCATGCTTATACCGCAAAAACAGTGATGCTTGCGTAATGTAGAGTGATGGTCCAGCTTGTACCACAAAACCGGGAATGATGGCGGATGGCAGAGTGATCGTCGTGCTTGTACCGACAAAACAGGAATGATTGCGGCAAAGTAGAGTAATGGTCATGCTTGTACCACAAAAACAGGAATGATGGGGGATGGCAGAGGGATGGTCGTGCTTGTATCGTAAAAACAGGAATGATTGCAGCATGGTAGAGTTATGGACATGCTTGTACCGCAAAAACTGGAATGATGGTGGAATGGACGAGTGATCGTCATGATTTTATTGCAAACACCCGAATGATAGCGGAATGGCAGAGGAATGGTCAAACTTGCATCGCAAACACAGTAATTATGGCGGCATGGTAGAGTGATGGTCACTCTTGAAGCCCAAACACAAGAATGGTTGCGGCATGCAGAGTGATGGCAGTGCTTGCACCGCAAAAACAGTAAGAATTGCGGCATGTAGAGTTATTGTCATGCTTGTACCACAAAAACAGGAATGGTGGCGGCATGGCAGAGCGAACGTCGTGCTTGTACCGCAAAAACAGGATTGATGGCGGCATGGCAGAGTGATGCTCATGCTTGTATCGCAAAAACAGGAATGTTGCGGCAAAGTAGAGTAATGGTCATGCTTGTACCGCAAGAACAGGAATGATGGCGGCATGGAAGAGTGGTCGTCGTGCTTGTACCGACAAAACAGGAATGATTGCAGCAAAGTATAGTAATGGTCATGCTTGTACCGCAAAAACGGAATGATGGCGGCATGGTAGAGTGATGGTCACTCTTGCAGCACAAACACAGGATGGT
>CM047591.1:3363098-3373493 GCA_026184515.1 Peronosclerospora sorghi
GTACGAAGAGAAACCTGTCAGGGTACTAAAGGTGTGAAACCTGTACAGATATTGTAAAATAAAACGAAGAAAACATGTATATCGAGGGCGACCGTACGAAGTGATACCCGAAAGGGTCCAGCAGATGCAAAACTTGTACGGAGAGTCACGAGGTGTTATGAAGAATGAAGCAGTTGAAGCCAACACGAGCAAAGAAGAAATTGAAGACTTCGAAGAAGAAAATGAGGACAAACAACTAGATAGTGCGGTTCAGCGTGGAGGCGGTGGTCTTGAAGATATTCAAGAGCAAAAAGAAGAACAAGGCAATGACGACAATACTGTCAGACGTGCTAAAAAGTTAACCAGCAGCGACGATCAAAATGCGAAGAAGAAATGGAAACCGCAGTCACAGTTCGAGAACAGTTTGAATCAAGAGCTCCCCCATAAAAACGCAGTCGCCATGAACCAAATCCGTATCGAAATGCCCAGTAAGCGCAGGATCACTGGAAATGATTGATCGCACGAAGGAAGACACTGATGATAACATTCTTGGCAAGCACGAAAACCTCCAATAATGACGACTACAGAATTTGTTGGAGACGAAGAGGAGATGGGAAACGTGGAACACGCCCTTGCTGCTGCCGATGAGAGCCAAATAATGAACCAGCCCCGTGATGATGCGCATGAGATTAAGGATGAAGACGATTAAAAAGCGGAGTTCAAGTCCGATGTGAAAGCTTCAGTGTTGGAAATTGATGAAGTTGAGGAAGAAAAGTCGAAGGAATTAAATGACACCCACAGAGCCGAAAAAGCAGGTAAAACAGCCCGTGAAGCCTGACACTGATGTAGTCGATGAAAACACAATAGAAGAGGACAAAGGGGAGGACCAGTACATGGAACATAAAAGCCCTAAGTAGTACGACCAGTAGCTGGAAGAAAAGAACGCCGCAGAGGAGAACCTGATCTTTGCGTACAAGAGAAAGAAGGGACTTGTTGCGGAGAAACGAATGGTGCAAGAGAAAAAGGAGGAGGCGGAGCAGTTTCGACAAAACTCGAGGTAACTGCACAGCTCTATCAGGAGAAATAGAAGGCACTTACCGCTCGCTTTCGCGACGGAAAAGCCAATCTCGCACAGATTCAAGCGCGTCAGCACGAGGTCAAAGAAATTCAGCCGTAATTGCTTAAGTTGCGCGAACAGAAAATCTACTCTCATAAGAAATTGCAAAGGCGGAGGCAGCACAGAAGACATTGACGAAACGAAAAGAACAAAAGCTGACAGAAGTTGAAGAGTTAAAGAAAGCCCATGCGAGGCTGGACATAGCCAAAGCAGAACTCAACGCGAATCAACGGCGTGCAATCCAAGAAAACGAGGATGGAGCGTTTGTCTTAGAAGGTTCATGTTTGGAGGAGTATCATCTAATCAAGGAGGCCGCGCAATTGAAGACAAACTTATTGTGAGATGAACTGGAATTTAACGTGAGACAACAGGCCGCGGATCAAAACGAAGTGTACATATTGACCCAAGACCACGCGGAAAATCAGAAGATGATCAGTATGCTGACGGACGATCTTAAGCAAACGGATGAACAGATTGGTACCATGGAACGAGCGATTTTTGACACTGAGCATGATATGGCTCACGTTAAAAAGAGTCTGCAGAGAGTGGATGAAGAAAGTCAAAATCAAGCTGCCACGAAGGAATGCTGACGGAACAATTAACGCACGTGAGCAACAAGTTGCGTGGTTTAAAAGATGATAAGCACCAATCCCAAGCTGATGCCCGCCGATGGCGGTCACAGTGGCGAATGGGAAGCATATGAGCGTTATTGTAGTGACAGACTAAAAGACAGGACAAGAATGTATCCAATACCGTCCTGATTCCTGTGCAGGCAGTGCGTCGTTTATTACGTTGGACAAAATCGGAGTGAACCGATTGATGAGCGATTCCGTGGACTTGGAAAAACATTAAGACGGCCGTTGAATGTGATTGAATGTGAGAGTGAGATTGAGCCTGCGTTACATTATGCTGTTGGTGTTACGGTTTTGTGAGATCCGATCGACGTCGCTCGCGATGTGTTCTTTCTTCAGAACGAAAACGGGGAAGCTGTGACACTTAATGGGAAGGTCGTGAGCAAGAACGGAAGCATCAATAGTGAAAAAAACACTGAATGACTCGCGTCGAGCTGTCCGATGGGATGAAAAAGAAGTGGTGGCTTTGCAGCAGCAAGAAGACAGTTTGACGGTTCATAAGAGAGACATGGCGCGTCATACACAAATCTACAAGCGCTTTGCTCGCAACGGAAAGATTAAAGAGTTAACTTGGCCATGCAAAAGACTATATGTCCAATTTGCGATCGAAACGACCTAATATTCAAGCGAGCATCAACGATGCAAAGAATTGTATTGTTGAAGTGATTGATCCAGAGATGCACAAGTTTAACGCAGCGCTCAAGTCTCGTGAGAGCAAGATTACGACGCTTCGAGAACAAATCAATGCTGTCGAGGACGAAATGTTTGCAGACTTTAGTGAAGCAGTTGGCGTCGAGAATATTCGTGTGTATCAAGAGAAGGTGCTGAGTTGACACCACAAAGCGCTTGAAATGCATCGTAATATAACGGAGCACGTAGCCAAGATGTGTGCTCAGATCGAGTATCTAGATTCTCAAGACTTTATACCAGCCCAATGCTTGCAGCAAAGGAGAAAATAAAGGAAGAAACCCAGCGTTCGAAGCCGAAATGATGACCCAACTTGCAGAAAAAAAAAGCGGAGTAACTGAGGTAGATGACAATTTGACAGAGTTGCAGGCTAAATTAGATCAAGAGAAGGAAATGTCATGGGATTTGACGGACCGCTCGAGTTACAAGAAAGAGCAACTAAAAAAAAAGTCCCAGGTTGAAAAGGAAGACGAGGCCCGAGTGAAGGGTTTAAAGTGTTAGTGAAGCTACTCCAAGACAGATATCAGGTTAGTGAAATAATTGCTGTACTTAGGAGAAAAGATCACGCTCGCGTGAAGGAATCGAGGAACAAGTGAAATTACTTGAGCGTAAACTGTCTGATAAAAGTCGCGAACAGCAGCAACGAGTTGAAGAATCGGAAACGTCAGTGAGGCAATTTCGGCACGAGCTGCAAATTAGCGATCAATCTATTGAAGCCAAAGAACTGAGCGCCATGCATGAAAAGTTACATCAAGAACGCAATTATCGATCGCTGCCAAAGCAGTATGACGCTTTAGTTGCAGAAGATACCGCTAGAGCCACGAAGTTGGGTGCGATGAGGCTGAGACTGTCCATTTTCTCCAAGAATTTTACTAGCTACATGAGGAGATTGAAAGGCTGCAATGAGAAATCTGTGACAATACTGCTGCAATGGATACTGCAAGAAACCACCTCCATGTCTCCGAGCAGATGACGCTGAAGCTGGAAATCATGCAAGATGAGCTTGCAGCTCGTGCAAATGAGGTTCGCCAGCATGAGTCTGACTTGGCTGTGGAAGATGACGAGCTCCTGCGAGCACAGGGGGATGCAGATTGAATTGAAGCGTCATCTTGAGAATCAAATTCTGTCAAAAGAAGAAGTGATGTTGCTAAAGAAAGAGAATGCTATATTACAAGAAAAGTTGGAGCGAGAAAAACTTTTATCAAAGCACATAGCAGAGTTGAGACAACAGCTCCTGAAAAGGCGACGATGAAAGAGGATGTACCAATGAAGCGGGAGCAATTATAATCACGAATTACTTACCTTGAAGAAGCCGTGTCGATAAGGCTTAACTGTGAATATCTAAGGTGGGGCATTTAAGAAGTATTTATATGCGTAACTTTTGCTCGCTTACGCTAAAGTTACGCAAGGGGCGATTGTGGTGAAGTAGAGTCTTTATTTATGACATGAAGAAGATGATCTGAGGCTGTTATTACTCCATGTTATATTCTTCACGCCAAGAACCTTAATAATAGCGCGACGTTCTGGTCTAAAGCTTAAATCATCGGTGGCCATCTTCTTCTTCCATAATAAATGATCCTTAGCGACAAAGATCGTGTTGAACCTTCATCATGAGTGCCAAGCGGCACCCAAAGCGTCTCATCAAAGTCTTGAACCTTCATCATGCGAATAACGTGAAAATTATGGCTTGACATTATGGCTTGATTGACCCGAAGGAAGAGAATATTGAGCCAGATAGTGTGGGAGCCGAGGAAGCACGATTTTTCGTTGCCTTTATCATCATGATTGGACCCGCCGTTGGGCTTAAAAGCTGATCCTGTGTCTTGGCTTTCTTTAGCGGTGATGCTGGTTTGATTTCATGGTCTGGTTCACTTGTTACGTCCCGCGCCCTAGCGCCCCTCGCCGAGACTGATACTTCTGATTGAGTGTGTTGTTAAATTTTTGAATTGGTGACGAACATTTTTGGCCAATCGGAAAGCCAGATAGTGTGGGGAGCCGAGGCCGCACGACTTTTAGTTGTCTTTATCATCATGATTGGACCCTCCGTTGAGCTTAGAAGCTGAGCCTGTGTCTTGACTTTCTTTAGCGGTGCTGATGGTTTGATTTCATGGTCTGGTTAACTTGTTACGTCCTGCGCCCTAGCGCTCCTCGCCGCGACTGACGTTTTCGATTGAGTGTGTTGTTAAACATTTTAATTGTGGATAGATATTTTCGACCAATCAACATCGACCCGCGACGGCCAAATCGCGAGACAAATCTGATCAATCAGATTACAGAGGGTCTATGAAGTAACTGTCAAGGATGATTAATCAGGTTACAGAGGGACTCAGTGATAACTGCCAAGTATTGAAGTCAGCGCTGAAGTAACCAAAAAGTAGTGGGTGAAAAAGTGATTGACTTTGATGTAGGAATTAATAACACTTAATAGAACCAAAATCCCCCTGAAGTACAGAGATCTCTGGCGACCCTAAAAAAACCTTCTCTACTGTTCCAATACAAAAACCAAGTGTAATACAAGGAAGTCGTTGAGTGAACGCCCTAGCAAGTGGAGCAGCAGCCGTTTAAAGCTAGCTACTGCTTTTAGAAGTGTGTCCCTAGTGTGTTTGATTGATTTGTTGGTTCGGGTGATAATATTAAGTACCCGGGAAGTAAAACAAGGAGGACTAGATTATTATCTCCTTGTGTTGTTGATTAAGTGGATTTATTAAAATTTTCAACTCCTTCACGACAACTGCTGCCGCGACCCGGGACTAGCGTCGACATCAAATTTACACCTACACAATGGCGTTGGTATCAAAAGGGGATGGTCAAGATCTCTATTTTACATTAGTGTAGCAGGTGCGTACACGCACGGTGCGGCTAGTGCACAGAGGAAGACTTTCCTAAAGCGGCGATATGCCGCTATTTAGCCGATACGCCCTTTATAAAAGGGCTTAGTAAGAGATCGCTCTCTTACTCGGGGCCAAGATTTCCCATGGTTTACTAGTTAGAGTTAACTAACGCTTTGAAGCAAGGCTTCCCTTAGAAAGGAGATAGCTAAGGGAAGGTATTCCCTTACACTACAACACTCACTGCGCGCGCGACCGGTCTAGGTCGTGCGCCTAGCAGTCTTAAGTGTGATTGTAAACTGAATGTATATTAAATATATAAAATTAGCCTAAATTAATTAAACTAATGTAAACTATATGTAATACTAAGTAGAACTTACTCAATTCGTACCTAGCCAAAATGTAATGTACACCACCAGTGTACCAAAACGTGGCAGGCTGCCACGCCTCCGCCAAGGGCTCCTGTCCTGATTGGTTAAAATAACCAATAGGTCCAAACCTTTCGGACCGGTCAATACTGACCTCAACCGTAGTGTACTTACGTACACAACATAACTAAATGTAACCAAAATGCAACCCTGTTACATCCTCCCCATCAATACTATTGCTTACGCAATAAATTAATTATAGTTGGAGAACTCCAACTGCCAGAACTTCTGGCGAACCATGAGCACCTTTAGTGGTACTGAGGATGGAAACTATTCCGATAACTCGGAGGTGGATGCCCTTGGGGATATCTCCCCAAAGTCTGACCACTCCGACAGCATCCATTCCCCACACGTGGGGAAAACGCGCTAACTCGTGCGCCACCTCTACCAAATACGGATGATACATCCGTGTCGCCGAAGGCGACCATCACCAATGAACCAGACACGGTTCAGGAAGCCTGACATGCCGTACCAGCACCGATGGGACCTCGGGACCCTCAAAAGAAGGTTAAGAACGAGGTCAAGAGGGGTTTAGCCTCCTATACCCCTGGTCCTGCGGCTGTACTGCCGCGTGAAATGGCGCGCCGGAAACAACTCCGGGCCAAACCGCTAACGCCTAAGCAGTTCACTGTCAAGTCATACCGAGCACGCCTCAGGAAACAGGCACGCGGTGCCATCGTAGAGATCCTCCTCTAGGTTCCCTACGTTCTACTACGGGACGAAATTGTCGAGGACGCAGAACGGGCATTCCGCGCTTGAGCGGAAGGGGAGTAGTGCCTCCCCAACTTTGATGAGCTGTACAACAGCTTTTCCGAACCCGACGTTCGGGTAGAGAGGGCGTTACGCTTGGCATATGCCCAGGCCAAAGCGCAGGGGCAATTACCTGCTTCTTACTACACGTGCCCTGCTCTCGATGTGGTGCCGGAGAGCAATGCAAACTCTGCATCTGCCTCCGTCGAACTCCCACCTACTGGGAGTGAAGGGGCTTCTCGCGCCCCTTTGGACGTTGACTCGCAGCGGGATTCTACCGCTCGAAAGCGTCAACGATGTCACGGAAATCCTGACGCAGGGGAGTCTCGGACTCCCAGGAACTCTGTGAATGTGGATAACAATTCCACTTCACCATATATTGGGTTTGACCACATTGATGGCGTCTCGCCATCAGACGCTCCACATGATAATGCGGAGTACCCTCCGTATCGAGAATTGGAGGAGGAGGTCGCGCAATTGCGACGTGAGATTCACGAGCTCTGTGAACGACACAGCCATCGCATCCGTGATGTCCAGGAGGGACTCCGCGATGAGGAGAGTGCGGCTGACCTCACCTAGAGGCGGCTTGCCTCTCTCGAGTAAACCTTTGCGGAGTTGCGTGGTTGCCTTTCGACCCTGTCGGAGTTATTCCGACCTGCCGCTCCTTACGGCTTTTACGGATATTCGCCTTTTCAACCCCCTCGAAGAGGGGACCCGCCTCCGGGTTCTGGTATGGCTTAAGCATGCCTACGTAAAAGGTTGGATGCGTACACATCGCCTTCGGAATATCCAAGGTTTACGTCAAGCCCTTTCGGGATAGCACCTTGAAAGGCCCCACAAACCTGGGACGCTGTTTGCTCCGTAACGCATTGGAAACTGCATGTGTAGGAATATTATAAGCATTTAATAAAACACTTTCCCCTACTTTGTACGCCCTTTTGTTACGCCGACCCTTGCGGTCGGCCTGTTCCTTTTGCTTGTCTTGGCTTTCCGCCATGGCATCGCAAACGTGTCGTAAGACACTAAGGCGCGTCGATAAGAACTTATCGATGTGCTTTCGAACAGATACAGGGCTGACATCAGGGAATCCTCCTCCCTCAAGCCCTGGGCTACACACACGTGGCGTCAACGGGACCCTCGGATTCATTAATCCGTTCACGTAAAACGGGGTAAACCCCGTAGGTGCATGGACCGAATTGTTTATAGCAAATTCGGCCATCGGAAGCATCTCACTCCGACTCTTTGGAGAATCCGGACATAAACTCCGGATAATATCCTCCACAACGCGATTAACGCGTTCCGTCTGACCGCCCGTCCGAGGATGATCCGCTGTGGACATGAGGAGCTTTGTGCCCATCACCTTAAACAACGCTCCCCAAAACTGTCCCGTAAAACGGGGGTCCCGATCCGACACAACGGAATCGGGTAGACCATGCTGTCGAAAGACACGGTCTAGGAACACTTTTGCTGTTCCTTGTCCATCAATGGACTCTGGCACAGCCGCCAGGTGAGCCATCTTGCTCAAACGGTCTACAAAGACCAATATGCCGGTGTTCTCGGCCTTATCCTTCGGAAAATCAAAGATAAAATCCATACTAATGGATTTCCAACACTCCGTTGGAACGGATAAGCTTGCCAAAGGGGCAGATGAACTTTCAGAGGGTTTAACCCTCTGACACGTCTCACAGGTGCGTAAATACGCACCGACCCACTTATACATGTTGGGCCACCAATACAAAGCGCGTAAAGCGCTGTAGGTCTTATACCGACCTAAGTAACCCCCGGTAGGTGCGTCATGTGACTCAAAGAGGACTCTGTACTTCGGTTCCTCATCATGAGGAACAACCACCCGCGGAGTGTCCTCCGCGCTCGTGCTATAATATAGCAAACCGTCACAGTACCTGTAACGGTGTAAACGAGCTTTAGCTCGACTTGACAGGGTTGACTCAGACGAGCCAAGTCCCTTTCCACCCAACGCGCTGATAAGCGCCGTACACTGTGGGTCTTTCTCATACGCCTGGCGTATGAGATCCACCACAGACGAGGTGACGAATGTCGCGTGAGCGAGCTCTGTGACGGTTTGCTATACTTTGAGGTTAAGTATAAACCTGGCAAGCATAACGTGCTTGCAGACGCGTTATCGCGTCGTCCCGATTACGAGCTCGCTCACGCGACATTCTTCACCTCGTCTGTGGTAAAAGAAGGAGAACCAACGGGCCATCCGTTGGGAGAGATGAGGCGACTTCGTCGCTGTCCGCAAGGACGCGTGGTTAGTATAAACCACGAACGGCTTTGAGCAGAGTAGGTGAACCCTAAACTTTACAAGGGCATACTTCCTTGCAAGTAGCTCCTTGTACGGAACGGTATAATTCCGTTCCACAGCTTTAAGCTGCCTCGACTCAAACGCGATAACGCGTTCCCTTCCTGCATCGTCTGCTTGTAACAAAGCACATCCGATTGCGAAATCGGAGGCGTCGCAGACGACACTGAATGGTTTCCCAGAATCCGGGAGAGCAAGAACGGGAGCATTCAACAAGCTCCCTTTACCGCTCAAAAGCGTTTTGGTGTTTGGTTTCCCAACTCCAACCAACTTCCTTCTTAAGAAGGTCGGTTAATGGTTTCGCCATTTCAGCGTAATTCTCGTTGTACTTGTGGAGATAATTGGCTAATCCAAGCCGCTTCCGTAAATCTCTAAGATTTACAGGTGAAGGCCACTCCACAATGGCTTTAACCTTCGCGGGATCCGCCCGCACTCCAGCCTTACCGATGAAGCATCCGAGGAAAGGAATTTACTCAGCACCAAAGATACATTTGGATGCGTTTGCATATAACTTATGCTATCGCATACATTCTCGCACCGCTCGAAGGTGTATCAGGTGCGTCTGAACATCAGACGAGTCGCCTTCCGTGCGACTATGAACGAATATATCGTCGAAGTACGTCTGAGCGTACTTTCTATGAGGGCGGAAAAGTTGAGTCACCAAGCGATTAAAAGTCGCTGCCGCATTTGAAAGCCCCTGTGGCATAACAATCCACTCCCACTTCATGCCACTAGGCGTGCTGACCGCTGTAAGCGGAATATCGGATGCTCGCATGAGCACCTGATAATACCCGTCCACCCGATCTAAGGCACTGTACACCGTACAGCCCGCCATATTGTTCTGGAGGACATCCTTCCGAGGAATCGGGGTCTGCATGGGTACTGTAGCTGCATTCAGCTTGTTGTACGCATTCACAATGCGCCACTTTCCGTTCGGTATACGAACACAAAAAGTGGGAGAAGAATGGGGAGACTTACTCTCCCGTACCATCCCTGCCTCTTCGTTCCCCTTGAAGAATGCGTCGATAACGTCGCATTGCTCCGTGGGGAGAGGCCGCTGCCTAGTGAGGCAGTATTTGGTTCCAGGAACCAAATTGATTTCATGTCGGACTCCCCGATCCGGTGGTAACCCCATCGGCGGGTTGTCACTAATGACATCTCCGAATTCCTTTAACAAGGAATGGTAAGGGTCCTCAGGATACGCGAGGATCTTGAGACCGCTTCGGGCATTCAATGCCTGTTTGGTTTGCACCAAAACTGACTCGTCCATCGTGGATGAGGAGTTCAACTCCTCTTCCGGACGCAACACGACGACCTCGTCGATTTCATCTGCTTTCAAAGAAGTTTCAAACTCGTTGAAGGACATCTCCTCCAACGACAACAGTTCGCCTATTCCAGGCAACCGTTCCAGGATTACGCCTTCTGTGACAACACCTGTCACACTATTCAGCATCCGATAGGACTGCTGACTACTGGCCTCGGGACTCATCCCGACACCCAGATGGGGGGAGTCAATTGCCCCATCTATTGGAATCGCCTCGCGCCTATCCACAGAGGTCTCTACCTCTACCAATAGCGACTCGCCAGTCTCACCTAAAACGGCGTGGTCGGAATCATTTCCGACGTGCGAAAGAGACGAACTACGGGTCTCTCC
>CM047591.1:3373593-3391543 GCA_026184515.1 Peronosclerospora sorghi
TAGTGTGACAGGTGTTTCACAGAAGGCGTAAGCTGGAACGGTTGCCTGGGGTAGATGAACTGTTGTCGTTGGAGGCGATGTCCTTCAACGAATTAAAACTGCTTTGAAAGCAGATGAAATCGACGAGGTTGTCGTATTACGTCCGGAAGAGGAGTTGAACTCCTCATCCATGATGGACGAGTCAGTTTTTGGTGCAAACCAAACAGGCATTGAATGCCCGAAGCGGCCTCAAGATCCTCGCGGATCCTGAGGACCGTTACCATTCCTTGTTAAAGGAATTCGGAGGTGTCATTAGTGACAACCCGCCGATGGGGTTACCACCGGATAGGGGGGTCCGACATGAAATTTATTTGGTTCCTGGAACCAAATACTGCGTCACTAGGCAGTGGCCTCTCCCCAAGGAGCAATGCGACGTCATCGACGCATTCTTCAAGGGGAAAGAAGAGGCAGGGATGGTACGGGAGAGCAAGTCTCCTCACTCATCTCCCACTTTTTGTGTTAGTAAACTGAACGGAAAGTTGCGCATTGTACATGCGTACAACAAGCTGAATGCAGCTACTGTGCCCATTCAGACTCCGATTACTCGGAAGGATGTCCTCCAGAACAATATGGCGGGCTGTACTGTGTACAGTGCCTTAGATCTGGTGGACGGGTATTATCAGGTGCTCATGTGAGCGTCCGATATTCTGGTTACAGCGGTTAGCACGCCTAGTGGCATGCTGTGGGAGTGGCTTGTTATGCCACAAGGGCTTTCAAATGCACCAGCGACTTTCAATCGCTTGGTGAATCAACTCTTCCGCCCTCATAGGAAGTACGCTCAGACGTACTTCGACGATATATTTGTCCATAGTCGTGCGGAAGGCGACTCGTCTGATGTTCAGACGCATCTGATACACATTCGGGAAGTGCTCAAATGTATGCGAGAGCATAAGTTATATGCAAACGCATCCAAGTGTATCTTCGGTGCTGAGGAAATTGCTTTCCTCGGATGCTTCATCGGTAAGGATGGAGTGAGGGCGGATCCCGCGAAGCTGAAAGCCATTTTGGAGTGGCATTCGCCTGTAAATCTCAGAGATTTACGGAAGTGGCTTGGATTAGCCAACTATCTCCACAAGTACAGCGAGAACTACGCTGAAATGGCGAAGCCATTGACCGACCTTCTTAAGAAGGATGTTGATTGGTGTTGGGAAACTGAACACCAAAACGCTTTTGAAGCGGTTAAGGGGAGCTTGTTAAAAGCTCCCCTTCTTGCTCTCCCAGGCTCTGGGAAACCATTTAGTGTCGTCTGCGACGCCTCCGATTTCGCAATCGGATGTGCTTTGTTACAAGCAGACGATGCAGGAAGAGAACGCGTAATTGCGTTTGAGTCGAGGCAGCTTAAAGCTGCGGAACGGAATTATCCCGTTCATGACAAGGAGCTACTTGCAATGAAGTACGCTCTTGTCAAATTTAGGGTTCACTTACTCGGCTCAAAACCGTTCGTGGTTTATACTGACCACGCGTCCTTACGGACAGCGACGAAGTCGCCTCATCTATCGCAATGGATGGCCCGTTGGCTCTCCTTCTTTGCGGAGTACAACTTTGAGGTTAAGTATAAACCTGTCAAGCAAAACGTGCTTGCAGACGCGTTGTCGCGTCGTTCCGATTACGAGCGTGCTCACGCGACATTCGTCACCTCGTCTGTGGTGGATCTCATACGCCAGGCGTATGGGAAAAACCCACAGTGTACGGCGCTTATCAGCGCGTTGGGTGCAAAGGGACTTGGCTCGTCTGAGCCAACCCTGACAAGTAGAGCTGGAGCTCGGTTACACCGTTACAGGTACTGTGACGGTCTGCTATTTTATAACACAAGCGCGGAGGACACTCCGAGGGTGGTTGTTCCTCATGATGAGGAACTGAAGTATAGAGTCCTCTTTGAGGCACATGACGCCCCTACCGGGGGTCATTTAGGTCGGGAAAAGACCTACAGCGCTTTAAGCGCTTTGTATTGGTGGCCCAACATGTATAAGTGGGCTGGTGCGTATATACGCACCTGTGCGACGTGTCAGAGGGTTAAACCCTCTGCAAGTTCAGCTGCGCCTTTGGCGAGCTTATCCGTTCCAACGGAGTGTTGTAAATCCATTGGTATGGATTTTATCTTCTGTTTTCCGAAGGATAAGACCGGGAACACCGGCATATTGGTCTTTGTAGACCGTTTGAGCAAGATGGCTCACCTGGAGGCGGTTCCAGAGTCCATTGATGGACAAGGAACATCAAAAGTGTTCCTAGACCGTGTCTTTCGGCAGCATGGTCTACCTGATTCCGTTGTGTTGGATCGGGATCCCCGTTTTACGGGACAGTTTTGGGGAGCGTTGCTTAAGGTGCTGGGCACCAAGCTCCTCATGTCCACTGCAATCATCCGCAGACGGACGGACAAACGGAACGTGTCAATCGCGTTGTTGAGGATATTCTCCGGAGTTTATGTCCGGATTCTCCAAAGAGTTGGAGTGAGATGCTTCCTATGGCCGAATTTGCTATTAACAATTCGGTCCATGCATCTACGGGGTTTACCCCGTTTTACGTGAACGGATTAGTAAATCCGAGGGTTCCTTTGACGCCACGTGTGTGTGGCCCAGGGCTTGAGGGGGGAGGATTCCCTGATGTCAGCCCTGTATCTGTGCGAAAGCACATCGATAAGTTTTTATCGACGCGCCTTAGTGTCTTACGACACGTCTGCAATGCCATGGCGGAAAGCCAAGACAAGCAGAAGGAGCAAGCTGACCGAACGGGGTGGCGTAACAAAAAGGTATACAAATTAGGAGAAAGTGTTTTATTAAACGCTAAAAATCTTCCTACACATGCAGTTTCAAATGTGTTGCGCAATAAACTGCGCCCCAGGTTTGTGGGGCCCTTTAAGGTATTAGCCCGAAAGGGCTTGTCGTACACCTTAGACATCCCAAAGGCGATGCGTACGCATCCAACCTTTTATGTGGGTATGCTTAAGCCATACCAGAACCCGGAGGCGGGTCCCCTCTCGGAGGAGGGTGAGAAACCGGATAGCCGAAAGGCGCAACAGGTCGGAACATCTCCGACAGGGTTGATATACGACCCTGAAGCTCCGCAACGAGAGTCTCGAGAGAGGCAAGACGCTCCTCGATGCGTTCATTCGCACTCCCCTCGTTGCGGAGTTCCTCCTGAGCATCTTGGATGCGAAGGCTGTGCCGATCACAGCGCTCGTGGAAGTCACGGCGCAATAGCGCGAACCCCTTCTCCAGTGCTCGATACGGAGGGTACTCCACATTATCATGTGGAACGCCTGATGGCACGTCGCCATCACCGGGGTGATACCCAGTACCTGGTGAAGTGGAAAGGGTATCCACATTCCCAGAACTCGTGGGAGTACGAGACTTCCCTGCGGCAGGATTGCCGTGACGTCGTTGACGCTTTCGAGCGGGAGAATCCCACTGAGAGTCAACGACCAAAGGGCTGAAGAAGCCCCTTCACTACCAATAGCTGGGAGTTCACCGGAGGCAGATGATGTGCTTGCATTGCTCTCCGGCACCACATCGAGAGCAGAGCGCGTATAATAGGAGGCGGGAAATTGCCCTTGCGCTTTGGCCTGAGCATAGGCCAAGCGTAGCGCTCTCTCTACCCGAACGTCGTGTTCGGAAAAGCTGTTGTACAGCGCATCGAAACTGGGGAGGCGTTTCTCCCTTTCCGCCCAGGCGCGGAACGTCTGTTCTGCGTCTTCGACGCTTTCGTCCCTCAGGAGAACAAGGGGAATCTCGCGAATAATATACACTAGGACACCGCGCCTGCTTCCCGAGGCGCGTCCGGTAGGACTTAACGGAATAATCTTTGGGCGTTAGTAGTCGGGCCCGGAGTTGGCTCCGATGCGCAATTTTACGCGGCAGTATAGCCGCTGGACCAGGGGTATTGGAGGCTAAACCTGTAACAGGACTGATCCTGTTACTGGCTTACACTGTATTTGTGCGAGGAAGCGCGCAATACAATTAGGGCAGGATTAGTTGGTAAAAACTAATCCTATAATAAAAGTATATATATTAATATTCACTTATGCCTAAGAACGCAAAATTAAGAGTGTTTATTTAATGGGTGGTTTAGAGGCTAATAGTATAGTAACTAACTAATTAATATAATAATATTAAGTATTCAACTAACTGTACTATTAGTTAACCTGCAAGATTCGGTATTTATACCGAATCGACTTTTCCTTGGTAGATTATAATAACTTATAATCTCTTATTTAAATTTCAGACAACGCGTCTGAAATTAAACTGTGATATTCTAACTTGAATATAAATTATGTAATGGCAAGCCATTACATCACCCCCACTTAAGGTGGTTGGCCAATAAAAATTCTTATTTTGGCCAATCTGGGTGGCACGTGTTGGTCGGAATTTCTCATTCACCAACTGATTGACCATCGACTCGATGGTCAAAGCACACGGCGGCGGCGCTCTAAAGAGCGCTGCTGAAAACATTGAAGGAGCTTCTTCCTCCGCCTCAGCACTAGGTGCTGAGGTGTTGAGTGACAACGGTGACGCTGCATTAGCAGCGTCAACCACTCAAAGGTCGGAAGACGTACCGTCTTCGACCACAGATGCTGCTAAGGCGGCATCTGACAAGAAACAGGGAGATGTTGCTAATGCAACATCTCGCATGATGGCAACTTCCGAATGGCGTGTTGCCAAGAGGGACATGTTCGGGAGTTCTGACTCCGAACAAAGTGATGGGGATACAGATGTCCCCACTAAAGGATCTAGCGAGTCGAAACTCGCTAGGTGTTCATCGCCTAGCATCGATGACGACTCTGGTGTCTCTGTCAGCTATGACAGCGACAATGATTATCACAGATGGTTGCGGGAACGCAGAGCCCCACCTGGACCAAGTACTTCTCCACGTCGGGGTGATTTAACCCCGGCGCGTGGTGTTGAAGCAGGCGGTGCTCTGCCTGCTAAAAAGGCTCGAACAGAAGCGGCGCCTGCCGCCTTTAAAGCGTATCATCGTACGGAACCACATGTTCCGTACAAAGTGGGGTTTTGGACCCCTGGCTGGGCTATCGCCCCCAACAGTGGCGGTCACCGTAAACGGGACTGCCAGTATGCGTTGTTCGATATCAACGTTCTGGATGACTGCGAAGACATCCAGTCACGTCGATTCGATCGAAGTACAGACGATAGACGTCTGTACTTTATTGACCTCTTTTTCCAGGTTCGATATTATTCGAGCCGGAAAGGTCAAGGAAGAACAGGGACGATAAAGACGCCCTGACACAGAGTTGGAATGCTTTTGTTGACAACTACAACAAAAGCCCAGATGATTACGTGAATAAAGTTCACGTAATGCGCGAGCGCTTTTTAAAGCTCTCACGAACAGGCAAAATGGAATACATCCATTTTGCTTGCATCAAAGAAGGGTTAAGGTGTGGTGTCCCTTCTCACCTCGTTTGCCCGCGGTGTACGCAGGGCGCTCCTCGTCTGTCAGAGGAGGAGTTACGGGGGTACGGTGGGGTTTCCGTACCCGCCGAAATTCAGGGCTTAATCGATGCCCTAAATGCATCAACACCTACTGTTGATGCTACTTCGCATTATGAGTTTGAGACTTCTTCTCAAACTCAGTCAAAAGGTCTGGGGCGTCGGCCCTCAGAACCTCAATCGGTTCCCAAGAGTCGAACTCTTGGGGATATCCCATCCAGCGTACCAAGTACTCGGTACGCTGCCCCTTCTTCAAAGGCACCGAGCGCTTCGAGATCAAGCGATCGAGGATATATCGCTTATTCCCCTGATTATCAATCAGGGGCGGCGGAGGTTGAGAATTCCCTTGCCGTTGTTGTTGCGGAGCATGGCTCTTCGCTCTGCAAGCTCCAGGAGGGTTATTCCTCCTTGAGCAGCGATATGTCTCACTGTGTGAAGACATATCGGTCTCTTCGCGAGGATGTCCGTGACATCCTCGGGGCGCACACTGCCCTCCAGCAGAAGAATGATCTTCTGTACATTGATCTTTCCCGCTATAAGGGAGAGCTCGATCGGCACAAGGCTTATCTTGAGCAGTCGAAGGCGGAGGTAACGACTCTCCGCTCTGCTCACCAACGGCTGGAGGCCGATTACAAGTCTCTCTTGGGAGACTTGGAGAAGCACGGCATCTTCCGTGGTTCTGCGTCTCGTCGTAAGACGAAGACGAGTGATACGGCTTGAGCCGCCCAACATAGAATGTTGGGTGAAGCCGCACTGCTGTGGGAATGTCTAAGATATAGGCATTCCCCCGAATCTCTTGGACCTTGAAAGGTCCAATGTACTTAGGAAGCAACTTCCGTGTAGGGAAGTTGCTTATTTCATGTGTAGGCAAATTAGTAGTACTTAATAATACTAATTCACCTTTAATAAAGGAGTTTTTGTTCTTCCTTCCTTGTTTATCTGCATTTTGCTTCTGCTTGTCAAAAGCAGAGGCAAGTGCATCTTTTACATAGCGTATTACAGCTTGTCGCTGTAATACGAATTCATCTACTGCTTTATCAGCAGTAGGTGCATTGTCTTCGTTGTCTGCATCCATTGCTGCAGACACATATTCATCGTATGCATCTTCAGTTTCAATTGAAGCTGCTTCCGCTTCTACTGTATTTTCAGTAGAAGGGCCATCGTTTTGTTCACAAGTTGCAGTCGCAACTTGTGCATTGGCTTGCTTAAAATTTTTGCGGGTCCTTCCCCCACTTAGATTTGGCGTACCGCCAAGTAAATCTGGGGTTCGTGGATGCCTTAAGGCATTCACGTAGAACGGTGTATGCTTAGTTGAAGCATGCACCGAATTGTTAATCGCAAATTCAGTGATTGACAGGTATTCACTGTTCAAAGGCATGTGCGTATGATCGCAACATGTCTCCGAGAACGCGGTTAACCCGTTCCGTCTGCCCATCCGTTTCCGGATGGTCCGCAGTTGACATGTTCAACTGGGTTCCCAACAATGAGAACGTTTCTTGCCAGAAACGTCCTGTAAATCTCGGATCTCTATCCGAGACAATGTCTTCCGGCATTCCGTGCAAACGGAATACCGTATCAACGAATATCCGTGCTGTTTGAGCGGCGGTTACATTCGCTGATACTGCAGTAATATGTACCATCTTACTGAAACGGTCTACAAAGACCACTATTCCAGTCTTCCGCTTATTGTCGGGTGGAAGACCGAATACGAAGTCCATTGAAATGGACTTCCAACACTCTGTCGGAACCGGCAGAGATTGCAGCGGAGCCTGTGCAGACTGCGCAGGCTGAACGCGCTGGCAAATCTCGCAAGCGAGTACGTATTTCCGTACCCACTTGTACTGGTTTGGCCAGTAAAAGTCACGTGCGAGAGAAGCGTATGTCTTCTCTCGACCTTGATGCCCCGAATCGGTGCATCATGATACTCAAACATAATTTGATGTTTGAGATCATCGTCGTTTGGAACGACGATGCTACTTTCATCTTTTTGGTCTGTGCTGTAAAGCAGCAGACCATCGTGCAGTCGGTATCGATGCACGCAAGCGCGGAGGAACTCTGGGAGTTCGTCGCGTTTCTCACTTGATTGATTACTTACGTAATCAATCAACAGACGTGTCTCCTCGTCTGTTTGTACGCATCGCGTACTTGTCGTATAATTGACGACGACAAAGCAGTGCAACGGATCGCGTTTGTACTGGCACCTTCGGTTACGGACGGTTTCGTCTCGTAATCGGGCCTTCGTGATAGCGCATCCTCTATCACGTTCAACTTTCCGGGTTTGTATTCAACCTTAAAGTTGTACTCAGCAAAGAATGACAGCCATCGCGCCATTCTTTGAGAAATGTGTGGTGAATTCACGGCCGTGCGTAGCGACGCATGGTCCGTGTAAACCACAAACGGTCTATCTCCCAATAGATAGATCCGAAACTTGGCCAGTGCATACTTCATGGAAAGGAGTTCCTTGTCATGCACTGGATAGTTGCGCTCGGCTGGGCGCAACTGACGCGATTGATAGCAGATTACGCGATCACGATCATCGTGATCACGCTGCATCAAAGCACAGCCGATAGCGAAATCGCTCGCGTCGCAAACGACGTGGAACGGACGCTCGCTATCGGCTATAGCCAAGACAGGCGCTTCAGTCAAGCTTTGCTTGACTGCATCAAAAGCATCTTGGCATTGGGTATCCCAATGCCATTCGACATCTTTCTTAAGTAATTGAGAAAGAGGTCGTATCAACCCAGCATAGTTGCACGAATACTTGTGCAAATATGTTGCCAACCCAAGGAACTTTCGAAGTTCCTTAACGTTGTTTGGCGTAGGCCATTCAACGATCACCCTGATCTTTTCTGGATCAGAGCGCACCTTGTTCTTGCCCACAAAACATCCAAGAACGGGTATCTCAGGTGCACCAAAGGTGCACTTCTTTAGATTTGCATAGAGCTTATGCTTACGCATAAGCTCTAACACTCGACGTAGATGTTCCCTATGGACATCTACATCGCTTTTATCGTGTTCACCCTTACTGTGGATGAACACGTCATCGAAATAACTCGATGCGAATTCTCGCACCGGGCGTAATAGATGTGTTACGCATCTGTTAAACGTAGCAGGGGCATTTCGAAGCCCCTGCGGCATAACAAGCCACTCCCAAAGCATGCCGCTTGGGGTGCTTACCGCGGTGAGAGGGATATCCTTCTAACGCATTAGGATTTGATAAAATCCATCTCTTAGATCGAGAGCACTAAAGATGGTGCTCCCGCACATGCCATCTATGATGACATCTTTTCGCGGTATCGGCGTCTGTGCCGGTACCGTCGCTTCGTTCATCTTGTTGTAAGCGTGAAACGATTCTCCACCCACCTGTGGACTTCTTCACACAAAAGGTGGGGGTAGAGTGCGGTGAGGTAGACTCCCGCACTTGGCCTGATTTGCGACGAGCTTCGAAAAACTCGTCGATGGCTTTTACCTGATCACGCGGCAACGGCCATTGCCGCGCAACACAATACTTCGTGCCTGGCACGAGGTCAATCTCATGACGATTTCCCTTATCCTTAGGGAGCTCGCTAGGTACTTCTTCTGGGAATACGTCAGCGTATTCTCGAAGTACCTCATAAAATAGGGAGTTCGCTTTAAGCGACTCCCAGCTCTGCGCTTCAAAGCGCTGAACTCTCGTTTGATCATTGGGAACCTCATTCCCAATGTTTTCCACTTGTAATGTGGATATTCGTTCGCTAATATCCACTACATCATCTGTTGCAACGATGATACAGATCTGTTAGATCTGACCATCGTGCAAGTTTCTCACAAACTTCTTCCAGCTTAGCGCTGGAAGAGCCATCACCTCCGAACCTTCTTTCGGAGGGTGTTCCATCAACAGAGACTGGGTAGCTAATCCGGTCTCCGTTTGCGTCAAGACGTTGATCGTCTCGACGGAACTGCCCATGCAATCAGACGCAATCTTCTGATTGACTGCTACACGGTGATTACGATTCACCGTGTGCGAATACTCATCATCATGGTGGCCACTGCCTACCATGGAATTTTCTTGGCGATCAGATGTGCTCGTCTGATCGGCCGCCTGTTCTGCGACACGGTGGTCTTTATCACCCGTGCGCATGGCTAACGCAACGTGGTGGGCACTGGCCACCACGGAGTTTTGTTCACGATTGCACTCGATCGTGAGTTCACTCTCATCAACACGGAATTCATTCGTCGTGTTGGAACCATCGGTCGCACAGTGGGTGTTTCCCACTGTGGATACATTTTCATTCTCACGGTGGGTCTTTCCCACCGTGGATATCACTTCATTCTCACGGTGGGTGTTTCCCACCGTGGATATAACTTCATTCTCACGGTGGTCTTTATCACCCGTGGAATGTTTCTCTCCAACACGCAATGACTCTTCTGTTGCGTGTGGTAGTCCCTCTGGACTCTCACCAGCGGAGGTACCTTCCGCTGATCGTGCCGGAACAGACCTGGTGGTGCCATCGCATACACCAGACTGTCTGATGCTGCGGTTGTATCCTCTGATACAGCCCGATTACACACAGGGTGATCAGATCCTGTGCGTCCGCCGCAGTCGATAGATAGGTTAACCCAGTCGATCGAAGGTTTAAACTTGGACATCCATGGGATTCCAAGTATCACATCGAACTTGTCATCTAAATCGAGGACGATGAATTCATCCTCGAATGACAGTTCATTCAACTCGAAGCGTGTTTTAATCACACGCTTTGGAATAGTCACGGTTGCACCTGATTCTAACCGGACTGACAACATACTTCGTGGGGTTTCTACCTCCACGAAGCTGAACAGCGTTAGACGCTGAGTTCTAACGAAAATGTTTGACGATCCTGTGTCAAACAAAGCTCGCATGGGGACATCGCTCCCGTGCGGCTTAACATCCAGGGTGATAAGAGGCTTTCCATCACCCTGCACTTTTGACAGGACATAGTCCCGTCTGGGTCTATTACCCTCACATGCCCTATGTCGGCATGTGGGATAACATTCCCAGTAGGGCTCCCCGCCCCTACTGGCGATTCTCGTTTTTTGCACCAACAGGGTGATGTAATTTCGGTCGCTTCGACTTCGAAGCAACCGCAACCGATAGGTCCATCGGCTCTGGACCTCCACCGCCCAAGCTCTGGCGCGGGTGGCTGTTTCTTGAGACGAAGTATGAGCTTCGTCTGCCTGACTGCTGATTGTTGACATGCCGTTGCGGCATGTCAAAAGCGAAGGGCTGTTGATCCCTTCGGCTGTACCCAGCATGCGATGACGCTGATCGCATGCTGAACTCCTCACGGATGCTCATATCAATGGCATCCCTCAGAGTATCTGGCGGGTGCCGATAGAGACTCTGTTTGACGGGACCATCATTAAGTCCCTTCATGAAGCCAGTGACCTGCATAGCAGGGGGCACCGACTCATACACAATATTTGACAGCAAATATTGCGTCTTCGCGTAAGCTTGAAGGTCAAGCTTACCTTGCCGGAATTCTATGAACTCCTGCCGACTACTTAGCTCCATTTCTGGAGCTTCAAAGTTGAGCTTTAGCTCAGCTTTTAATTCCTTATAAGTAAGGAACGCAGAGTCATCAGTGGCTCTGCGAGTCATCGCCCATGCCCTGGCTCTGCCGCCCAGACATGTTGTGGCGAAGTACGCCTGTTGACGTTCGTCAACAATATTTTGCGCAGAAATGGCATCTTCCACCTCTGCGAACCATCTACGAAGGGGCTCGCCCCCTTCGCCGGTAAAGGGCGGTACTCGCGCCTTTACTACTTCAACGCTATGCGTTGCAGGTGCAGTTGCGGTCCGCGCTGCCTCTGGCGCGGGCCGTACTGGATTTTCTAGGTGGTTTATCCTAAAGCGGTTCACCACCTGTAACACTTCCTCCGGGGACTTACTCTTGAGGAAGGTAATGATGTCGGTCCCCATAGACCGAATCATTTCCACCGTCGCGTTATTACTACGCGAAGAGAAGTGAGGGAAGTGTTTATTCACCTCTTCTAGCGTTCTTTCTCGCTCGGCAGCCGACATGTCTCGCGACATGATGCCGAGCGGCTCTTAATCTTCGCTTCGCTAGTTAACTAGCAGAACGGAACTGTGGTCGTTAAGACGGACCACAAAGTGATACCAGGTGTAACAGGACTGATCCTGTTACTGGATTACACTAGTATTTGTGCGAGGAAGCGCGCAATACAATTAGGGCAGGATTAGTTGGTAACAACTAATCCTATAATAAAAGTAAATATATTAATATTCACTTATGCCTAAGAACGCAAAATTAAGAGTGTTTATTTAATGGGTGGTTTAGAGGCTAATAGTATAGTAACTAACTAATTAATATAATAATATCAAGTATTCAACTAACTGTACTATTAGTTAACCTTCAAGATTCGGTATTTATACCGAATCGACTTTTCCTTGGTAGATTATAATAACTTATAATCTCTTATTTAAATTTCAGACAACGCGTCTGAAATTAAACTGTGATATTTTAACTTTAATATCAATTATGTAATGGCACCCCATTACAAAACCCCTCTTGACCGCGTTCTTAGCCCTCTTTTGAGGGTAGCGAGGTCCCTTCCGTGCCCGTCCGGCACGTCGGGCCTCTTGAACCAAGGATGGTTCATTGGTGGTGGTTGCCTGTGGCAACCTGGAGGTATCACCCCTAGCGGGTAACGGTGGCGCACGAGTTAGTGCGTTTTCCTCACGTGTGGGGAATGGGTTGGATGACTGATAGCGCCGTTCGGCGCTATCAACATGGCCAGCCGTTGGGGAGAGCTCCCCAAGGGCGTCCACTTCCGAGTTGTCGGAATAGTTTGCGTCCATAGCACCGCTGAAGGTGTACAGTGGACAGCCAGAGGTACTGGCGTTGGAGTTCTCCAACAAGATTTTGATTATTGCGTAAGCAATAGTCTTGATGGGGGAGGATGTAACGGGGTTACATTCGGGTTACATTGAGTGTTGGTGTACATGAGTACACCACGGTTGAGGTCAGTATTGGCCAGTTTAAAAGGTTTTGAACCTCTAGTTATTTTAACCAATCAGGGAAGGGGCCCTTGGTGTGGTGGTGTGTCAGCCATCCACGTGTCAGTACAAAGGTGTGTACACTACATTTTAGCTAGGTACGAATTAGGAATATTCTACTTAGTATTACATATAGTTTATATTAGTTTAAATTAATTTAGGCTAATTACATATTAAATATATTCAGTTTACATTTCACGCTAAAGTGCAGTCGCGCGACCTCTACCGGTCGCGCGCGCAGTGGGTGTCGTAGGTAAGAGGGAGTCCTCCCTTTACTTACATCCCGTAAAGGGAATACAGCCGTTAAGGCTAAGTCGTAAACTAACCCGGGAATCTTGGCCCCGAGTAGGAGAACTCTCCTACTAAGCCCTTTACAAAGGCGTATCGGCTAAGTAGCGGTAGCTACCGCTTTAAGGAAGAGTCTTCCTCTGTGCGCTAGCCGCACCGTGCGTATACGCACCGGATACACGGTCGGTTCGTAGCTTGGAGTTATCAGTCCGTCACTCGCCTTGGATATCAGGAACTTCACTCGAACGTCTATGTGTTTAGTCCTAGCCGTTTTTCCATTTCCATTCATGACTGTAATTGCAGCTTGGTTGTCGCAACGCAAGTCCATCGGCAATTTTACTTTGAAACCAACTTCTTTTGCCATTTCCATTACTCCGATCATCTCGCACTCCACCGTCGAGACAGCGTACAGCTCCTCTTCCATTGTGGACAATGAAACGCACGTCTGCCTTTTGCAGAACCAGTGCACCAGACATCCTTCCAGCGTTATCACTCCACCATTCGTGGATTTTCTGTCGTCCTTGGACCCCCCCAAATCCGCGTCCGAATATCCGGTGACTTTAACTCCATACTTTTCATCGCTCTTCTGATCTTGGCATATCTACATATTCAATTTTAAACTTATTGAACCCTTCAAAAAACGTAGAATACGCTTCGCCGTCGCCCAATCCAATTTCGTTGGCGCATGCGCCCTGCGCGTGGCCGAATTGATGTTTGATATTGGAGTTTTAAGTGCGAATTTCCGACCAATCAGATGCAAGCGCGACGGCCATCTTGCGACTGATCGAATATGGAGGGTTTGAGTGCAGCTGGTGTGTTATGTTGGAGTTCTGGAATTTCCACCAGTTAAAGCCTAGTGGATGCTATTTTCAATTGATTGCCCGAGAAACCCGTTAAGTTGGAGTCGGTCGGCGCAATCTCAACAAACAGTCAAATCAAGGAATTGGCTAGTGAAACACCCACCATAAGCACACATTACATCCAAGCTGAGCTAACGTGGAAGTAATTCACTGAAACAAGAAGACAACATTGGTGATTGATTACGACTTCAACGGGAATGTAAGATGGACAATACGGATATGGTAGAGACCCTCTTAAGTTTGAGAGCGGTAGGACGAGAAGATGACGAAGCAGGGAGCGACAAGGAAGATGTTTCCACCAGTGATAATACAGCCTCAGAACCGAACTCCCCAATAACTACAACAGCACCAGCATCTATACCTATCCCATAATGGACCAAGGAGAAGGATAAAGAGTTATTGAAGATACAACGTACAAGAAAAAGTATGAATACCTCAGTGTAGGATATATATGACTTGTATAATCAGCAATGTCACGCCAAAGGATGGACCATAAGGACTAAAAAAAGGGGTCATATCCAAGTTAGGGCGAATGGGAGTTAAGCGCAAACGGGGTGATGAATGGGAAGAGAGTGAAATAAAATGGTTAACAGACATGATAGAACAGGAAGCTACTGCCGCAGAGGTAGTTGAGCAATATCCTGTAAAATTCCCGCAATATAAGAAGATACGCACTGTAGCGGTTGTGAAGAAGAGGATGCAGATGTTGTGTCGGTATGGGAAAGGCAAAAGCCAGACACCACCGAGTCGAGAAGAAACCCAACGTTCAACTAAAGGGAACTGCAGAAGATGGATGAAACGAGAAGATGACATATTGGTAGAAGCGATAAAACGTGGAAATGTGGATACGAAAGTTATTGCTAAAAAGTTGCATGACGTCACAAACACGACTGGAAATAAGCAAATGACAAGAACAGAGAGTGGAATTAGGCATAGACTCCTTCGATTAAAGAACAAGTTGAGTAGCACCAAACACTCATTCATGCAGCCAATATCCACATCGGATCAAGAAAGTATTGCAGAAAATGATGAAGACCAAAGTTATACTGACCAAACAATGTCTGAAAGCCAGAGATTGGGATCTAAAGAAGAAGACAAGTCAAGCCAATTAGAAGTCGCGGGCATGGAGCATAACAACGTGGTGATCCAAGAATTGATTTCATCGGTGGCCAGACGATAGGAGATCCATTAGACGATGAGGAATCTATACACGCTGTAGAGTGTGAGGAAGAGGAAAAGCCAGCTCCTCCGCTAGAGGTTGACCAAATAGTATCACTTGTGGTTGATCAAGTCGATACAGTTAGTCGAATCTATCCTACATCAAACAGAGCGATCGCCAATGGCAAATGAGGATGTTAATCTAAACGTTGCAGGTATGGAGCATCACACCGTGGTGACCCAAGAAATGGATTCTATGAGTCGACAGACAAAAATAGAAGCTCCACTAGATGATGATACATCTAGGCTCACTATAGAATGTGAGGAGGAAGAAAAGACAGCTCCTCCACTACTGATTGATTTGGTCGATTTGACAGAGGATTCAGACTCCAGTGCAAGTAATAAAGAGGAAGAGGACTTATTATTAAAAGAAGATGCGCTTCCCTGCAACACAGGCTGTGTAATATTGGAAGAGGAGGATAAAAGTACCACAGAAGGTGTTGACTTACCTACAACTGGAAAGAATGAATGTGAAGAGCCATGTGGTCAAGTTTTGAATCACTACACCCCAATGGTTGACGTTGATGCGGAGGTAACGCAAGTATTTACTCAGAGGACATCTAAAATAATCACAGAGAGTGAAAATGAAGAGTCATGTGGAGAAGTTTTAAGTTGCCTCTCCCCAATGGCTGATGTTGATGCAGAAGTAACTCAAAAAATGGATCAGAGGTAAGACGAGTACCAGACGAACACGTTCACTGGGGGTATGGTTACAGTAGACAGACCACATTTATTGTGGTGGATTAGGTGTCAACCATGATCAACTGCAATGCTAGTGTTCCCACGTGTGTCAGACTTTGAACGAGAGTGGTGTCAAGAGGTTAAAAGGTTATTATTGACCCAGGAATTGTTATCCATGACTCTAAGGCTTTGTATTTTCATAGAGAACTTGGTGGACGACAACAAAATCAAATCAATCAATCCAGAAGATTCAAGAAATGTATTATTCGTGGTTACACTCCTACTAAGAGATTCAGAATCTCTAGTGATTTTCCTTCGGGACTGGTGGGGTGGAGGTTATGGATCATGTAGAGATGAATTATGCTGCCTAAAGTATGATGTCACTATACCACAATTTAGCTATCAAGGAAAATGCAGGCATTGACTGTATTTCAAATCTCGGGAGGTGTATATGGATAAGTTCACGTCAGTGAATGATCATCTTCTCATTATGTGTTTAATAACACACTTAGGGCACTTTTTGTTACCGACCCAATTCATTACAAGTATGGATGGGACCCAAAAGATGTTGCGTCAACAACGGAGCTTCATGTTGAATCTTATGTAATAGGGGAATGTTTAACCAAGCGATGGAAAACATACGACAATGATCATAGTCCCGACCATTTTATGCCATTGATGAGAGGGGAGTTATATCTGAAAGTAACTGGGGACTTCAGGAATGAATATGTAACCACAGGTACAGTCAACTTGAAGAGATGGGATTATGGAAGACTGCGTCGTGCGATACCATGAGTTGAAGGTTTTGGATTGGGGAACAGTGTGTTCCGTTGGATTCCAATACATTATTATAACCACCGCCAGTGTAAGTAGAGGTGTCAATGGGTCAGGCCGTCCCGGTGGGTCACGGGTTTTGGGTCGTTCTGGGTTGGGTTTGGGTCAGCATTTCCGACCCAATGGGTCGGATCGGGTCACCCGGTTGCGACCCAAAACATTCCGGGTCAGGCCGCGGGTCAGTGCCTCCGACCCATGACCCGACCGAAAACACAAAATGACCCAAAAAAACCTGAAATAAATTAATATAACTTGAAAAACTTCGGCCACTGAGTGCCTCCACACCCACCTCAACACAATACCATCCCAGAAAAAAACCAAAACTGCATTCAAAACAAAACTTATCAGGTGGGAGCAAGTATCACCACGGTCCCATCCCATACCAAAAACCATCAGTAGATGGCTGGTGTAACGGGGTTACATTTGGTTACGTTGGTGTACGTAAGTACACAACGGTTAAGGTCAAGTATTGAACAGTCCGAAAGGTTCGGACCTATTGGTTGTTTTAACCAAATGGCTTTCACCTTCTCGGGATCCGCCCGCACTCCATCCTTACCGATGAAGCATCCGAGGAAAGAAATTTCCTCAGCACCAAATATACATTTGGATGCGTTCGCATATAACTTATGCTCTCGCATACATTCGAGCACAGCTCGAAGGTGTATAAGGTGCGTCTGAACATCAGATGAGTCGCCTTACGCATGACTATGAACGAATATATCGTCGAAGTACGTCTGAGCGTACTTCCTATGAAGGCGGAAGAGTTGAGTCACCAAGCGATTGAAAGTCGCTGGTGCATTTGAAAGCCCTTGTGGCATAACTAGCCACTCCCACAGCATGCCGCTAGGCGTGCTAACCGCTGTAACCAGAATATCGGACGCTCGCATGAGCACCTGATAATACCCGTCCACCAGATCTAAGGCACTGTACACATTACAGTCCGCCATATTGTTCTGGAGGACATCCTTCCGAGGAATCGGAGTCTGCATGGGTACAGTAGCTGCATTCAGCTTGTTGTACGCATGAACAATGCGCCACTTTCCGTTCGGTTTACGAACACAAAAAATGGGAGATGAATGGGGAGACTTGCTCTCCCGTACCATCCCTGCCTCTTCTTTCCCCTTGAAGAATGCGTCGATGACGTCGCATTGCTCCTTGGGGAGAGGCCACTGCCTAGTGACGCAGTATTTGGTTCCAGGAACCAAATCGATTTCATGTCGGACTCCCCGATCCGGTGGTAACCCCATCGGCGGGTTGTCACTGATGACATCTCCGAATTCCTTTAACAAGGAATGGTAACGGTCCTCAGGATCCGCGAGGATCTTGAGGCCGCTTCGGGCATTCAATGCCTGTTTGGTTTGCACCAAAAACTGACTCGTCCATCATGGATGAGGAGTTCAACTCCTCTTCCGGACGTAATACGACAACCTCGTCGATTTCATCTGCTTTCAAAGCAGTTTCAAACTCGTTGAAGGACATATCCTCCAACGATAACAGTTCGCCTACCCGAGGCAACCGTTCCAGCTTACGCCTTCTGTGAAACACCTGTCACACTA
>CM047591.1:3391643-3414836 GCA_026184515.1 Peronosclerospora sorghi
CACCTCCGAATAGTCCTTCAACAAGTTATTCATCTTGATTTCGAATATCTTGTGTCTGATTCTGACTTCTAATAGTAGAAATCTGATATCTAACTCTAATTTTGGTGTGGACCACATTAAAATCAAGAAGTACGAAACAAGATCCGCTAAATTCTTCACTTCCGAATAGTCCTTCAACAACTTATTCATCTTGATTTCGAATACCTGATATCTTATACTGACCTCTGATAATTGATATCTGATATTCTACCATGATTTTGGTGTGAACCAGATTAAGAACAAGTAGTAGGAAACAAGCTCCGCTAAATCCTTCACTTCCTAATTGTCCTTCAATAAGTTATTCATCTTGATTTCGAATACGTGGTGTCTGATTCTGACTTCTAATAGTAGAAATCTGATATCTAACTCTAATTTTGGTGTGAACCACATTAAAATCAAGAAGTAGGAAACAAGATCCGCTAAATTCTCCACTTCCGAATAGTCCTTCAACAAGTATTCATCTTGATTTCGAATACCTGGTATGTTATAATGACCTCTGATAATTGATATCTGATATTCTACCATGATTTTGGTGTGAACCAGATTAAGAACAAGTAGTAGGAATCAAGCTCCGCTAAATCCTTCACTTCCTAATTGTCCTCCACTAAGTTATTTATCTTGATTTCGAATACGTGGTGTCTGATTCTGACTACTGATAGTAGAAATCTGATATCTAACTCTAATTTTGGTGTGAACCACATTAAAATCAAGAAGTAGAAAACAAGCTCCGCTAAATCCTTCACTTCCTAATTGTCCTTCAACAACTTATTCATCTTGATTTCGAATACCTTGTATCCTATACTGACATCTGATAATTAATATCTGATATTTAACCATGATTTTGTGTGAACCAGATTTAAAACAAGTAGTAGGAAACAAGCTCCGCTAAATCCTTCACTTCCTAATTGTCCTTCAATAAATTATTCAACTTAATTTCGAATACATGGTGTCTGATTCTGACTTCTGATAGTAGAAATCTGATATCTAACTCTAATTTTGGTGTGAACAACATTAAAATCAAGTAGTAGGAACAAGCCCTTCATGTAACGGGGTTACACTCGAGTTACATGTAATGTTGGTGTACATGAGTACACTACGGTTGAGGTCAGTATTGACCGGTTTGAAAGGTTTTGAACCATTGGTTATTTTTAACCAATCCGGGCAGGGGCCCTTGGTGTGGTGGTGTGTCAGCCATCCACGTGTCAGTACACAGGTGTGTACACTACATTTTAGCTAGGTACGAATTAGGAATATTCTACTTAGTGTTACATATAGTTTATATTAGTTTAAATTAATTTAGGCTAATTACATATTAAATATATTCAGTTTACATTTCACTATAAAGTGCAGTCGCGCGACCTCGACCGGTCGCGCGCGCAGTGAGTGTTGTAGTGTAAGAGGGATACCTCCCTTTACTTACACCCCGTAAAGGGAATACAGCCGTTAAGGCTAATTAGTAAACCAACCCGGGAATATTGGCCCCGAGTAGGAGATCTCTCCTACTAAGCCCTTTATAAGGGCGTATCGTCTAAGTAGCGGTATCTACCGCTTTGAGGAAGAGTCTTCCTCTGTGCGCTAGCCGCACCGTCCGTATACGCACCGTCTACACTTCACTTCCTAATTGTCCTTCAATAACTTATTCATCTTAATTTCGAATACCTTGTGTCTGATTCTGACTTCTTATAATTGATATCTAATATCAAACTGCGATGTTGGTGTGAACCACATTAAAATCAAGAAGTAGGAAACAAGATCCGCTAAATCCTTCACTTCTGATTAGTCCTTCACAAACTTATTCATCTTGATTTCGAATACTAGGTGTCTTATAATGCCCTCTAATAATAGATATCTGATATTTAACCATGATCTTGGTGTGAACCAGATTAAAAACAAGTAGTAGGATACAAGCTCCGCTAAATCCTTCACTTCCTAATTGTTCTTCAATAAATTATTCAACTTAATTTCGAATACGTGGCGTCTGATTCTGACTTGTGATAGTAGAAATCTGATATCTAACAGTGATTTTGGTGTGAACCCTCATAAAATGAAGTATTAGGAAACAAGCTCCGCTAAATTCTTCACTTCCTAATTTTCCTTCAACAACTTATTCATCTTGACTTTGTAGCCGGTGCGTACATGCACGGTACGGCTAGCGCACAGAGGAAGACTTTCCTAAAGCGGCGATATGCCTCTACTCAGCCGATACGCCCTTATAAAAGAGCTTAGTAAGAGAGTACTCTCTTACTCGGGGCCAAGCTTTCCCTTGGTTTACAAGTTAGCACAAGCTAACGCCTTGATACAAGGCTCCGTTAATAAGGGGGTAGCTAAGGGAAGAACTTCCCTTACGCTACTACACTCACTACGCGCGCGACCGGTCGAGGTCGTGCGTCCTGTAGTCTTTGAGTGAAATGTAAACTATATGTAATACTAAGTAGAACTTACTAAATTCGTACCTAGCTAAAATGTAGTGTACACCACCTGTGTAATAACACGTGGCTGGCTGCCACGCCTCCACCGAGGGCTCCTGCCCTGATTGGTTAAAATAAACAATAAGTCGAAACCTTTCGGACCGGTCAATACTGACCTCAACCGTAGTGTACTTATGTACACAACATAACCAAATGTAACCAAATGTAACCCTGTTACATCCTCCCTCATCAAGACTATTGCTTACGCAATAATCGATTATAGTTGGAGAACTCCAACTGCCAGAACTTCTGGCTAACCATGAGCACCTTTAGTGGTGCCGAGGATGTAGACTATTCCGATAACTCGGAGGTGGGTGCCCTTAAGGATATCTCCCCAAAGGCTGACCACTCCGACAACGCCGAACGGCGATGTCGGTCATCGAATCCATTCCCCACACGTTGGGAAAACGCGCTAACTCGTGCGCCACCTCTACTAACTGCGGATGATGCATCCGGGTCGCCGAAGGCGACCATCACCAATGAACCGGACACGGTTCATGACGCCCGACATACCGTACCGGCACGGAAGGGTCCTCGTGAACCTCAAAAGAAGGCTAAGAACGAGGTGAAGAGGGTTTAGACTCCTATCCCTGGTCCTGCGGCTGTACTGCCGCGTGAAATTGAGCGTCGGAACCAACTCCGGGCCCAACTACTAACGCCCAAACATTATACCGTTAAGTCCTACCGGACGCGCCTAGGGAAGCAGGCACGCGGTGTCCTCGTGGATATCATCCGCGAGATTCCCTTTGTTCTATTGAGGGACAAGCGCGTCGAAGACGCAGAACAGGCATTCCGCGCCTGGGCGGAAGGAGAGAAACGCCTCCCCAGTTTCGATGCGCTATACAACAGATTTTCCGAACACGACGTTCGGGTAGAGAGGGCGATACGCTTGGCCTATGCTCAGTACAAAGCGCAAGGGCAATTACCTGCCTCCTATTATACGCGCTCTGCTCTCGATGTGGTGCTGGAGAGCAATGCAAGCACAGCATCTGCCTCCGGCGAACTCCCATCTACTGGGAGTGAAAGGGCTTCTTCCGCCCCTTTGGGCGTTGACTCTCAGAGGGATTCTCCAGCTCGAAAGCGTCAACGACGTCACGGCAATCCTGCCGCAGGGGAGTCTCGTACTCCCACGAGCTCTGGGAATGTGGATACCCTTTCCACTTCACCAGGTACTGGGTCTCACTCCGATGATGGTGTTGTGCCATCAGTCGCTCCCCATGGTAATGTGGCGTAACCTCCATATCGAGAACTGGAGGAGGAGGTCGCGCTATTGCGACGTGAGTTCCACGAGCGCTGTGATCGACACAGCCGTCGCATCCATGATGCCCAGGAGGGACTCCGCGACGAGGGGAGTGCGAATGAATGCCTAGAGGGGCTGCTTGCCTCCCTAGAGTCTCTCGTTGCGGAGCTTCAGGGTCGTATTTCGATCGTGTCGGAGATGTTCCGACCTGTCGTGCCTTTCGGCTATCCGACTTCCCAACCTCCTCCAAGAGGGGACCCGCCGTCGGGTCCTGGGTTGGCTTAAGCATACCTACATAGAAGGTTGGATGCGTACGCATCGCCTTCGGAATATCCAACGTGTACGCCAAGCCCTTTCGGGATAGCACCTTAAAACGCCCACAAACCTAGGGCGCAGTTTTTTCCGCAACACGTTGGAAACTGCATGTGTAGGAAGATTCTTAGCGTTTAATAAAACACTTTCTCCTACTTTGTACACCTTTTCGTTACGCCGCCCCTTGCGGTCAGACTGCTCCTTCTGCTCGTATTGGCTTTCCGCCATGGCATCGCAGTCGTGTCGTAAGACACTAAGGCGCGTCGATAAGAACTTATCAATGTGATTTCGCACAGATACAGTCTGACATCGGGTAATCCTCCCCCTCAAGCCCTGGGACACACACAAGTGGCGTCAACGGAACCCTCCGATTCACTAATCCGTTCACTTAAAACGGGGTAAACCCCGAAGATGCATGGACCGAATTATTTATAGCAAATTCGGCCATAGGAAGCATCTCACTCCAACTCTTTGGAGAATCCCGACATAAACTCCGGAGGATATCCTCTACAACGCGATTAACGCGTTCCGTTTGTCCGTCCGTTTGCGGATGATCCGCAGTGGACATGAGGAGCTTGGTGCCCAGCACCTTAAACAATGCCCCCAAAAACCGTCCCGTAAAACGGGGATCCCGATCCCACACAACGGAATCAGGTAGACCATGCTGTCGAAAGACACGGTATAGGAACACTTTTGCTGTTCCTTGTCCATCTATGGACTCTGGAACCGCCGCCAGGTGAGCCATCTTTATCAAACGGTCTACAAAGACCAATATGCCGGTGTTACCGGCCTTATCCTTCGGAAAACCGAAGATAAAATCCATGCTAATGGATTTCCAACACTCCGTTGGAACCGATAAGCTCGCCAAAGGCGCAGCTGAACTTGCAGAGGATTTAACCCTCTGAAATGTCTCACAGGTGCGTAAATACGCACCGACCCACTTATACATTTTGGGACACCAATACAAAGCGCTTAAAGCGCTGTAGGTCTTATCCCGACCTAAATGACCCCCGGTAAGGGCGTCATGTTCCTCAAAGAGGACTTTATACTCAGTTCCTCATCATGAGAAACAACCAACCGCGGAGTGTCCTCTGCGCTCTTGCTATAATATAGCAAACCTTCACAGTACCTGTAACGGTGTAACCGAGCTGTAGCTCGACTTGACAGGGTAGGCTCAGACGAGCCAAGTCCCTTTCCACCCAACGCACTGATAAGCGCCGTACATTGTGGGTCTTTCTCATACGCCTGATGTATGAGATCCACCACAGACGAGGTGACGAATGTCGCGTGAGCGAGCTCGTAATCGGGACGACGCGACAACGCGTCTGCAAGTACATTCTGTTTCCCAGGTTTGTACTTTACCTCAAAATTGTACTCCGCAAAGAAGGAGCCAACGGGCCATCCGTTGGGAGAGATGAGGTCAATTTGTCGCTGTCCGTAAGGACGCGTGGTCTGTATAAAACACGAACGGCTTTGAGACGAGTAGGTGAACCCTAAATTGACAAGGGCATACTTCATAGAAAGTAGCTCCTTATCATGAACGGGATAATTTCGTTCTGCAGCTTAAAGCTGCCTCGACTCAAACGCAATCACGCGTTCCCGTCCCGCGTCGTCTGCTTGTAACAAAGCACATCCGATTGCGAAATCGGAGGCGTCGCAGACGACGCTAAAAGGTTTCCCAGATTCTGGGAGAGCAATAACGGGGGCTTTTAACAAGCTCCCCTTAACCGCTTCAAAAGCGTTTTGGTGTTTGGTTTCCCAACACCAATCAACGTCATTCTTAAGAAGGTCAGTTAATGGATTATCCATTTCAGCGTAGTTCTCGCTCTACTTGTGGAGATAATTGGCTAATCCAAGACACTTCCGTAAATCTCTAAGATTTACAGGCGAAGGCCACTCCACAATGGCTTTCACCTTCGCGGGATCCGCCCGTACTCCATTCTTACCGATGAAGCATCCGAGGAAAGGAATTTCCTCAGCACCAAAATACATTTGGATGCGTTTGCATAGAGTTTATGCTCTCGCATTAATTCGAGCACATCTCGAAGGTGTATTAGGTGCGTCTGAACATCAGACGAGTCGCCTTCCGAGCTACTATGAACGAATATATCGTCGAAGTACGTCTGAGCGTACTTTCTATGAGGGCGGAAGAGTTGAGTCACCAAGCGATCAAACGTCGCTGGTGCATTCGAAAGCCCCTGTGGCATAACAAGACTCTCCAACAGCATGCCGCTAGGCGTTCTGACCGCTGTAAGCGGAATATCGGATGCTCGCACGAGCACCTGATAATACCCGTCCACCAGATCTAAGGCACTGTACACAATACAGCCCGCCATATTGTTCTGGAGGACATCCTTCCGAGGAATAGGAGTCTGCATGGGTACAGTAGCTGTATTCAGCTTGTTGTACGCATGCACCATGCGCCACTTTCCGTTCGGTTTACGAACACAAAAAGTGGGAGATGAATGGGGAGACTTGCTCTCCCGTACCATCCCTGCCTCTTCTTTACCCTTGAAGAATGCGTCGATGACGTCGCATTGCTCCTTGGGGAGAGGCCACTGCCTAGTGACGCAGTATTTGGTTCCAGGAACCAAATCGATTTCATGTCGGACTCCCCGATCTGGTGCTAGCCCCATCGGCGGGTTTTCACTAATGAAATCTCTGAAGTCCTTCAACGAGGAATGGTAAGGGTCCTCAGGATACGCAAGGATCTTGAGGCCGCTTCGGGCATTCAATGCGAGTTTGGTTTGCACCAAAACTGACTCGTCCATCATGGATGAGGAGTTCAACTCCTCTTCCGGACGCAACACGACGACCTCGTCGATTTCATTTGTTTTCAAAGCAGTTTCAAACTAGTTGAAGGACATCTACTCCAACGACAACAGTTCGCCTACCCCAGGCAACCGTTCCAGGCTTACGCCTTCTGTGACAATACCTGTAAAACTATTCAGCATCCGATAAGACTGCTGACTAGTGGCCTCGGGACTCATCCCGAGACACAGATGGGGGGAGTCAATTGCCCCATCTATTGGAAGCGCCACGCGCCTATCCACAGGGGTCTCTACCCCTACCACTGGAGTTACCTCAGAGGAATCCACCTCTTCCACTGGCAACTCACCAGTCTCGCCGTTAACGGCGTGGGGATTAACCGCCGAACCCCCCTCTCTAAGGAACTATTCCTTAACGCCATTGGGAATGATCATTTCAGACATCCCAATCTCTGGCATCTCACGCCAGAATTTCTTTTTGTATTTTAAAATTAAATTTATTTTTTAATATTTTATTATATTGTTTGATATGCGACTTTCTATTATAAGGTTGTTTTAAGAAAATACTTAATGATAAAAAAACCTTTTCAAATGCCATTCTGGGCTTACTTGCCAATCGCTTTTGCGATCGAGAAAAGGTGGGTTCATGACTCGTCAATGCTTCACCCGATCGCGGGTGCGTTGAGACAATGGACTTAGACTTCCAGTCTATCCATGGCCCGTGGCGTTCCAGCCACTTCATGCACAGAATGAGGTCATACATCGAGTCCAAATCCAGGACTACGCAACGTTCTAAGCTTTCGAATTCCGAAAACTTCATCTTAAGGTCAATCGAGACCTTGGATACAGAAACTTGTACGCCCGTCGCTATACGGACCGTGTCAACGTCACGAGAACGTGCCTCTAGGGCCTCGGCATACAGCCGACTCTTCTCAATAGAAGCCCGTCTGTCATAATTGTCAGACGCTCCAGAGTCTATCAAGACTCTCCAAGGCTTATCAAAGCCTTTCACGTCCGCAAGGACTACCAGCAAACCTGGCTGGTACACCAACTCGGTGATAGAAAGCACCGCTTCCCTCGGGGTTTTGTGCTGTCGTCCCCTACCCTGGGGCTTAACAGCACTGAGGGACCCCCCAGTAGGACGCCCCGCACCTACTGGGAGCCGTCGTTTCCCGACGGCTTAGCAAGGGCTTTTTCCCCACCCTTGGTCCCTTGTAGAGAGTGTCTCGCTGGGGATTTTTCGGACATCTGTTCCTCAGAAGATCCATGCTCCCACACAGGAAGCATCTCAGCGGCCCATGTAGCTGCAGCATAGCTAAGATCTCCGCCTCGAAGCTATGCGAAAAAGAGTCAGTGTGACTCTTAGCGGGAGGTTTCTCCTCCGCTTCGACCTGACTAAGGTCCATGGGTTCGGGACCCACCTTAGAGGAACCGAAGTTCCTCTCGGCGTTGAACGCCATCTTGAACGCCTCCCCCAAGTATTGGGGTCGGCATCGGAACAATTCCGAACGTGCTGGCCCTTCTCCTAGGACCCCCATGAAGACGGGGATGGACACATCGTCCGAATACGCTTTCGCGTACATCCCTGCCAACAGGGTCTTAAGATCCTGGATATAAATCCCCAGGTCCTTAGTGCCTTGACGGAACCTCAGGAACGCCAGTTGATTCTGAAAAACCAGATCAGGCGTTGCGTACATGTCCATAAGCTTCTGCTTAAAGACCTCCCAGGTTGGGAACACGTCCGTTACTGACTCCAACACGTAAACGCCCATGTACGGGCTTTGCCCGTAAGATGGGTCAATGCAAGTCCCACTTGCAAGTGATCAGCGGTCATGTTCGCTGTGGCGAAGGCCGTTTCGACCTCTCGCAACCAAACATAAAGGTTGTCACCCTTCTCCCCGGTGAACTCCTTTATTTTGAATGATAATGGAGGGCGCACCCCCGTGGAACGACCTCCACTAAAACTCGCCTCATGAGCGATGAGGGCATTTATCCTTGCCTTTACGTCCTCAAGGCCCTGCTCCACTAGGAGCTTCATGCCTTCGTCACCAATTAAGGGTAACAGCCTTTTAAAGGATTCCTGCTGGACGAGGGTCAAACTATCCCAATCGTCCTGATTCATCCTTTTCAGAGGATGCCTTAGTCGACCAACACAGGTGTTGGATTGACTACAAGTGCTACCAGATGTAGCCGGGGCGTATACGCACGGTGCGGCTAGCGCACAGAGGAAATCTCTTCCTTAAAGCAGTATCTACCTCTACTTAGCCGATACGCCCTTATAAACGGCTTAGTTGGAGAGCTCTCCTACTCGGGGCCAAGATTCTCGGGTTGGTTTACTACTTAGCCTTAACGGCTGTGTCCCCTTTACGGGGTGTAACTAAAGGGAGGGCTCCCTCTTACCTACGACACTCACTGCACGCGCGACCGGTCGAGGTCGCGCGTCTGCACTTTAGAGTGAAATGTAAACTGAATATATTTAATATGTAATTAGCCTAAATTAATTTAAACTAATATAAACTATATGTAATACTAAGTAGAATATTCCAAATTCGTACCTAGCTAAAATGTAGTGTACACACCTGTTTACCGACACGTGGATGGCTGACACACCACCACACTAAGAGCCCCTGCCCTGATTGGTTAAAATAACCAATGGTTCAAAACCTTTCAAAACTTCAATACTGACCTCAACCGTAGTGTACTCATGTACACCAACACTAAATGTAACCCAAATGTAACCCACTTACAGGGTTGATTTATTGAAAAGCAAATAGCCGTAAAAGCCATAAGAAGCGGCGGGTCGGCAGGTCGGAATAACTCCGACAGGGTCTAAAGGCGACCACAAAACTCCGCAAAGGTTGACTCGAGAGAGGCAAGCCGCCTCTCGATGCGGTCAGTCGCACTTTCATCATAGCGGAGTCCCTCCTGGACATCATGGATGCGATGGCTGTGTCGATCACAGCGCTCGCGAATCTCACGTCGCAATTGCGCGACCTCCTCCTCCAATTCTCGTACGGAGGGTACTCCACATTATCATGTGGAGCGTCTGATGGCGCGACGCCATCATCGGGGTAAAACCCAATATCTGGTGAAGGGGAAGGGTTATCCACATTCACAGAGTTCGTGGGAGTCCGAGACTCCCCTGCGGCAGGATTGCCGTGACGTCGTTGACGCTTTCGAACGGGAGAATCCCGATGCAAGTCGACGACCAGAGGGGCGCGAGAAGCCCATTCACTCCCAGTAGTTGGGAATTCTCCGGAGGAAGATGTGGCGCTCACACTGTTCTCTGGCACCGGGTTGGGGGTAGGAGCTCTGGCATAGCGCGTGCGCATAAGGGGCACATAATAGCCCCATCAATTTGGCTCGGGCAAACGCCATGCGCAACGCCCTCTCCACCCGAACGTCACGGGGGGAATAGCTGTCGTGCAGCTGAGTAAAGCTAGGGAGGAGTTTCTCCTCTTCCACCCAAGCGCGGAATTTCTTTTCTGCATCTTCGGCATTTTCTCCCGTAGAAAGAACGATAGGAACCTCGTGGAGGTTCTCAACAGGGGCACCCTTTGCCTGTCTGTCGAGGCGTTCTCGGTATGAGACTCTAGTGAACTGCTTCTGCGCGAGCAGTTGTTCCCGAAGTTTCTTCCGGCGTTCGCATTGATACGGCTGTTCAGCCGCAGGTCCAGGAGTATAGAATGCTAAATCATTCCTCACCATGGTCCTAGCCCACTTTGGGACGTCACGAGGACCCTCCAACTTATACGCCGCCCGTGGCGGGCGTTTGGAGGCGCGTCGCAGACTTTCGTGCCTGTGCGGCAAGTTGAGCTTCTTGAGCCGCATCCAACTTGTAACGGGGTTACATTCGGGTAACACTGAGTGTTGGTGTACATGAGAACACCACGGTTGAGGTCAGTATTGGCCGGGTTGAAAGGTTTCGAACCTTTGGTTATTTTAACCAATCAGGGCATGGGCCCTTGGTGTGGTGGTGTGTCAGCCACGTGTCAGTACACAGGTGTGTACACTACATTTTAGCTAGGTACGAATTAGGAATATTCTACTTAGTGTTACATATAGTTTATATTAGTTTAAATAATTACATATTAAATATATTCAGTTTACTTTCCACTCCTTAGTACAGACGCACGACCTCGACCGGTCGTGCGTGTAGTGAGTTCCGTAGCGTAAGGGGAGCCCTCCCCTTAGCTACACCCTTTGTAAGGGATCCTTGCCGTTAAGGCACTAGCAAAGGCTACAGTAAACTAACCCGGGAATCTTGGCCCCGAGTAGGAGAGCTCTCTCCTACTAAGCCCTTATTAAGGGCGTATCGGCTAAGTAGCGGCGAACGCCGCTTTAAGTAAAGTCTTCCTCTGTGCGCTAGCCGCACCGTACATATACGCACCGGCTACATCTGGTAGCACTTGTAGTCAATCCAACACCTGTGTTGGTAGACTAGGCATCCTCTGCAAAGGATGAATCAGGACGATTGGGATAGTTTGACCCTCGTCCAGAAGGAATCCTTTAAAAGTCTGTTAACCTTAACGGGGGAAGAAGGTATGAAGCTCCTAGTGGAGAAGGGCCTTGAGGCCGTAAAGGCAAGGGTGAATGCCCTCATCGCTCATGAGGTGAGTTGCGGTGGAGGTCATTCCACGGGGGTGCGCCCTCCATTATCGTTTAAGAAAAAGGAGTTCACCGGAGAGAAGGGTGCCAACCTTTATGTTTGGTTGCGAGAGGTCGAAACGGCCTTCGCCACAGCGAACATGACCGCTGATAACTTGCAAGTGGGACTTGCATTGACCCATCTTACGGGCAAAGCCCGTACATGGGCGTTTACATGCTCGGAATCAGTCAAGGACGTGTTTCCAACATGGAAGGTCCTTAAGCAGAAGCTTATGGACATGTACGCAACGCCTGATATGGTTTTCCAGAATCAACTGGCGTTCCTGAGGTGCCGTCAAGGCACTAATGACCTGGAGGTTTATATCCAGGAGCTTAAGACCCTGTTGGCAGGGATGTACGCGAAAGCGTATTCGGACGATGTGTCCATCCCTGTCTTCATGGGAGGCCTGAGAGAAGGGCCAGCACGTTCGGAATTGTTCCGATTCCGACTCGAATCCCTGGAAGAGGCATTCAAGATGGCGTTCAACGCCGAGAGGAACTTCCGTTCCTCTAAGGTGGGTCCCGAACCCATGGACCTGAGTCAGGTCGAAGTGGAGGAGAAACCTCCCGCTAAGAGTCATTCTGACTCTTTTTCACAGAGCTTCGAGACAGAGCTCTTGGCTATGTTGCAGCGGCGTGAGCCGCTGAGATGCTTCCTGTGTGGGAGCATGGATCTTCTGAGGAACAGATGTCCGAAAAATCCTCATCGAGACACTCGCTACAAGGGACCAAGGGTGAAGAAAAAGCCCTTGTCCAAGCCGTCGGGAAACGACGGCTCCCAGTAGGTGCGGGGCGCCCTACTGGGGGGGCCCTCAGTGCTGTTAAGCCCCAGGGTAGGGGACGACAGCACAAAACCCCGAGGGAAGCGGTGCTTTCTATCACCGAGTTGGTGTACCAGCCAGGTTTGATGGTACTCCTTGCGGACGTGAAAGGCTTTGGTAAGCCTTGGAGAGTCTTGATAGACTCTGGAGCGTCTAACAATTATGTCAGACGGGCTTCTGTTGTGAACAGTCGGCTGTATGCCGAGGCTCTAGAGGCACGTTCTGGTGACGTTGTCACGGCCCGTCTTGCGACGGTCGTACAAGTTTCTGTACCCAAGGTCTCGATTGACCTTAAGCTAAAGTTTGCAGCCTTCGACAGCTTAGAACGTTGCCTAGTCCTGGATTTGGACTCGAGGTATGACCTCATTCTGGGCATGAAGTGGCTGGAAATCCACGAGCCATGGATAGACTGGAAGTCTAAGTCCATTGGCTCAACGCACCCGCGGTCGGGTGAAGCATTGGCGAGTCATGAACCCACCTTTTCTCGATCGCAAAAGCGATTCTGGCGTGAGATGCCAGAGATTGGGATGTCTGAAACGATCATTCCCAATGGCGTTAAGGAAGAGTTCCTTAACGAGGGGGATTCGGCGGTTAATCCCCGCGCCGATGTAGGCGAGACTTGTGAGTCGACATTGATAGAGGTGGAATCCTCTGAGGGTAAGCGCGAGGCGCTTAGAGAAGAGACCCGAAGTTCGTCTCTTCTACAGGTCGGAATTGATTCCGACCACGCCGTGTCCGGCGAACAAGTTGCGACTCCAGTGGTAGGGGTAGAGACCCGTGTGGTTAAGCGCGAGGCGCTTCCAAGCGAAGAGACCCGAAGTTCGTCTCTTTCGCACGTCGGAAATGATTCCGATTACGCCGTTATAGGCGAGACCGGCGAGTCACCGGTGGTAGAGGTAGAGACCTCTGTGGATAGGCGCGTGGCGCTTCCAGGAGATGGGGAAATTGACTCCCCCCATCTGGGTCTCGGGATGAATCCCGAGGGCAGTAGTCAGCAGTCCTACAGGATGCTGAATAGTGTGACAGGTGTTGTCACAGAAGGCGTAAGCCTGGAACGGTTGCCTGGGGTAGGCGAACTGTTGTCGTTGGAGGAGATGTCCTTCAACGAGTTTGAGACTGCTTTGAAAGCAGACGAAATCGACGAGGTCGTCGTGTTGCGTCCGGAAGAGGAGTTGAACTCCTCATCCACGATGGACGAGTCAGTTTTGGTGAAAACCAAACAGGCATTAAATGCCCAAAGCGGCCTCAAGATCCTCGCGGATCCTAGGACCCTTACCATTCCTTATTAAAGGAATTTGGAGATGTCATTAGTGACAATCCGCCGATGGGGTTACCACCGGATCGGGGAGTCCGACATGAAATTGATTTGGTTCCCGGAACCAAATACTGCGTCACTAGGCAGTGGCCTCTCCCCAAGGAACAATGCGACATCATCGACGCATTCTTGAAGGGGAAAAAAGAGGCAGGGATGGTACGGGAGAGCAAGTCTCCCCATTCATCTCCCACTTTTTGTGTTCGTAAACCTAACGGAAAGTGGCGCATTGTGCATGCGTATAACAAGCTGAATGCAGCTACTGTATCCATGCAGACTCCGATTCCTCGGAAGGATGTCCTCCAGAACAATATGGCGGGCTGTACTGTGTACAGTGCCTTAGATCTGGTGGACGGGTATTATCAGATGCTCATGCGAGCGTCCGATATTCCTCTGACAGCGGTTAGCACGCCTATCGGCATGCTGTGGGAGTGGCTTGTTATGCCACAAGGGATTTCAAATGCACCAGCGACTTTTAATCGTTTGGTGACTCAACTCTTCCGCCCTCATAGAAAGTACGCTCAGACGTACTTCGACGATATATTCGTCCATAGTCGTGCGGAAGGCGACTCGTCTGATGTTCAGACGCATCTGATACACCTTCGAGCAGTGCTAGAATGTATGCGAGAGCATAAGTTATATGCGAACGCATCCAAATGTATATTTGGTGCTGAGGAAATTCCTTTCCAAGGATGCTTCATCGGTAAGGACGGAGTGCGGGCGGACCCCGCGAAGGTGAAAGCCATTGTGGAGTGGCCTTCGCCTGAAAATCTTAGAGATTTACGGAAGTGGCTTGGGTTAGCCAACTATCTCCACAAGTACAGCGAGAACTACGCTGAAATGGCGAAGCCATTGACCGACCTTCTTAGGAAGGATGTTGATTGGTGTTGGGAAACTGAACACCAAAACGCTTTTGAAGCGGTTAAGGGGAGCTTGTTAAAAGCTCCCGTTCTTGCTCTCCCAGACTCTGGGAAACCATTTAGTGTCGTTTGCGACGCCTCCGATTTCGCAATCGGATGTTCTTTGTTACAAGCAGACGATGCAGGAAGGGAACGCGTAATTGCGTTTTAGTCGAGGCAGCTTAAAGCTGCAGAACGGAATTATCCCGTTCATGACAAGGAGATACTTGCAATGAAGTATGCTCTTGTCAAATTTAGGGTTCACCTACTCGGCTCAAAGCCGTTCGTGGTTTATACGGACCACGCGTCCTTACGGACAGCGACAAAGTCGCCTCATCTCTCGCAACGGATGGCCCGTTGGCTCTCCTTCTTTGCGGAGTACAACTTTGAGGTTAAGTATAAACCTGGCAAGCAAAGCGTGCTTGCAGACGTGTTGTCGCGTCGTCCTAATTACGAGCTCGCTCACGCGACATTCGTCACCACGTCTGTGGTAGATCTCATACGCCAGGCGTATGAGAAAGACCCTCAATGTACGGCGCTTATCCGCGCGTTAGGTGAAAAGGGTCTTGGCTCGTCTGAGCCAACCCTGTCAAGTCGATCTAGAGCTCGTTTACACCGTTACAGGTACTGTGACGGTTTGCTATATTAAACCACGAACGCGGAGGACACTCCGCGGGTAGTTCCTCATGATGAGGAACTGAAGTATAAAGTCCTCTTTGAGGCACATGACGCCCCTACCGGGGGTCATTTAGGTCGGGATAAGACCTACAGCGCTTTAAGCGCTTTGTATTGGTGGCCCAACATGTATAAGTGGGTCGGTGCGTATTTACGCACCTGTGAGACATGTCAGAGGGTTAAATCCTCTGCAAGTTCAGCTGCGCCTTTGGCGAGCTTATCGGTTCCAACGGAGTGTTGGAAATCCATTAGCATGGATTTTATCTTCGGTTTTCCGAAGGATAAGGCCGGGAACACCGGCATATTGGTCTTTGTAGACCGTTTGAGCAAGATGGCTCACCTGGCGGCGGTTCCAGAGTCCATAGATGGACAAGGAACAGCGAAAGTGCTCCTAGACCGTGTCTTTCGACAGCATGGTCTACCCGATTCCGTTGTGTCGGATCGAGATCCCCGTTTTACGGGACAATTCTGGGGAGCGTTGTGTAAGGTGCTAGGCACCAAGCTCCTCATGTCCACTGCGGATCATCCACAGACGGACGGTCAGACGGAACGCGTTAACCGCGTTGTGGAGAACATTCTCCGGAGTTTATGTCCGGATTCTCCAAAGAGTTGGAGTGAGATGCTTCCTATGGACGAATTTGATATCAACAATTCGGTCCATGCATCTACGGGGTTTACCCCGTTTTACGTAAACGTATTAGTGAATCCGAGGGTTCCGTTGACGCCACGTGTGTGTGGCCCAGGGCTTGAGGGGGGAGGATTCCCCGATGTCAGCCCTGTATCTGTGCGAAAGCACATCGATAAGTTCTTATCGACGCGCCTTAGTGTCTTACGACACGTATGCGATTCCATGGCGGAAATCCAATACAAGCAGAAGGAGCAAGCTTACCTCAAGGGGCGGCGTAACAAAAGGGTGTACAAAGTAGGAGAAAGTGTTTTATTAAACGCTAAAAATCTTCCTACACATGCAGTTTCAAATGTGTTGCGCAATAAACTGCGCCCCAGGTTTGTGAAACCTTTAAGGTGCTAGCCCGAAAGGGCTTATCGTATACCTTGGACATCCCGAAGTGGATGCGTACGCATCCAGCCTTTTATGTCGTTATGCTTAAGCCATACCAGGACCCGGAGGTGGGCCCCCTCCTGGAGGAGGGTGGAAAGGCGGATAGCCGTAACGCACCGCAGGACGATGGAAGCCCGAAAGGACTAAAATGCGACCACTAAGCTCCGCAACTGTCGTCTCGATAGAGTCAAGCCTCCTCTCGAAGCGATCAGTGGCATCCCGCTCATCGCGGATCCCCTCGTGGAGATCATGGATGCGAAGGCTGTGTCGATCACAGCGCGCGCGAATCTCACGTCGCAATTGCGCGACCTCCTCCTCCAATGCTCGATGCGGAGAGCACTCCACACTTTCATGTGGAGCGGCTGATGGCGCGGCGCCATCATCGGGGTCAAACCCAGTATATGGTGAAGTGGAATATTTATCCACACTCACAGAGTTCGTGGGAGTTGGAGACTCCCCTACGGCAGGATTGCCGCGACGTCGTTGACGCTTTTGAGCGGGAGAATCCCGCTATAGGTCAATGACCAGAGGGGCATGAGAAGCCCCTTACCTCCCAATAAGTGGGAGTTTGCCGGAGGCAGATGTGGCGACCACACTGTCTCCGGACAGCATGGTGGAGACAGGGGCGCTGGCGTAGCGAGTGCGATACGGAGCACGTAGTTGCTCCATCGCCTTAGATTTGGCAAATGTAAGGCGCAACACCCTCTCCACACAAATATCTCGACGGTAATAGCTGTCATGCAGCTCATCGAAGCTGGGGAGAAGCTTCTCCCCTTCCGCCCAAGCGCGGAACTTCTTCTCTGCATCATCGGCACTTTCTCCCGGAGAAAGAACGAAAGGAACCTCGCGGAGGTCCTCAACAGTGGCACCTTGTGCCTGCCTGTTTAATCGCTCTCGGTATGAGACGCTAGTGAACTGCTTTTGTGCAAGCAGTTGTTGCCGGAGATTCTCACGGCGTTCGCGTTGATACGGCTGTTCAGCCGCGGGGCCAGGGGTATAGGACGCTAGATTAGTCCTTATCAAACGCCTGGCCCACCTTGGAAGGTGACGAGGACCATCGAAATTATAAGCCGCCCTTGACGGGCGTTTGGGGGCGCGTAACGCAGCCCTTAGTGCCTGTGCGGCAAGTTGGGAGTCTTGAGCTGCGTCCAGCTCATTAGTGATGAACGCCTTTGGCGATTCGGATGTATCATCCGATACAGGCAGGGGTTCCGCACTGGTTAGTGCATTTTCATCACGTGTGGGGAAGGGATTAGGCTGCCGACAACGCCGTTCGGCGCTGTCGGAGCGGCTCACCATTGGGGAGGTATCCCCAAAGGCATCCACTTCCGAGTTTTCGGAGTAGTCTACCTCTTCTAGAGGAGACGCCATAGCACCACAGGAGGTGTACATATGGATGGCTAGGGAAACTGGCGTTGGAGTTCTCCAACAAAATTTTGTTTATTGCGTAAGCAATAGTCTTGATGGGGGAGGATGTAACGGGGTTACATTCGGGTAACACTGAGTGTTGGTGTACATGAGAACACCACGGTTGAGGTAAGTATTGGCCGGGTTGAAAGGTTTCGAACCTTTGGTTATTTTAACCAATCAGGGCATGGGACCTTGGTGTGGTGGTGTGTCAGCCATCCACGTGTCAGTACACAGGTGTGCACACTACATTTTAGCTAGGTACGAATTAGGAATATTCTACTTAGTGTTACATATAGTTTATATTAGTTTAAATAATTACATATTCAATATATTCAGTTTACATTTCACTCTTTCTTACAGACGCACGACCTCGACCGGTCGTGCGTGTAGTGAGTGCCGTAGCGTAAGGGGAGCCCTCCCCTTAGCTACACCATTTGTAAGGGAGCCTTGCCGTTAAGGCACTAGCAAAGGCTACAGTTAACTAACCCGGGAATCTTGGCCCCGAGTAGGAGAGCTCTCTCCTACTAAGCCCTTAATAAGGGCGTATCGGCTAAGTATCGGCGATACATCCGGATCGCCTTCGGCGATCCGGATGTATCACCCGACATTGGTAGGGGTGGCGCACTAGCTATTGCATTTTCCCCACGTGTGGGGAACGGATTGGGCTCCCGACATCGCCGTTCGGCGTTGCCGGATCGGTCAGCCTTTGGGGAGATATCCCCAAGGGCATCCACCTCAGAGTAATCGGAATAGTCTACCTCCTCGTCTCGAGGAGAATTCCCAGCACCACTAAAGGTGCTCATGGTAAGCCAGAAGTTCTGGCAGGTGGAGTTCTCCAACTATAATTGTTTTATTGCGTAAGCAATAATCTTGATGGGGGAGGATGTAACAGAGTTACATTTGGTTACATTTGGGTATGTTGTGTACATAAGTACACTACGGTTGAGGTCTGTATTGACCGGCTCGAAAGGTTTGGACCTATTGGTTATTTTAACCAATCAGGGCAGGAGCCCTTGGTGGAGGCGTGGCAGCCTGCCACGTGTTGGTACACAGGTGGTGTACATTACATTTTGGCTAGGTACGAATGAGTAAGTTCTACTTAGTATTACATATAGTTTACATTATTTTATTTAAATTAGGCTAATTACATATTAAATATACATTCAGTTTACAAATCGCACTAAAAGTGCTAGGCGCACGACCTCGACCGGTCGCGCGCGCAGTGAGTGTAGTAGTGAAAGGGAATACCTTCCCTTAACTACTCCCTTTCTAAGGGAAGCCTTGTTTCAAGGTGTTAGTTGATTCTAACCAGTAAACTAAGGGAAATATTGGCCCCGAGTAAGAGAGCAGTCTCTTCCTAAGCCCTTTTATAAGGGCGTATCGGCTAAGTAGCGGCATATCGCCGCTTTAGGAAAGTATTTCTGTGCGCTAGCCGCACCATGCGTATACGTACCTGCTACACGAATAGTCCTTCAACAACTTATTCATCTTGATTTCGAATACCTGGTGTCTTATACTGACCTCTGATAATTGATATACGATATTTAACCATGATTTTGGTGTGAACCAGATTAAAAACAAGTAGTAAGAAACAAGCTCCGCTAATTCTTCACTTCCGAATAGTCCTTCAACAACTTATTCATCTTGATTTCGAATACCTGGTATCTTATACTGACCTCTGGTAATTGATATCTGATATTTAACCATGATTTTGGTGTGAACCAGATTAAAAACAAGTAGTAGGAAACAAGCTCCGCTAAATCCTTCACTTCCTAATTGTCCTTCAATAACTTATTCATCTTAAATTCGAATATCTTCTGTCTGATTCTAACTTCTAATAGTAGAAAGCTGATATCAAACTGCGATGTTGGTGTGACCACATTAAAATCATGTAGTAGGAAAGTGGCTTGGATAAATCCTTTAGTTCCTAATTGTCCTTCAACAACTTATTCATCTTGATTTCGAATACCTGTTGTCTGACCCCTGATTCTGACTTCTGATAGTAGAAATCAGATATCTAACAGTGGTTTTGGTGTGAACCCTCATAAAATAAAGTAATAGGAAACAAGCTACGCTAATTGCTTCACTTCCTAATTGTCCTTCAATAACTTATTCATCTTAATTTCGAATATCTTCTGTCTGATTCTAACTTCTAATAGTAGAAATCTGATATCAAACTGCGATGTTGGTGTGACCACATTAAAATCAAGTAGTAGGAAAGTGGCTTGGATAAATCCTTTATTTCCTAATTGAACTTGAACAACTTATTCATCTTGATTTCGAATACCTGCTGTCTGACCGCTGATTCTGACTTCTGATAGTAGAAATCAGATATCTAACAGTGATTTTGGTGTGAACCCTCATAAAATGAAGTAGTAGGAAACAAGCTCCGCTAAATGCTTGACTTCCTAATTGTCCTTCAAAACATATTCATCTTGATTTCGAATACGTGGTGTCTGATTCTGAATTCTGATAGTAGAAATCAGGTAACTAACTGTGATTTTGGTGTGAACCACATAAAATCATCTAGTAGGAAACAAGATCCGCTAAATTCTTTACTTCCGAAAAGTCCTTCAACAAGTTATTCTTCTTGATTTCGAATACCTGGTATCTTATACTGACCTATGATAATTGATATACGATATTTAACCATGATTTTGGTGTGAACCAGATTATAAACAAGTAGTAGGAAACAAGCTCCGCGAAATGCTTCACTTCCTAATTGTCCTTCAACAACTTATTCATCTTGATTTCGAATACGTGGTGTGTTATTCTGACTTCTGATAGTAGAAATCAGATATCTAACTGTGATTATGGTGTGAACCACATTAAAATTGTAACGGGGTTACATTCGGGTTACATTTAGCGTTGGTGTACATGAGTACACCACGGTTGAGGTCAGTATTGGCCGGTTTGAAATGTTCTGAACCTTTGGTTATTTTAACCAATCAGGGCAGGGGCCCTTGGTGTGGTGGTGTGTCAGCCATCCACGTGTCAGTACACAGGTGTGTACACTACATTTTAGCTAGGTACGAATTAGGAATATTCTACTTAGTATTACATATAGTTTATATTAGTTTAAATTAATTTAGGCTAATTACATATTAAATATAGGAAAAATCTAATGCGCCCCCCAATTTTGGCTAATGCGCCCCCCAAATGAGAATTTCGAATATTTTTTGGGATTGTTATTTCCACACCCCAAAATTGTTATCTACACCCCCCCCCAAGTATATTATACGTACATCCATTTGGGTGGGTTGATAATGTTACATTTCGTAAACTATGCAGGAGATTTGGCGGTCGAATGACTTGTCTGCGCCGTTCGAGACGGACGCACTGGAACAGCGCAACCTAAGCACACGCACGGAACTGGAAGGGTGGGTTGAGGCGCAAAAAGCGTGCATTTTAGAGGAAAAGCGCGCTGACCAGCTGCAGACGCAGGAGCATGCTCGTGCAACGGAAGAGGCTCAGCGCAAGCGCGAACTACTGCAGAGTGAATACCAGAGGCTGTCGAAGGGTGGAGTACTGTACAGCTAATATCATCATCTTTATGATAACTATACTAATGCTATAGAGCACTGGCGTTTCAGAAACACACAAAAAGGAGAAGGAACTGAACGCGAGTCAAGTGGAAATTGAGGTGTTGCAGGCAGAAAAAAGCCGGAGAGAGCCTGTATTAAAAGTATTATTTGAAAAAACGGTGGAGCAAGATGCCAAGCTAAAGCAGTTGCTCGCAGACTCGTAGAGGCAGAGGACGACGCAGGAGAAGCAGCTGGAAGAGCTCACAAGGGGACTTGCACTGTATCAGAAGCTGGGCCTCTTTTTTGAACATTCTGACGGTCAGTGAATTCGTTTGTTAATTGTACTAAGAGAAATAATGACGTATATGAGGCTGGACGCTTCGATGCACGGCAGATCATATTGTGGTTCGGTTCACTCAAATTGACGCGTAGAACCCCAGTTGCGAGTTTTCTTTCCCCACGCGATTGATTCCATCACTGAAAAATACATTGGTACGTTTGTAACAAGTTCTATAATGAATTGTACTAAGTTGCGCCTTGGATTTAGTCGATAATTGCAATGACCATGTAGCGCCAATGAACGATTTGGTGAAGGATCTAAACGAGACTGGTTACTTAGCCCTGTTCATTCGCTCCATGCGCCTCCAGTTCAAGCAGCTCGTGTGAAGAAGTCGACTTGAACTCTTTTATATACGTCTTCTTTTCATACTTTGGTGCTTTCTTGCCATCGCAACTGATGCTTGATATCTGCGGATCAGGGGCAGACCCTTGCTGAGATCTTGATGGTAGCTGCGGTACGATAAATTCAGTCTTGTCTTGAGCAGCAACATGTGAATGCGAAGACGGTATGGATGGAGTCCACGAGGTCTGCCTCATGCTATGGCGAATCAATTTTACTGGCTTAGCGCTCGATCGGGCTCGACGCAGTAGCAAAGCTCGTCGCTGCGCCAGTTTGTCAGCAGTGTCCTCTCGTGACTCAAAGTGCGGCGCATACGAGATGTAAAGTCGATTGCCATAGAATGGCTTCTGTACCCCGCGAACTTTAGCATGCCGCGCGTTATTCACCGTCTCATACTGGACCCATACTGTCTCCGCAAACTCATCGTCATCTTTTGCGGCATCTTCCACGAGTAGAGCAGCTTGTCGATCGTCTGCATGGTCGAGCAATCGGTACTCACAGATCTTTCAGCTGGTCAGCGCGCTTTTCCTCTAAAATGCACGCTTTTTGCGCCTCAACCCACGCTTCCAGTTCCGTGCGTGTGCTTAGGTTGTGCTGTTCCAGAGCGTCCGTCTCGAGCGGCGCAGGCAAGTCATTCGACCGCCAAATCTCCTGTATAGGTCACGAAATGTAACATTATCAACCCACCCAAATGGATGTACGTATAATATACTTGGGGGAGGGTGTAAATAACAATTTTGGGGTGTGGAAATAACAATTCCCAAAAAATATTCGAAATTATCATTTGGGGGGGCGCATTAGCCAAAATGGGGAGGCGCATTAGATTTTTCCTAAATATATTCAGTTTACATTTCACTCTATTTTGCGGACGTGCGTCCTCGACCGGTCGCTCGCGCAGTGAGTGTCGTAGGTAAGAGGGAGAACTCCCTTTACTTACATCCCGTAAAGGGAATACAGCCGTTAAGGCTACGTAGTAAACCAACCCGGGAATCTTGGCCCCGAGTAGGAGAACTCTCCTACTAAGCCCTTTATAAGGGCGTATCGGCTAAGTAGCGGTAGCTACCGCTTTAAGGAAGAGTATTCCTCTGTGCGCTAGTCGCACCGTGCGCATACGCACCGGCTACAAAAATCATGTAGTAGGAAACAAGCTCCGCTAAATCCTTCACTTCCTTATTGTTCTTCAATAAGTTATTCATCTTGATTTCGAATACGTGGTGTCTGATTCTGACTTCTGATAGTGGTGTCTGATTCTGACTTCTGATAGGAGAAATCTGATGTCTAACTATAATTTCGGTGTGAACCACATTAAAATCAAGTAGTAGGAAACAAGATCCGCTAA
>CM047591.1:3414846-3435221 GCA_026184515.1 Peronosclerospora sorghi
ATTTCGAATACCTGATATCTTATACTGACCTCTGATAATTGATATCCTATATTTAACCATGATTTTGGTGTGAACCACATTAAAATCAAGAAGTAGGAAACAAGATCCGCTAATTCTTCACTTCCGAATAGTCCTTCAGCAAGTTATTCATCTTGATTTCGAATACCTGGTATCTTATACTGACCTCTGATAATTGATATCTGATATTTAACCATGATTTTGGTGTGAACCAGATTAAAATCAAGTAGTAGGAAACAAGATCCACTAAATTCTTCACCTCCGAATAGTCCTTCAACAAGTTATTCATCTTGATTTCGAATACCTGGTATCTTATACTTACCTCTGATAATTGATATCCTATATTTAACCATGATTTTGGTGTGAACCAGATGAAAAACAAGTAGTAGGAACCAAGCTCCGCTAAATCCTTCACTTCTTAATTGTCATTCAATAAGTTATTCATCTTGATTTCGAATACCTGGTATCTTATACTGACCTCTGATAATTGATATCTGATATTTAACCATGATTTTGGTGTGAACCAGATTAAAAACAAGGCGTAAGAACCAAGCTCCGCTAAATCCTTCACTTCCTAATGGTCCTTCAATAAGTTATTCATCTTAATTTCGAATACGTGGTGTCTGATTCTGACCTATGATAGTGGTGTCTGATTCTGACTTCTGATAGTAGAAATCTGATGTCAAACTAAAATTTCGGTGTGAACCAGATTAAAATCAAGTAATAGGAAACAAGATCCGCTAAATTCTTCACCTCCGAATAGTCCTTCAACAAGTTATTCATCTTCATTTCGAATACCTGGTATCTTATACTTACCTCTGATAATTGATATCCTATATTTAACCATGATTTTGGTGTGAACCAGATGAAAAACAAGTAGTAGGAACCAAGCTCCGCTAAATCCTTCACTTCCTAATTCTCCTTCATTAAGTTATTCATCTTGATTTCGAATACCTGGTATCTTATACTGACCTCTGATAATTGATATCTGACATTTAACCCCGATTTTGGTGTGAACCAGATTTAAAACAAGTACTAGGAAACAAGCTCCGCTAAATCCTTCACTTCCTAATTGTCCTTCAATAAGTTATTCATCTTGATTTCGAATACGTGGTGTCTGATTCTGTCTTCTAATAGTAGAAATCTGATATCTAACTCTAATTTTGGTGTGAACCACATTAAAATCAAGTAGTAGGAAACAAGATCCGCTAAATTCTTCACCTCCGAATAGTCCTTCAACAAGTTATTCATCTTGATTTCGAATACCTGGTATCTTATACTGACCTCTTATAATTGATATCCTATATTTAACCATGATTTTGGTGTGAACCAGATTTAAAACAAGTAGTAGGAACCAAGCTCCGCTAAATCCTTCACTTCCTTATTGTCCTTCAATAACTTATTCATCTTGATTTCGAATACGTGGTGTCTGATTCTGACTTCTAATAGTAGAAATCTGATATCTAACTGTGATTTTTGTGTGAACCACATTAAAATAAGTAGTAGGAACAAGCTCCGCTAAATCCTTCACTTCCTAAGTGTCTTTCAGTATCTTTTTCATCTTAATTTCGAATACCTTGTGTCTGATTCTGACTTCTGATAGTAGAAATTTGATATCAGTGGTTTTGGTGTGAACCCTCATAAAATGAAGTAGTAGGAAACAAGCTCGGCGAAATGCTTCACTTCCTAATAGTCCTTGAACAAGTTATTCATCTTGATTTCGAATACGTGGTGTCTTATACGGACCCCGGATAATTGATATCTGATATTTAACCATGATTTTGGTGTGAACCAGATTATAAACAAGTAGTAGGAAACAAGCTCCACTAAATCCTTCACTTCCTAATTGTCGTCCAATAAGTTATTCATCTTGATTTCGAATATGGGGTGTCTGATTCTGACTTCTGATAGTAGAAATCTGATATCTAACTCTAGTTTTGGTGTGAAGCACATTAAAATCAAGTAGTAGGAACAAGCACCGCTAAATCCTTTTTTTCCTAATTGTCCTTCAATAACTTATTCATCTAAATTTCGAATACCTTGTGTCTGATTCTGACTTCTAATAGTAGCAATCTGATATCAAACTGCTATGTTGGTCTGAACCACATTAAAATCAAGAAGTCGGAAGCAAGCTCCGCTAAATCCTTCACTTCCTAATTGTCCTTCAACAACTTATTCATCTTAATTTCGAATACCTTGTGTCTGATTCTGACTTCTTATAATTGATATCTGATATCTGTAATGGGGTGCCATTACATAATTGATATTCAAATTAGAATATCACAGTTTAATTTCAGACGCGTTGTCTGAAATTTAAATAAGAGATTATAAGTTATTATAATAATCTACGAAGGAAAAGTCAATTCGGTATAAATACCGAATCATGCAGGTTAACTAATAGTACAGTTAGTTTAATACTTGATATTATTATATTAGTTAGGTAATTACTATACTGTTAGCCGCTAAACCACCCATTTAATAAACACTCTTAATTTTGCGTTCTAGAACATAAGTGGATATTTATATATTTACTTTTAGTATATGATTAGTTGTCATCAACTAATCCTACCCCTCTTGTATTGCGCGCTTCCTCGCACAACACAGTGTAAGCCTGTAACAGGATCAGTCCAGTTACACCTGGTAGCACTTTGTGGTCCGTCTTAACGACCACAGTTCCGTTCTGCTAGTCATCTAGCGGAGCGAGAGAGAACGCTGCAAGTGGTGACAAAACACTTCCCCTACTTCTCTTCGCGTAGTAAAGACGCGACGGTAGAAATGGTTCGGTCCATGGGGACCGACATCATTACCTACCTCCAGGGTAAATCCCCGGAGGAAGCGATAGAGGTGGTGAATCGCTTTAGGTGAAACCACGTAGAAAAACCAGCACGGCCCGCGCAAGAAGCAGCGCGGACCGCACCTGCACCTGCAACGCATAGCGTTGAAGTGGTAAAGGCGCGAGTACCGCCCTTTACCGGCGAAGGGGGCGAGCCCCTTCGTAGATGGTTCGCAGAGGTGGAAGATGCAATCTCTGCGCAAAATATTGTTGACGAACGTCAACAGGCGTACTTCGCCACAACATGCCTGGGCGGCAGAGCCAGGGCATGGGCGATGAGTCGCAGAGCCACTGATGACTCTGCGTTCCTGACTTATCAGGAATTAAAAGCTGAGCTAAAGCTCATCTTTGAAGATACGGAAATGGAGCTAAGTAGTCGGCAGGAGTTCATGGAACTCCGGCAAGGCAAGCTTGACCTTCAAGCTTATGCTCAGAAGACGCAATATTTGCTGTCAAATATTGTGTATGAGCCGGTGCCCCCTGCTATGCAGGTCACTGGCTTAATGAAGGGACTCAATGATGGTCCCGTCAAACAGAGTCTCTACCGGCACCCGCCAGAGACTCTAAGGGATGCCATTGATATGAGCATCCGTGAGGAGTTCAGCATGCGATCAGCGTCATCGCATGCTGGGTACAGCCGAAGCGCTCAACAGCCCTTCGCTTTTGACATGCCGCAACAGCATGTCAACAAGCAGCAGTCGGGCAGACGAAGCTCACACTTCGTCTCAAGAAATAGCCACCCGCGCCAAAGCATGGGCGGTGGAGGTCCAGAGCCGATGGACCTATCAGTTGCGGTTGATTCGAGCACGAAGCAACCGAAATTTAAGAAGAATATTCGCTGCAATCGATGCGCGAAAATGGGGCATTTAGCCCATGAGTGTATGGCACCGCGCCCGGTGCCACGCAGTCAGCGGACGGAACCGTCCGCTGCACGGCTACACCAACAGGGACATCACCCTGTTGGTACAAAAAACGTAAATCACCAGTAGTGGCGGGGCGCCCTTCTGGGAAAGTTATCCCACATGCCGACATAGGGCATGTGAGGGTAATAGCCCCAGACAAGACTATGTCCTGTCAAAAGGTGCAGGGTGATGATAAGCCTCTTATCACCCTGGAGGTTAAGCCGCACGGGAGCGATGTCCCCATGCGAGCTTTGTTTGACACAGTAGCGTCAAACAATTTCGTTAGAACTCAGAGTCTAACGCTGTTAAGCTTCGTGGAGGTAGAGACCCCACGAAGTATGTTGTCAGTCCGGCTAGCAACAGGTGCAACCGTGACTATTCCAAAGCGTGTGATTAAAACACGCTTCGAGTTGAATGAACTGTCATTCGAGGATGAATTCATCGTCCTCCATTTAGATGACAAGTTCGATGTGATACTTGGAATCCCATGGATGTCCAAGTTTAAACCTTCTATCGACTGGGTTAACCTATCGATCGACTGCGGCGGACCCACAGGATCTGATCACCCTGTGTGTAATCCGGCTGTATCAGAAGATACAACCGAAGCGTAAAAATGTCTGGTGGACAGCGATGACACCACCAGGTCTGTTCTGACACGATCAGCGGAATGTACCTCCGCTGGTGAGAGTCCAGAGGGACTACCACACGCAACATAAGAGTCGTTGCGTGTTGTAGAGAAACATTCCACGGGTGATAAAGACCACCGTGAGAATGAAGTGATATCCACGGTGGGAAACACCCACCGTGAGAATGAAATAGTATCCACAGTGGGAAACACCCACTGTGCGACCGAAGGTTCCAACACGATGAAAGAATTCCGTGTTGATGAGAGTGAACTCTCGATCAAGTGCAATCGTGAGCACAACTCCGTGGTGGTCAGTGCCCACCACGTTGCGTTAGCCATGCAAACGGGTGATAAAGACCACCGTGTCGCAGAACAGGCGGCCGATCAGACGAGCACATCTGATCTCCAAGAAAATTCCATGGTAGGAAGTGGCCACCATGATGATGAGTATTCGCACACGGTGAATCGTAATCACCGTGTAGCAGTCAATCAGACGAGTGCATCTGATTGCATGGACAGTTTCGTCGAGACGATCAGCGTCTTGACGCAAACGGAGACCGGATTAGCTACCCAGTCCCTGTTGATGGAACACCCTCCGAAAGAAGGTTCGGAGGTGATGGCTCTTCCAGCGCTAAGCTGGAAGAAGTTTTTGAGAAACTTGCACGATGATCAGATCGAACAGATCTGTATTATCTTAGCAACAGATGATGTAGTAGATATTCGTGAACGAATATCCACATTGCAAGTGGAAAACATTGGGAACGAGGTTCCTAATGATCAAAAAAAAGTTCAGCGCTTTGAAGTGCAGATCTGGGAGTCGCTTAAAGCGAACTCCCCATTTTATGAGGTACTTCGGGAATACGCTGACGTATTCCCAGAAGAAGTACCTTGCGAGCTCCCTAAGGATAAGGGAACTCGTCATGAAATTGACCTCGTGCCAGGCACGAAGTATTGTGTCACGCGGCAATGGCCGTTGCCGCGTGATCAAGTAAAAGCGATCGACGAGTTTTTCGAAGCTCGTCGCAAATCAGGCCAAGTGCGGGAGTCTACCTCACCGCACTCTACCCCCACCTTTTGTGTGAAAAAGTCCACAGGTGGGTGGAGAATCGTTCACGCTTACAACAAGCTGAACGCATCGACGGTACCGGCGCAGACGCCGATACCGCGAAAAGATGTCATCATTGATGGCATGTGCGGGAGCACCATCTTTAGTGCTCTCGATCCAAGAGATGGATTTTATCAAATCCTAATGCGTGAGAAGGATATACCTCTCACGGCGGTAAGCACCCCAAGCGGCATGCTTTGGGAGTGGCTTGTTATGCCGCAGGGTCTTCGAAATGCCCCTGCTACGTTTAACAGATGCGTAACGCATCTATTACGCCCGGTGCGAGAATTCGCACCGAGTTATTTCGATGACGTGTTCATCCACAGTAAGGGTGAACACGATAAAAGCGATGTAGATGTCCATAGGGAACATATACGTCGAGTGTTAGAGCTTATGCGTAAGCATAAGCTCTATGCAAATCTAAAGAAGTGCACCTTTGGTGCACCTGAGATACCCGTTCTTGGATGTTTTGTGGGCAAGAACGGGGTGCGCTCTGATCCAGAAAAGATCAGGGTGATCGTTGAATGGCCTACGCCAAACTACGTTAAGGAACTTCGAAAGTTCCTTGGGTTGGCAACATATTTGCACAAGTATTCGTGCAACTATGCTGGTCTAATACGACCTCTTTCTCAATTACTTAAGAAAGATGTCGAATGGCATTGGGATACCCAATGCCAAGATGCTTTTGATGCAGTCAAGCAAAGCTTGACTGAAGCGCCTGTCTTGGCTATAGCCGATAACGAGCGTCCGTTCCACGTCGTTTGCGACGAGAGCGATTTGCTATCGGCTGTGCTTTGATGCAGCGTGATCACGATGATCGTGATCGCGTAATCTGCTATCAATCGCTTCAGTGCGCCCAGCCGAGCGCAACTATCCAGTGCATGACAAGGAACTCCTTGGCATGAAGTATGCACTGGACAAGTTTCGGATCTATCTATTGGGAGATAGACCGTTTGTGGTTTACACGGACCATGCGTCGCTACGCACGGCCGTAAATTCACCACACATTTATCAAAGAATGGCTCGATGGCTGTCATTCTTTGCTGAGTACAACTTTACGGTTGAATACAAACCCGGAAAGTTGAACGTGATAGCGGATGCGCTATCACGAAGGCCCGATTACGAGACGAAACCGTCCGTAACCGAAGGTGCCAGTGCAAACGCGATCCGTTGCACTGCTTTGTCGTCGTCAGTTATACGACAAGTACGCGAGGCGTACAAAACAGACGAGGAGACACGTCTGTTGATTGGTTACTTAAGTAATCAATCAAGTGAGAAGCGCGACGAACTCCCAGAGTTCCTCCGCGCTTGCGTGCATCGATATCGACTCCACGATGGTTTTCTGCTTTACAGCACAGACCAAAAAGATGAAAGTCGCATCGTCGTTACAAACGACGATGATCTCAAACATCAAATTATGTTTGGGTATCATGATGCACCGATTTCGGGGCATCAAGGTCGGGAGAAGACATACGCTTCTCTCGCACGTGACTTTTACTGGCGAAACCAGTACATGTGGGTACGGAAATACGTACGCGCTTGCGATATTTGCCAGCGCGTTAAGCCTGCGCAGTCTGCACAGGCTCCGCTGCAATTTATGCCGGTTCCGACAGAGTGTTGGAAGTCCATTTCAATGGACTTCGTATTCGGTCTTCCACCCGACAATAGTCGGAAGACCGGAATAGTGGTCTTTGTAGACCGTTTCAGTAAGATGGTACATCTTACTGCAGTATCAATGAGCGTAACCGCCGCTCAAACAGCGCGGATATTCGTTGATACGGTATTCCGTTTGCACGGAATGCCGGAAGACATTGTCTCGGATCGAGATCCGAGATTTACAGGACGTTTCTGGCAAGAAACGTTCTCATTGTTGGGAACCCAGTTGAAGATGTCAACTGCGGACCATCCGGAAACGGATGGGCAGACGGAACGGGTTAACCGCGTTCTAGGAGACATGTTGCGATCATACACAAATGCCTTTGAACAGTGGAGTGACTATCTGCCACTCACTGAATTCGCGATTAACTATTCGGTGCATGCTTCAACTAAGCATACACCGTTCTACTTGAATGCCTTAAGGAATCCACGAAACCCAGATTTACTTGGCGGTACGCCAAATCTAAGTGGGGGAGGGACCCGCTCAAGTTTTGAGCGAGTCAATGCGCAAGTTGCAACTGCAACTTGTGAACAAAACGATGGCCCTTCTACTGTAGACAATGAGGACAACGCACCTACTGCTGATAAAGCAGTAGATGAATTCGTATTACAGCGCCAAGCTGTAATACGATATATAAAAGATGCACTTGCCTCTGCTTTTGATAAGCAGAAGCAAAATGCAGACAAGAAAGGAAGGAAGAACAAAAACTCCTTTCTGAAAGGCGAATTGGTATTACTAAGTACTACTAATTTGCCTATACATGCAATAAGCAACTTCCCTACACGGAAGTTGCTTCCTAAGTACATTGGACCTTTCAAGGTCCAAGAGATTCGGGGGAATGCCTATACCTTAGACATTCCCACAGCAATGCGGCTCCACCCAACATTCTATGTTGGGCGGCTCAAGCCGTATCACTAGTCTTAGTCTTACGACGAGACGCAGAACCACGGAAGATACCGTGCTTCTCCAAGTCTCCCAAGAGAGATTTGTAATCGGCTTCCAGCCGTTGATGAGCAGAGCGGAGAGTCATTACCTCCGCCTTCGACTGCTTAAGATCAGCCTTGTGCCGATCGAGCTCTTCCTTATAGCGGGAAAGCTCGATGTACAGAAGATCATTCTTCTGCTGAAGGGCAGTGTGCTCCCCAAGGATGTCGCGGACATTCTCGCGAAGAGACCGATATGTCTTCACAGAGTGAGACATATCGCTGCTCAAGGAGGAACAACCCTCCTCGAGTTTGCGGAGCAAAGAACCATGCTCCGCAACAACAACGGCGAGGGAATTCTCAACCTCCGCCGCCCCTGATCGATAATCAGAGGAATAAGCGATACATTCTCGAGCGCTTGATCTCGAAGCGCTCCGTTCCTTCGAAGAAGGGGCAGCGTACCGAGTACTTAGTACGATGGCTGGGTTACCCCCAAGAGTTCGACTCTTGGGAGCCGATTGAGGTTCTGAGGGCCGACGCCCCAGACCTTTTAACTGAGTTTGAGAAGGAGTCTCAAACTCATAATGCTAAGTAGCATCAACACTAGGTGTTGATGCATTTAGGGCATCGATTAAGCCCTGAATTTCGGCGGGTACGGAAAAACCACCGTACCCCCGCAACTCCTCCTCTGACAGACGAGGAGCGCCCTGCGGACACCGCGGGCAAACGAGGTGAGAAGGGACACCACTGTTCAACCCTTTTTTTGATGCAAGCAAAATGGATGTATTCCATTTTGACTGTTCGCGAGTGCTTTAAAAAGCGCTCGCGCATTACGTGAACTTTATTCACGTAATCATCTGGGCTTTTGTTGTAGTTGTCAACAAAGCGTTCCAACTCTGATTCAGGGCGTCTTTATCGTCCCTGTTCTTCCTTGACCCTTTCCGGCTCGAATAATATCGAACCTGGAAAAAGAGGTCAATAAAGTACAGACGGCTATCGTCTGTACTTCGATCGAATCGACGTGACTGGATGTCTTCGCAGTCATCCAGCACGTTGATATCGAACAACGCATATTGGCAGTCCCGCTTACGTTGACCGCCACTGTTGGGGGCAACAGCCCATACAGGGGTCCAAAACCCCACTTTGTACGGAACATGTGGTTCCGTACGATGATACGCTTCAGAAGCGGCAGGCGCCGCTTCTGTTCGAGCTCTTTTAGCAGGCGGAACACCGCCTGCTTCAACACTACGCGCCGGGGTTAAACCACCCCGACGTGTAGACGTACTTGGTCCAGGTGGGGCTCTGCGTTCCCGCAACCACCTGTGATAATCATTGTCGCTGTCATAGCTGACAGCGACACCAGAGTCATCATCGCTGTTAGGCGATGAGCACCTAGCGAGTTTCGACTCGCTAGATCCTTTCGTGGGGACAGCTGTTCCCCGATCACTTTGTTCGGAGTCAGAACTGTCTCCGAACATGGAAGAACCCTTCCTGGCAACACACCATTCGGGGGTTGCCATCGTGCGAGATGTTGCATTAGCAACATCTCCATGTTTCTTGCCAGATGCCGCCTTAGCAGCATCTGTGGTCGAAGACGGTACGTCTTCCGACCTTTGCGTAGTTGACGCTGCTAATGCAGCGTCACTGTTGTCACTCAACACCTCAGCACCTAGTGCTGAGGCGGAGGAAGAAGCTCCTTCAATATTTTCAGCAGCGCTCTTTAGAGCGCCGCAGCGTGCTTTGACCATCGAGTCGATGGTCAGTCAGTTGGTAAATGAGAACGACCAACAAGTGCCACCCATGATTGGCCAAAATAAGAATTATTATTGGCCAACCACCTTAGGTGGGGGGTGATGTAATGTGGTGCCATTACATAATTGATGTTCAAGTTAGAATATCACAGTTTAATTTCAGACGCGTTGTCTGAAATTTAAATAAGAGATTATAAGTTATTATAATAATCTACGAAGGAAAAGTCGATTCGGTATAAATACCGAATCATGCAGGTTAACTAATAGTACAGTTAGTTTAATACTTGATATTATTATATTAGTTAGGTAATTACTATACTGTTAGCCTCTAAACCACCCCTTTAATAAACACTCTTAATTTTGCGTTCTAGAACATAAGTGAATATTTATATATTTACTTTTAGTATAGGATTAGTTGTCATCAACTAATCCTACCCCTCTTGTATTGCGCGCTTCCTCGCACAACACAGTGTAATCCTGTAACAGGATCATTCCTGTTACAATATCAAACTGCGATGTTGGTGTGAACCCTCATAAAATTAAGTAGTAGGAAACAAGCTCCGCTAAATACTTCACTTCCTAATTGCCCTTCAACAACTTATTCATCTTGATTTCGAATACCTGGTGTCTTATACTGACCTCTGATAATTGATATCCGATATTTAACCATGATTTTGGTGTGAACCAGATTAAAAACAAGTAATAGGAAGCAAGCTCCGCTAAATCCTTCACTTCCTTATTGTCCTTCAATAAGTTATTCATCTTGATTTCGAATACGTGGTGTCTGATTCTGACTTCTGGTAGTAGAAATCAAATATCTAACAGTTATTTTCGTGTGAACTCTCAAGTAGTAGGAAACAAGCTCCGCTAAAACCTTGTAACGGGGTTACATTTAGTTACGTTGGTGTACGTAAATACACAACGGTTAATGTCAAGTATTGACCTGTCCGAAAGGTTCGGACCTATTGGTTGTATTAGCCTATCAGGGATGGAGCCCTTGGTGAAGGCATGGCAGTCTGCTACGTGTTGGTACACAGGTGGTGTACATTACATTTTCGGCTAGGTACGGATTAAGTAAGTTCTACCTAGTATTGCATGTGGTTTACATTAGTTTATTAAGTTAGGCTAATTTTATATAAATAATAAATCAGTTTATAATCTACATTATATCCTGCTAGACGCCCGACCCGGAACGGTCGAGCGTGCAGTGAGTGTCGTAGCAAGGGAGCACCTCCCCTAGCTACTCCCTACTAAAGGAAGCCGTAGACTAAGACATAAGCGTACACTAACAGTAAACCCAGGGAATCTTGGCCCCGAGTGAGAGAGAAATCTCACACTAAGCCCTTAGATCAGGGCGTATCAGCTAAGTAGCGGTGTATCGCCACTTAAGGAAAGTATTCCTCTGTGCGCTAGCCGCACCATGCGTTTACGCACCGGCTACATCTTGTAGGACTTGTAGTCAATCCAACACCTGTGTTGGTAGGCGGCATCCTCTGCAAAGGATGGATCAGGACGACTGGGGTCAGCTAACCCCCGTCCAACAAGAAGCCTTTAAGAGTCTGGTACCCATATTGGGTCAAGATGGCATGCGTCTCCTAGTGGAGCAGGGTCTTATACCGTACGTGAGAGGGTGAACGCCTTCATCGCCCATGAGGCGAGTTTTCGCGAAAGTTATCCTGCGTCTACGGGGGTGAGCCCTCCGTTATCCTTTAAGATAAAGGAATTCAGCGGTGAAAAAGGTGATAAACTTTATGTATGGCTTCGCGAGGTCGAAACAGCCTTCGCCACAGCGAATGTGATCGAGGATCACTTGCAAGTGGGACTTGCATTAACCCATGTTACGGGCAGAGCCCGTACATGGGCGTTTACGTGTCCGTATTCGGTCACGGACGTGTTCCCGAACTGGGAAGTCCTTAAGCGAAAGATTTTGGACATGTACGCTACGCCTGATCTGGTTTTCCAGAATCAGCTTGCGTTTTTGACGTGCCGTCAGGGCACTGGGGACTTGGAGACATACGTCCAAGAACTGAAGACCCTGTTGGCAGGGATGTACGCGAAAGCGTATTCGGACGATATGTCCATTCCCGTGTTCATGGTAGGCCTGAAAGAAGGGCCAGCACGTTCGGAGCTCTTCCGATGCCGACCCCAATCCCTGGAGGAGGCATTTAAGATGGCGTTTAACGCCGAAAGGAACTTTCGTTCCTCTAAGGTGGGTCCTGAACCCATGGACCTGAGTCAGGTCGAAGCGGAGGAGAAATCTTCCGCTAAGAGTCACTCTGACTCTATCTCGCAGAGCTTCGAAGCGGAGCTTCTTGCAATTTTGCAGCGGCGTGGGCCGCTAAAATACTTCCTGTGTGGAAGTGCGGATAATCTGCGGAACAGATGTCCGCGAAACCCCCATCGAGTCACTCGTTATAAGGGGCCGAGGGAGAGTAAAAGTCCCTCGACCAAGCCGTCGGGAAAGGACGGTTCCCAGTAGGTTCGGGCGACCTTCTGGGAGATCCCTCAGTGCTGTAATCCCCAAGGTAGGGGACGACAGCACAAAGCCCCGAGGGAAACGGTGCTTTCTAGCACCGAGTTGGTGTACCAGTCAGGTTTGCTGGTCGTACTTGCGGACGGGAAAGGCTTGGATAAGCCTTGGAGAGCCTTGATAGACTCTGGAGCGTCTGACAGTTATGTCAGACTGGCTTCTGTTGAGAAGATTCGGCTGTATGCCGAAGCTCAAGAGGCACGTTCTCGTGACGTTGTCACGGTCCGTCTAGCGACGGGCGTACAGGTTTCTGTACCCAAGGTCTCGATTTACCTTAATCTGAAGTTTGCAGACTTCGACAGCTTATAAAGCTGCCTAGGCCTGGATTTGGACTCGTGGTATGACCTCATTCTGGGCATGAAGTGGCTGGAACGCCACGGACCATGGATAGACTGGAAGTCTAAGTCCATTGTCACAACGCACCCGCGATCGGGTGAAGCATTGATGAGTCATGAACCCACCTTTGCTCGATCACAAAAGCGATTCTGGCGAGAGATGCCATAGATGGGGATTTCTGAGATGATCAGTCCCAATGAGGTCAAGGAAGTGTTCCTTGACAAGGGGGACTCGGCGGTTAATCCCCGCGCCGTTATAGGCGAGACTGGTGAGTCGCCAGTGGTAGAGGTGAATTCCTCTGAGAATAGACACGAGGCTCTTCCTAGAGAAGAGACACGAAGTTTGTCTCTTCTTCAGGTCGGGGATCCCGACCACGCCGTGTTAGGCGAGAATGTTGCGACACCAGTGGTAGGGGTAGAGACCCCTGTGGTTATGCGAGGCGCTTCCAAGCGAAGAGACCCGAAGTTTATCTCTTTCGCACGTCGGAAATGATTCCGACGACGCCGTTATAGGTGAGACCGGCGATTCACCGGTGGTAGAGGTAGAGACCTCGGTGGATAGGCGCGATGCGCTTCCAATAGATGGGGCAATTGACTCCCCCCATCTGGGTCTCGGGATGAGTCCCGAGTCCAATAGTCAGCAGTCCTATCCGATGCTGAATAGTGTGACAGGTATTGTCACAGAAGGCGTAAGCCTGGAACGGTTGACTGGGGTAGGCGAACTCTTGTTGTTGGAGGAGATGTCCTTCAACGAGTTTGGAACTGCTTTGAGAGCAGGTGAAATCGACGAGGTTGTCGTGTTGCGTCCGGAAGAGGGGTTGACTCCTTATCCACGATGGACGAGTCAGTTTTGGTGCAAACCAAACAGGCATTGAATGCCCGAAGCGGCCTCAAGATCCTTGCGGATCCTGAGGACCCTTACCATTCCTTGTTGAAGGAATTCGGAGATGTCATTAGTGACAACCCGCCGATGGGGTTACCACCAGATCGGGGAGTCCAACATGAGATTGATTTGGTTCCTGGAACCAAATACTGCGTCACTAGGCAGTGGCCTCTCCCCAAGGAGCAATGCGACGTCATCGACGCATTCTTCAAGGGGAAAGAAGAGGCAGGCATGGTACGGGAGAGCAAGTCCCCCCCACTCATCTCCCACTTTTTGTGTTCGTAAGACGAACGGAAAGTGGCGCATTGTGCATTCGTACAACAAGCTGAATGCAGCTACTGTATCCATGCAGACTCCGATTCCTCGGAAGGATGTCCTCCAGAACAATATGGCGGGCTGTACTGTGTACAGTGCCTTAGATCTGGTGGACGGGTATTATCAGATGCTCATGCGAGCGTCCGATATTCCTCTGACAGCGGTTAGCACGCCTATCGGCATGCTGTGGGAGTGGCTTGTTATGCCACAAGGGATTTCAAATGCACCAGCGACTTTTAATCGTTTGGTGACACAACTCTTCCGCCCTCATAGAAAGTACGCTCAGACGTACTTCGACGATATATTCGTTCATAGTCGCGCGGAAGGCGACTCGTCTGATGTTCAGAAGCACCTAATACATCTTCGAGCGGTGCTCGAATGTATGCGGGAGCATAAGTTATATGCAAACGCATCCAAATGTATTTTTGGTGCCGAGGAAATCCCTTTCCTCGGATGCTTCATCAGTAAGGATGGAGTGCGGGCGGACCCCGCGAAGGTGAAATCCATTGTGGAGTGGCCTTCGCCTGTAAATCTTAGAGATTTACGGAAGTGGCTTGGATTAGCCAATTATCTCCACAAGTACAGCGAGAACTACGATGAAATGGCGAAGCCATTAACTGACCTTCTTAGAAGGACGTTGATTGGTGTTGGGAAGCCAAACGCCAAAACGCTTTCGAAGCGGTTAAGGGGAGCATGTTGAAGTCCCCGCTATTGCTCTCCGAGATTCTGGGAAACCATTTAGCGTCGTCTGCGACGCCTCCGATTTCGCAATCGGATGCGCTTTGTTACAAGCAGACGATGCGGGACGGGAACGCGTGATTGCGTTTGAGTCGAGGCAGATTAAAGCTGCGGAACGGAATTATCCCGTTCATGATAAGGAGCTACTTGCTATGAAGTATGCCCTTGTCAAATTTAGGGTTCACCTACTAGGCTCAAAGCCGTTCGTGGTTTATACAGATCACGCGTCCTTACGGACAGCGACTAAGTCGCCTCACCTCTCCCAACGGATGGCCCGTTGGCTCTACTTATTTCGCTTAAATTGACATTTCTACCTCTACACATTAATAAATTTCTTTTTTCGATTTGTTTATTTTAGATTGGCATTACTATTTCGTTTAAATTGACATTTCTACCTCTTTTTCGAAATTTTTCTTCCAACTATTTAATTTTTTTTCCTTTTAGATTACTATTTTGTTTAATTGACATTTCTTTCTCTAAAAATTTAGAAATTTCTCTTTCGAATTTTTTCAAAATATTTACAAGAAATTCTTTTAGATTGGCATTATTATTTCGTTTAAATTGGCAATTCTACCTCTACAAATTAATAATTTCTTTTTCGAATTTATTTTCCAATTATTTAGAATTTTTTTATATTGGCATTACTATTCCGTTTAAATTGACATTACTACGTCTACTACGTCTCATATTAATAAATTTCTTTTCGATTTTTTTTTCAATATTAAAAAAAAATTCTTTTAGATTGGCATTATTATTTCGTTTAAATTGACATTACTACCTCTGCATAGTAATAAATATCTTTTCAATTTTTTTTTTAATTTTTTAGATTTTTTTTCTTTTAGATTGGCGTCACTATTTCGTTTAAATTGTCATTTCTACCTCTAAATATTAATAAATTTATTTTTCTAAATTTTTTTCTCCAAATATTTAGAATTTCTTTCTTTTAGATTGGCATTACTGTAACAGGGTTACATTCGGGTTACATTTAGTTATGTTGTGTACGTGAGTACACTACGGTTGGGGTCAGTATTGACCGGTCCGAAAGGTTTGGACCTATTGGTTATTTTAACCAATCAGGGCAGGAGCCCTTGGTGGGGGCGTGGCAGCCTGCCACGTGTTGGTACACAGGTGGTGTACACTACATTTTGGCTAGGTACGAATTTAGTACGTTCTACTTAGTATTACATATAGTTTACATTAGTTTAAATTAATTTAGGCTAATTACATATTAAATATACATTCAGTTTACATTTCACTCAGAAGACTGCAGGACGCACGACCTCGACCGGTCGCGCGCGCAGTGAGTGTTGTAGTGTCAGGGAAGTCCTTCCATTATCTACCCCCTTATTAAGGGAGCCTTTTGTCAAGGCGTTAGCTCGTGCTAACTTGTAAACCAAACGGAAATCTTTGCCCCGAGTAAGAGAGTACTCTCTTACTACGCCCTTTTATAAGGGCGTATCGGCTAAGTAGAGGCACACCGCCGCTTTAGGAAAGTATGCCTCTGTGCGCTAGCCGCACCGTGCGTGTACGCACCGGCTACATCTGGTAGAACTTGTAGTCAATCCAACAACTGTGTTGGTAGGCTACGGCATCCCCTGCAAAGAATGAATCAGGACGATTGGGAAAGGTTAACCCTCGTCCAGCAGGAAGCCTTTAACAGGCTGTTATCCTTACTGGGTGACGAAGGCATGCAGCTCTTAGTGGAGCAGGGCCTTGAGGCCGTAAAGGCAAGCGTCAATGCCCTCATCGCCCATGAGGCGAGTTGTAGTGGAAGTCATTCCACGTCCACGGGTGTGCGTCCCCCGTTGTCATTTGAGAAAACGGAATTCACCGGTGAAAATGGTGATAACCTTTATGTGTTGCTTCGCGGGGTTGAAGCGGCATTCGCCACAGCGAATGTGATCGCAGATCACTTGCAAGTGGGACTTGCACTGACCCATCTTACGGATAAAACCCGTGCATGGGCTTTTACATGCTCGGATTCGGTCATGGACGTGTTCCCGACCTGGGAAGTCCTTAAGCAAAAGCTTAGTGACATGTATGCCACGCCTCATCTGGTTTTCCAGAATCATCTGGCGTTTCTGAGGTGACTTCAGGGCACTAAGGACTTGGAAACATATATCCAAGAAGTTAAGACCCTGTTGGCAGGGATGTACGCGAAAGCGTATTCGGACGATGTGTCCATTCCCGTGTTTATGGAAGACCTGAGAGAAGGGCCAGCACCGGAGCTGTTCCGATGCCGACCTCAATCCCTGGGGGAGGCGTTTAAGATGGCGTTTAACGCCGAGAGGAACTTTCGTTCCTCTAAGGTGGGTCCCGAACCCATGGACCTGAGTCAGGTCGAAGCGGAGGAGAAACCTTCCGCTAAGAGTCACGATGAATCTGTCTCGCTGGGTTCTGAAGCGGAGCTTCATGCAATTTTGCAGCGGCAGGGGCCGCTTCCTGTGTGGAAGCGCGGATCATCTGCGGAAGATGTCCGCGAAACCCCCATCGAGACACTCGCTTTAAGGGGTCGAGGGTAGGTAAGAAGCCCTCGCCCAAGCCGTCGGGAAACGATGGCTCCCAGTAGGTGCGGGGCGTCCTACTGGGGGATGTTAAACCCCAGGGTAGGGGCCGACAGCACAAAGCCCCGAGGGAAACGGTGCTTTCTAGCACCGAGTTGGTGTACCAGTCAGGTTTGCTGGTCGTCCTTGCGGACGGGAAAGGCTTGGATAAGCCTTGGAGAGTCTTGATAGACTCTGGAGCGTCTGACAATTATGTCAGACGGGCTTCTGTTGAGAAGAGTCGTCTGTATGCCGAGGCCCTAGAGGCACGTTCTCGTGACGTTGTCACGGTCCGTCTTGCGACGGCCGTACAGGTTTCTGTACCCAAGATCTCGCTTGACCTTAAGCTGAAGTTTGCAGACTTCCACAGATTAGAAAGTTGCCTAGTCCTGGATTTGGACTTGAGGTATACCTCATTCTGGGCATGAAGTGGCTGGAACGCCACGGAACATGGATAGACTGGAAGTCTAAGTCCATTGTCTCAACGCACCCGCGGTCGGGTGAAGCATTGGCGAGTCTTGAACCCACCTTTGCTCGATCGCAAAAGCGATACTGGCGTGAGATACCATAGATTGGGATGTCTGAGATGATCAGTCTCAATGAAGTCAAGGAAGTGTTCCTTGACGAGGGGGATTCGGCGGTTAATCCCCACGCCGAGATAGGCGAGACTGGTGAGTCGCCAGTGGTAGAGGTGGATTCCTCTGAGATTAAGCGCAAGGCGCTTAGAGAAGAGACCCGAAGTTCGTCTATTCTGCAGGTCGGAACTGTAGCCGGTTGCGTATACGCACGGTGCGACTAGCGCAGAGAGGACGACTCTTCCTTAAAGCAGTAGCTACCGCTACTTAGCCGATACGCCCTTGTAAAGGGCTTAGTAGGAGAGTTCTACTACTCGGGGCCAAGATTCCCGGGTTGGTTTACTACGTAGCCTTAACGGCTGTATTCCCTTTACGGGATGTAAGCAAAGGCAGGGCTCCCTCTTACCTACGACACTCACTGCGCGCGCGACCGGTCGAGGTCGCACGTCCGCAGGATAGAGTGAAATGTAAACTGAATATATTTAATATGTAATTAGCCTAAATTAATTTAAACTAATATAAACTATATGTAATACTAAGTAGAATATTCCTAATTCGTACCTAGCTAAAACGTAGTGTACACACCTGTGTACTGACACGTGGATGGCTGACACACCACCACACCAAGGGCCCCTGCCCTGATTGGTTAAAATAACCAGAGGTTCAGAACCTTTCAAACCGGTCAATACTGACCTCAACCGTGGTGTACTCATGTACACCAACACTAAATGTAACCCGAATGTAACCCCGTTACATCCTCCCCCATCAAGACTATTGCTTACGCAATAATCAAAATCTTGTTGGAGAACTCCAACGCCAGTTCCTCTGGCCCTCCATATGTACACCTCCAGTGGTGCTATGGCGTCTCCTCTAGAAGAGGTAGACTACTCCGAAAACTCGGAGGTGGATGCCCTTGGGGATACCTCCCCAACGGTTAGCCGCTCCAACAGCGCCGAACGGCGTTGTCGGCAGCGTAATCCGTTCCCCACACGTGGGGAAAATGCGCTAACCAGTGCGCCACTCCTGACCATATCGGATGATACATCCGAATCGCCAAATGCGATCGTCACTAATGAGCTGGACGCAGCTCAAGACACCCAACTTGCCGCACAGGCACTAAGGGCTGCGTTACGCGCCTCCAAACGCCCGTCAAGGGCGGCTTATAATTTTGATGGTCCTCGTGACCTTCCAAGGTGGGACAGGCGTTTGGTAAGGACCAGTTTAACGTTCTATACCCCTGGCCCCGCGGCTGATCAGCCGTATCAACGCGAACGCCGTGAGAATCTCCGGCAACAACTGCTTGCACAAAAGCAGTTCACTAGCGTCTCATACCGAGAGCGCTTAAACAGGCAGCCACAGGGTGCCCCTGTTGAGAACCTCCGCGAGGTTCCTTTCGTTCTTTCTCCGGGAGAAAGTGCTGATGATGCAGAGAAGAAGTTCCGCGCTTGGGCGGAAGGGGAGAAGCTTCTCCCCAGCTTCGATGAGCTGCATGACAGCTATTACCGTCGAGATATTTGTGTGGAGAGGGTGTTGCGCCTTACATTTGCCAAATCTAAGGCGATGGAGCAACTACGTGCTCCGTATCGCACTCGCTACGCCAGCGCCCCTGTCTCCACCATGCTGTCCGGAGACAGTGTGGTCGCCACATCTGCCTCCGGCAAACTCCCACTTATTGGGAGGGAAGGGGCTTCTCATGCCCCTCTGGTCATTGACCTATAGCGGGATTCTCCCGCTCAAAAGCGTCAACGACGTCGCGGCAATCCTGCCGTAGGGGAGTCTCCAACTCCCACGAACTCTGTGAGTGTGGATAAATATTCCACTTCACCATATACTGGGTTTGACCCCGATGATGGCGCCGCGCCATCAGCCGCTCCACATGAAAGTGTGGAGTGCTCTCCGCATCGAGCATTGGAGGAGGAGGTCGCGCAATTGCGACGTGAGATTCGCGCGCGCTGTGATCGACACAGCCTTCGCATCCATGATCTCCACGAGGGGATCCGCGATGAGCGGGATGCCACTGATCGCTTCGAGAGGAGGCTTGACTCTATCGAGACGACCGTTGCGGAGCTTCGTGGTCGCATTTTAGTCCTTTCGGGCTTCCATCGTCCTGCGGTGCGTTACGGCTATCCGCCTTTCCACCCTCCTCCAGGAGGGGGCCCACCTCCGGGTCCTGGTATGGCTTAAGCATAACGACATAAAAGGCTGGATGCGTACGCATCCCCTTCGGGATGTCCAAGGTATACGATAAGCCCTTTCGGGCTAGCACCTTAAAGGTTTCACAAACCTGGGGCGCAGTTTATTGCGCAACACATTTGAAACTGCATGTGTAGGAAGATTTTTAGCGTTTAATAAAACACTTTCTCCTACTTTGTACACCCTTTTGTTACGCCGCCCCTTGAGGTAAGCTTGCTCCTTCTGCTTGTATTGGATTTCCGCCATGGAATCGCATACGTGTCGTAAGACACTAAGGCGCGTCGATAAGAACTTATCGATGTGCTTTCGCACAGATACAGGGCTGACATCGGGGAATCCTCCCCCCCTCAAGCCCTGGGCCACACACACGTGGCGTCAACGGAACCCTCGGATTCACTAATACGTTTACGTAAAACGGGGTAAACCCCGTAGATGCATGGACCGAATTG
>CM047591.1:3440221-3451670 GCA_026184515.1 Peronosclerospora sorghi
CAATTCGGTCCATGCATCTACGGGGTTTACCCCGTTTTACGTAAACGGATTAGTGAATCCGAGGGCTCCGTTGACGCCACGTGTGTGTGGCCCAGGGATTGAGGGGGAGGATTCCCTGATGTCAGCCCTGTATCTGTGCGAAAGCACATCGATAAGTTCTTATCGACGCGCCTTAGTGTCTTACGACACGTCTGCGATGCCATGGCGGAAAGCCAAGCCAAGAAGAAGGAGCAGGCTGACCGCAAGGGGAGGCGAAACGAAAGGGTGTAAAAAGTAGGAGAAAGTGTTTTATTAAACGCTAAGAATCTTCCTACACATGCAGTTTCCAACGTGTTGCGGAATAAATTGCGCCCCAGCTTTGTGGGGCCTTTTAAGGTACTAGCCCGAAAGGGCTTGGCGTATTCCTTGGACATCCCGAAGGCGATGCGTACGCATCCAACCTTCTATGTGTGTATGCTTAAGCCATACCAGAATCCGGAGGCGGGTCCCCTCTTGGAGGAGGGTGGGAAATCGGATAGCCGAAAGGGACGACAGGTCGGAACATCTCCGACAGGGTCGAAATAAGACCCTAAAGCTCCGCAACAAGAGACTCGAGGGAGGCAAGCCGTCCCTCGATGCGTTCATTCGCACCCCCCCTCGTCGCGGAGTGCCTCTTGGGCATCATGGATGCGACGGCTCTATCGATCACAGAGCTAGTGTAACTCACGTCGCAATAGCGCGACCTTCCCCTCCAGTTCTCGATACGGAGGGTACTCCAGATTACCATGTGAAACGTCTGATGGCACGACGCCACCATCGGGGTGAGACCCAGTACCTGGTGAAGTGGAAAGGTTATCCACATTCACAGAGTTTGTGGAAGTCCGAAACACCCCTGCGGCAGGATTGCCGTGACGTCGTTGACGCTTTCGAGCGGGAGAATCCCGCTGAGCGTCAACGACCAAAGGGGCGGAAGAAGACCCTTAACTCCCAGTAGCTGGGAGTTTGCCGGAGGCAGATGCAGAGTGTTCTGTGGTGAAGTGGATCTATATTTACAATATCTAGGATGTGATCTGCAACAGATATTACTTCATGGTATATTTGTTCATACCAAGACTTTAAATACTAGCACAATGTTGCTTTTTACGCTGGCGATTTCCTCAAGCATATGTCTACAACCATCTCATGTGCTCATCAAAGAAAGTAACAATTACAACCTTCTTGTCTTGTCAACACTGAACATTAACATCAAAGATTGTTTTGTGCGTCCATCACGTGAACACCTGTTTCAACAAACTCGTGGTAGCCGTAACACATCCGAGCGTGCAAGTGTTTTAGTAAAAATGCTGTGCTCTTTTGAGTAACATCAACTAAGAAAATCAAGACAAGGACACAGCTTACATGCACTACGTCAAATCCAATCCTGGAAAATAAGTCAACAAAAGGTCCTGCACTTTTGGCTGCGAAAAGTGTTCACATACTGTCCTGCAGCCATGGGCGCTAGGGCGCGGGCAGTGGCAGACTAACAGATCACGAAAACAAACTGTCAGCAACACTACAGAAATCCAAGACACAGACGCATCTTACATACACAACAGCAGGTTCAATCCCGGAAGTAAAGCTAACGAGAAGTCATGTGCTCTCAGCGTCACATACTGTCCTGCAGCTATGGGCGCTAGGGCGCGGGCTGTAGCAGACAAACCAGGTCACGAAAACAAACTGTCAGCACCACTACAGAAAAGCCAAGACACAGGCGCACCTTATAAGCATAGCGGCAAGTCTGATTGTGGTGGGAAGCTCCCGGAAAGTCATGCGCCCTCGGCCGCCCAAGTTGGTTCATTGGGCATTCTCGATTGTTCTCAAGTGGTTAAGTAATTTTATTTTGGAAAAGATATTTTCAGCCAATCGGAGGCGACCCGCGACGGCCACCTCGCGACGGCCACCTCGCGACTAATTGATTTATGGTTGGCATGAATGTGGAGATATAAATGGATATTTTAACCAATCTGGAGCGACATGCGACGGCCACCTCGCGACGGCCACCTTGCTCAATCAGATTACATAGGGTTTCTGAAGTAACTGTCAAGGATGATAAATCAGGTTACAGAGGGAATCACAGGTAACTCTCAAGGATGACCAATCAGGTTACAGAGGTAATCAGTGGAAATTGCCACGTATTGAAGTCAGCGCTGAAGTAACCAAAAAGTAGTGGGTGAAAAAGTGATTTACTTTGATGTAGGAATTAGTAACACTTAATAGAACGAAATTTCCCTTGAACTGAGCAGATCTCTGGCGGCCCTTAAAAAACCTTCTTTTTGATCCAATACAAAAACCAATTGTAATACAAGGAAGCCGTTGAGTGAACGCCCTAGCAAGTGGAGCAGCAGCTGTTTGAAGCGCGCTAGTGTTGGGATCAGCCCGGAACCACCTTTGGAAGTGTGTCCCAAGTGTGTTTGATTGATTTGTTGGTTCCATCGGAAGTATTAAGTACCCTGGAAGTAAAGAAAGGAGGACTATATTATTACCTCTTTGTGTTGTTGATTAAGTGGATTTATCATAATTTTCAACTCCTTCACAACAGTGCATTGCTCTCCGGAACTACACCGGGGGCAGTTAATTGCCCCAGCGCTTTGGCCTGGGCATACGCCAAGCGCAACGCCCTCTCTACCCGAACGTCGGGTTCGCAAAGCTGTTGTACAGCTCATCAAAGTAGTGGAGGCGCTTCTCCCCTTCCGCCCAAGCGCGTAATGCCCGTTCTGCCTCCTCGACGCTTTCGTCCCGTAGGAGAACGTAGGGAACCTCGAGGATGATCTCTACTACGGCACCGCGTGCCTGTTTCACGAGGCACGCTCGGTAGGACTTGACAGTTAACCTCTTAGGCGTTAGCAGTTTGGCCCGGAGTTGTTTCCGGCGCGCGATTTCACGCGGCAGTACAGCCGCAGGACAAGGGACATAGGAGGCTAAACCCCTCTTCACCTCGTTCTTAGCCTTCTTTTGAGGGTCACGGGGACCCTTCCGTTACGGTACGGCATGTCGGGCTTCATGAACCGTGTATGGCTCATTGATGATGGTCGCCTTCGGCGACCCGGTTGCATCATCCGCAGTTGGTAGAGGTGGCGCAAGAGTTAGGGCATTTTCCCCACGTGTGGGGAATGGATTGGATAACCGATAACGCCGTTCGGCGCTGTCGGAGTGGTCCGTCTTTGGGGAGATATCCCCAAGGGCATCCACCTCCGAGTTATCGGAATAGTTGCCATCCTCAGCACCACTAATGGTGCTCATGGTTAGCCAGAGGTTCTGGCAGTTGGAGTTCTCCAACTAAAATTGATTTATTGCGTAAGCAATAGTCTTGATGGGGGAGGATGTAACAGGGTTACATTCTGGTTACATTTAGTTATGTTGTGTACGTGAGTAAACTACGGTTGGGGTCAGTATTGACCGGTCCGAAAGGTTTGGACTTATTGGTTATTTTAACCAATCAGGGCAGGAGCCCTTGGTGGAGGCGTGGCAGCCAGCCACGTGTTAGTACACAGGTGGTGTACACTACATTTTGGCTAGGTACGAATTTAGTACGTTCTACTTAGTATTACATATAGTTTACATTAGTTTAAATTAATTTAGGCTAATTACATATTAAATATACATTCAGTTTACATTTCACTCAGAAGACTGCAGGACGCACGACCTCGACCGGTCGCGCGCGCAGTGAGTGTTGTAGTGTAAGGGAAGTACTTCCCTTAGCTACCCCTTATTAAGGGAGCCTTGTGTCAAGGCTTTAGCTCGTGCTAACTTGTAAACGAAAGAGAAATCTTGGCCCCGAGTAAGAGAGTACTCTCTTACTACGTCCTTTTATAAGGGCGTATCGGCTAAGTAGCGGTACACCGCCGCTTTAGGAAAGTCATCCTCTGTGCGCTAGCCGCACCGTAGGTGTTCGCACCGGCTACAATTACTATTTCGTTTTAATTGTCATTTCTACCTCTACACATTAATAAATTTCTTTTTCGAATTTTTAATCTTTTAGATTGGCATTACTATTTCGTTTAAATTGACATTTCTATCTCTAAAATTTAGAAATTTCTTGTTCGATTTTTTTTCCAAATATTTATGATTTTTTTCTTTTAGATTGGCATTATTTTTTCGTTTAAATTGACATTTCTACCTCTCCAAATTAATAATTTCTTTTTAATTTTTTTTCCAAATATTTAGAATTTTCTTCTTTTAGATTGGCATTACTATTTCGTTTAAATTGACATTACTACGTCTACATAGTAATAAATTTCTTTTCGATTTTTTTTTCAAATATTTAGAATGTTTTTCTTTTAGATTGGCATGTCTATTTCGTTTAAATTGACATTACTACCTCTACAAATTAAAAATTTCTTTTTTCGAATTTTTTCCCCAAATATTTAGAATTTTTTTCTTTTAGATTGACATTACTATTCCGTTTAAATTGACATTACTACGTCTACATAGAAATAAATTTCTTTTCGAATTTTTTTTTCAAATATTTAATTTTTTTTCTTTTAGGTTGGCATTGTTATTTCATTTAAATTGACATTTCTATGGTGGAGTCAGGTTCAAAATCGAACACCGTAGTGTCGAGAACCTGACCACCATCGTGCCCAGCCTTCCAACTGACGGGGGGGGTACCCCGCGAACCTTCGCCTACGAACCGATCTGATCGTCCGCTGCTAGCAGACGACCGATCATCAGCATAGGACGCCTGGTCCGATTCGTTAGTCATCTCACCATGTGTACCCGATGGAATGGGCTGGTTACACACTCGGTGGATCGGTGCTGGGAATTGATGTGAGGTCTAAAAACGTGAGACCGTGCTGGGTAGTGTACCCTGGGCGGAACTCTTCACCTTGGGTACGGGCAGACCATTTATACTCCAAGTAAATATACTTCAAAGGGCAGATCGCTTAACCGATCGTAGATCCCAACCAATACTAGAATAAAAGTCAAATACTCCAATATAGAGATCCAATGAGAACGTGATAAACTCCACGAACGATATCTCCACGTAACAATCCAATAACTTGATTACACGTTCCAAACGTGTGTAACTTGCGCTTGTGAAGCCGACCAATGTGTACTCCCGTCGAGGGACATCCGGCGGGCCAAGTGCGTCTGTGACGCGTCCCGGCCGGGTATAACAATATAGAGGGTATTACTCGACCCTCTACTTCCAAACACTCTGCGGCGTGCAGAGGCGACTGATGTACAGTGCGAAGATGCTAACGACTTCTTGTTGAGTGTTAAAGGCCAAAAATTAACGACTAACCAAAACTATCTCCCTACGGTCCCCAATATGTACAAACATGATAATATGTAAGTACACGCAATATCATGTGGCTTACCAAAATCCGTGTTCTTGACACCCCTCGCACACGATAGGCTTAAAATCTTCCTTGATTTCTACAATCCTATCGCCGATAAGCCGAACGGTGTGCTGCTGGCACAAAGCGACCAAAATTCTTGAGTCCGCTTCACCACAGCCGCCCCTGAGTCTGGTCGTAGCCGCGCAACGGTAACGACTCGATCTCACCACATCCTAGATTTTCGCAGAAGCGGACTTCACCGATGGACAGATCTTCAAGTCCACCTTCGCCAGGTACTTGCCTTGTGCACCTGATCGTCTTGTAAACTATATTGACGCTCGTTGCTGCAGGTGACCTTCGTTCCTAATCGCCCCATATCGATTCGCCTACCAGATCGGCCCGATTTTACAGCCCTCACAATACTCCAGAGTCCGACACACCGGATGGGCATCAGATCTAGGTCGATCAGCTCCAAAAAACAGTCAGGGAGCTCCAGTCACAGTTGGCCACAAAGGATCCATAGTTCATGCAAGTTCGGAAGGAGGTGGACACTTTGATTCCTATATCCACGAAGTTGCAGGAGGTGATCGACGAAAACGCACATCTCCGGGCCCAGATCGCCCAACAAACAACGCGAGGTAAGCTGATCGGTCTGCTTTCCGTTTTGGGTCTGGTCTAACCTTCCTTCGCGTGTAGATCGGTTGCACACCGACATCGCCAAAACGTTCGACGCTTTATTCGCGGCTGATCGGAAGTCTCATGACCACTGCGATCAGCTCCGACGGATCTTGGACGGGCTGATCGACGCACGGCATGATCTGTCTCGTTTGGAGGCCTACAGGTCACACCTCCTGGAACAGCTCGCGGTGGTCAACCGGCAGAGGTTGGAGGATCAGTCCGATCGGACTTTACTCCGCACCCAACATGGTGACCTGGAGAGGCAGATCGGCGAGTTGCAGGTCGTGGTCAGGGAGCAGATCGGGAAGGTCGAGTCCTTCCAGATCCGATCGGACACCTGGACCCAGGAGTCAGACCGTCGCTGATCGGCCGTAAATCGGTGCTACCAACAGTTCACCGACTTGTTGCACAGGCGTCCGGCTGCAGGCTCTAGCGTTGACCGATCTGCATCGGCCGCTCTGATCGATCTGCACCAAGATCGGGCACGACGCCACTCACTGGCTGAAAGTAAGCACTCCAAAATTCCGAAAACTCCCAAGAAACGTAAGGACGCGTCGAAGGAATCAAGGGCGCGGGGCATAGCGCGCGACTCCAAACTCGAGGAGAAGCGAGCGGTGCCTCAGAAGAAAGCCAAGACGCTGGTGCATCTCCCAAGCCCAAGATCGGACGCAGCCGACAGGTCTACCATCGCCAAATCGCATGCGCCCTTGCGCCCCCGCGCTGCTCACACCAAGCGTATAGAGATCTCCTCCGGGGAGGACTCGGGGGACGGATCGGGAGATTCTGAGTTTTTTATCACTGCTTTATCCAAGTCCCGATCCGATCAACGCCGACGTCCCGTTCCTGCGAAGCCTGCATCGGGGGCTGATAAGGTGATCAGCTCCCAGGGTGATGGTGCTGCACGGACGCACGAGTCAACCGGATCGGTGCATTCGTTCCAGCCCGGCACATCTGGGCTGCGCCGTCACGCCCGATTGAAAGGGGTGTCGATCGGAGATCGACCTCTCCCATCGCTGACTTCAGATGCCACTTTGCCATGGTCATCGTGGCAGATCGGTAGCTTGTACCGATCAACCCTGACCAAGCAGATACTAGCCCGGTCTCTATCGCGTCCATACTCCTGGCTTTTTCCTCCAGCTTCAAAGACTCCTGCCGCTTCTGCATGGCGGGAGGACCTGGTCACAGCACCACAAAGCGCCCGTCTGTATGCAGATGAGCCATGGAAAGTGTTCGTCCGCCCCAAGCTGGGGTCCATGTTTGCGTCGACTGCGTGGATCGACTCGATCTTAGGCCGAGTAAAGGCCTTCAATGAATATCCAGGCGATCTGGGAGTCTACACACTATCTAGTGCTTCCTACTGATCGAGCGCAACATGATCAAGGCCTGATTCCATTCCAGAAAACCGGAAGAAGCGCCGGAGTCGGGCGGGCGAGGCCTGGCAGACCCTATGCCAGTTCGTTCTGGGAGGGATGCTGGACCGCGAGTGCGACATCGACATCTTTTTATATCCTATTGTTATCCATATGGCCAAGCGTCGGGTTGAGAAAGCCGGGGTATTAGCTGACGACGGCGTCTGGTATCCCGGTATTCATTGTGACGAGCCGATCGCAGACCTGAAGGACGCTTTTATCCAAATCGATCGGAAGGAGCCCTGGCGCAATCAGAACCAGAACCATATCGAAGACCATCCGGCGTTGACTATCGGCCGTCTGTGGGGTGATTGCGATTCTTGATGCGGCAGTTATCTGACCAGATAATCCATAATACATGCCATCATTCTTTCCAAATTCCTGATCACCCAATCACTTGACCAAATTTCATCACTTTCTCCAAACTTGCACCAACACGTTATCACACACAGTTTCCATCCACATCGTGAGAATTATCACCACGTTCGTCATTCCACTACTCCAGTTCATAACAGTTTATCACACTAATTAACAATAATTCAGACCTTACACATATTCACACCGATTGATATACTGATCGGTGCTACTGTGTGTCTTGATCTTCATCTTCATGAGTCTGCATCACTGCAAAGCGATTCCGACTGACTCGTTCTCGCTCGAACTCTCGTAGCAGTGCTCCACAATTTAGATCGAGTTCGTCGATCCAAGTTGCTTCGTCATGATCCTTCCAGCAGACCAGATATTCTCGGTGGGTGCTACCGAAACGTGTCTTCTTGACCGATCGAACATCTATCATTTTTCCACCTCGAATTCGTCCTCTACCATTGGCCTTTCCCAACTGTCTTCCGGCAGCAGAGCTTCATCAAAATCGAATCTCTCCGCTTCGTCCACCAGACAGGGCATTTTAGGCCGAGAGGGGAACTCTCTGACCAGCTTCAGTTTGGACACGTGCACAATCGGGAAACCCTTGTAATCCGTTCCGATCGTGATCAGACGGGCAGCATGCTCACCGATCAGATCTGCTACACGGAAAGGACCGAGCCACATATGAGCCAACTTCTTTACATAGCCTTCCTTGACCCGATCGAGGTATAACCATACCATCGCCCCTGGTTCAATACCATGAGGGTGGACCTGATCGTTATTCCGGTCTGCTCGATCTTTCGTTGCCTGACGCAACTTTTCATTGACGACTTCTTTCGCATGCTGATAATGCTTCTGGACCTGCATGCACCAACGACGGGCATCGCGATCGCGGGTCCGAGTGCAGCCGATCGGTATCGCCGCTTCAAGTGTCGATCGAGGGTCCCATCCATACGCCAGATAGATAGGAGTTTCTACTCGGACCCGATCGGTTGAAGAGTTGAGTGCGAATACCAGTCTCTCTGCATATTCATCCCAATCACGTTGGTCTGGATCGGCCACATACATCTTAATCGCCCTTGTTATTGTCTGCACCATGCGTTCAGCCGATCCATTCGCTTGCGGACATATGCCATCGTCGCGCTCTGCTTCTGGACTAGCATGTTATTGAACGATCGGAACACCTCAGCCATAAAACCGGGTTCCCGATCGTGTCTAATAACTTCGCTGGCGCCGAACCTTCTGAACACGCATTCCTTGTAACTCTGGGCGATCTGCTACACAGATCGGAATGCACTAGCCTTTGCGATCACCAGACCAGTGAACAGGTTGATCCAGATCATCAGTTCCGTGTTGCCGCGCTCGATCTGGGCAGCGACGGTATGTGGTCCATTGCTATCAACTGGAAAAGGTAAGTAGCCTCGATATTTCCGGGCGATCGGCCCTTTATTCTCGGTCTGCCCTTTCCGGTCTCGCAATCTGTGCAACTGCCCACATATTTCTGCACGCTCCGAAAAAGTCCTCTCCAGTGAAAGTGGTCCCTGATCTTGTGGTATGTCCTGCCTATGCCTTGATGTCCCCCTTCTAGACTCACATGGTAGTGATGAAGGACATCCGGCTGTAGCAACTTAGGTATCAACAGTTTCGCTAGTCGATCTCGATCGGCACTGTCTTGATCAATGTCACGGCAGTGATACAGCAATCCATTGTTGTAACGGGGTTACATTCGAGTTACATGTAATGTTGGTGTACATGAGTACACTACGGTTGAGGTCAGTATTGACCGGTTTGAAAGGTTTTGAACCATTGGTTATTTTTAACCAATCAGGGCAGGGGCCCTTGGTGTGGTGGTGTGTCAGCCATCCACGTGTCGGTACACAGGTGTGTACACTACATTTTAGCTAGGTACGAATTTGGAATATTCTACTTAGTATTACATATAGTTTATATTAGCTTAAATTAATTTAGGCTAATTACATATTAAATATATTCAGTTTACATTTCACTCTAAAGTGCAGTCGCGCGACATCGACCGGTCGCGCGTGCAGTGAGTGTCGTAGGTAAGAGGGATCCCTCCCTTTACTTAGACCCCGTAAAGGGAATACAGCCGTTAAGGCTAATTAGTAAACCAACCCGGGAATCTTGGCCCCGAGTAGGAGATCTCTCCTACTAAGCCCTTTATAAGGGCGTATCCGATAAGTAGCGGTAGCTACCGCTTTAAGGAAGAGTCTTCCTCTGTGCGCTAGCCGCACCGTGCGTATACGCTCTGGTAGCACTTGTAGTCAATCAAACACCTGTTTTGGTAGACTAGGCATCCCCTGCAAAGGATGAATCAGGACGATTGGGATAGTTTGACCCTCGTCCAGTAGGAAGCCTTTAAAAGGCGTTTACCCTTATTAGGTGATGAAGGCATATAGCACCTAGTGGGGCAGGGCCTTGAGGCCGTAAAGGCAAGGGTAAATGCCCTCACCGCTCATGAGGCGATTTGTAGTGGAGGTAGTTCCACGGGGGTGCGACCCCCATTATCGTTTGAGATAAAGGATTTCACCGGAGAGAAGGGTGACAACCTTTACGTGTGGTTGCGAGAGGTCAAAACGGCCTTCGCCACAGCGAATATGACCGCTGATCACTTGCAAGTGGGACTTGCATTTACCCATCTTACGGGCAAAGCCCGTACATGGGCTTTTACGTCTTCGGAGTCAGTCACGGACGTGTTCCCAACATGGAAGGTCCTTAAGCAGAAGCTCATGGACATGTACGCAACGCCTGATCTGGTTTTCCAGAATCAACTGGCGTTCCTGAGGTTCCGTCAAGGCACTAAGGACCTGGGGATTTATATCCAGGAGCTTAAGACCCTGTTGGCAGGGATGTACGCGAAAGCGTACTCGGACGATATGTCCATCCCCGTCTTCATGGGAGGCCTGAGAGAAGGGCCAGCACGTTCGGAATTGTTCCGATGCCAACCCGAATCCCTGGAGGAGGCGTTCAAGATGGCGTTCAACGCCGAGAGGAACTTCCGTTCCTCTAAGGTGGGTCCCGAACCCATGGACCTTAGTCAGGTCGAAGCGGAGGAGAAACCTCCCGCTAAGAGTCACTCTGACTCTTTTACACAGAGCTTCGAGGCAGAGCTCTTAGCTATGTTGCAGCGGCGTGGGCCGCTGAGATGCTTCCTGTGTGGGAGAACGATCATCTGAGGAACAGATGTCCGAAAAATCCCCAGCGAGGCACTCGCTACAAGGGACCAAGGGTGGGGGAAAAGCCCTTGCTAAGCCGTCGGGAAACGACAGCTCCCAGTAGGTGCCGGGCGACCTACTGGGGGGTCCCTCAGTGCTGTTAAACCCCAGGGTGGGGGCCTACAGCACAAATCCCCGAGGGAAACGGTGCTTTATAGCACCGAGTTGGTGTACCAGCCAGGTTTGCTGGTCGTCCTTGCAGACGTGAAAGGCTTTGATAAGCCTTGGAGAGTGTTGGTAGACTGTGGAGCGTCTGACAATTATGTCAGAAGAGCTTCTGTGGAGAAGAGTCGGCTGTATGCCGAGGCAGTAGAGGCACGTTCTCGTGACGTTGTCACGGTCCGTCTTGCGACGGGCGTACAGGTTTCTGTACCCAAGGTCTCTATTGACCTTAAGCTAAAGTTTGCAGACTTCGACATCTTAGAACGTTGCCTAGTCCTGGATTTGGACTCGAGTTATGACCTCA
>CM047591.1:3466670-3477936 GCA_026184515.1 Peronosclerospora sorghi
TGAGGTCATAACTCGAGTCCAAATCCAGGACTAGGCAACGTTCTAAGCTGTCGAAGTCTGCAAACTTCAGCTTAAGGTCAATCGAGACCTTGGGTACAGAAACCTGTACGCCCGTCGCAAGACGGACCGTGACAACGTCACGAGAACGTGCCTCTAGGGCCTCGGCATACAGCCGACTTTTTACCACAGAAGCCCGTCTGACATAGTTGTCAGACGCTCCAGAGTCTGACAATACTCTCCAAGGCTTATCAAAGCCTTTCACGTCCGCAAGGACAACCAGCAAACCTGGCTGGTACACCAACTCGGTGCTAGAAAGCACCGTTTCCCTCGGGGCTTTGTGCTGTCGTCCCCTACCCTGGGGCTTAAAAGCACTGAGGGATCCCCCAGTAGGGCGCCCCCCCCCCCAACTGGGAGCCGTCGTTTCCCGACGGCTTGGACAAGGGCTTTTCCCCATCCTTAGTCCCTTGTAGCGAGTGCCTCGCTGGGGATTTTTCGGACATCTGTTCCTCAGATGATCCATGCCCCCACACAGGAAGCATCTCAGCGGCCCACGCCGCTGCAACATAGCTAAGAGCTCTGCCTCGAAGCTATGTGAAAAAGAGTCAGAGTGACGCTTAGCGGGAGGTTTCTCCTACGCTTCGACCTGACTCAGGTCCATGGGCTCAGGGCCCACCTTAGAGGAACGGAAGTTCCTCTCGGCGTTGAACGCCATCTTGAACGCCTCCTCCAGGGATTCGGGTCGGCATCGGAACAATTACGAACGTGCTGGCCCTTCTTTCAGGCCTCCCATGAAGACGGGGATGCACGCATCGTCCGAATACGCCTTCGCGTACATCCCTGCCAACAGGGTCTTAAGCTCCTGGATATAAATCCCCAGGTCCTTAGTGCCTTGACGGCACCTCAGGAACGCCAGTTGATTCTGCAAAACCAGATCAGGCGTTGCGTACATGTCCATGAGCTTCTGCTTAAGGACCTTCCATGTTGGGAACACGTCCGTGACTGACTCCGAGCATGTAAACGCCCATGTACGGGCTTTGCCCGTAAGATGGGTAAATGCAAGTCCCACTTGCAAGTGATCTGCGGTCATGTTCACTGTGGCGAAGGCCGTTTCGACCTCTCGCAACCACACGTAAAGGTTGTCACCCTTCTCTCCGGTGAACTCCTTTATCTTAAACGATAATGGAGGACGCACCCCCGTGGAATGACCTCCACTGCAGCTCGCCTCATGAGCGATGAGGGCATTTACCCTTGCCTTTACGGCCTCAAGGCCCTGCTCCACTAGAAGCTTCATGCCTTCTTCCCCCGTTAAGGGTAACAGCCTTTTAAAGGCTTCCTGCTGGACGAGGGTCAAACTATCCCAATCGTCCTGATTCATCCTTTGCAGAGGATGCCTAGTCTACCAAAACAGGTGTTTGATTGACTACAAGTGCTACCAGATGTAGCCGGTGCGGCTAGCGTACAGAGGAAGACTCTTCCTTAAAGCGGTAGCTACCGATACTTAGCCGATACGCCCTTGTAAAGGGCTTAGTAGGAGAGTTCTCCTACTCGGGGCCAAGATTCCCGGGTTAGTTTACGACTTAGCCTTAACGGCTGTATTCCCTTTACGGGATGTAAGTAAAGGGAGGAATCCCTCTTACCTACAACACTCACTGCACGCGCTACCGGTCGGGGTCGCGCGACTGCACTTTAGAGTGAAATGTAAACTGAATATATTTCATATGTAATTAGCCTAAATTAATTTAAACTAATATAAACTATATGTAATACTAAGTAGAATATTCCAAATTCGTACCTAGCTAAAATGTAGTGTACACACCTGTGTACTGACACGTGGATGGCTGACACACCACCACACCAAGGGCCCCTGCCCTGATTGGTTAAAATAACCAGAGGTTCAAAACATTTCAAACTGGCCAATACTGACCTCAACCGTGGTGTACTCATGTACACCAACACTCAATGTAACCCGAATGTAACCCCGTTACAGACCGAGAGCATGTTGGCTGATGGTCTGACAAAGGGATTGGGTCCTGTGAAGTTGCAAGCGATGCAAGAGGGACTAGGATTGAAGGAGACCAAGATGGGCTAGGCGTTTGCAGTGAAAAGACAAGAAGGAGTGTTGAAAGTACGCGCAATTCGAGCGGCACTCAGCGTCGCCGAGTGCTTTCATTTAGTTTGTGTCTTTTTAACAAAAACCTAGCAAACTGCATATGCATATTATTAGTTTAAGTACTTAACTTAACACAAATAAATCAGTTTGGATTTTGATTTGTTCTCAGTACTGCGATCAGCAGGAAGGGAGTACGACTGATTACGTTTGGAAACTTTCGCTTGTTGTATCACATGGAATAGTGGAATTGTTACGTGCCCTGTTACGGATTACGTGGTTATATTATAGCGATTACGATTGAATTTATTGTGATTACGATTTAATCTCTTATCTAACGTTATCGCCTCTATTGAACATTCTTACGCTTGGAATCATATACACCAGTACACGCTGACAGTGTTGGAACGTGTGGTTTGGAGTACAGCGCGTGAATATGTCCGATTATCAACAGTACTGTTCATAATGGCCGCCTTTAATTGCGAGGTTGGAACAATGGAGACCCGACTTTCCCAATCCCGAAACCACGCCGCCCCAATTCCTTCACATGCTCCTCGTTTCCCGAGGTCTATCACCGCGTACCAGCACTGTTATTGAAATGATACCGTGAGTTGGTTCAGCACTGCTTCGTCCACTAGATCTAAGATATTGGTTCCTCCACGAGTCGGTTTTAGCAAGTGTAATAGTTGATTTGCCTCCCGCTTGGCCGCTTCCATCCATATCATTCTTGTCGCGGTTACCATCGGAAATTCGACCCGTGTGTTGACAGTCCAATATGCCTTGAGACTATTCCAGGCATTCTTCCAGATCTGTTCTTCCCTTTCACTCGCTAGTTCAGAACGGTGAAGCCTGGTCTCTTCCCCTCCTGGTTATGGATCCTGACCACTAGTATGTGGTAGCGACGGCTTTGTCGGGGTGAGTTTGCACGCAGATTCCATCAGAACGTCTGGGAATTCAGCAGGATGTGACCCTAGATCGCATGTTTCTACCGGCACGCTGCACATGTATACGTCCTGTATAGTTGTTCCGGAGGCACTGTCTCCTCCCCTTAGTCCGTGCAGACAGGCAGCGTAATGCGTCTCTTCAAAGTGTAGAATCAACGGAAGCTGCCGTGTACCTTCCTCTGCCTGCTTCTTCATATCCTTGAATTGTTTAACACACTCACCCAGTCCAAGAGTGTATTCACCACTATGTTGGTATGTTAGAGTGTTAATGGTACGCACCTCAGGGCGGAAATGTACCACCCCGTACGCCACTCCACCTGGTAGTGTGTTTACCACGAAGATGTCCCGTTGTAACATCGCGCAAATATTTTCTAGCGTGTCATTGCTTCCCCACGATGTAGCCGGAACGAGGTCCTTTAGGGTGGAACCACTCGATGAATACTCGCTCAGATACTGCCGGAACTCCTGTGCTGAGACCTTGTCAGACATTTTGTCGTGACCACGCCCCAACGCTGTCAATGTCTGTTTTCGAATCCCGGCCGGGAATTTCCTCTTAAAATCGATCAGTGCTCTGGCTCGGCCTCCGGCTTTCACGTTTTCGGTCAGTGTCGCTAGTACATGTGTGGATTTAACCAGCTGTGAGCTCGCCAGTGCCTGTGCTATCGCGTATGATTGTTAGTTCCCGGTCGACGGTGTCCGCAATGGTGTAACCCCCATCTCTGAGAATGCCAGGGATATTTGGGTGATCTTCCTCTGAGATCGTGAACGTTGCCATGTGACTATATTCCATCTCACTGTTCCTTAAAACTCATCCAAAGACGCTAGTGTCGATATGATAGCTTGTTTGGCCGTGTGTTCTCGCATTCCAAGCTCCACTTCTTCCGAATTCGTCGGTTTTCGCTGCACTTGTCCTGAAGTTTCTTTTAATACTGGTGGTCTTGGACCAGCTGTCTCATCTGTTGGTGTGTCCACCCGTTTCTTTTGGACGTCCTCGGTGGTTCCTTCTCTGTTAGCCTGTAAAGCGTGGCCTTGTTTTCGTCTCCGTAAAAGTTCCTTTGTGATCCAAGTTGCCTTTATTGGTCCCGCGTGTTGGACGCTCACGCCCTTCTCCTCCAATGTGAGTGTGGCGGGGTCCTTTATCTCCTGGACGGCCGATACTGCAGTAGTTGGCTCTTCCTTAGGCGGTACTTCATGTTGTCCTAATTGACCTGCGCTGATATGGTCTGCCTGACTACACTGCCTCCGGTTTGACGCTACTTCAGTACGAAGTTGTTCCATACTAGTGAAAGTTGGTGCGGGGGCCTTGAGCTCCCCAATCTCCTTCGTAGTGATGACTATGCATATTTACTGTAGCAATTGTTGCAAATCTGTTGTACAGGCTCTTATTTGGTGGTCCGGTTAACCAAAGCGTTTACACTGTTTTCTTCCCCGCATGGTGGGATGATCGATAGTGAATATCGTTTCGCCCCCAGGCGATTCTCAGCTTTACTCGCATACCTTCCGTACACCCCACGGATTCACATACCACCCTCAATTCCGTAGATGTCTCGGAGAAAGATCCTCCAGTGTCCATGTTTTCCAAATGGAAAGGTAAGTGGATATGATGGTTGAGCAATATATGTACCTTAGTCATATCCACCATCCTGGAAATATTCCGGATAATCATTGTATAAACGCCTTTTAATGGTAGGTCCGATCCTTAAGCCTTGCTCTGTCGTCTCCATGTGGCCTCCGTATAACCCGGGTTATCTATCTGATCGTTGTGTATGTTGGATAGGCGATGATACTTTCCTCGAGAAAGGTACCACGACCCCAACATATCGTCTCGCTATCTCTCTGGTCGGAAAGAAGAAATAGATTATGTGGTTCGGCTTGTCGTAACTGATTGTTGTTACCTGCGCCACCCTTTCCCACAGGCGAGCTGTCCCGTTGCCTCTCGCTGTTGCCGCTGTGGCAATACTCTCCTGCAATTTCCGGGTGCTTATAAATGCCTCCTTAATCTCGTTTTCTCCATTCAGCTCCATCACAAGGCAGCCTTCTACCTGGGACCGTATCGTCTGCATTAGACGGAGCCTATCATCCATGGTCATTATCTTCCGTAGGAACTGTGTCAAAGAGCTTGCTACGATCGTTCCGTCTGCAAATCCTTTGACGATTAACCATTCATCTTCTGTGTCGTCACGTAGGTCTTCATTCATGCACCAACGAAACTTTTGTCCACAAAGAGATCGAAGCCGCTTGATTGTTTTCGGGGAGTGAGCATGCGCTAAAAACATAAAGGGGCGTTGAAATTGCTTCTGTTTGTGCTGCTCCGCTTGCTGCTGTTGACCCCGAACCTTGTCTGCCCATCGTAGTAATGGTGGTGGCGGCTCATCTGATTTTTCCGCAATGTGGACGCGGGCTTGGCCAATTTCACGCTGTAGTAAGGTGGTCAATGATTGATTCGATGCCCACGTCTGCTCCACCGCCTTTACCACTCGTGAACTCCATCTCGTCCACGGCTGATCCAATTGAATAACGATCATTTCATACAATTCCAGTAATTTGTCCGTCTCCTTGGCAGTCACCTTTGGTAATCGTTTTCGATCCAGTCTCGCAGATGTAAAATGTTTCTTCTTGCTTAGTTGTTTGTTGAAAATGCATACGAAAAGTTGCTGGATTAGATGTTTCCATGTTTGAAGCCAAGGCCGTCGTGCATGCGCCTCCCGCATCCCGTGTTCTAGCGTGGCCGATACTTGGCCCGCATCCATCTCTTGTACCGACATCTCGAGGGTACTCGTCGACTGGACCACCCCTTCAGTCCTCCCCTCCCCGTCGAGAACGGTCTGGACAGCGGTGGCGGTACATCTCAGCGATGATCCTAGCACGATTGCTGCCAGACTCGTTCCGTCCGGATTGGCTTGAGTCGCTGGGGTTGTCTTTCGACAGCGTACGCTTCCACTACCTTCTGATTCCGAATCAGAAAGTTGACTGTCCGGTACAGCCTCATCGAGAGGTTGTCCTCCGCCTTGCTGCATACCCCCCCCCCTACCACCCTGGTTAGTGTAGCCAGTGTGGTAGTCAGGTCGGGAGGCACATCTCCCGGCCCTGGGTCGTGCCCATGCATGTCCTCAGTCTTCTGGGTCGACCCCAGTTTCCTCGCTCACTTGTGTCCTGATACACCAACTGTTGCGGAGATGGTGGGCTTCGTTGCAAAATCAGAACTTGTTGTTGAGCCATATTATTAACAACACGAAGTAGATCTTTTTAATCGTAAACTAGGGCCAGACATCAAATAGCTCAACGATCAGCTATCAAGCATGAAGAGGGAGTTTTCTGCAACAACCGTATGACAACGAAACACTAATGATCATTGATCAGTCTGCGTAACGAGATGTCAGCCCTCCGCCATAGCGCGGATGCGGAGAATGCATCTCACTTAATTGCGGAGGGTGACGCTCGTTAAGCTCTAGCTGACTTAGACAATCTGAACGTGATCAGTAACAGACCTATCAGAGGTCAGATCAGGAGCGTAGTCGGATGCACGTGCAGTTAGCTTGTATCGCTCTCCAGCATCAAGGTAGTTCTTGGCCAGCTAAGACGTCCGCTTCGTGCGCTCTAAACGCCAGGACTCAGCGGATCACGCCTCTTAAACCGGCGGTGCCTTATACTCGGTCGTCTAACTCCGTTTACGTCATGCATAATGTCTCTAGTTTCGGTCCAACGCAGCACATGATTTGTTTTTGTTCCTTCGCCGCAGTAGGAAACGCCAATCCGATCGCCCGACGGCTCTATCAAGCTTACCCAGACCAGACCAAACCGCTAAGAAGCAGATGTGTTATCTGAGGTATCGTACGGGTGGACAAAGCTCAACAATCGCATCCGAGTCGGCGGATCCACCTAAATCGTCGCCAAGAATATTGTATATCTTCTGCCAGCCCAACGACTGTACTAGTCGTAAAAAACGCTTTTTCAACCTCGCATGATCGTCAGTGGTGCCCAATCGGTTATAACCAGTCAGTCCCATCATTATTAGACCTGATTGCCACTTTCATGGTGACGTCTGACGACTCGGAAGGATAGGCTACGGAGCCGCGGATAGCCTCGACAGTGGTCCGGGCGGCTGATCCGGATGAGGTCAGTTTGGTCGATAGTGATCATACCGATTGGGAAAGGTCCGATCACGGTAATTCTCCGCTCCAGGCGTTTGTCTAACCTCGTAATCAAGATTTTCAACCCATATCTGTCGTTTCAGCTAACGATAATCAGGCAATCCAAATTGAAGAGGGTGCTGATCAAGTTTAGTTTGCAGGCGTACATTTTTGCTGGTGAAAAAGACCCAAATGGTTATTGATTCGAGTATACTCGGGTGTCTTTAATCCGGGGTCACCCACCTCCCATGCTTGAGGAAGCGATGGATTATCCGCATATTAACGCACGGATCCTATCTTTGGGCTTATCGGCCACGGGAATAATTATTCCCCATTTATACACTCGTTCCCCGCCTTGATTAGTGGTCTTTTCTGATCACTGGATCAGAAGCTTCACCTCGGCTGTCTAGTTAAGTCCGATCATAATTGTGAGGGCACAGTCTGGTTCCGCAAATTCGAGTGGCGACACTCAGTCTTTGCCGATAAACACCGATTGGCTCTACCAATCATTTTATTATTTATGAGCAAAAAGGAAAAGACGCCACCCTCAGATATTACTACCATCGTCAGCGGTGTTGCCGTTCTGGATCCGCTTGGCGCAGTTTCTGCAACTTGGGATGATCAGTGAGGAAGGCGATCTTCTTCCCTTCATTTTTCATGTCCCTTCCAAACCAATCTCATCATCAAATCATTCCTTAAGCAAGTAATATGTTATTTCAAGGCGTCTAGGTGTCACAGTCTGGTTTCCTAGCGTTTTGAGACAAGCTTATCGCTGCTTCACACTACCTCTTCTTCCACAATCACGCCCAAGCGTATATATCGCAATGATCAGTCTAGATCTATACCAAACCATCTGCTTCCTCCTCGATTTGCATGATTTGTGGTAGTGCAAGAGTGCGATCGAAATCTTTAAGCAGTGCTCCATAATTCTATATCCTTGTCTATAGACTGGTAGTTCGCCGTATTCGTCTATATCGTGTTGTGACCTGATCGGTATCCTACTCACTTGACCCAACGGCTTTTCTCAACAGGAGTGCTTCAACGTAATCCATGCGGTCAACAACATGGCTGTATTCGTTCTATTCCAAAATTCCTTGATCAGCTTCAGGTGAGAAGCTTCTTACGTATCCAGGTTTGACACGGTCAAGATATACCATCCCTTGTCCCTGCCTCGATCAAATGTGGGACACCTGATAATCATGAAAATACACCTTTTCTCGGATTGCATTTTGAAGAATCAGCCCACCGGAGCAGTGGAGATTGGGGTCCTACTCATACGCGAGGTAAAACGATATTTCTCCTCTGATGAGATAATTGGACGAAAAAAATCAGTGCGGACACTAGATGCACCGCATATTCGTCCCAATCGCGCTGATCCGGTTCTGCCACGTAGATGTTGATTGCGCACGCAACGTTCTGTATCATTTTGTTTGCTTAAAAGCGATAGCATTCTGACATTGAGCGATCATGCTATTGAATGCGCAAAAACATCAGCGATAAACCCTGGAACTAGATCATGCCTTATCAGCTCGCTAGTACGAATGGTGTGAAGACAAATCCTCATCGTTCTCGGTGGCCTGTTGTGCATTCCTGGCATATGAAGATTCGCGATCACCAGTGAAAAGTCTACCAGATAACTATGTGTGTCCCTTGAATGATTTAGAGAGAGATGGGACATGGTCCAATGCAATCACTTAAAATGGGTACGTTGCTTGAATGTTGTTAGGGGATTCCGCATTTGATCAGTGATCATCCCTTTCCTTTCGAAATATGTACATCTTCAGACATATTCTTGCACACTTACTTAGTTATGAACGTCACCAGTAAAATAATTGGCTGAATCGCTGGTAGGTCCTACCAATTCCTTGGTGACCTCCCTCCAGACTAGCGTGGTAATGTTGTAGCACAGGGTCTCGGTAATAACCAGCTTGGCTATTTGATAACGTTCAGAGTTGACTTGATCTATCTCCCGACAATAAAACAAGTGTCTATCCACTTAATACGCTTCTTATTACTGCTTTTTATGCGCCAGATCAGAGTCCCGTTCCTTGGGCCTGATTATTTCAAAAATCCTGTTGATCAATAGGGGCCAATCAAAATGATCAGGAGCAGATACCTACCAACTTGTCTAGACTTTCAGAGCACCACTTCCGAAAATATCGGCACTTTTGCTTCACTCTATTTTGTTTCCACGAACTCATGATCATTTCGATTAAAAAGCTTGTCCATTGCTTATTGTTTCAGTACTTGTAACTTAACCGCCTAGCATCCGATGTCTCCCCGCATCCGCCTTTAGCGTCACCACGAGTCACCACGAGGGTGTTGGAGAAGCTTGTCGATACACTTGATCGATCCACAATACTCGGCTTCGTTAATTGTTAGACGATCTACGTATTCAACACTGCGGTTAGGACTACCACTGAGGAAACCCCGTATCCCCGTAGTTCAGTTCGTTTGGCTTTAGTGCGCCGCTGGTAGAGATCCACAAGATAATAAGCGCCGTTATAATCTTGCATCAGCATCGCTGACAATGCCCATTTTCACCACTAATGATCGAAGTGGCAAGAGATCGAGGCGGATATCATTCCTCTTTCAGCATACTGAGCACCACTTTTGCCTGTCTAAAACGTCCGATCTCTTGTACTATTCATCAGCAAGTTGTTGCAGGTCAATGGCATAGAAATAAATCTCTCAAAAAACTCATATATTACAGCCGCATAGACTGCAAAGTCCTCGATGGAGTGGCTGTAAATTTAATTTAGACTTCCCAAGAATGATTGAATCACCCTAAACCTGTAGGTTATATAAGCGACCTTCGTTTGCCCTCACGAGCGCTCGGCGACACTGATAGACAGGTGCGAGTGTTTGCAGGTATCCAAACGTTTTTCCAGCTTTATACCAAGATCGTCCCATGATAGTGGAGTTATCGAGATGTTGTCGATAAACGATCTTCTTCCCAGGACTTATTAACTCTGTTCCTGACCAACGTGTTGTACGTTTATCGGGTTCGTATCAGCTTTGATATGAAAATGTTCGTATAGCCCGTTATTGATCAGTCTCGTACATAAGTGGCGTATTTTGTAACCCAAAGGGAACCCTGTTCTATTTGAACTGACTAAATGGCGTTAGAAACGCTGAGATCTTCCTAGGTATTTCTGTCCTTGATACCGGATGTTGGTATCAAAGCATCCAATGTGTCGCTGATCAGCGGCATCGGGTAAAATATCAACCGAGTAAATCGGTTAATCATTCGATAACAGATGGGACCGACTAGGTGCACACTTCCCATTTGCTACCTGCACCCCCCTCCCTTTTATGTGAGGGGTGTGTAGGCTCTCCCTATATATGTAACTAAAATATGGGCGATGTTATTTCCACACCCCAAATTTACTATTTCTACACAAACACACCCTAAATCTGGGACGTGATGGTGTGGAAATAGCATAACACTGCCCTGTCTTAAACGAGAATCATATTTGATTCAAGAGTAAAAAAGAAAACCATCTTGAATAGCATCGGTCGGGAGAGTAAAGAGAAGCAGGTCGCAATGGTGCACCACACGCTGTCGACTACACAAATTGTCCCCCCCCCTACTTTGCTTCTTGGTTACGCTGCGAAAAAAACGCTGCTACTCCAAATGCACTCGCGTTTTGGTACCACACTAGCAACGACATTTTCATAATCGTGGTTCCACTCTTCCAGATATTGTTTTTACTTCTTTCAACGCTTTTGACAGTGGAAGAACCACGTGTTTGTCGTTTCAATTCTCACCAAAGGAGTCCCCTCTTTACCCCCCATCTTCTTCATCTCAAAATCACATCCAATTTTCTTTGCACGTGTATACGTTGCAGCATACTTCGTTGCCGTGTGGAATGATTTGAACTCGGGGGTCGTTGAAAGATCCGGACCACGAAAAAACGCTTCATGATGAGAATCTCGTGCAAACGTTGCACGTGGCAGTTCCCACGAAAATGGTTGATCGAGCTCGTGCATTGGACCCTCTAGCCAATCCATTCGTTTGGAAACAACGGAAACGGGAGAGGCAACTCTCTCTCATCAGTTTGGTCTATCTGGTCCACCATATC
>CM047591.1:3487936-3505965 GCA_026184515.1 Peronosclerospora sorghi
CTTTGATGCAAGCAAAATGGATGTATTCCATTTTGCCTGTTCGTGAGTGCTTTAAAAAGCGCTCGCGCATTACGTGAACTTTATTCACGTAATCATCTGGGCTTTTGTTGTAGTTGTCAACAAAAGCATTCCAACTCTGTGTCAGGGCGTCTTTATCGTCCCTGTTCTTCCTTGACCCTTTCCGGCTCGAATAATATCGAACCTGGAAAAAGAGGTCAATAAAGTACAGACGTCTATCGTCTGTACTTCGATCGAATCGACGTTACTGGATGTCTTCGCAGTCATCCAGAACGTTGATATCGAACAACGCATACTGGCAGTCCCGTTTACGGTGACCGCCACTGTTGGGGGCGATAGCCCAGCCAGGGGTCCAAAACCCCACTTTGTACGGAACATGTGGTTCCGTACGATGATACGCTTTAAAGGCGGCAGACGACGCTTCTGTTCGAGCCTTTTTAGAAGGCGGAGAACCGCCTGCGTCAACACCACGCGCCGGAGTTAAATTACCCCGACGTGGAGAAGTACTTGGTCCAGGTGGGGATCTGCGTTCCCGCAACCACCTGTGATAATCATTGTCGCTGTCATAGCTGACAGAGACACCAGAGTCGTCATCGCTGTTAGGCGATGAACACCTAGCGAGTTTCGACTCGCTAGATCCTTTAGTGGGGACATCTGTATTCCCATCACTTTGTTCGGAGTCAGAACTCCCGAACATGGCCCTCTTGGCAACACTCCATTCGGAAGTTGCCATCATTCGAGATGTTGCATTAGCAACATCTCCCTCTTTCTTGCCAGATACCGCCTTATCAGCATCTGTGGTCGAAGACGGTACGTCTTCCGACCTTTGCGTAGTTGACGATGCTAATGTAGCGTCACTGTTGTCACTCAACACCTCAGCACCTAGTGCTGAAGCGGAGGAAGAAGCTCCTTCAATGTTTTCAGCAGCGCTCTTTAGAGCCCCGCCGCCGTGTGTCTTGACCATCGAGTCGATGGTCAATCAGTTGGTGAATGAGAAATTCTGACCAACAAGTGCCACCCATGATTGGCCAAAATAAGAATTATTATTGGCCAACCACCTTAAGTGGGGGGTGATGTAATGGGGTGCCATTACATAATTGATATTCAAGTTAGAATATCACAGTTGAATTTCAGACGCGTTGTCTGAAATTCAAATAATAGATTATAAGTTATTATAATCTACGAAGGAAAAGTCGATTCGGTATAAATACGGAATCATGCAGGTTAACTAATAGTACAGTTAGTTTAATACTTGATATTATTATATTAGTTAGGTAATTACTATACTATTAGCCGCTAACCACCCATTTAATAAACACTCTTAATTTTGCGTTCTAAAGAATAAGTAAATATTTATATTTACTTTTAGTATACGATTAGTTGTTACCAACTAATCCTGCCCTAATTGTATTGCGCGCTTCCTCGCACGACACAGTGTAAGTCTGTAACAGGATCAGTCCTGTTACATTAGTCCTTTAATGAAGTCTCATATTTTTTTCGGTACTAAGGTGCGACGCACGGCAACGCTGAGCAATGCGTTTAGCATCTTAACGTCTATAACATAAACCTCCCCAAACGCTGCATGTGGTGAAGTATTTCTTTTTCTGTCAGCAAAATGATGACGCTTCCAGATGATGTTACGAAATTCTTTAATTTTCTCGACTCTATTACCATCATGGTCACCAATTTGTAGATCTTCTACATGATTCTTTAGTGTGGGACAAACGGCCGCCCCCTAATACGCATTGTTGATGGTGGTGTGCATCGTCTGACATCTCAGTTCCCACTGACTATCCTTAGTTTTTTGTCTTCTTAATCAAGAGCATTTGTCGCACATTGTCTCCCTTTCGTTCGTCTGTTGTTAAGGGGTGATCAGCCTCGGCCCTGGCCCTGTTCTGATCTCCTTCATTTGGAGTCGATGTTGCTTCCATCCTCGTTGTAGCACAGGCTGTTCTCCCCACCATACAAACTTGTATGCGTCGCGGCGCGTCGTTCTAAAGAGTCTGAATCCAAGTGAGTGTGATCAATCAACTATAGGCAGCTTGACAAACCTCCTCACAAGGTCGTTCCGTCCCTTGATTATTAGTTGACTGAAATACTACTCACGATATGGCACGAACAAATGGATTCAAATCTTGGATTCATGACAATTACATCGTGATCCAGCCGATGGACCACGACTAAATCCCCGTGCAGAATCAGAGGTCGTTAGTGATGTGGAAATATTCGTTCCTTCAGTAAAGATGGGGGACCCAGCTGGCATATCGTATAACCCACAGATTTGATCTGCTGGCATCTTCCATCTGTGGTGAAGTGCAAGTGAAAATTGTTGACCAGTTTGTACCAGTGTACCCGTTTTCAAGGCAGATCGATCTGGTTGGCTGAAAGGACGGAGTATTTTGGGCCAATCGTGTGCTTGGAGTGTCAAGAACACAGATTTTTGGCCTTCAGCTCACAACAAGAAAGTCGTTAACATCTTTGCCAAGTACATCAGTCGCCTCTGCACGCCGCGGAGTGTTTGGGAGCATAGGGTCGAGTAATCCCCTTTAGCTCATTATACCCGGCCGGGACGCGTTACAGACGCACTTGGCCCGCCGGAAGTCCCTCGACGGGAGTACGCATTAGTCGGCTTGGCAAGCCCAAGTCACACACGTTTGGAACGTGTAAACACGTTTTGGATTGTTACGTGGAGATATCGTTCGTGGAGTTTGTCACGTATTCGTCGGATCCCCATATTGGAGTATTGGTCTTTTATTCTCGCATTGGTTGGGCTCTACGATCGGTTAAGCGATCTGCCCTTTGGTGTATACTTACTCTGAGTATAATTGGTCTGCCCGTACCCAGGGTGAAGAGTTCCGCCCAGGGTACACTACCCAGCACGGTCTCACATTTAATACCCACATCAATTCACGGCGACGATCCACCAAGTGTGTAACCAGCCCATTCCATCGGGTACACAAGGCGATATGGAGACGCTGAAATCGGAACAGGCGTCCTATGCTGATGATCGGTCGTCTTCTAGCAGCGGAAGATCAGATCGGATCGTAGGCGAAGGTTCGCGGGGTACCCCCCCCCCGTCAGTTGGAAGGCTGGGCACGATGGTGGTCAGGTTCTCGACACTACCGTGTTCGATTTTGAACTTGACTCCACCACACATCCGTATAGGAACTTATATTAATTCGGCCGGGTGAATCTAAAGCTATTGATCCAGCTTTACAAGACTTTACCTGGATCCATAGAGGAGGCGTCTTACAGCCACCTGTATCATACCTTCATAGGTAGTTATAGTGATTTTTGATCCAGATCAAGTCGTATTCCAGATAGACCATGGGATCCATCACAACATGGAATCTTGGTCCGAAGGCTCTCCAAACCACACGTAAAAATATCAACTAATGCTCTAGGGAGGCTGAATTTCACCTTAGGTGAGGTAAGTGCTTTTGCCTATACAACCTTACCAGCAAAATATGAGTCTACGACCGACATTCGGAGCCCATTCAACGTATTGCTTCGTCATGAACGACGTTGAGCATTACTTGTAGTTCTGTAGAGTCAGCTTCACAATGGACGGAGATGTTCTCGGGTGCTGTAGACCGTTAAAGGCGACTTGCAACTGGTCATGCGAGATCATGTCCCTTGGGGTACATATGCCAACTTTGTGGGAAGCGTCTGTCCCTGTGATTTTTTTTATCGTCATCGCATAGGCCAAGCTCACAGGAAACCGCTTCTGAAAGACCGTGTAACGCAGGCCGGATTTTTTGTTGTTAGTGAAATGCGCGGCATACAGCAAACGTATCCTGCATGATCCGATATGAATTCAGCCTCAAACACACGTGCGGAACACCGTAGAACGATGGGGCGCGTATTGCGGGCGATAAGGATTGTACGTTGTCAAATCATCCACGTGCTTTTCTTGCGGCATCGGCAATGCCATCATAAATCATGTTGATCAGCCGTTCAACAGCGATCCCATTTGATGGTACGGGGCAACTGGGAGTCGAATGGCATACACTTTTCCATGCATAAACGGTTCGTCCAACTTCAGTTTTTTTCTTCTTTAAAGATATGATTATTATCTTATAATGATCTGATCTTTAAAGAAGAAAATAACTTTCAAGAATTAACAAAAAATTAAAAAATATGAAGAATCAACTTATGATCCACAAAAAACTTTTGATCATTCAATCGGATGGATTGATTCTAACAAAGTGAAAATTTTATCTTTTATTATACTCCTTGTATTTGAATATTTTTATTTTTTTATTTTTTAAAAAAAATGAAATTGATTTGAATTTTGCATAATATTTAAAAAAAAATCATGATTGGTTTAAAATTATTTATACCAATTGGCTCAAATTTTAATTTTATACTTACATAATAATTTTTCATAAAAATTTTAAAAAAATGGAATAATTTATTATTTAATAGTAAATCTCTTACCCAGGGACGTGAACTACAACGCGCTGTTGTACGCCCTGATGTTGGTGCGAAACACCCGGTAAATATGCGTTTGGTCCAGTAGCAGACTCCGCAACGGCTCTGGTGGCTGTGCCAATGGTGGGACGTTGGACTCCTTGCCATGATCACAGCACATTGTAAAAAGTGGGCGTTCAAGGGTTGTGCCAGGGCCCTTCATGCGTTTCTCAATCCAATAGAGCGCCCCGCAGTTGTGGCAGCAGACGTTAGACCGTTTGAGCACAAATCGCAGCGAGGAGGAATTTTTGGGTATCTCCTGACGTGCAATGGGGAACGCCGGTTCAGCGGCGTGCAAGAGGTCTTCCAGAATCTTCCGTTCCCGCTGAGCATGTCCTGTCGCTGCGTGAGATTGGCGTTCTTGTTCTTCTTAACACGTTTTTAAGAACGCCTCTCCCAATCCAGTTGGATTCGTTGTTCTTGTGCTTCTTGCGTCTCAACAGCACGTTGTCGAGTATGCTGCTCCCGAAACAGTCGGTTTCGTTGTTCTTATTCTTCTGTCGTCTCAAGAATAGTTCTCGAGCACGCCGCTCCATAGCCAATCGGTTTCGTCTTGATCGCGGACTCTCTCTTTGCGTTGGCTTTAGGGGTTGTTCTTGCGTCTGAACAGTACGTCCTCGAGCACGCCGCTCTCGAGTCAGTCGGTTTCGCTGTGGACGTAGACTCTCTGCTTGCGGTTGTTTTGAGGGGGGGGAGGGGAACGAATGCGGGAGCAGACAGAGTGGGCTATATTTGTATAAGCGGTATAAGACCGTACTTAAACAGGATCATTCTATAAGCGCTATTTGTAATAACCAATGATAAAGTCTAATTCAATTAGTTTCGACTTATAGTATAGGTACGGATCGCGACCATCATTCTGTAATATACATAGATCGAGATATTCGATTAGATACGGGAGCGTTCTGTTATTATATAGATTATACATCATAAACCAATTTGATGTTAAAATTTCTCGTGCAGCACAATAACAATACGTTCTCGATTATCGGCGAAAGAAGCTTTAAGGGGATTGAGAGAATCTGTTCGCTTTCACTCATCTTCGCTTCAATGTACTGATGCCTGCACGTTCCAACTAGTATAAGAGTACTTATGCGCGAAGTACCACAACAAAACGAAAGCAGAAGAGTGTAACAGCAGTAATAAACAGTAAACCAACTTTATATTCCACGTTAATTCCACTTGTTAATCCACGTAAACGAAACGCAACCGTAACTATCTCCACATTCCACGTAACAGATAAATTTCCAGCCAAATAATCGCCGTACTCCACTCCACTTGTGTACTTGTGCAAAAGAAGTTAAAATTTGAAGTGATTTTATTAGTATTGAGATTAAGACTTAAACTAATAATATGCATATATGTAAGTTAGTGTACCTGACATAAGTTAAGTATTGCCCACTATGTTTTTTATCGAAAAGTCGATATATTCCATTTCATCCGACGCGTAGTTCTGCAGGAACTGCGCGTTCTTTCAACAGAATCAGTCAGGAGTTCTGTTCTTTCGACACGGCCCTTCTTGTTTGAAGGTTTACTAGCGATGTGTGTTTGGAGCACGGTATGGCGATGTATGCAAACTTCAAGTGATGCGCGACCATTGTGGTCACTTATGCATTTATACATTTTTAGCTACTTTGGAATTTTATCTTTATATTAAGTTTTAGGTTAGATTCTTAAGTACGCATTTATAATTAGTATATTTTTTACCTTAAAACACGCATTTACATCCTGCCTCCGTGTGCCCCTACCCTGATCAGGTAGGATGCGCTTCTTTCTTAGAAACTTTCTCCCAAGACGGTAAGGCACTAACGGCCGACACTGTCACAACGGGAATTTACACGTGCCCCCAACTCGTGTTGATTTCCTACATTTTATGAGCCCAAAGGACACGGGGGCACGTAAGGTTGATATAAAATTTTAACTGTACTCAAGTTGCTTTCTTGTCGTTGTGGATTACGTGGCTATAGCGGTTGTTGTTTTGGTTCGTAGTGACTTTTTTACGAAGGCGAGTCGTTCGACCAGGAGGGCGCATTGAAGGCGCTGCTCTTGCAGGTCAGAAAAATGAACGACAGGTTGAACCAGATGGAAGAAGAACGGTCGCAAGGATCGGCGCAGAGTGTTTTTCCGGTTACGGCGAGGGATTGGCCGGTGAGAGGTGGGAATTCACCTTTCCAAGAAAGCGAAAGGAATTTTGCGCCATTTGGGCAGCAGATTATGCTGAGAGACTTAACGGCGGATGAAGGAATAGAGAGGGGAGGTGCGCCTCGCATGGGAATGCCGCGAGAACCCCCTGGAGTGCATGAAGGTATGTCGGGAGTGAGGCATGCGGCTGGCAATTATGTTAACCCGAACACACAGCCGCGACCGTACAAGATACCTAAGTTGGTGGTGCAGAAGTTTACGGGAACCGAAATCTACCCTGAACTTGGTCCTGGATTCAGAGATTGGGCGTACTTATTTATGGAAGCATTGGAGATTGCATATATTTCGTCTGGATTTGCGTGGACTGAACGGATCAAGGTAAATAAGCTTGGTGAGTACCTGGATGGTGCAGTGTCAAGATACTTTCGTTCGAACATTGGCGTATGGTGACAGGTCTCGCAGACCGTGCATTACGTGTTGGATAAGATGTGGCGTGCGTACAAGGTTACGATTTCACACCAGCAGGTGGCGCAATTATTTGCTACTGAGAAGGACGCGAAACGTTCCTGGAATGAGCACCTGTTATACCTAACAGCGTTGGCGCGTGAAAGCGAGTCAAGTTAGAAGCTTCTCGTCGAGAAGCTGGGCAAGTATGCAGTTCCAAGTCTCAAGTATGCTATGATGACACGCTACAATCCTTCAAGGACAGATTACATACTACACGCACAAGATCTGGTGGCGTGGGCGCAGGAGGTGGTAGAAGATCACATTAAAGGCAGAAGAGGACCAATAATGAGTGTGAAAGCAGTGCACGACAGCAAGAAAGTCGTTACTTGTAACGGTCGCGGTGGTAAAGTACACATTCGTCTATAGTGTGTCAAGAGACCTGACAAGCGCAAGAAGAAATCATATCGCAAGGAGCGGAGCATTTTGGAGAGATAGTACGGACTGGAGACTACGGACTCAGGTGCAGAGTGGTCAGGAGTGTTGAATTCAAGCGATGTGAGCGAAAGTGATTCATGGATACTGGACAGCGGAGTGAGTCGTCATCTCGTCGGTGACGAGACACTATTAGAAGATACAGTAACAGTTTCGAATGGAATGAAGTAGACCCTTCCTGATGGGAATTTTTTTTACAAGTGAACAAGATTGGCAAAGCGCGTTTGCGGAGAATTGATGATCCTGATACGGTGATAGTGCTGTAAGAAGTATTTTTTCGCCAAAGATAGAGAGACATATTATCACGTTAGGACAGCTGATGCAGAAGGGAGGTAATTTTGTGCACCGAAGCAACAAGATGGAAGTGCGTTTGTGCGTGGATATACTGTTCAGTGTGAAGATGCCTGGATCAATTTTAGTTGCAAACTTTCGTCCGAAGGCGAATGATGACGCCCTCATAATTTTTTCAGATGTGTTGCTCAATACAATCATGGAGGCTTGTGATGACAATGTCCAAGAGGGTAGTCTCTATCATTTTATTTGCGTCCAGGGCACATTTCCTATGACACAATTGAACGCTTAGCGAAAGATCCAAGGTCCGGCATCAAAATTACTAGTAAGGCGCGACTTAACTGCCTGACGTGCGCGGAAAGGAAGGGGGCACGAAAGGCCCAACACAAGAAGGACTCTGGCGAAAACGCACCCATAGATCAAGTGGGTGGAGTCGTATGCAGCGACCTCAGAGGTCCAATTGCACCGACGCGGAAATCGCTATCTCGTGGTGTTCGTAGATCATTTCTCGTCATATGTTCGCGTATTTCCTGCAAAGACTAAAGACCAAGCCGCAAGGAAGTTTGAACATTTCTTGGCATGGTTCGAAAGGGAATTTAATTGCAGAATACATGTTTTGCGGACAGACGGCGGTTTGAAGTACAAGAACGTAGATTTCTTTTGAAAAAGAACTGGAATCATACGCGAAGTTACAGAGGCGGGATGCCAGCATCGAATGGCAAGGCAGAGAGACTAAACAGGACAATATTTAATATGGTTCGCTCCATGGTGTTCGGTAAGGGGTGCTGCTAACGTACTGATCAGAGGCGGCTGAGTATGCCGCTTACATACTCAACCGTTCTCCCACTCGAGCGAACACAAGAAGAAATTCACCCTACGAGATGTTGACGTAAACCAAGCCCAAAGTGAACGACATTGTAGCATTTGGATCACCGTGCATGGTTTGTCGGGATACTGGCAAAAGGACGTTGAAGGAAAGAGCTTAAAGAGGATTAATTATAATAAAGAGCGACGAAATAAAGGGGTTCAAGTTTTGTTGTTAAAGGATCGCGTGGTCACGACGACGCGGCACATCAGCCAGATCGAGACATTAGACACCAAGGCAAGCAATCAAGTTACGACAGCGTTAGCCGGTGAGGTCTTTACGATGGATGATGCAGATATGAATGTGGAGAATCACGTTGAAAGTGGCGTGGAATCACGGAATGTAGTCGATACAGTCCACACCGGAGGTGTAGACGACCGAATACAACATGGATAAAGTAAGGACGGCGAGAGGACAAGACGTTCCGTACAAGAAAACGGAGAGGTACAAGGAGTACAAGGATTCGATCAAGAACAAGAAGTCTAGCGTGGAAGGAGATGTAACAGAGAAACAAGAAGCATATACGCGGAGTACAAGTGTGAAGGATCATGCACTGTCTGTATATGCAGTGTTAGGACCTGATGATGTGGAGACTGAAGCAAAATACACGAAGGATCCGCAGAGCAATAAAGAAGCACATAAGAGGGACGACGAGAACAAGTGGAAGAGGCATAGGATGCAGAGTTGAAGGCGTATACAGAGTTGAAGGCGTTGCAGGACGTGGATACCTGGGAAGTAGTGCAGTGTGCAGACAAGCGACCCATACCCACTAAATGGGTATACAAGACAAAGTTGAAGGCGGACGACACGATCGAGAGATAGAAGGCACGGATAGTGGCGCGCGGAGACAAGAAAGTTTACGGGCGTGGCTTTGTGTTTACGTTTTCGACGGTGATGGATTTAAGTAACATGAAAGTGGTGTTAGCGATGGCGCAAGTATGGAACGTACCGGCGCGACATGGAGACGTACCAAGTGCATACCCGAAGGCGCATACAGAGCAGAATTTCGAGATTTTCCTGAAGATACCTCAAGGCATGACGATAAAGGATGAAGTTTTGCAGGAGTTTGAAGTGGATTCGACCAAGTGTTTGGCATTACTTTTAAGAAAGAATTTGTATGGTTTAAAGCAGGCTGGATGGATGTGGTATGAATTGTTACGCAAGACACTTATTTATTTGGATTTCGAGCAGTGTATGACAGACACATGCATATTCTCAAGGAAGGACGTTGATGGTACAGTAATTGTTGGAGTTCACGTTGATGACTTACTGGTGACGGGAACGACGGTGCAGTTAGTGGATAAGTTTTTCGAGAATATGAAGATACTTGAGTTAAAAGATCTTGGACCGGTGGAGAAGTTTCTCGGCATACGGATAGGTGGAAGTCAAAAGGATGGATACACGATGGATCAAGAAGCGACGATTGATGAATTATTGACGAAGTACAACATGGAGCATGCGAATTCTGTGAAGCTGCTGATTACTGACACGAACAATGAAGGCAAAGATGACAATTTCTTACCCAAGGCAGCAACAACGGGTGTTCCTACGCAGAATATTTTCCATTCTATGGTTGGAAGTTTATTGTGGATCTCAAAATGTACAAGGTCAGATATTTCTTTCGCAGTTCACAAGGTTACACGGTGCATGCATGCATCCAAGACGAGTGACTACAAGTTGGCGAAGAAGATCATTAGGTACTTGAAAGGATCGAAGGAGCTAAAGTTACGTTTGGAGTACAAAGAAAGGAGTGATGATAGTTCACGGTTTGTTGGATATAGGGGTGCAGATTTCGCGGGAGATAAAAAAGATCGGAAGAGTGTTAGTGGATGCGTGGTTTTCCTGAATGGAATGGTTGTCGGATGGGCGTGCAAGAAGCAAGGTGCAGTTGCGTTATCTACTGCAGAAGCGGAGTTCTTGGCTGCTGCTGTTGGTGGCAAGGAAGTCCAATGTTTGAAGGAGCTACTGGGGAGATGGGCTTACGAGTAGAAATGACGATGCTGTTAAAAATGGATAATCAAGCGGCGATTAGGCAGCTTGAAGACGAGGCAAGTGGTGCGGCGTCAAACCATGTGGATGTGAAGCTCAAGTTGCTCAAGGACTACGTCAAGCGCGAAGCAGTGAGACGACAGCACGTGGCCAGTGATGATATTATCACAGATCTTCTGACGAAGCCACTGTGTGTATCCAAGGTCTTACGCTTACGCGGTGGAATTGTATTGATGTAACTACAAGTGATTACACGATGGTCGCGGAAGTAGTGTTGAAGGTTTACAAGCGATGCGTGTGTGCAGCACGGTATGGTGTTGCATGCAAACTTCAAGTGATGCGCGACCATTGTGGTCAATTATGCATTTATGCATTTTTAGCTACTTTGGAATTTTATCTTTATATTAAGTTTTAGGTTAGGTTCTTAAGTACGCATTTATAATTAGTATATTTTTTTACCTTAAAACACGCATTTACGTCCTGCCCTCGTGCGCGTACCCTGATCAAGTAGGGTGCGCTTCTTTCTTAGAAATTTCCTCCCAAGACGGTAAGTCACTAAAGGCCGACACTGTCACAAAGGGAATTTACACGTGCCCCCAACTCGTGTCCATTTCCTACATTGTTGCTAAGAAACACCTCCTCGAATCCCTTACGCAAGGAAGTTGCTGTTCGAATTGTTTGAAGCCATTTTGTCTTTTACGTCTCTACAAGATGGTGAAACCCCATTGGATGAAATGGGTGGGTACAGTAGCGGTTACCTCTAGGTATAAGTTGTTAATATGTTTATATTCTAGGTAACTTTACATAATAATAATACATTTTTCAATTTCAACTCTAATCGACACTTTGGCTAGAGCGGCTTCGCGTGGCACAAGTCTTCCGGTTTCCGAGGCCCTACCTGGTCAAAGCTGTTAGAAGGGCGCGCAATTCATGCAGCGCCCGGCGTCGCCTGAGACGTTTTTTTTGTTTTGTGACTTTTCGATAAAAACCTAGCAAACTACATATATACATGTTATGAGTTTAAGTACTTAACTCAACACTAATAAAATCACTTTAGATTTTGATTTATTTTTCGCAAGTGTGATTGACTGAGTTTCAATACGCCGGATTACCGGTGGAAGTCTCTCGCTATTGATTACGTGGATTGTGGAATAAATTACGGTTATCTCGTTCGAGTTACGTTGTAGATTGACAAGTTTGGACGTGAATAATACAAGTTTGTTTTACGTTTTATTTGTTGTCATTACGTTACTTCCTCTGTCTCTGTTGCTCGCTAGTGGAAACGTTGCGCTATTACACACAGCTTCTGTTGGAATGCGTCCGCGAGTACGCTGGTAAAATGAGCGACTACGAATAGGTTATAAGCACAAATGAGGGACGTAACGGATAAAATGACGAAGTCAAGCCTGAGGGTGTGATGCGCTTGTTTGGGAACCTCATGACTCGCCTGGAAAGGCTGGAGGTAGCAAGCAGAACTACCAGGCAGGAAGAAAAAGCGTCGACTAAGCCCAGGGGAGACACTAAGATAAGTCTGGCCTTCCTTGGTGGTAGCGGCGAGGACAAAAGGGGGTTTGCAACTGGGTTGCAAGGGAAGATGAGTTTTTAGGACATCCGCCATGTGGCAGAGATGCCTTTACTCGTGTTGGAGCCCCCGGTGCTGGTAGGCCGCAAGTGCAAGCGCACAATGTAACCAGCACCAGCAAGGGTATGGATGGCATGGGCAAGTGCCAGCTCAAGGGTTTGGAGTGGTGCGTATACCCTCGCCCAAGCAAAAATGTTGCAGATAAAGCCGTTCGACAGCAGGGAAATTCACAAAGGACTGGGATCCGGGTTTCAAGCTTGGGGGCAAATTTTTGCGCCATATTACCCTTGTTGAAGCAGCTTGTGGATTCCAGTGGTCGGAGGACGTGAACGTGGACCTGCTGGGCCATTATTTGGCAAGCCCAGCAGATTCGTACTACAACCGACAGGTAGAGGGCTGGTGGTGTGAGACACAATTCCTCTGGTACGTGATGGATAAATTACTATCTGTCTTCACGTACAGGTGACCCCAGCACAAGGGATGAAGCTGTTTATGGCTCGGAAGGCACCTGGAAGATCGTGGACCGACCATTTTCTATACCTGACTGCTGTTGCAGAGACAGTCGGGTCGAACTGTGAAAATTTGGTGTTGAACAACGTGTTGTTTCACGCTGAACCGGAGATGAGGTAGATACTCATCTCCAAATATGATAACACACGGCCTGATTACCTGCGGTACGCAGAGGAACTGTGTAAGTTTGCGCAGGCCGTGAATTTTAATGAAAAACTGATGAAGTTATTACAAGGTGGCGTGGTAAATTTGGTGGCTGAAAGCCAAAGAAGTTCACAAAAAAAAGCGTCTGTTATTCATGCGGCGAGGAAGGATACATCAAAAGAAATTGTCTAAAAAACAAGCCGATGAAAGAGGATTTTGCGCTTATGATCGTCGGATAGTACGGCGAAGTGTGGCCGGATACGTGGGTGCTGGACAGTGGCGCCAGTATGCACCTAACGTCGGATCTGACGTGTTTGATCGACGTGAAGGACGCCACGCGGGAGTGCTACCAAGCTGATGGCAAGCGAGTTAAAATTACGAAAAAAGGAACGCTTTTTATCAACTTTGAATGCGGAAATAAAAGTACGCGAATTGAAGTGAAGGACGTGTACTACGTGGAGGGCGCCACGAGAAACATTTTTTCGTATGGATTTTTGAAGCTGGAGGACTGGTTTTGTCATGTAAAAATGGAATAATAACGCTAGTTAAGCGTTATTCCGGTGTTGGGATTGTTCAAGTTAACACGGACCACAACGTGTTGACGGTCCAGGGTACAGTGGACAGGCCGAAAAAATCGTATAAGGAAATGGTTATGTCGGTGGCCGCATCGAACGACGCCGATTACGAGGAAAATAAGGATGTCCAGAGTGGAACGCTTATGCACTTCCATTCTCAAATGGGACAACTAAATTTGGATACCATTGTGGCATTGTCTAAGGATCCCCAATATGGAATCCGGATTACCTATTACACCCACCGCCACTGCGTTACGTGTGCGCAGGGAAACATACGAAGAATCACCAGTCGAAGAAAGACAGTGGTCAAAATGCGCCAATCGATCGGATCGGTGGTGTGATCTGTTCCGACCTCAAGGGTCCGATCACACCGAGAGATCCATTGGGAATTCGTTACCTTGTCAATTTTATTGACTACAAGAGTAACTATGTGAGATTTTTTTCTAACCAAAACGAAAGAGATGGCTGCGAAAAAATTTGAATATTTTTTGGCATTATTTGAACGGAAATTCGACTGCAATATCCACGTCCTAAGGACTCACGGTGGAGCTGAATTAAAAAATGTGCATTATTTCTGTCAAAGTACTGGTATATCTCTCCCGATTATCGAGGCTGGTAATCAAGCCAGTAACGGAAAGGCAGAACGCATACATTGGACCGTCATGAATATGGCCCGGTGCATGCTCTTCGGAAGCGGCCTGCCTTTGTCTTTTTGGGGGGATGCGGCTGAAAAAACGCAGCGTATGTGCTGAACCGCACCCTCACAACGCGAATCCGATGCGCATGTCGCCGCACGAGATATTTTCCGGCACCAAGCCGAATGTTGGAGAAATCGTTACGTTTGGATCTCCGTGCACCGTATATCGAAACCCCGGGACGAACACGCTCTCACATCACGCTCAAGTCGGGGTCATAATCGGAAGGAGTGAAGAGATTAAGGGTTTCAAGGTCTACCTGAAAAAAGAGAAGGAGGTGACCGTCACACAGCGCGTAAAAAAACGTGGAGACGCTGACCGGTGTGCAGAACCGGTAGCCCAAGAGCATTCTCGATGAAAAGGAAGTTAAAGAGACTCAAGAAGCAAGCCAGAGGTCAGAAGGAGCGAGTCAAGCATCGACAACTGCAAGGCGAACTTCGGAAGGGGTTTCCGACGTGGCAAACGAAGAAAAAGACGCGGAAAATGAAGGAAATCAAGGTCAAGCACTTGACAAAGCGTCAAAAAAGAAGAAGTAGCCACGTTGGACGAGGGACCGTCATCTCACGCGGGGACACGCTAAAAAGAAGTCCGAAGAAGATAAAAAACGTAAGACAACGATGAAGTGGATGAACAGGGTGAAGTGAATTTAATTTCCGAAGTCGACCCGAAGAATTACCTCGAGGCAATTCGTCGAAAGGATGCGGACAAGTGGTTGTAAGCGATGCACGAAGAGATACAAGCCGTAGAAGAAAATCAAGTCTGGGACTTTATCAAGAGGCCTGGAGATGTGAAACCGCTTCACACAAAGTGGGTTTACATGGTCAAAACGGATGCAAATGGCGCTTTGTAGCGTTACAAGTCGAGACTCGTCGCCTGCGGAAACGAGCAGCGTTCGGGTGGACTATGAGTTCACGTTCGCAGCTGTCATGGAGATGACGACTGTACGATTCATACTGGCACTGGAACGCAAGTGGAGAGTAAGGATTAGGCATGGGGACATTCCCAACGTTTACGTCAAAGCGTTGGGGGATGAACATGACATCTTTCTATATATTCCAAGTGGAATGAGTGTCGATCCAATAAAATTGGAGAAGCTAAAAATTGCAAGAGTTAACAAGCCGTGTTAAAGCTGAAAAGTCGCTCTATGGTCTAAAACAGGCTGGAAGACAAAGGAATTAACTACTACACTCGAGGTTGACCGACTGTGGATATGTTCAAAGCTTTACCGATTGATGTCTTTATTACAAGAATATTCAAGATGATATCGTAGTCGTGGGAGTATACGTGGACGATTTGCTTGTTGCAGAGACCAAGGAGAGTTACGTCAAAGATTGTTTCGATGATTTAAGAAATCAGGAAATCAAAAATACCGGTCACGTCTCAAAATTCCTAGGAATGCGTGTCGGTTATGATGAAAATTTCGGATATGTTTTGGATCAAGAAATTATGATCGTTGATTTACTGAAAACGTATGGGATGGAAAGCGCAAACGCAGTGAAGGCTCCGATAAGAGATGAGTATAAAACGAAGCCGTGAAGGACCAAGAGTTGCTGAATAATGAAGTTCGTGGTGATGAACCGAAGATTAAAAATTTCAATCGCTGACTAAAATTTTGTTGTGGATTGCGCGATGCTGCTGACCGGATATAGCTTTTGCGGTCCACAAGGCCACTCGCAGGGCGCACGCACCCACCAAATTTGATTGGGCGACCGCAAAGCGAATCCTGTGGTTTCTCAAGGGAACGAGCGATTTGAAGCTTCGAATGGAAGTGACGCAAGAAAACAAGTCTAAAAAGATTAATGAAGTGGAGTTATTTGGTTACTAGGACACTTATTTCGGTGGGTCTAAAGATGACCGAAGTTTCCTCTATCTCTGTTGCTCGCTAGTGGAAACGTTGCGCTAGTACACACTGCTTATGTTGGAACGCGTGTCCGCGAGTACGCTGATAAAAATGAGCGACTCCGAACAAAAGCAATCAGAACAGGTAGTCTAAGACCTCTTTCATAATCAGTACGTTTTGTTGTGTTTGTTTATTCCTAAAGTTGATGCATCGTTTAAGGCTGCCAAGTTCTGAGAACAGTCTGCATCTTTCACAGATTCTGTGACGTCTCTTCGACTGTTGATGAGGTGGAAGCACCAGGGTTATACACTCGCTCTGCGGACTTGTATCCCTTGCATTCCTCTCAGACAGCAAGTAGGGTTTATATATCGTGTCTTTATCAAATGGATGATACGAGGAGTTCGTCGTGTTGAAGTCCAAGGTCACCACGGCACGCACTCGTCGTCTGCGTCTGGCGCCCAATCTTCTTTTGAAACTCCTTGAGCACGAGAATGCGCTCGAGCGTATCTTGCTCCCAATTCATCTCCTTGTCCTTGACCCGATTGGGAAAAAGTAGCGCATGTCGACAAAATTAATAAGAGTGTAGAGCGTACTAGATCATCCGAATCCGTGCGAATAAAAATATAGTAAATTTACCAGTAATGTAACGGGGTTACATTTAGTTACATTGATGTACGTAAATACACAACGGTAAAGGTCAAGTATTGACCAGTCCGAAAGGTTCGGACTTATTGGTTGTTTTAGCCAATCAGGGCGGGAGACCTTGGTGAAGGCGTGGCAGCCTGCCACGTGTTGGTACACAGGTGGTGTACATTACATTTCGGCTAGCTAAGGATTAAGTAAGTTCTACCTAGTATTACATATATTTTACATTAGTTTATAAAGTTAGACTAATTACATATTAAATATAAATCAGTTTCCATTTTACACTATTCATCTAGACGTTCGACCGTGACGGGTCGAGCGTGCTGTGAGTGTCGTAGAAGGAGAGTACCTCCCCTAGCTACTCCCTACTAAGGGAAGCGTAAGGCTAAAGCGTTAGCGTACGTTAAAGGAAACTGGGGAAATCTTGGCCTCGAGCGACAGAGTGATCTCACGCTAAGCACTTTCATTAGGGCGTATCGGCTAAGTAGCGGCGTATCGCCGCTTAAGGAAAGTTTTCCTCTTGCGCTAGCCGCACCGTGCGTATACGCACCGGATACATCTGGTAGCACTTGTAGTCAATCCAACATCTGTGTTGGTCGACGGCATCCTCTGCAAAGGATGGACCAGGACGATTGGGATCAGCTATCCCCCGTCAAACAAGAAGCCTTTAAGAGGCTGGTACCAATATTGGGTCAGGATGGGATGCGTTCCTAGTGGAGAAGAGTCTTGAGACCGTGCGTGAGAGGATGAACGCCCTCATCGCCCATTTGGCGAATTTTTGCGGTAGTTATCCTGCGTCTACGGGGGGTGCGCCCTCCGTTATCCTTTAAGATAAAGGAATTCACCGGCGAAAAAGGTGATAACCTTTATGTGTGGCTTCGCGAGGTCGAAACGGCCTTCGCCACAGCGAATGTGATCGCTTATCACTTGCAAGTGGGACTTGCACTGACCCATATCACGGGTAAATCCCGTGCATGGGAGTTCACGTGCTCGGAGTAGGTCACAGACGTGTTCCCAACCTGGGAAGTTCTTAAGAAAAAGCTTATGGACATGTATGCCACGCCTGATCTGGTTTTCCAGAATCAGCTGGCGTTTCTGAGGTGCCGTCAGGGCACTAGGGACTTGGAAACATATATCCAAGAACTGAAGCCCTGCTGGCAGGGATGTACTCGAAAGCGTATTCGGACGATGTGTCCATTCCCGTGTTCATGGGAGGCCTGAAAGAAGGGCCAGCACGTTCGGAGCTATTCCGAAGCTGACCCCAATCCTTGGGGGGGGCGTTTAAGATGGCGTTCAACGCCGAAAGGAACTTTCCTTCCTC
>CM047591.1:3506365-3524751 GCA_026184515.1 Peronosclerospora sorghi
ATGCTTAGTTGAAGCATGCACCGAATTGTTAATCGCAAATTCAGTGAGTGACAGGTAGTCACTCCACTGTTCAAAGGCATGTGCGTATGATCGCAACATGTCTCCGAGAACGCGGTTAACCCGTTCCGTCTGCCCATCCGTTTCCGGATGGTCCGCAGTTGACATGTTCAACTGGGTTCCCAACAATGAGAACGTTTCTTGCCAGAAACGTCCTGTAAATCTCGGATCTCTATCCGAGACAATGTCTTCCGGCATTCCGTGCAAACGGAATACCGTATCAACGAATATCCGCGCTGTTTGAGCGGCGGTTACGTTCGCTGATACTGCAGTAAGATGTACCATCTTACTGAAACGGTCTACAAAGACCACTATTCCAGTCTTCCGACTATTGTAGGGTGGAAGACCGAATACGAAGTCCATTGAAATGGACTTCCAACACTCTGTCGGAACCGGCAGAGATTGCAGCGGAGCCTGTGCAGACTGCGCAGGCTGAACGCGCTGGCAAATCTCGCAAGCGAGTACGTATTTCCGTACCCACTTGTACTGGTTTCGCCAGTAAAAGTCACGTGCGAGAGAAGCGTATGTCTTCTCTCGACCTTGATGCCCCGAATCGGTGCATCATGATACTCAAACATAATTTGATGTTTGAGATCATCGTCGTTTGGAACGACGATGCGACTTTTATCTTTTCGGTCTGTGCGGTAAAGCAGCAGACCATCGTGCACTCGATATCGATGCACGCAAGCGCGGAGGAACTCTGGGAGTTCGTCGCGTTTCTCACTTGATTGATTACGTAAGTAATCACTTGCGCCTTCGGTTACGGACGGTTTCGTCTCGTAATCGGGCCTTCGTGATAGCGCATCCGCTATCACGTTCAACTTTCCGGGTTTGTATTCAACCGTAAAGTTGTACTCAGCAAAGAATGACAGCCATCGAGCCATTCTTTGAGAAATGTGTGGTGAATTCACGGTCGTACGTAGCGACGCATGGTCCGTGTAAGCCACAAACGGTCTATCTCCCAATAGATAGATCCGAAACTTGGCCAGTGCATACTTCATGGCAAGGCGTTCCTTGTCATGCACTGGATAGTTGCGCTCGGTTGGGCGCAACTGACGCGATTGATAGCAGATTACGCGATCACGATCATCGTGATCACGCTACATCAAAGCACAGCCGATAGCGAAATCGCTCGCGACGCAAACGACGTGGAACGGACACTCGTTATCGGCTATAGCCAAGACAGGCGCTTCAGTCAAGCTTTTCTTGACTGCATCAAAAGCATCTTGGCATTGGGTATCCCAATGCAATTCGACATCTTTCTTAAGTAATTGAGAAAGAGGTCCTATTAACCCAGCATAGTTGCACGAATACTTGTGCAAATATGTTGCCAACCCAAGGAACTTTAGAAGTTCCTCAACGTTGTTTGGCGTAGGCCATTCAACGATCACCCTGATCTTTTCTGGATCAGGGCGCACCCCGTTCTTGCCCACAAAACATCCAAGAACGGGTATCTCAGGTGCACCAAAGGTGCACTTCTTTAGATTTGCATAGATCTTATGCTTACGCATAAGCTCTAACACTCGACGTAGATGTTCCCTATGGACATCTACATCGCTTTTATCGTGTTCACCATTACTATGGATGAACACGTCATCGAAATAACTCGGTGCGAATTCTTGCACCGGGCGTAATAGATGCGTTACGCATCTGTTAAACGTAGCAGAGGCATTTTGAATCCCCTGCGGCATAACAAGCCACTCCCAAAGCATGCCGATTGGGGTGCTTACCGCCGTGAGAGGGATATCCTTCTCATGCACTAGGATTTGATAAAATCCATCTCTTAGATCGAGAGCACTAAAGATGGTGCTCCCGCACATGCCATCTATGATGACATCCTTCCGCGGTATCGGTGTCTGTGCCGGTACCGTCGCTTCGTTCAGCTTGTTGTAAGCGTGAACGATTCTCCACCCACCTGTGGACTTCTTCACACAAAAGGTGGGGGTAGAGTGCGGTGAGGTAGACTCCCGCACTTGGCCCGATTTACGGCGAGCTTCGAAAAACTCGTCGATCGCTTTTATCTGATCACGCGGCAACGGCCATTGCCGCGTAACACAATACTTCGTGCCTGGCACGAGGTCAATCTCATGACGAGTTCCCTTATCCTTAGGGAGCTCGCTAGGTACTTCTTCTGGGAATACGTCAGCGTATTCTCGAAGTACCTCATAAAATGGGGAGTTCACTTTAAGCGACTCCCAGCTCTGCGCTTCAAAGCGCTGAACTTTGGTTTGATCATTGGGAACGAGGTTCCCAATGTTTTCCACTTGTAATTAGGATATTCGTTCACGAATATCCACTACATTATCTGTTGCAACGATAATATAGATCTGTTCGATCTGATCATCGTGCAAGTTTCTCATAAACTTCTTCCAGCTTAGCGCTGGAAGAGCCATCACCTCCGAACCTTCTTTCGGAGGGTGTTCCATCAACAGAGGCTGTGTAGCAATTTCGGTCTCCGTTTGCGTCAATACGTTGATCGTCTCGACGGAACTGTCCATGCAATCAGACGCAATCGTCTGATTGACTGCTACACGGTGATTACGATTCACCGTGTGCGAATACTCATCATCATGGTGGCCACTTACTACCATGGAATTTTCTTGGAGATCAGATGTGCTCGTCTGATCGGCCGCCTGTTCTGCGACACGGTTGTCTTTATCACCCGTGCGCATGGCTAACGCAACTTGGTGGGCACTGGCCACCACGGAGTTGTGCTCACGATTGCACTCGATCGTGAGTTCACTCTCATCAACACGGAATTCATTCGTCGTGTTGGAACCTTCGGTCGCACAGTGGGTGTTTCCCACTGTGGATTCTATCTCATTCTCACGGTGGGTGTTTCCCACCGTGGATATCACTTCATTCTCACGGTGGTCTTTATCACCCGTGGAATGTTTCTCTCCAACACGCAACGACCCTTCTGTTGCGTGTGGTAGTCCCTCTGGACTCTCACCAGCGGAGGTACCTTCCAGTGATCGTGGCGGAACAGACCTGGTGGTGCCATCGCTATACACCAGACTGTCCGACGCTGCGGTTGTATCTTCTGATACAGCCGGGTTACACACAGGGTGATCAGATCCTGTGGTTACGCCGCAGTCGATCGATAGGTTAACCCAGTCGATCGAAGGTTTAAACTTGGACATCCATGGGATTCCAAGTATCACATCGAACTTGTCATCTAAATCGAGGACGATGAATTTATCCTCGAATGACAGTTCATTCAACTCGAAGCGTGTTTTAATCACACGCTTTGGAATAGTCACGGTTGCACCTGATTCTAACCGGACTGACAACATACTTCGTGGGGTCTCTACCTCCACGAAGCTGAACAGCGTTAGACTCTGAGTTCTAACGAAATTGTTTGACGCTCCTGTGTCAAACAAAGCTTGCATGGGGATATCGCTCCCTTGCGGCTTAACCTACAGGGTGATAAGAGGCTTATCATCACCCTGCACCTTTTGACAGGACATAGTCCCGTCTGGGGCTATTACCCTCACATGCCCTATGTCGGCATGTGGGATAACATTCCCAGTAGGGCGCCCCGCCCCTACTGGTGATTTACGTTTTTTGCACCAACAGGGTGATGTCCCTGTTGGTGCCGCCGTGCAGCGGACGGTTCCGTCCGCTGACAGCGTGGCACTGGAAGCGGTGCACTACATCATGGTCAAAATGCCCCACTTTCGCGCATCGATTGCAGCGAATGTTCTTCTTAAATTTCGGTTGCTTCGAGTTCGAAGCAACCGCAACCGATAGGTCCATCGGCTCTGGACCTCCACCACCCATGCTCTGGCGCGGGTGGCTGTTTCTTGAGACGAAGTGTGAACTTCGTCTGCCCGACTGCTGATTGTTGACATGCTGTTGCGGCATGTCAAAAGCGAAGGGCTGTTGAGCCCTTCGGCTGTACCCAGCATGCGATGACGCTGATCGCATGCTGAACTCTTCACGGATGCTCATATCAATGGCATCCCTTAGAGTCTTTGGCGGATGCCGGTAAAGAATCTGTTTGACGGGACCATCATTGAGTCCTTTCATGAAGCCAGTGACCTGCATAGCAGGGGGCACTGTCTCATACACAATATTTGACAGCAAATATTGCGTCTTCTCAGCGTAAGCTTGAAAGTCAAGCTTACCTTGCCGGAGCTCCATGAACTCCTGCCGACTACTTAGCTCCATTTCTGGAGCTTCAAAGTTAAGCTTTAGCTCAGCTTTTAATTCTTTATAAGTAAGGAACGCAGAGTCATCAGTGGCTCTGCGACTCATCGCCCATGCCCTGGCTCTGACGCCCAGAGATGTTGTAACGAAGTACGCCTGTTGACGTTCGTCAACAATATTTTTCGCAGAGATGGTATCTTCCACCTCTGCGAACCATCTACGAAGGGGATCGCCCCCTTCACCGGTAAAGGGCGGTACTCGCGCCTTTACCACTTCAACGCTATGCGTTACAGGTGCAGATGCGGTACGCGCTGCCTCTTGCGCGGGCCGTGATGGCTTTTCTAGGTGGTTTCGCCTAAAGCGATTCACCACCTCTATCGCTTCCTCCGGGGTCTTACCCAGGAGGAAGGTAAGGATGTCGGTCCCCATGGACCGAACCATTTCTACCGTCGCGTCTTTACTACGCGACGAGAAGTGGGGGAAGTGTTTCGTCACCACTTCCAGCGTTCTCTCTCGCTCGGCAGGCGTCATCTCTCGCGACATGATGCCGAGCGGCTTTTAATATTCGCTCCGCTAGTTGACTAGCGGAACGGAACTGTGGTCGTTAAGACGGACCACAAAGTGCTACCAGGTGTAACAGGACTGATCCTGTTACGGGCTGACACTGTATTTTGCGAGGAAGCGCGCAATACAATAAGGGCAGGATTAGTTGGTAACAACTAATCCTATACTAAAAGTAAATATAAATATTTCCTTATTCTTAGAACGTAAAATTAAGAGTGTTTATTAAATGGGTGGTTAGCGGCTGACAGTATAGTAATTACCTGACTAATATAATAATAATCAAGTCTTAAACTAACTGTACTATTAGTTAACCTGCATGATTCGGTATTTATACCGAATCGACTTTTCCTTCGTAGATTATAATAACTTATAACCTATTATTTGAATTTCAGACAACGCGTCTGAAATTCAACTGTGATATTCTAACTTGAATATCAATTATGCAATGGCACCCCATTACACTAGTGATCTCAAAAAGTGGGCTAAGAATGAGGTAAAGAAGGGTTTAGCCTTCTATACCCCTGGCCCTGCGACTGCACAGCCGCGTCAAATCGCATGCCGGAAACAACTCCGGGGAAACCTGCGCACGCAGAAGCAGTTCACTGCCGCCTCATACCGAGATTTCCTCGGGAAACAGACACATGGTGCCTTTGTTGAGAACCTCCGCGATGTATCCTTCGTTTTCCTACAATGAGAGGATGCCGAAGAGGCAGAGAAGAAGTTCCGCGCTTTGGAGGAAGGGGAGAAACGTCTCCTTGGCTTTTTAAAGCTGTACAACAGCTATTCCGGACATGAAGTTCGGGTGGAGAGGGCATTGCGCTTGGCGTTTGCCAAAGCCAAAGCGATCGGGCAATTACCTGCCCCTTATTGCACGCTCTATGCTAGCGCCTGTGCCCTCACTGTGGTGATGGAGAGCAATGAAAGCTCTGCATCTACCTCCGGCGAACTCCCAACTACTGGGAGTGAAGGAGCTTCTCGCGCCCCCACAAACCTGTGGCGCAGTTTGTTCCGTAACACGTTGGAAACTGCATGTGTAGAAAGATTTTTAGCGTTTAATAAAACACTTTCTCCTAATCTATACGCCTTTTTGTCATGCCGGCCCTTGCGGTCGGCCTGTTCTTTTTGCTTGTCTTGGCTTTCCGCCATGGCATCGCAAACGTGTCGTAAGACACTAAGGCGCGTCGATAAAAACTTATCGATGTGCTTTCGCACAGATACAGGGCTGACATCAGGGAATCCTCCCCCCTCAAGCCCTGGGCCACACACACGTGGCGTCAAAGGAACCCTCGGATTCACTAATCCGTTCACGTAAAACGGGGTAAACCCCGTAGATGCATGGACCGAATTGTTAATAGCGAATTCGGCCATAGGAAGCATCTCACTCCAACTCTTTGGAGAATCCGGACATAAACTCCGGAGAATATCCTCAACAACGCGATTGACACGTTCCGTTTGTCCGTCCGTCTGCGGATGATTGCAGTGGACATGAGGAGCTTGGTGCCCAGCACCTTAAACAACGCTCCCCAAAACTGTCCCGTAAAACGGGGATCCCGATCCAACACAACGGAATCAGGTAGACCATGCTGCCGAAAGACACGGTATAGGAACACTTTTGCTGTTCCTTGTCCATCAATGGACTCTGGAACCGCCGCCAGGTGAGCCATCTTGCTCAAACGGTCTACAAAGACCAATATGCCGGTGTTCCATGCCTTATCCTTCAGAAAACCGAAGATAAAATCCATACTAATGGATTCACAACACTCCGTTGGAACGGATAATCTCGCCAAAGGCGCAGCTGAACTTGCAGAGGGCTTAACCCTCTGACACGTCGCACAGGTGCGTATATACGCACCAACCCACTTATACATGTTGGGCCACCAAAACAAAGCGCTTAAAGCGCTTTAGGTCTTTTCCCGACCTAAATGACCCCCGGTAGGGGCGTCATGTGCCTCAAAGAGGACTCTATACTTCAGTTCCTCATCATGAGGAACAACCACCCTCGGAGTGTCCTCCGCGCTTGTGTTATAATATAGCAAACCGTCACAGTACCTGTAACGGTGTAACCGAGCTCCAGCTCTACTTGTCAGGGTTGGCTCAGACGAGCCAAGTCCCTTTCCACCCAACGCGCTGATAAGCGCCGTACACTGTGGTTTTTTTCCATACGCCTGGCGTATGAGATCCACCACAGACGAGGTGAAGAATGTCGCGTGAGCAAGCTCGTAATCGGAACGACGCGACAACGCGTCTGCAAGCACGTTTTGCTTGCCAGGTTTATACTTAACCTCAAAGTTGTATTCCGCAAAGAAGGAGAGCCAACGGGCCATCCATTGCGATAGATGAGGCGACTTCGTCGCTGTCCGTAAGGACGCGTGGTCAGTATAAACAACGAACGGTTTGAGCCGAGTAGGTGAACCTAAATTTGACAAGGGCATATTTCATTGCAAGTAGCACCTTATCATGAACGGGATAGTTCCGTTCCGCAGCTTTAACCTGCCTCGACTCAAACGCAATCACGCGTTCTCGTCCCGCATCGTCTGATTGTAACAAAGAACATCCGATTGAGAAAGCGGAGGCGTCGCAGAAGATGCTAAATGGTTTCCCAAAATCTGGTAGAGCAAGAAAGGGGGCTTTCAACAAGCTCCCCTTAACCGATTCGAAAGCGGTTTGGTGTTTGGTTTCCCAACACCAATCTACGTCCTTCATAACAAGATCAGTTAATGGCTTCGCCATCTCAGCGTAGTTCTCGCTGTACTCGTGGAGATAATTGGCTAATTCAAGCCACTTCCGTAAATCTCTAAGATTTAAAGACGAAGGTCACTCCACAATGGCTTTCACCTTCGCGGGATCCGCCCGCACTCCATACTTACCGATGAAGCATCCGAGTAAAGGGATTACTCGGCACCAAAAAATACATTTGGATGTGTTTGCTTATAACATATGCTCCCGCATACATTCCAACACCGCTCAAATATGTATTAGGTGCGTCTGAACATCAGACGAGTTGCATTCCGCGCGACTATGAACGAATATATCGTCGAAGTACGTCTGAGCGTAATTTCTATGAGGGCGGAAGAGTTGAGTCACCAATCTATTGAAAGTCGCTGGTGCATTTGAAAGCCCTTGTGGCATAACCAGCCACTCCCACAGCATGCCACTAGGCGTGCTGACCGCTGTAAGCGGAATATCGGATGCTCACATGAGCGCCTGATAGTACCCGTCCACCAGATATAGGGCGCTGTACACAGTACATCCTGCCATATTGTTCTGGAGGACATCCTTCCGAGGAATCGGAGTTTGCATTGGTACAGTAGCTGCATTCAGCTTGTTGTTCGCATGCACAATGCGCCACTTTCCGTTCAGTTTACGAACACAAAAGGTGGGAGATGAATGGGGAGACTTGCTCTCCCGTACCATCCCTGCCTCTTCTTTCCCCTGAAGAATGCGTCGATGACGTCGCATTTCTCCTTGGGGAGAGGCCACTGCCTAGTGACGCAGTATTTGGTTCCAGGAACCAATCAATTTCATGTCGGACCCCGCGATCCGGTGGTAACCCCATCGTTGGGTTGTCACTAATGACATCTCCGAATTCCTTAAGTAAGGAATGGTAAGGGTCCTCAGGATCCGCAAGGTCTTGTGGCCGCTTCGGGCATTCGATGCCTGTTTGGTTTGCACCAAAACTGACTCGTCCATCGTGGATGATGAGTTCAAATCCTCTTCAGGACGCAACAAGACAATCTCGTCGAGTTCACCTGCTTTCACAGCAGTTTCAAACTCATTGAAGGAAATCTCCTCCAACGGCAACAGTTCGCCTACCCCAGGCAACCGTTCTAGATTTATTCCTTCTGTGACAACACCCGTCACACTATTCAGCATCCAGTAGGACTGCTGACTACTGGACTCGGGACTCATCCCGGGACCCAGATGGGGGGAGTCAATTGCCCATCTATTGGAAGCGAATCGCGCCTATCCACAGCGGTCCTTACCTCTACCACCGGTGGCTCGCCGGTCTCACCTAATACGACGTGGTAGAAATCAATGCCGACGTGCGAAAGAGACGAACTACGGGTCTCTTCGCTTGGAAGCGCCTCGCGCTTAACCACAAGAGTCCCTACTCCTACCACTGGAGTCTCAACGTTTTCGCCTAACACGGCGTGGTCTGGAACCCCGACCTCCGGAAGAGACAAATTACGGGTCTCTTTCTAGGAAGCGCCTCGCGCTTAACCTCAGAGGAATCCACTTCTACCACTGGCGACTCACCAGTCTCGCATATAACGGCGTGGGGATTAACCGCCGAATCGTCCTCATCAAGGAACACTTCCTTAAACTCATGGGACTGATCATTTCAGACATCCCAACCTCACGCCAAAATCGCTTTTTCGATCGAGCAAAGGTAGGCTCATGACTCGCCAATGCTTCGCCCGACCGTGGGTGCGTTGAGCCAATGGACTTAGACTTGGCTTAGACTTCCAGTCTATCCATGGCTCGTGGCGTTCCACCCACTTCATGCCCAGAATGAGGTCATACCTCGAGTCCAAATCCAGGACTACGCAACGTTCGAAGCTATCGAAGTATGCAAACTTCAGCTTAAGGTCAATCGAGACCTTGGGTACAGAAACCTGCACGCCCGTCGCTAGATGGACCGTGACAAACTCACGAGAACGTGCCTCTAGCGCTTCGGCAAACAGCCGACTCTTCTTTACAGAAGCCCGTCTGACATAATTGTCAGACGCTCCAGAGTCTATCAAGACTCTCCAAGGATTATCAAAGCCTTTCACGTCCGCAAGGACGACCCGCAAACTTGGCGTGTACACCAACTCGGTGCTAGAAAGCACCGTTTCCCTGGGGGCCTTGTGCTGTCGTACCCTACCCTGGGGATTAACAGCACTCTCTGGGTATTAACAGCACTGAGGGATCCCCCAGTAGGGAACCAGCACCTACTGGGAGCCGTCGTTTCCCGACGGCTTGGGCGAGGGCTTTTTACCCGCCCTCGGCCCCTTATAGCGAGTGTCTCGCTGGGGATTTTTCGGACATCTGTTCCGCAGATAATCCGTGCTTCCACACAGGAAGCATCTTAGTGGCCCATGCCGCTGCAACATTGCAAGGAGCTCTGATTCGAAGCTCTGCGAAATAGAGTTAGAATGACTCTTAGCGGAAGGTTTCTCTTCCGCTTCGACCTGACTCAGGTCCATGGGTTCGGGACCCACCTTAGAGGAAGGAAAGTTCCTTTCGGCGTTGAACGCCATCTTAAACGCCCCACCAAGGATTGGGGTCAGCTTCGGAATAGCTCCGAACGTGCTGGCCCTTCTTTCAGGCCTCCCATGAACACGGGAATGGACACATCGTCCGAATACGCTTTCGAGTACATCCCTGCCAGCAGGGCTTCAGTTCTTGGATATATGTTTCCAAGTCCCTAGTGCCCTGACGGCACCTCAGAAACGCCAGCTGATTCTGGAAAACCAGATCAGGCGTGGCATACATGTCCATAAGCTTTTTCTTAGGAACTTCCCAGGTTGGGAACACGTCTGTGACCTACTCCGAGCACGTGAACTCCCATGCACGGGATTTACCCGTGATATGGGTCAGTGCAAGTTCCACTAGCAAGTGATGAGCGATCGCATTCGCTGTAGCGAAGGCCGTTTCGACCTCTCGAAGCCACACATAAAGGTTATCACCTTTTTCACCGGTGAATTCCTTTATCTTAAAGAACAACGGAGGTCGCACCCCCGTGGACGTGGAATGACTTCCACGAAATTCGCCTCATGGGCAATGATGGCATTGACCCTCGCCTTTACGGCATCAAGTCCCTTCTCTGTTAGGAGCTTCATGACTTCGTCACCCAGTATGGATGACAGCCTGTTAAAGGCTTCCTGCTGGACGAGGGTTAGCCTATCCCAATCGTCATGATTCATCCTTTGCAGAGGATGTTGTCGTCTACCAACACAGGTCTTGGATTGACTACAAGTGCTACCAGATGTAGCCGGTGCGTACACGCACGGTGCGGCTAACGCACAGAGGAAGACTTTCCTAAAGCGGCGATATGCCGCTACTTAGCCGATACGCCCTTATAAAAGGGCTTAGTAAGAGATTTCTCTCTTACTCTGGGCCAAGATATCTCTTGGTTTTACCAGTTAGAATTAACTAACGCCTTGAAACAAGGCTTACCTTAGAAAGGGAGTAGCTAAGGGAGGTATCCCCTTTGGCTACAAACACTCACAGCACGCGCGACCAGTCGAGGTCGTGCGTCTAGCTGGATTAGTGTTATTTGTAAACTGAATATATATTTAATATGTAGTTAGCCTAAATTAATTAAACTAATGTAAAGTATATGTAATACTAAGTAGAACCTACTCCATTCGTACCTAGCCGAAATGTAATGTACACACCTGTGTAACAACACGTGGCAGGCTACCACGCCTCCACCAAGGGCTCCTGCCCTGATTGTTTAAAATAACCAATAGGTCCAAACCTTTCGGACCGGTCAATACTGACCCCAACCGTAGTGTACTTACGTACACAACATAACTATATGTAACCAAAATGTAACCCTGTTACAGGCTAAGTAGCGGCGTATCGCCGCTTAAGGAAAGTCTTCCTCTGTGCGCTAGCCGCACCGTGCGTATACGCACCGGCTACAAGGGGTTAACCTGCCAATCGTAAAGTCACTCGAAGTTTGTGCCCCCCTACTGCATAGGAGACAAATCTTTTATTAGGAAGCAAAGTTGTCGGGGGACCAGGTGACGCAGGATTCGCGGGAATAGCGGCAAAGTAAGAGTCCAAAGGCATAGATGATAAGGCAGCACGCACGTATGAAGATTGCTGAAGTTCGGAGGGTAATTTCTTGGAAGACATTGGGAGAAGGTGTAATGTCCTTGCAATGGCAGGATTTGGTAGTACGAACGTGCAGTAGCAAACTTGCTACCCCGAATGATAAACTTTACTCGGTGGTAAATTTACTACGAAAATTGCTACTATCGGTGCGGTGCTGAAAATCAATTTCTATGTAGTGAATATAATATACAACACTGCTTACCGCAACCGGTGCGGATGCTCTAACAAGTGAAAAGCATATCAAAATAAATACACACCTCAAAATTTGCAATGTTTTAAGAGCCTGGTTCAAGTAAAAAATAGAGGTGAAAAAATAGAGATCCAAAAAAGTGCGCTGCAATTCTATTGGTCAGCTACAGAGGGTCACCTCTATTAACTAAATATAGGTTCCAGAGGTCTATTTCTGACTGAAAAATTAATAGAAATGACGAGTCGCAGTCGAAACGTTGGAGATGCTGTCGTTTCAGCAGCAATTCTGGCTATAACAAATGCCCTTGCTGTGGTGCTTGATAGCGACGATGATGAGGATGGGCGTAGTCATCGTCGGCCTAGGTCCAGACGATTTTCTATGCGTCGATCCTTGTTTGTGGTTGCAGATCACAACACTCTGTTTGATGAAGGCTGGTTTCGCAACCAGTTCCGTTGCTCCAAGGATTCATTCGATAGTATTTGCAACATGATCGACGCACACTAGCATTCAGTGAATGAATATATCGGCGGAAATGCTGCGTTTTTTGCTCGGGATAGAACGGCTGTGGCAATGTTCTATTTGACACATTCGGTATAGTTAGCCGAAGCTGCCTCTATCTTTGGGATGAGCAAAGCATCATCCCTACGATCAGTCAAGCAGGTTGTTGACGTTTTAGTTACCGCAATTCTTCCTCTGATCATTCGCTTACCCGAAAGTGACGAGTATTGGAACAGTCTTGCCACAGGATGCGAAAGTTTTTGTGGATTCCCTAACGCTGTCTTGGCTGTCGATGGTTGTCTGTTCCAAAAGAGAACGGCCGTACGACTATGAGGGCTGGTACTGCCGAAAAGGGTTCCCAGCTATCAACGTCTATATGGTAGTCGACTTTAAGGGGCGAATCCTTGCGTTTGACATGCGACCTTGATCGGCGAGTGACAAATGCGTTTTTAAGTATTCTCGTTTCGGTTCGGCCATTGCAAACATCATTCCGAAAGTAAAGCACTGTCTCGGTTACGCTGCGTACTCGCTCACCGATAAAATGATGACTCCTTATCCCGTTGAGGAAGAAATGTTTCCCGAGGATGCCTGGTACAACTACTGTCACTCGCGAACTCGGATTGTTGTAGAACGGTCAAACGGAATGGTGAAAAACCGATTCCGTATCCTAAAGGTCCCTTTGAACCAGAAGAGAGCCCTTCAAAATAGGAGAACAGAGACCGAGGAGATGAGAAGAATCATCGCGGCATGTCTCGTTTTGCATACAATTTTGATTGATCTTCAGGATCCCACCGACATCATCGCTGAAGAGGAAAACCATAATGCAGAGCACTAAAACGACCCAGCAGATGAAGAGGGCAACTATCATCGAGATCGTAATGCAGCTCTCCAAAAGCGGGATTACATTCGGGATTACCTATGGCACAACAAAGCAATGATAAAATCGACGTATGGTTGATGTCTGGTCTTATTTATTGTCAGCAAGTCGAGCTAACAGTTGAACCATCAACGGCTGCGTTCGTAAGATTTCAGCTGTTTTCTCTTTCTGTTGTTGCAGCAGAAGATTGGTTGATGTCGCGATTTCTCGCAGATCCTGCATATCCTGCGACGATTTCTCGACAGGTGCCAACATCGACTTGCCGATCGCCTCCAGTCCTCGCTGAATGCGAGATCCAAGGGCATCGTAGGAGACTACCTTGTCTTCCTGACGAGACTTAGTTTGCCGCGATCTGGCCGATGATGGAATCATCGTGCGTGGCGACTGATGCTCTTCAGAGGACATGGACGCTCCATCACTTTCCTGCATCACATATTAATCCCGATAACATATGAGCGTTATAAGCATTTACCTGATAAATCGAGGGATGGGAGGATAGCAAGCAGTAATGGCCCATGCCGGCTCGGCCACCGAAATGTGACACCAGTTCATCCCAGAATACTGGCTTCTGGGAATAGGGGCGTTGCCGGTTTGCTTGTCGGCAGCGTAATGCTGACGGTATAGCTTCTGCAAGGCCTGATACTTGGTCTTGACTTGCACAGTCGACACTGCGAATCCACAAACCTTCTGCAGATGCAGAACGATCTTCGGCCAGCCTCGCGCTAAGCTGATCTTATCCTTGCTGTCAAGGAATTCAGCTCGGAGCGCCTGGCGCTCTTCAAGGAGCTCCCGAATCATGTCAGGAGTCCACTGGGCTGGCTCAACCTCAGTTTCAGTCTTCTTCGGTCGACCGCGCTTCTTGCTGGCAGCAGCCGGCGCCTCGGATGATGCGGGAACCAATCCGGGCTGAACCACCGACACGGCATGAACAATGCCCTCGTTGTCAGCTGCACTGGAAGACATGACCAGTTACTGAATTTTAATATCGATATTGATTTTTGTAGCTATAGTCTGAACCGCGCAGTTTCCGAGACCTCTATTTCTTACTTGAACCAGGCTCTAAGGTAACCAATGTATTAAGGGCGCTTTATTATGGGTAAATTGAATTCATTAACTTTAATCGATATACCTAGCCTGATTTTTCTGTCTTTTCTAATTTTCTACTTTTTATGTTTTTTGTTTAATAAATGCAATGACTTCGGTGGAGAGACATGGCTGGGTGTCTTGATGGATATGTCGAAGTTGAGTTGAAGAAGTAGCGCCTGACTGTTGTGTGTTCAAAATAGTGTCGGAGCGAAACTTCGAAAGTAGTGAAGAACTTGATTCCGGGTTAAAAATAGTGACGCTGGTACCCCTGAAGGAGAAAAGCAAAAGCCCGAAAAGAGGTGATGATGAAAATGGGTGAGTCCGTGGATCTTGAAGCTTGCGTTAGATGTAGTAGACGCATAGATCTTGATCAATCGAACACAGTTGGGAATGTAGTAGGAAGGAAGGCGCCTACAACTTATAGTCGCGGGCATACCAAACGCGAAGGTCCAATCTCAAGCGAAGGTGGCAGTTCGGCTTGAGACAAGTAACGCATGGCAGTTACCACATGTGGAGGGGTTCGCTTGTCCCCCATAAATATTTGAGAGACATCAGTCCTCGCGATATGGACCAAATTGAGGTCACTCCAGAGTAGGAAAGGCGCCAAACGAATACGCTTCGGAGGAAGTAGTTCGGGAAGAAGCGCTTGGAGTTTGACTGGGTCAAAGTAGATACTTGGCGCAAAAATCATCAAAAACAGATCACTAAAGGGCGCTTTAATATGGGGGGTGCCTAGCAAAAAAGAGGTTGTGTCTAGCATTTCCCTATTAATAATAGCGGGGTATAATGTTCCAATGTCGTAATCGGTACGTCTTAAATCCGACTGTATTAGTATTAGAAGGTGTGGTACTCATGTACGAAGTTACTAAGTTGGGCACCAAGAGCTTTGCGGAACGGTGAAGTCGACGAGTTGAGAGCAGCATGCAAAGCTTTGCCACTTTCGGACTGGTAGCGCGAAGGTACCACGGCTTCCACATCATAATCACCACCGCAGTCAGAGCTCAAGTCCAAAAACTTTAAGTCACCAGAAATCGAATCATCGCCTTGCTTTAACCTACACACCAGCGTACATGTAAAATCGAAAATGTAGCGTTTCGCGCCACGTACGACGGCAATCGACGCGTCACCTTCGAGGTTTGAAATTTCGACGGATGTTACGACACCTTCTCCGGTGCCTAACGGAGCTGAGATCCCCGTCAGAATCTTTTCCAACTTACCTTTCGCCCACGCTGTCATGTCTTTCTCCTCAAAAGTGTTGCCCTGATTCCAAGCCGAGCCACCGTCTACACTCTTAATCAGCACCTCGTTGGGGTCCTCAACCTTCTTTGGAGCGATATCGCCAATAAGCTGTCTAGCCTCTTCTGTCAGCTCATTGTTGAAAAATGTGGTCACACGTCCATCCGCCAATTTCTTGTAACCACGGACGTGGCCAACAATTTGAGCATCATCATCTACGACCGTCGAAGAAGCAGTAGTTGCATTACTAAGTGTAGTTTTTGCCGAATCAGTATTGATAGGACTGGCTTCAACGCGGGTCACCGTCTTCTTCGGAACTGGGGCAATTGGCGCCTCCTTCTCTTTCTTGGCCATCTCCAGTACCTTCGCGTATAATTCAGTCACCGATTTGTTGCTGGGATCCAGTGTTTTCGCTTCGTCCAGCATGACCAGCGCCTCTTTAAAGCGCCGCAGCTGGACAAGAGCCTGTGCCTTGCGAAAATAACCTTTGGCATATGAAGCATCCAACGCCACACAAGCCTCCGCATCTTCCAGAGCTTGCTCTGCTTTTCCCATGGAAGAACGCGCAGCCGAGCGGTTGGCATAGAAGATGTGCTGAATGTGCAGCAGGTTGTCTGCGTTCACGGTGATAGCCCGCGTATATAACACTTCAGCCTCTTGAAATGTCTTCTGTTGGAACGCAGCGTTGCCCCGACGCTTTAGCTCCATCAAAAGATTTTCTAGCTCTGTCGGATCTTTTGGCACATGGCAATGGAGTACGTCCGAGTGGCACGAAAACGGCAGCGCAGAATCTCCTCCGAACATCTTATAAAATTGGAACTGAGCACAATTGATACGAAACCAGTCAAAAAAACGATTTCCAGAATTTTCGATTTAGGGCGCTCGACGTTACAAAAATCTAACGTACAAATATGCATACAATAATTACCTATCACCCGTATGCTTTCGCTTCGACATCGTCTTCGCGTCACCTATATTTTCCCTGGCAAGTGCTTCTAGTCTCCTTTTCTTGCCCGCCTCAATTCGAGCAGCCCGACGTTGAGCTTCTTCCTCATCCGCTTTTTTCTTCGCGGCCTCCTGCTCTTTCCAAATTGGCAGCTGCTTCTGATACTTCCGGGCAGCGATGTGATGCTTAACGCGTTCCTCATCACGAGCAACAGCTGATTCAGTCACGTTACACCACAACATATCGGTCTTCGACTCATCCGGATGATCCACAAACATTGGCGCATACTTCGCAAACGAAGCCTTAAGGTTCAGAGCCTTTTTGTAGCGTTTACCCTGAATGTACATTTGAATGACATTGACGTCTGCTACCATCTCGTGTCCTGTCGTACAGCAGCGCACTCTTGATTCTCCGATAAATGTAAGATCAGGCACAGATTTGACGAGAGCTTCGACAGCCTTGCGTGCCTTATTGATCACTTTCTCACTAACCGGGATAGCTTTCGTGCTGGTTGTTAGTTCATCTGGTGCAGCAGCAACTTTTTCCTTAAACAACGGTGGAGATTTGCGTGCGATAGTAGTTAACGTACTCCTTTGGGACTTCTTAGACGAAATCGGAGCTTTTGTCCTAGACTTCAGACTCTTAGTTGGTGAAGCAACGGTAGGAGACGACTTAGCAGTATATGTAGGGGACAAGACCATCTTGCAAGGATTGACCATGTCGTTTGGTGGCTTCTGTGATTCCAGTTTCTTATCAGCATTACACTTTTTGGTCTCTGCAACCTCTACTTTCGGTTCGTTCTCCGGCTGGTTGTCATTTCTAATCTCCTCCTTTGAAATCATTTTCGTCGTGGTAGGTGATGAGCTTTCACAACAGCCCAGCATTCTCAGTACCTGCTTCTCGCCGTCCTCGGGATGGTCGTTAAGGAACTGCAATGCGTGTTTCACAATCATTTCGGACTTGGCATTCGCACGGCAAAGCTGCAACTCTTTGGCTAGCGCTTGCAATTCTCGACGCGATGCGCCCCCGAGTGCTTTCAATGTTGCGCCCATTTTTTGATGTCAAAAGTAATTGCGTGGAACTATTTGGCGCACTTTGCTCGCTGCCAGTCGAACGCAATACCGGTAATAATATTTTGATAAGGACACAAGATGCGCTAATGTTGCTCATTGTGCCATAACTACAATATCATCGTCGGCATAGTGCTGCTTAAAATTACTTCGGTGTCGCGATCAAGAAAGAATGTTCTATCCAATTCGCCAGACTCGTAGACTGTCCCGTCATACTTCTTTATTTTCCTCATTTCGCCACGTGACTTCGGTCACCTCAAATCGCCCATTGCGCGTCGGAATCGTCGGTGCTGGACGCATTGGTAAAGTGCACGCCGCAGCCGTCCAACGCACTAGCGCTGTCGTCCAATGCGTCCAAATTCCAGCTCGTGTAGGTTCCATTGCTAAGTTGGGTGATCGTATGTATCTGATTTGATGCTGGTATATATTAAGGAAAATGAACCTCGCCGTGCCGAGAAGATAGCCATGATGTACGGTATCCCCAACTGGACCCACAATCCATCGGACGTCTTGAGCCATCCAGAAGTCGATGCCGTGATCATTTGCTCTCCTACCGATAAACACGCAGAGCAAATCATCGAGGCCGCAAAGAATAAGAAGCACATTTTTTGTGAAAAGCCAGTAGATCTCAATCTAGAAATTGTTGACAAGGCCATTAACGCGGTACGTCCCAATGCACAAGTGCGATAAGAAGGACAGGATTAAGTTCGTGCCTGCCTGTGTCCGCCTATTATTGCTGTAGACAAAAGATGCTGGTGTAAAACTCATGATTGGATTTCAACGCCGATTTGATGCGAATTTTGTACGCATTAAACAAGCTATTGATCATGACGAGATCGGAAAGGTCCATATGATCCGGATCACGAGTCGTGATCCAGCTCC
>CM047591.1:3524761-3601881 GCA_026184515.1 Peronosclerospora sorghi
TGGCGAGATTTCTCGTTGGTGACGAAGTAGATGAAGTCTACGCCATGACGCAAAGCGTAAATCCTGACATAGCGGCAGCGGGCGACATCGATACGGCCGTAGTGCTGCTTAAGTTCCGCAACGGTGTTATTTGTTCTATCGAAAACAGTCGAGAGGCAGCGTACGGCTACGACCAGCGCGTCGAGGTTTTAGGCTCGAAGGGCTCCGCGGCGTGTGACAACAAGCACTCCAACCAAGTAGTGGTGTCTACGAATGAGTGTGTGCGTCGAGACTTACCGCTGCACTTTTTCCTCGAACGCTACATGGACGCCTATGTGGCGGAAATGGAGGCATTCATTCGACTGTGTATTACGGATGGTGCATCGGCTCCAGTCAGTGGTGAGGATGGTCGTGAGGCTTTGTTGCTGGCTCTGGCAGCAAACAAGTCGATGGCAGAAAATCGTCCAGTTAAGGTCGACGAGCTGCGGTAGTGTTCGTAAAGTAGCTAGCGCAGACGCTGATCAATCATCAACGGTAGCTGATAGCTGATGTATATCATATCTCAACGAACACAGAATATGAGACAGAACTCCCTTTGTTTTGTTTTTTTATGCAGTTACCGCAGCTTAAAATACGATAGTGTCGAGCATCGCACCGAGGCACTGGACAGTATTGAGAGCCATGAGGTCGTGAACATCGTTCTCCAGATGTTTCTTGGGGTCCAGTTTACCAACATTCAATACTTCGAGTTCTTCCGGCGTCTTCTCTTCTTCCTCCTGAACTCGCTTGTTATACTGCCCCGTGAGCGACAACATAGTCTACGGAGACGGGTCCACCATTAACAGTTCTACTAAGAGGTCATTGCTGAAGTCGGATCACAACACGCACCTTAACAGTTGTCTCGTTCTCCTTAGCGTGATCCTCAAATCTCGTGAGCATAAGGCCGTCACTCCATGTTTTCTTGTGTAAGTTCATGAGCATTTGCTCTTCAAGCTCGTTTTTGCGGTAGTCGATAGCGATCGAGTAATAGTGACGGTTGAGTCCGTGGATCAGGGCCTGAATTGATGGCTTGTTCAGGTGACCAATATTGGACGTTGTTTGACGTGGCTCCTGGCCCATCATCATAAGCTGTGGGTTAATGAGGCGAAATGCGTCGATAACTACCTTGCCCTTGACACTCTGAATAGGATCTACCACGACCGCCACGGCGCGTGGATTTAGCGCCTCAAAACTTTGCTGCGTATTTATATCCACGCCAGAGAGCCAGCAACCGAATCCAGGGTGCGAGTGATACCAACCTACGACCATTTCAGCTCTTCCAGTCTGTTTAAGCATCTCAAGCATCTTCATCTGGAAGACCGGATCTACGGCCTCAACACTCACGCCAGTTCCGCTCTGTGGCATGGCAAACACGTCGATGCAGTTGACTGTAAAATCGTCGACAAACTCGCCTAGCATCAAACCCATCACTTCCATCGGCACGCCAGCTCGCCCTGCATTTTATCAGTAAAACTAAATGAACAGAAAAGAAAAGAGAAAACAAATTTTACCGTGCTTGAGCATTTTAAGTAGCGCTAGCGATGAAATGTGGACTTTTTCAGCCGTGTCGACCAGTGGTCCGTCAGCTCCAGGTCCACCTTGTCCAGAGAGCCCTGGTAGATTGCCAAACAGACGCTGAAGTCGGTCCATTTCTTCGGGATGCTGGGGTAAATTAAGGGTGGCGCACGTAATTTCAGCCAATTTAAGACGACGGCGTACAAGTGACAGGCGCAAGCTAGTTTATCAAGGTTTGAGTATAGTGAACGCAAATTCAGGTTACACTATAATAGGGGGTGTCAAAGTTTAATTTTATCTTTTTGGATTTCGGCCGTTAAGATCCTATTTTTCCACGAGTTAATTTTTTTTTATCTGGGAACTCAAAATCTGATAAACCATTTTTATCGGCCATTTTTTATCGACCTGGTCCGCCCGAGGTCAATAAAATTTAAACGGGGGTTGATAAAAAAATTGCTTCTGATCCTTACTCTTAGAGCCTCTTTTGGCGATTACGCTTTTCCATGGTGAAAAGAAAACTCAGGTTAAGTGTGCAGCAACATAGAGTCCAGCCAAGGAAAGGGGTGGGTGGGCTCATAGCCGAAGTTATTGGCTCCATAGGAAGTCATTTTCTAACTCCCGTGTCAGAATGGAGATCACCATACGCCGTCGTCGATCTTTCTGCCACAAGCCTCGCCTGCACCGCATCAAGACGGAGCGCTCAAGTTTTTCCAGAACGGACGATGAGGAGCAAGTCAGGACGTTGCTAGACATTCCTCAAGCGGTGCCATCCATTCGACTACTTCACGAGTGTGCAATGACTGATCATGTGGAAAAGCAGCAATTAAAAATACCAATCCAGACGTCGTATCGCCGCCGACCGAGGTCCGCTCGTTCGTCAACATCTTTTAACTCGTCGTCCGAGTCATCGACGGAGGCATTGCGTCGAATGTTACGAGAGTCCGAGGACAAGCTTAGTCAAGCTGTAGCTCGGGCAGAAGCAACTAAAGTGGACGCCGCCGAACTGGGTGAGATTAATACTCGTGTTGCAGCCTTGTCTGCGGCGTCGTCCTTGCTCCGAGTTAGTATTTCCAGTAGTATTTTGCTCGGACGTCATTTGGACTGGGAGAAAGAAAATTTCGAGCCGGAGCAAGAGGACTTACCCATTATAAGTAGGCCCGCTCCTGCTGCAGTCGACCGCAATGCTGTCGCCAATGACTTTGGTTCGACTAAACACCGCGAGTGCCAAATTTGCTTCGACGAGCTAAAAGCGCTTCAAACTCATGTATGCACTGCTTGTAGTGGATCTTTCTGTGTCAGCTGTACGCGCTGGTACGTTGAGTATAAGGTGCTAGAAGGCGAAGTCTCACAGAAAAAAATGGTTTGTCCGGCACCGCAGTGTCTGAGTCCTCTATCCGAAGAACTCATTCAAGCCTTGGTGTCTCATGAAACATTCGGCAAATAAAAAACGTTTCTTAAAAATCAAAAGATCGGCATTCGATTTTGCCCGCGTGCCGGTTGTTGCGCCGTCTTGGACGAGCCGCTAAACTCTACAGCGCGCACGGCAAAATGCCAAGCATGCAAAAAGAATTCGTGCATGCGTTGCGGCGGCGACTTCCACATGCTTCCGACTTGTCGCCGCGTAGAGAAGCGTTTCGGCCATTGGAAGAAGCATCACAACGTACGAACGTGTCCCACCTGCAAAGCTGTCATTGAAAAGCAAGGTAGATGCCCACATATGAAGTGTTTTCAGTGCGACCACGAGTTTCGTTGGTCATGTTTGTGTTCATGAAAAACCACGATGAAACGCTGTGTATAGTGCTGGGCTTTTTGCGCTCTAAGAACCGCAAAAATGGCTGCTGTGCACCACTGCGTATCATCACGAAGTCTGCGATTGTAAGTATAGCAGCAGTCGCAGCAAATGCCGGCGCTGGGATTGCTGTCATTTTTCTACCCTCTGTTCAGGGTACCGATACGCAAGGAGCTCCTACCGTCGTCACAAGTACGCACGTTCGTCTTATCTCCGCGTAGTGGATTTAGACACGTATCTTTATTAATATGTATGAGCGACTCGCTCGAGTCGTCTCTTTATCGTCCGTACAGTAGTAAGCACGAGATGACAATTCATTGCTGTCTTCATTTAAATAATCTTTCTATTTATTCGAGCGGCAATGCCTCTTCGCATTCGCGCAAGAGTCGTTGTTTATTGGAAAACTTCGGCACTGTTGTTGCGGTTGAAGGTAGTTATGATACGGGCAGGGAATAAAATTATTAACGGGTTTGAAAAAGTTCGATAAATCACTTTTAACTCGAGGGGGGGGCGAACTTTGATACCCCTGATAAAACGCTATCGGGTGCCGGCCGATCTAAGATCTTTTTATCCACCCCTTTTATCGTAACTTTGACACCCCCTAATAGTTAACTATAGTAAAAGAGATAACGTCTAATGCCCCTGTTTTGGCCCAAAAATTCTAAAATGCCCCTCTTCTTAAAAAAATCCTAAAATGCCCCTGTTTTTGCGGTGCCCTCCAATCGCTAAATTTAAGGCGACTATTTAACGAAACATTAGCTTGCCAATCATCTCTAAGTTTGAATGTCGGTATTACAGGGGCATATTAGACGTTACCTCATGTTAGAAAATAGAGTAATGCTAGCCTGAGGCCCCAGGCCCCCCCCACCCCCCAGCCCCACCCCCCCCCATAAATATGACGTTAATACAAACGACAACTACTATATTTTTCTGGTAGTATAAGTATTATTTTGATTCATATCATTAAGAGGTTCGTTCAATTGTCTTGAGCAAGTTTCTGTTTCTTAAGCCGAGGAGGCTCTCCGTCGACGAGTAATACCTATAATACAGGGTAATTATCTGATGGTAGCGACGTGTGAGCTGCTCGATGGAGCAGCCTCTTTAACACGGAGATGATACTTTCGTCCTGGAGCAAAGGCAGCAATTTGGTCTCCGCGTCACGTGCAATGACACTACGAGTCCACCCATCTTGAAGATGGTCCAATTTCCAAAAAGTACTTCTTCAATTGTCTTGTCCATGAGAAACTCGCTTCGTGCACCCTCCAAAGCGCTACGAACATGATTCGTCACGACGTCTGGAACCTTGTGCATCCAACACGTCAGTCAGTATTGCAAATTTAATGTCATCGCACGCGTCCGGAAGTTTAAACACATTGTGCAACATACCACCATCGGGGCATAAATGGATCAAACACTTGAGCAATCCTGTCATCGTTTCGGGCGTCTTTTGTGGGCTGACACAGGCAAGCACTTTTCGTGCCGCTGCCATCATACTTTTCTCAGCGGTCGCTGAACGCCCCGACTGGAGTTCGGCGATCACAAGATCCCACATGCTGTACTGCTCACACGACGTCCATTGCAACGACGAGACGACAATGTTGGCCAACCGGTTCGTGAAAATCGAAAACTCCCGCATGACCACGCGAGTGCACAAGGTATGTAACATCGCTGGAGTTACGAGTCCAAGAAGAAATTGTACTAGTGCTTCGCTGCGACTCATGAGCTTGGAAAGTAGTGGGTGGTCCATGTTGGCAGATAAAATGGACACACCACGAGTGCAGTATCACTTACAGCATCCAACTCATCCTCGGACGTACCGTCCGCCATTGGTTTGTCTGAAAAGGCACAAGCTTGTGACCGAGCATCGTCGATCTGCTGACTTAACAAGTCTTTCAAAATTTTCTGCGCCACATTGCCACCAATGACATTAATAAATGCGATATAAGGCCCCAAAGCAATTTCAACAGTCTTTCCTTTGCTGCGCGCACAGCAGAAGGAGAGCAAACAGTAGGAATTTGTGACATCTCGTACATACAACGCTTTAAAAAACGGCATATAGATATCCATCGATTCACGGAGAACCTGATCTAACAGTGGCTCGAACACGGTTTTCGATGAATCGTTATAGCCAACTGGTGATGACACGATGATCCGTTCCAGCGAAGCGTGGAGGAAAGATCCCAAGGAGCCAGCGATTTCGACACAGCATTGTCTTGTCGAGTCGACGAAATTACAGTATCATTCAAGGATTCTAGAAAGCTTTCGGTAGGATGCGAACAAGGTTCTGGTACTGCCCGTAGAAATTGCTCGATAATATCACCCCCCAGGGCAGTAACACTTGCAGGTACGTCAACAACAGGCTGATTGGGAACCGCCGGGGATATTGAAGGGAGCGCATCATCAGAAGTAGACACGTCCTAAACTGCTTGTTGCTTGTTCGGCAAGAAAGAAAGTGCATCGAGAGAATTTGGATCAGATGATGCTCCACCAGCAACAGCACTTACGTCCAAGTGTGTCGGACTCTGCGGTGGTATTGTGAAAGGGCTTCCAGCGCCAATATGGCTGATTCGAACTGGTGAATGGGGAGGGGGGGGATTACGGCTTAACCTGAGGCCTGGGGCCTCAGGCTAGCATTACTATATTTTCTAACATGAGATAACGTCTAATATGCCCCTGTAATACCGACATTCAAACTTAGAGATGATTGGCAAGCTAATGTTTCGTTAAATAGTCGCCTTAAATTTAGCGATTGGAGGGCACCGCAAAAACAGGGGCATTTTAGGATTTTTTTAAGAAGAGGGGCATTTTAGAATTTTTGGGCCAAAACAGGGGCATATTAGACGTGATCTCATAATAAAAAGAGGGTCAGCAGTCCCGATTTTGCAACAAAAAACCACCAACTATCCCACAGTTGGTTGAATTCGTCACATTATACTTTCTGAAACCAACCAACATGGTTTGGTCCGGGATCGAACCCGGGACCTTACGTACCCGCAGTGATCAGTGAAACACTTGATCACGGTAGGATTACTATGCTACAGTTGGTGGATCAGGACAAAAGAAAGGGAGGGAACTGGGGCTTCCCCAGAAGATTTACGAAATGCAGGGACACGACCCAGGGCCGGGAGGATTGATTCCCGGCCAGACTATTCCCCCCGCAACACTAACCAGGGCGGTAGGGGGGACGGCAGCAGGACGCAAAATAGTCTCAAGGTGAGGTCATACCGGAAAGTAAAATTTCCGACTCAGACTCAGACGATTCGGACTCCAGGGGAGTACACACCCAAAGTCCAGCCAAATATGTCCGAGAAGCGATATCGTCGAACCGAAGGCTGATACGCAATCACAGGTAGATGCGGACCAGGTATCGGCTACCCTCGAACACGGGTCGTGAGAGGCACTAGCACGACGGCCCCTGATTCAAACCTAGAAGCATTTGATCCAGCAACTTTTTCTATGCATATTCACAAAAAACTAACCAAAAAGAAACATTTTATATTAGCTAGACCAGACCAGAAAAGATTGCCGAAGGTGAATGCAAGGAGGCTGAAAAGATCCTAGATCTATACGCGTTGATGTTCATCCGATTAAATTTTCCGTGGACACGATGGAGTTTACGAGTGGTTAAGGCGGTGGAGTCATCGTGGTCTTCCACGCAATCTTTGACCACAATATTACAGCGAGAAATTGGCAAGCCCGCATTCATATCGCGAACCAATCAGAGTATCCACCACTTACGCGATGGGCAGACAAGGTTCGGGGTCAGCAGCAGCCGGCGGAGCAGCAGAAACAGAGGCAAGAACATCGACATTTTCTATTCCTAACGCATGTGTACCCCCAACCCCCCCCCGGATACGATCAGGCGGCTGCGACTCATTTGTGAACAACAGTTCAGTTGGAGTATGAAGGAAGACCTTCGAGAAGGCACGGAAGATGAATGGATGATCGTAAAAGGGCTAGCAGAAGGAACGATCATTTCCCGGTCTTTTCCGCAGTTTCTTCGTAAGATTATGACCATGGACGATAGGTTACGTCTGATGCACACGATACGGGCCCAGGTGGAAGGTTGTCTTGCGATGAAGTTACATGGAGAAAATCAGATCAAGGAGGCGTTTCTGAGTACTAGGAAATTACAAGAAAGTATAGCTAATGCTTCAACAGCCAGGGAAAACGGGTCGGCTAAATTATGGGAAATGGTGGCACAGGTAACTACCATTAGTTATGATAAGCCTAACCACACAATCGGTTTCTTCTTTCCGACCAGGGAGATAACGAAAAGATATGTCGGGGTAATAGTACCTTTTTTGAGGAAAGACCATTGGTTGTCAAACACTCATAAGGAGGAAGGCGGTAATCATGGCGACACGGAGGCTACCGGCGACGCCAGGGTGAGGCCCATGGGTCTGATCAACAACTTCAAGGAGTATACATTATGATCATCCGGAACACCTCCAGGATGGTGGACATGACTAAGGTACATATGCTTTCTCTTTCGAAAACATGGACACAGGAGGACTATTCTCCAAGACATCAACGGAATGGAAAGTGGTGTGTGGATCCGTGGGATGTCCGGAAGGAATGCGCGGCATCCTGAGAATTGCTTGGGTTGAAACGCTATTCACGATAGAACATCCTACCGTGCGGGGAAGAAAGCAATGTGCACGTTGCGGTCAATCATATCACCAAATCAGAGCATGTAAGACAGATTTCTTCATATGGCTACAGGATAGATGTATCGTCATTACTACGACAGCGATCGGGGAGCTTAAGACTCCCTATCCGACTTTTACCAGTATTCAACAACTACGGACCGAGGTGAAGGCTAACCGGATGAAATCTCGTCGGTCAGACCATAACCAGGCGAGTCAAACGGGACAACAGGCCTCGACACATGAGAAGGTACCATAAACCCAGACTATCGGAAGAACAGAAGACCAAAAACCCAGACGCATCTCCTCCAGCGGAGATGGGGGAGACCGTTCCACCAACGGAACCTATCAAGGCAATCTGGCTTCCAGTTGTCTCTTCAAGTAGAAGGCGAAGGAACGCGTACTACAGGTCAACAAAATCGGGACAAATGAGCCCATCAAAAATGGAGAGACGGAAGCACCAGTTGGTGCGGCAGACGGTCCACAACCTAAAGTCACGAAGGCGACATCAGTACAGGTGCAGCGGAAACCGATAAACTCGGAAGAGGTAGAGCTTGGAATGCGAGAACATACAGCCAAACAAGTTATCATTACGACGCTAGCGTCGTTAGTCGATAGTGAAGGAAAGTGAGATGGAACAGAGCTTCAGAGAAAAGGACACGGCCCCAAAGCAAAATTAACCAAATAGCCTTAGACTTCACGGAAATGGGGGTAACACCAGTGCGGACTCCAGCGACACACCATCAATTTCGTGTAAACATAATCGATCTCGGCATCTATTCAAACTGTTCTGGGAACTGTCAATCGTATGCGATAGCTCAAGCATTGGCGTGTTCAATATTAGAGCAATCTCCACATGTATTAGCGACCTTGACTGAAAATGTGAAAGCAGGGGGTCGAGCCGGAGCATTGATCGACTTTGACAGGAAATTCCCGGCCGGGATTCGTAAACAGACACTGATAGCGTTGGACGGGTATACGAGAAAATGTCTGCCAAGGTATCGGCACAAACATTTAGACAGTATCTGAGTGATTATGCTTCCAGTGGATCCAGCCTAACGGATTTCGCCCCGGCGACAGCATGGGGAAGCGATGACACGCTAGCTAGTATCTGTGCTATGCTACATCGGGACATTTTTGTGGTTAATACGCTACCTGGAGGAGTGGTGTACGGTTTGGTCCATGTTCAACCGGAGTTGCGTACTATAAATGCTCTAACATACCAACACAGTGGTGAATGCACTTTAGGTTTGGATGAGTGTGTTCAACGGGTCAAGGAGATGAAGCAACAGGCATCAGATGGCAAACACCAGATGCCGCTCATTCTACACTTTGAAGACGCGCACTGTGTTGCATGTCTCCACGGATCAAGGGGAGTAGACAGTTATCAAAGGAAACACCCTGGACGTTGATATGAATAGAGAACCAAGAGAGTCACGCGAACCGGCGCCACTGCCGTCAGAACGATTAGATGTGTTAATTGAATCAGTGTATAAAACTACCCCGGGAACACCAATCCTATACCGGACTAGTGGTCCAGACACATCACCAAGAGGCGAAGCGAGCAGGCCTAAACGGTCGGAACTAGCGACCGTAGGTGCAGATGAAATCTGGAGGAACGCCTGGAACAGTCTTCAGGCATACTGGACAGATCAAACACGGGTCAGGTTTCTTTCGGTAACGGCAACACGGAAGACATGGATGGAAGCGGCAAAGCGAGAGGAAAATCAACTACTACATATGTTCAAATTGGCCCAAGTAGGCCTATGGTCTTAGATTCAGTGGACGAAGCAGTTCTGACCCAACTCACAGCATCGTTTCGAGAACAGTGCTGGTATGCGCTTATTGACCTAACTAAACGAGGAGTATGTAAAGGAATCGATGCGGCGTGGTTTCGGGAGTGGGAAAGCCGAGTTACCAGTGTTCCAACTCCTCAACTAAAGGCGGCCATAATGATCAGTTCAACCACATGGAAGAAGGTACGCCAAGATCTGTATGTGCAGAACAAACTTATTCATTTATGTGTGCCGAAGTACACTACAACTCTAGTGGGAATACTCTCTGCGCGCATGTGTATGGGTAGCAACAGTCTTTGCTATTAGGAGCGGAATTTCGTTCGATGGATTCGATCATTATACTACTGTACTCTTGCCGTGACAAACTCTGTTTATGTTAAGTTAGTTATAGATATTGAGATCGGGGAAGAGAAATCATGGGGGCACCTATTGAAATTATTCCAGGATCAGGTGTGACACACCAAGGAGGAAGAAGCACCCATAGTGGCACAGATGTGTCCGGATTGAGTAAGCGGTGGTAGTTACTAAGGGCATCCAGAAGTTAGCGTGTTTCCAGCATCCCGATCAGCGGAAGTTTTCGGAAGATGATGTCTATTCATCCTCTCGATCACTGTATGAGACGGAATATACGTTGGCACCAACACAAGATCAGCTAGTCAAGCGACCGCAGAATGTATGGATCACAAGTCAAAATGTGAGAGGTTTTCCGACACGTAGTAGACTGGAGTGGATGCAAGCATGGAGGGGGGGGTAAGATTGGAGCCAGACATCATCATTCTACAAGAGACGCACATCGACTCGACTGAAGTGGAAGAGGAAAAGACACAAGCATGGGAACGCATGTGGAAATATAAAAGAAACCAGGACCGACTTTCATATTGGAGCGTTTCGAAAACTAAGGCGGAAGGGGTAGCAATTTTACTTCACCCCCGAATAGTGTCAGATGTACAACCTTGGAAGACAGATGATTGGATTTCACGCAATATTGGAGTAACATTTTTTTTCGGAGCTGGACACTGATCAATATTTACGCGCCAACAGGGGATACTATGGAACGAGAACAATTTTTCACACACTAGGAATGATATGTACCGCTATCGATCAACAATTGATAGTTGGTGGAGATTTTAATTGCGTGGAAAGTCCAGTTTTAGACATGCTAGGTGGACACATCAGTACAGACGGAGAGAAAAGAGCTAAAGTCTATGATAGAGCGGCTACGATTACAAGATGCGCGGCTAAGTATGTCATATTCATTAGAAGCGATTATCCCGATTACTCCGTCAATTTTTTTACGTATTGGAGAGGAGCCCAAGCTAGCCGGATAGATAGATTTTCTGCATCTAGTGGTCTTGTGGGATGGATTCAATGGCTTTATACGACGGAGCCAGCCCAACACTTGGATCATGAAGAGATTCAACTTCACCTACGGCCTTCCCCGACGGGAACGATTATAAAAAGGACTCCGGCTATGGTATATCCCTTTATAAGTCCAAGTATCGAGCAGGTACAAGAAGAAATGAGGAATTCTATCCTGCAGGTGACGGATATGTGGGAGAAGCAACCGATACCCTGGGATAGTCTACCTACGATGTATCGTCAGGCGATCCGTAGTACTCGGCGGCGCATGAAGTATCAACGGAATCGAAGAGCTAATCGTTTGAAACGACGACTACAAGATAGCTGCACTACGAGATAGGAGCTCATTGAAAGTGGCATGGTCGATCTAAAATTAAGCACGTCAGGAAAAAAGGGACGCGTTTTTCATCAGTCGCCATCGGATATACGTTGGCTATATAAACGCGTAGCAATTTGGGAGAAAGACCAACGGTGATACATATAGACTATGAGAGTGATGTAACAGGACACCAAACAGCCACAATTGCAGATAAATTTGCAGCAACATGGGTCAGGTTGTTAGGGATCCGACATAGTCAAGTCACACAAGACCGGATGGCTGAACTCACGCTTTTCCTAGGAGGAGCAGTCATACGGAAAGTGACGTCCTCACAAAATGAGTTACTTCTCCATCGAATTGATGAGGACGAAATCATTAAGGCGATCAAATCGCTAGCGCGGAATAAATCACCGGGACCGGATGGGATAGGAAATGAGTTTTACAAGGACTTTTCTAATGTCCTTGTTGACCCTTTATGTGTGTTATTAACAGGATCATTCAAGGAGATAAGCCGCCTGTATCATTTCTTCGAGCGTTGGTAATCCCTCTTCGTGAAAATGGATATTTGACCAATGCGATGGAATACAGAACTATTTCTCTCTTACAATCGATCTACAAGATTTTTGCGAAGATTTTAGCTACCAGCCTCCAGCATTTTTTGGAGGAGTTGATCGGGTCCTCCAAGCAAGGTTTTGTCTCCGGCATAAGACTGTATCGGGCAGTCGTCCTCATGCAGGGACTATTACAAACAGGTCACGAAGACATAATTTTGGCACCTTAAGACAGTCCGGAAGTCCTTTTTCTAGATTTTGCGAAAGCGTATGACAAGGTGCAGTGGATAGGCTGTATCTGTATGGAACACTGAGAGCGTTTGGTTTCTCCCCGAATTTAGTCGGGCTAGTAGAAAGGCTGCACCACGGTACAACAGCGCAGTTCAAGGTGAATGGGGATTTGTCATAGCCAATTACGATAACCTCCGGAATTTGTCAAGGTTGTTTATTGGCTCCTTTATTATTCATCCTGGCGGTGGAACCATTATCAATAGCGATTCAGAAGGAGGAGGCGATCCAAGGTCTCAGACCGAGCCGTTTAGGCACTCTTCACAAGTTCTCAGCCTTCGTTGACGTCTCTACGGTGTTTTGGCACCGAGCAGGATCAATCAAAACGGTGTTACACTTAGTCGAGAGATTTGGAGAATTATTGGGCCTGAAAGTTCAAGTACTCAAAAGTAAGATGATATTCCTGAACAAGTCAATAGTACTACCAGACTGGCATGACATACCCGTTATACAATTGACGGCGACAACGAAGTACTTGGGTTACGACGTCGGTTTGGCTGACCTATCAGAAGTGAATTGGGCGCGGATGCTTCAAAGTATAAGAAGATGTTTACAAGTAGCAACGCAATGCGGGACGGCGGTAGTGGAAAGGTTTCTTTTATTCAACACCATCGTGTTACCATCCCTCCTGTTCACGGCGAAGGTTTACCCACCGCCTCATCACATTCTTCACCAACTTATACACGTTCAGAAGCGGTTTATATGGGCGAAAAAGACGTCAGGGGATAATGTTCGGCACAAGATATCACCGTCGCTGCTATTTGCGCCAAAAGGGGCAGGGGGATTGGGATTGATAGCTATTCCATTAGAGATTCGGGTTCAACGGGTACGATATGCTACCTCTTGGCTAACTGAACCTTCTTCTGTATATAAACAGGCGTGGTTAAGCTGGAACCGAATACAGATGGACGGTAACCAATTTAGTAACCTCATTCCTCACACACGGAGGAGGATGCAAGGACATAGCGCAACCTCAGAGGCAAATGGGCAGGTCTTCGTCAGGAGCTCGGACAGTGGATGGGTCCAGAGGATGAACAAAACACCCAACTGCAGCGATACGTCCAGCGATTATCACTAAAATTTGAGTCGATGTGGGACAGAGGATACACGGACGGCAGGAAAGGCGTACGAAATGTAATCCGGATTATACTAACGCTAGATATAGCGGACCAGCCGATACACACTAATTTCCCGCCTTCGCTGGAAACTTGTTGGGGAGTTTTTCATGGTACTCTAACCCCCGGATAATGGATGGAAAAGGGGACATGTTGGTGAGGAGCAGATATAAGAAGATACGTCAAGGATCTATCCATCAAATGCATATCCGTCGTATTTCTGCAGCAGAATATGAGTGTCGGTTCCAAAGGAATGAAGAGAGCAGTCACGTACGACGAATCATTTTTAACTGGATGTACTGGATTATTGTATGTTCTCCAAGGGTGGAAGTTGGTCAGTGCATCGGGGAAGTTTCCCCTATACAGATTTATGAGCCTACAAGCGATTTTAAAGATGTGACATGGAAGAAGATAGTGGAAGGTTTAATTGCAGGATATGACAGCGAAGGAACGACATTAGTGACTTTTAAACATTCAAACAATAGGATATTATGGAGCGCTACAAGTGATACAATAAATGATCAGCGGGTAGTTTTCTTACCACACCCGGCTATACATGGTATATCCTGGTGACCAGGCGACGGAACGTCTATCAGAAAGTTGCCCTCCAAAGTAAGACGGGATATCAAGCGGATATATCATGAAGACATATCTCGACAATTCGGACCCGTTATGAAGAAATGGAATGAAAAGTGTCGATCAGAGCAATGGATGTCGGCGGTACAGGAACAAAGTCCTAAGCAACTACGGGAACATCGACATGTGCTGACAGACTACCAAATTTGGGGGAAACTATCGAGTGGCGACTATCCAACTTAATACGTTCACTATGTACAGCGGTGGCAGTACTCATTGTCAGATGGACAGTGAGCGTTCGGCACCGGGGAAAGGGTTCACTCATATTGTGTGGGGGTGTATAAGAGCCGTTAGTGTATGGCGGTATATCATCTCCAAATGGACGGGAGAAACAATAAGTAAATACCAAGTAGAGAGATATGCGCACGCAGTCGCGACACGAAAATCACCAGTGATTACGATGGAAATAAAGAGACGCATTTTTCATGTATGCCAGCGACCGGCAGAGGAGGTGTAACGCCAATTCGAACGTATATGGTGGACATTATGCAGTGTTGCAATAACCTGTTTATGGAATCATCGTAATCTGGCGGTCTTCCGGCGGGAAAAGCGAACTGAAGAGGAAAAAGTTCGTCAGACATGGACAATATGCTGGGGCCAGCTGAGAGCATGGGCGGCACAGGAAACACGACACGGGGGGTCCCGTTTGGAAGGACTACAACTTACACTTTTCCTCCAGTGCATGAAAGAAGAGCCACAATCACACCACATCGATGGCACAGGCGAAGGCAAAGAAGAGAGAAGTCCTCATTCAGACGAAGATACAACCCGTTACAAATACATTCATCAATACCAAGTAGATTATAGTGGATAACACTAAATAGACACTTTGCATATAAAAAGAGGGTCAGCCTGCGGTCACACACACCCTTTTCTCCGGTCACACCCCCTCCCTTTTATGTGAGGGGTGTGTGTGACACCAGACTCTCCCTATATATATATATATAATGAGTAATGCTATCCTGAGGCCTGGGGCCTCAGGTTAAGCCTTAAGCCCCCCCTCTCCATTCAACTCGTAACACTCTAAAACCTAAACCCTAAACCCCTGTGGTAAAGCGCGCGAGACGTCGGGGTCACTGGGCGGTCTTTGTTGTGGGGTTGATGCGCACGAGACGTGGGGGTTGCGGGGTGAGGAAGTATCAGTTGTTGGTTGATGCGTGCGTGACGTCGTGGGGTTTGCGGGGTGAGGACGTCTCGGTTGATGGTTGATGCGCGCGCGACGTCGTGGGGGGGGGTTGGGGCTGGGGGGGGGCTTACGGCTTAACCTGTGGCCACAGGCCTCAGGCTAGCATTATTCATCTATAAAATATGGGCAATGTTATTTCCACACCCCAAATTTACTATTTCCACCCCCCTCTCATACGTCAATATCGAGCACTTTGAGATGGGGATCACAGGATACCATCGTCATAGAAAGCCCAAAAATGGAGCTAACTATTAATCGACTTCACGGGCAAGTTAAGCGCACATCCAATTGGGAGACGGACCAATATCTCATGCATTTATGGTGCGGGATTTAAAGCACATATGGCATTATCGGATACGTTCTCAGGATTGAAGTCTTCCTGCGCATTTGGCTTTCTACTGTATTAACCACGTGTTATGGAAATAAAAGATATATAAAATTTAAAAAAGGGAAAAAACGTCATATTTACACCAATAAAAAATAACCAAAAATGAGTTTATCCGTACACGTTGTGTTCGTTTTGCAAATGAAATTTGTGGAATTGATGATTTATGCTTCATTAACAGCAATACGTCAAACAGATTTGAAACGTATTATTGGGAAACTATGGACTGAAAGATTTTTTTTTCTCAATACAGCGTTTAATTTTCCGACGTACCACGATATCCAAAGGCGAGACTGTCTGCTACATAGGGTATGATATTGGGATAGGTGATGCCACCTGGGCGTACGCGTCAGGATACAAACGAAGGCTGTTGCTGAGGACTGAAGCGCTAATAACTAATTACACGTTAATCATGGCCGAGATTTTAGTTAACGCCGCCTTGTGTTTTTCATGCTCAAGAAGCATTACAACAGCCATCTTGCTGCTCTTGGAAACGTACTTGCGCCCGGTCGTAAGTGTTTAAATTGCAAACGTCACCTCCGCCTCTTGCTCGAGGAATTCATCCTGAAAGTTCTGGAAGAAATTTGTAATCTGTTTATAGGTAGTCTTCATCTTTTTGCTCCTATTAGAGCCACCACCTTTACTTTTCATTTCAGTGCAAGTGGCCAAAATGAGGAAGTAGTCCATCTGTAAGCTGCTTCGCAGTTCCTGCATGTGTTCATTCTTAGCTGCCCACTCAATGGCTTCGTGCAAAGCAGAATGAAGTACCGACACAAGCTGATATGGAAGGTTTACCATTAGTTTATTGAGTACAAATCCAACGTTTCTTGTGTTAAGAATCTGTTGCAGCTTGAGCAGCTCGACATTCGGGAACTTCTTGGTCACGAACCGCACAACCTGTTGGATGCTCGTTTCTTTCTCCAAGAATTTCAAGTTCAGCGCAGTAACAAAGCCAACATCGTCTTGTCCTTCAACGCAGACCATAGTGCCAGCAGTAACCTGGCCTACGATGGCGTTGGCATGTCAAGAAATGTCGAACGGCTGTGAGGGCGGCATATTTGACAAGAAGAACTGCTTGAGGCTGAGAAAACGAGACCTACGAGGGTCCGAAATGATAATCTACGCAGACATTTTCACCAGCGGTAACAGTACATTCTTCGATATTTATATTGTCGTCGGAGACCTCTTTGTGCTGCACGCCATTGGGTGCAGCCGCAAACGTGAGTTCATCTTCACTTCTTTCACTGCTGCCGTCGTATGGGTCGTCCACCTTTTTTTGACATTGATTTGTCCATTGTGACCACTCTTAACGCCTGGAGACGCAATCCAGGACTTGCGGGAGCGCTTCTTCCGGGAATGCTTGGCTACAATTAGAACGGAGTACACAGGTTTTACAAACGAAAAAGTATGAAAGGAAGCCTAGAGTTTAAAAATTCTATTTAGTATTAACTATTGGGCTATTGAGGTGTGTGTGTGGAAATATTAAATTTGGGGTGTGGAAATAACATGGCCCATATTATAGATACATATATAGGGATAGCCAACACACCCCTCACATAAAAGGGAGTGGGGGGGGGGGTGACCGCAGGCTGACCCTAAAAAGATTAACTAGTATTTACTTTTACCTTAAAAAATAAGGACAACTCTTCAGTCTCCTGTCAATAGCGCGCCAGGAGACAATCAACGAAGAGTCTAGCCGTCCAGACTAATAATACGCACTACCCACTGTCGGTATACAACTTTCTTCGTCAACAGTTATGAGCCTAAGGCAGTAAGCTTAAGCTAACAACTTTTTGAGTTGTCTCATTTTGATTTTAAGTAAAGTCCGGGGAACACTGTTTTACGTGGAGAGTAACGTTTTCGACGTTGTCTTGGTGGTTTTTGGGTTTTACTAAAATTCACGTTAACTTGGATTAAGAAGGATAAAACATCAACGCGACTAAAGTAAGGAGGCAATCTAAGAGCTTAAAGCTCAAACAAAAGCAATAAAAGTCGAACGACGGAGGGCGTCAGTTCCAAGATCGACGGAATGCATCCAATAGCTTCGGAAAAAGCGTTTTCATACATGCTATTCAGAAGTACGTATCTTTTGAAAAAAATTAAAAAAAACGTTGCATGAACCTAGTGGAGAGCTGGAGTTGACCGTGAATATGTGGATACTGTACCCGTATATCGGTACACACTGTTCGGAGTTTTCAGCGTCTATACTTGCGTAGTTTGTTGAAAACTTGAGTCGTAGATGTCGAATAATAGCTTTATTACATCGAAATTGTTTTAAGTCAACATTACTGCAACCAAATATTCGTTGACAGTGAAATGATACCCGTTGACAGAGCGTACTAAGTAGAAGAAAGTAACCAAACCAGGGACTATATCAATGGAATGTGTATTGAGAAGTGTTTAGCTAGCCTAACATGAAGTATGTACCGGATGTTGAAGTTATGGTAAACTTCCACCTGTTGCCCTCTACACTACTTAATAGCACCCGAAAACATATGCACCCATTCTTAGTACAAACACAGAGCCTTTTACAAATAAGTACGATATGAATATTGCTACTAATAATAAAAGTATCAATCATACCTGGCTTCAATAAAAACAGGTATTATGAATGCCTTTAACACTCCTCCTCAATATGAATTTTGGACATCATACAGTTGAAGCCCGAGCGCGCTGCGTAGCTCTTCGAAACCCGGCGGTGCGAAAGCATTGAGAAGTCCTTCGGCTAGCATGTACTTATTCAAAAAGTAGGTATCTTTAATAATTCCATCTTGTAACTTTGAAACAATAAATTTCACTCGGATGTCAACGTGCTTCTTCTTCGAGCTTTTTTCAGCACCCTAAACCATCTTGATAACCTCTTGGTTATTCATGCAGAGTTGCATAGAAAGCCTTCTCTTGACGTGAACTTCTTCGAGCAACTCTTTAAACCCAAGCAAAATCACCACATTTGTCCACGCAGAGTAATATTCCGCTTCCAAGGTTGATAATGATTTACCACGCTTGTTTTTTTCATGTCAAGCTAACCAGCATGCCGTCGACGAAAATTAGCCCACCTGTAGTCGACTTTCGGTCAGTATCTGAACCTCCAAAATAAGCGACGCCGTAGCCTTTCACGCTTAAGACTTCACCTGCATCCTTGGACCAGACCATACAAAGTTTAAGTAACTTGGACTCCTAGAGATATCGCAGATCTTCTTCGCCAGTTTCCAGTCGGCCATCGGCGGCGCATGGATCCTTGAGTAGGCTTGTGAACAGCGTATGCAATGTCTGGTCTCGTGCACTTTGCAATCCAAAGCAGAATTTCTACAAAAGATTGAAAATCCTTAATCATCACTAAAAAAACTAGTACTTTTCAGAACTTCACCTGGCTGCAATGATAAATCCTTGAAATCTTGGCCGATAGGTGTACTAATTAAATTGTCATTTTGCATCTTGAGATCTTGAATGATTCCATCAATAGGGACCTCTTGGTCAAGCCTGTATCCAAAGTTATCCACGAAAGTAACTCTCATTCCAAGAAACTTCGAAACTTTTCCCAATTTTTTAATTTTGAGGCTCTTTAAATCGTCGAAAAATTGGTCTACAAGCTCCTCCTGAGTACCAAGCACCAGTAAATCGTCGACATAAGTCCAACGATAACCCTTTTCTCATTAACTTGCTTCGTATACAGACACATGTCCGTAATACATTATGGAAAATCTAAATTCAATAACTTTCCGTGGATTAACTGGTTCCACATTCCTCCTGCCTGTTAAGGCCTTAACGTGTCTTTATAAGCTTTAGTACTTATTCGTCTTGAAATTTTTTAGTGTCCTCAGCATTTTTCAGAACCATTCCTTACGGAATAAACAAAAAAATATCATGCTCTTTCGGTAGCCTTGACATAGGCGTTTGGTATATTGCCGTGCCGTGCAGGCATATTCTACTTAGTCGCACCAGATTTTCGGTGTTCATATCGTTAACAGCGGCAAAAGTTAAGTTGTAATCAACTCCAAATCGTTGGACTTGCCGCATGCACAAGTCTTGCTTTGTAACGCTCGATATCTCCATTCTGGTCGAGCTTGGTCTTCAAACCCATCTGGTATGAAGGGTCGGCAATCTTTGGGCTTCTTTATGAGAGTCCACACTTCTTTTTTTCTCGCGAGCATTAAGATCCTCCTGCATAGCGATCATCCACTTGTTCTTGTTAGAGATTTTCATCGCTTGCGAAAAATTCTTCGGGTACATTTCCGTTATAAAGTTAACGGACCCAACGTCTTCAACTTGACTTGAAATTTCAGTTGTATCTTAGTCAACATTAGCTCGATTTTCTTTCTTCTTCTTTGAAACAGTTAGAATAATGCAACGCTCGCGTTGCCACTTGGGTTTCTGCTTGGAAAATTTTTTGGCCTCCTGAACAGGAGTAGCCCCTCCCCCAAATTGGCGATCATCTTGCATACCATGTCTCACTTGTTCATTTTTTGAACGGGATCAAGGGTTTCAATGTTACTAACATGTTGTGTGACCACAACTTTATGCTTGGTCTTCAAATAAACCTTGAAAACCTTGATTGCTTTTCTCTTGCCGTTTATTACAGCAACTGGAGCACAATGTGAAAGAGTATCTTTACCAGGGTTCCGGTACACAGTACACGTGGAACCAAATGCCCCAATCTCGCCAAGATTTGGCTTTTTAGACGTAGTAAATTCCAAAGCTGATTGCCTACGTAAATTCTCAATGCTTGGGTTGCAGCTCAACATACATGCAGCATATTGAACCGCATAACCCCAAAAAGATAAGGTTAAGCCGCTAGCAAACCAACATGTACCTTGCCATATTTATTATTGTTTGGTGCATGCGTTCAGATTTTCCATTGCTAGACTGGTTGTTGGCTTTACTAATTTGTCGCTCAACACCGGTCTGTACGCAAAAACCATCGACTTTTTATACTCGTACCCTCAATCGGTACGAAGTATATGGATCTTGCCGTTAAAGGCCGCTCAAAAAACGGCAAAAGAATTCTCCAATTTCTTTGCTGCAACACCTTTTGTTTTAGCTTGAAAAACTCGCACATAGTTCGATATATTATCAATATATCTGTTACCAAGGCGGTCATTTGGCGTAATGTGTCCTTTGAGATCAGGACAAATAACTCCACCAATGCGGTTAATTGGCGCATTTTTCCACTGTCTTTGACAGATTTCGGATTTTATGTCTGCTTACCCTAGGCAGAAGTCGGAAAATTTGTCCGTTTGCGATCCGTCAATTCAATGCCACTTGATGCATCTTTAGCTAAACGCTCGGTAGCTTCATAGTTGAGACGTCCGAGTCTAGCATGAAAATGCATCAATGACCGTTTCTGGACATCCAACATTCGGACCAATTCGGTATCTATATCTTCAATGAAGGCCATAACGACCGGAAAAAATTAGGTTCATCAATAATAACTGAAAAATCGAACGTTAGAACCTTGTTGGTATTTTGGATGTCAAAGATTGGAGATCAGGTGGATGTGTGCAACAAAGTACGTTTGCCATCGAGGTACGCCATTTCACATCCTTTCTCCTCCAAACGACCATAAGACAAGATGTTTTTTTCCAAATTCTCCACGTAATAGACATTCTAAACACGTATAGGGTTTGTATTTCCATTCGTAAACACTCGAATTAGAATCCATACTTTTAACGAAACTTGAAGTTTCTTTCCAGCTGCTTGAAAGCAGGTGCTGTCAACTACCTGACCATCACGCCGATACTTTCTATTGTTAACCAAATGCATGCTAGCAACGCTACCGATAATCCAATTGAATCCATTTTTGGGCGCGTCATCACTAAATGTCAGCGAGAAATCGACTTTTTTATCCGCCTTGTTGGGATGCTTAGGGCGAATATGCCCAGCTTTTCCACAACCATGGCCTTTCCTTTTCTTCACCTTCTACAGCCTGAGTGAATTGTCACAGCTCTTTTGCGTGGCGCAAAAAATCCGACCGAGTATGGTCAAATTTAGCCATAAGTATGGTTTTTAAATCTGGTGAAGCATAGTGAACCACGTTATCTAAAACCACTGGATCACTGCAGCCAACACCTTCCGAAATGGCAACCAAATAGGTAATTCTGATTCCACGAACGCTTAGGAGTTTTGCGACTTGTGATAAGTTTCATCGCCTGTGCAGAGGTGATGGATATATGGAATGTATTTAACATCGTGTTTATCACGTGCAACACTTACGCTTATTACACCATTAGCTTACTTGACAAGTACAATATCGCTCAGATGTACCGCCGAGATAATGTCGACCTTGATGTCTTCACTCAAAAAAATCCACAAACCGATTCAGCTTTCGAAATCTGGCTTATAAAACGCGTACACCACTCCTTAAATCCGTCTCCAAGGCCACGATACACTTCAGTCCCATCGAAACCTATGATTGACAACTTCCAATCCTTTGCCGATAGTGTCTTGAAGACACGAGGGAGATTTTACATCGGTGTACCCATGTTATAATTCTGGTTATTAGAACCACCTTGATTCCTCGGTTTTTGCTCCGGCGTGCTTTCAAGCGACGCCAACCTCATCTGGGTACACAACCGCATAGTGTTGTTGAAGCCGAAATTGTTATCTTCTTGGAAAGCTCTTGAATTTTCCAACTTGTCCAATCGATCACAAACATTTTGGAACATTTCCAAAATCTTCATTGCTTCGGGTTCAAAACCTACCTGTTATTCTTCTAGAGAGTCTTCATCACTTGAAACATCAAGAACTTTTGGGATCATAACCTGTTGAAAGTTGTCAGCGTCCATACTTGCGTAGATTGTTGAAAACTTGAGTCGTACATGTCAAATATAATTATTTATACGTCTTTGTTCAATTTTAAATTGTTTATTATTTAAAGGGTTTTGCTAATGTACATACCGTATGTACGTACATACCCCCCCTAAGCCCTAAACTCTAAACCCTGCAGGCTGAAAACAGCCAATCAAAGGGGGTATGCACGATACATACAGTATGTAAGTTAGCAAAAGCCTTATTTAAATAATAACATTTTTCATAAAAATGTAATATTTTGTAATAATTAATTATTTTAATAAAAAATATTTTTTTAAGGCAATTGATATCCGTATCTCCCCCAAATTACTACCCGTATCCCCCCTCAATTATAGGCCTATCCCCCTCAATTATAGACGTATCCCCCCAAAACTGGAATCGCGTACATTTTATATCTCCATTACGTCCAATCATGTCGTCCGTGCGAACTCAGTCCCCAGCAATCCAAACAATAGGGGGTTTCAAAGTAAGATTCAGAAGATTTTGCAGATGATTTTGCAGAAAATCACATTGTCCAATGGGGACGCATTGTTGCGTTTTGCTTTCTGCAAATTCTTATGCAAGCCCGAGGCATTCAGGAAATTCTACTTTCTGCAAATTTTGCAGATCGCTCTGATTGGCCGGTTTTTTCTGCAAAATCTTCTGAATCTAACTTTGAAACCCCCTAATATACTAACACTTAAATGAAACCGAATGTGATGTGAATGAATAGGTTTACCAGAATAACCACGTGGGATCTCCCCGTCTTAAACATCAAGCACGCGTTCTTCAAGCGGGCGGTGCAACAATCGTGCGATCTTCAAGCGGTTGACGCTACTCACCGCAGGGGGGGGCTTCTGTAGTAGCCACCGAACTTCGGTGGTACCTCACAGCGCCAGCGTGATGCACGCTGTCTTGAAAACTGGCTCATTTTTATGTATATGTAGGTAATATGTACATGTACTCGTACTAAAAGGTGGCGGTGACGAGGTCGCTTTTTAGTAGTGCGGGTCGTGCCTTCTTCTCAAGTGCTATTCCCACTGGACACGAAGAACTCTAGTCTATAAGCATTGCGCACTGGACCTGGTCATCATAGCGTGGTGCTGCGCACCGTTGAAGTAACCAGCCACACCTGCGCACAGGCTTGATCCAACATCGATTGAGAGGATCTGTGGCCCTGGCTCCTGGTGTATCGAATAGTGCCTGGCTTCTGCGCGGTAGTTGTTTTTCCAGAGACTTGTCAGGCGTACAAAGGGTCAAACACGACCGCGTCGTTGTGCTGGATAAAACGCGCAAGCTTGTAGGATTTTCCCCAGGAACGTATTGCTCATTACAATCTGATGTAACAGACTTTCAAGGAAGGCCGAGCCTTTTAACCGAGTAGGTGACTGGAGGGACTGATTTATATTGCCGAAGTGTTTCAGTTGCGTGGTCTCGTGAACAGGTTCGCTTCGGAAGTGCAGCAGCAGGCACTGCAGGTGTTGACGCAGAGTATACAGGAAAAGTGCTTTGACAAGTGCCTTACTCGCCCCAACTGCAAGCTAGACGGCAAGCAGCCGAATTGTCTGGCGCTTTGTATCAACAGATACATCTACACGATGAAGGTGGTTTCGGAAACCATGACACAGCGTGGTCCTCATGTGCGGGGAGTACATGTCTCTATCGTTTAAGAAGACTGACTGACGCAATGTTTCTCCTTTAATGAAGGGTAAAATAAGGCTTATTTCTTAGTGTTGACGGAGTCAGTGCAGTAGAAGGTGGCGCGAATCTTCATCTTAATCCAAACAGTTCTTATGCCTTACGTCACGAAGTTAGCCCTATGCGAGGAAAAGTGTTACAAAGTTCAGCTTACTGCGCAGTATTAGTAGAGACAATACATCAATACAAGAAGTTTGTGTGTACGGGTAAATTGCTTCGTAGTGGAGATCGTATTCCATATTTAATAGAGAGACTACAACTAACAAAATAAAGGCAAACTTGACCCGAGACCAACCGATTACTAACAGTACCAGCAAGCACGCACGAGTTCATCATCCTGAGTATATCGTGCTAACAGTAAACGCAAGCGTCTGAACTAGCAGGAACGAACTGAGGAAAAACGCCTTGGTCTGCTTAGTTCTTGGCGTCCGCCTGGCGGGACAGTGGTGGCGGATATAGCCAGCTAGAGCAAAAGTGTCCGGTCCACCAGTAAAGATGCCGTTCGCATTCACACGTCCAATGTGATCTGCACCGCGGCGTTATCCTCGGCCACAAGGATGCGGTTCGTCCATGAGCTAGAATGCCATAAAGACAAGACCAAGCCCAACAATTAGCAAACTAGTACCTACCGTTTTGTATCGCAGTTCTTAAGCACCATTTTCGCGGGATATATATATCAAATGGCCGGCCCCGTTCTGCATGGTAACTTGTCTCGGGGTAGGTTGAATTTTTTTTCCTAGAGAGTTAAAATTTAGAGACAGATGAGCTCCGAAAACCAATGGCCCTGCCCGGTCGTCGATACAAACGTCAAATATATCAAGCCCTCGCGAATCGAATATTTAGAAAATTGGAAATATTGCAATTTCGGGGGGGGGGGGGATCCGCCTATAATTGAGGGATAGGCCTATAATTGAGGGGGGGATACGGATATCAATTGCCTTTTTAAATTTGATTAAAAAATAAGATTGAATTTTGGAATTACTACTTGCACGCCCCAAAATTGCTATTTGCACGCCCCCTGCCCATTTCTACACATCGATGTAACAATGCCTTTCTTATATTTTAAATATTCACCGTCGCCTTTTTGGAATTTGCGAAGAAATAATTCGCTGACCTTCTGGAATCAGTAATTGGCGACGAGGCAACTTCCAGCGAAAAAAGAAGGCCAAGTAATGTAGAGAAAGGTTGTACAAGCACTATCGTTTATGTATGAGTGGGATTTGTTGCCCAGAACCTTTGCCAATAGCACCAGCCTTTGCTTCATAGAAAATTGCGCCGAGTTTGATTTTCGCATTTTGCATTACGAGGGGTCAGCGTATACTGACCCCCCCCCGTTTCCGTAAACTGAGACGGTGTCATTCATGACTGCCTCTGGGATCCTTACAATAATCAGCATATGGGTATGTGCGGCGAAAAATGTGCAGCCGAATTTAGGTTTACGAGAGACGATCAAGACGCTTTTGCTATTTAAAGTTATCGTCGTGCAGTCGAGGCAAGTGAACGAGGCTTTTTCAAGACGGAAATTACACCTGTGACTATCGAGAGACGACATGGTAGTGAACCCAAAGTGTTTGACACGGATGAAGAAATGTTTAAAACCCAACCAAAGAAAATTCCCACCTTACAATCAGCGTTTAAGAAAAATAGGACGATCGCTGCTTCGATTTCGTCGACTTTGAATGATGGTGCAGCTGCCATGGTGCTCATGACTGGAGCTAAAGCGCGAGAACTCGGCGTCAATTCACTTGCACGTATTCGAGGTTTCGCTGATGCTGCACAGGATCCCGTCGATTTTACCATTGCACCTTCCAAGGCTGTGCCGTTAGCACTCAATCATGCGGGACTGCAACTAAGTGACGTGGACTATCATGAGATAAACGAAGCCTTCTCGGTTGTGGTTCTCGCTAACATGCGGCTCATGAACATCCCGCACGACCGTGTGAATGTGCATGGTGGGGCCGTCGCTATTGGCCCTCCAATCGGTATGCCTGGTACCCGCATCGTGGGCACCCTCATCCATATTCTTAAGTAAAAGGATTCTACGATTGGATGTGCTTCCGTCTGTAACGGTGACGGCGGAGAGGGTGCAACGATTATCGAGCGCTTAAACTAGATGCGACATAGGTAATCGGGACGTGCCATTTACTTACTCCCACGGTTTTGTTCCTTATCATCCCAGTCTGTCAAAAATCTCGTGTAGGTTCTTACGTAACAGAAAGAGCTGGTCTTCCGTAAGTTGATGTGCGTCACACATGGTTTCCACAAACGATTGATCTGGGTGATTGGAACGTCAAACTCGCGAGCCATCGTCACTTTCGAAGGCTAAGGCGACGGTCATTATTTACAATACAAAAAGGGCATTGTTACATCGATGTGTAGAAATTGGCGGGGGACGTGTAAATAGCAATTTTGGGGCGTGAAAATAGTAATTCCCTTAAATTTTAATTTTTTAATATTTTTATAATATCTTTATTACACCGAAATTGTCTTAAGTCAATATTACTGCAACCAAATATCCGTTGACAGTGAAATTGAAAGTAACCAAACCAGGGACTATATCAATGGAATGTTTATTGAGAAGTGTTAAGCTAGCCTAACATGAAGTATGTACCAGATGTTGAAGTTATGGTAAACTTCCACCTGTTGTACTCTACACTACTTAATAGCGCCCGAAAACATATGCACCCATTCTTAGTACAAACACAGAGCTTTTTGACTAATGAGTACGATATGAAATTGCTACTAATATTAAAAGTATTAATAATACCCGGATTTAAGAAAAACCGGTATTATGATTACTTTTAGGGCGTGACTGGGTACACACCTCCCCTATGCTGCGTACACCCCCTCCCTTTATGTCCAAATGCGTCAAATATGGGTAAGCTTTGGGAGGTTAGTCTTAGGGTATAATATTTCCAAATATAGCTATAATTTCACAGCCACTTCGTGGTTCACGAGTTTTGTGAAGACTCCGCCAGCGTGAAGAATGATTGTAGCAGTGAAGAAGGTTTTGAGTTTTATAATAGTTCAAAATTTGAACTTGCCAAATGTGTATATGCTTGCAAAAATTTGCGACTGATTATTACAATAAAAAATCGATGAGAAAGTCGATAAGTTGGTAGTCAACAGCCAATCAAGGTGCCGCTGGCGCAGCCTCTTCCGACTTGACAGCCTCCTACGTGGTCGCCACCACATCCGTGAAAGCCATATCTTCCCCCTTATTCTATTCCACCTTTTTCCGCAGTATCGTCCTCCTTCCTCCGTCGTCGCTTCCTCATCCGACTTGGCGGATTCACCAGCTTCTTCCTCATTTTGTTCCTCCGTCTTCTCCGTCTCGGCTTCCTTTGCTAGGAGCTCCTTAATGTCCTCTTCAAATGACAGCAGAAAGTCCGTGGGGGCATAGCGCTTGGACGGCTGGCCGTTACGGTTCACGAGGAACTTTGTGAAATTCCATTTAATGTAGTTGCCAAACGTTCCGGGAAGCTTCACTTTCAGGTATGTGAACACTGGACGAGCGTTTGAGCCGTTCACGTCGTGTTTTCTCGAATAGTGGGAAAGTCACGTTATACTGCTTCACAAACTCAAGGATCTCCTCGTTGGTGACGGGTTCATTGCTATTATTAAATTGATTACACGGGAATCCCAGCACTACCAGACCTTCTTCCTGGTACTTCTCGTGCAACTGTTGCAGCTCCGGGTAATTTGTGGGAGTCAGGCCACACTTTCTAGACACTTTGACGACCAACACTACTTTTCCCTTGTAGTCTTCCATACTTACTTCCTTGTTGCTCATGTAAAAGTCCTTAAGCTCGTAGAACGACTGGGACTCCTGGGCAGCGAGGTTGTACACCTCGCGGTACTTCACACCGACGTTCAACAGCGTGTTCAAAAAGGCATCTTGATCCTCCTTCGTCACCAAATCCAGCAGCTCAGCCTTATCGCCATAAACCAGTTTCACACCGTACTGGAAGTGAGAATATTTTCTCACGCTTTCAGCGGAGGGCGGAGTTTTCAAAAAAAAAATCATGAACCACGAAGTGGCTGTGAAATTATAGCTATATTTGGAAATAGTATACCCCAAACTAGCCTCCCAAAACTTACCCATATTTGACGAATTTGTACATAAAAGGGAGGGGGTGTGTACGCAGCAAAAGGGGGGGGGGTGTACCCAGTCACGCTTTACTTTTAACACACACCATCCTGTGATTACACTTGAAGTTGAGTGATCGTAACATGCGCAATCGGGTATAGTGGATACTTAAAGCCTAGAATACGGCTCAACATGCTTCAGTATACCGGTAGATATCGGTGCTTACGGTGTAACAATAGTGGTAGATACGATCCTGTGATTGAGCGATAGTACACATGCGCAATTGGATACTGTGGATACTTATGCCAAGAATACGGCAGAACATGATTCAGTAGACCGGTAGATATCGGTGCTGACGGTGTAACTGTATATTGATAAACATCATCCTGCGATTAGTCCCGAATTTGCCACCAAGGCCCTACCAACATTCGCAGCTGTTGGGAAGGATCCGGACTACCAACCAAAAGAATAAAGAGCGAAGTTTACCAAGAAATGGCCCCAGGGGGCAGAGCCCCAAGGACAAGGAACTTGCCCCCGGATAAGGAAGCGGGCGGAGCAGCATCGAGCGTAAGCACGGAAGGGCTGGCACAATACAGGGAGGTAGATGAGATTGTGTCGACTACGCCACCAAGTGAACACTCTGACTCCAGTGACTACGAGGATGACAAAGAGGGCCTAAATAAGGGGCCAACAGAGGTAAGTGTATAGCCTGAAGTCGTCATACCACAAGACAAAGATACGTTGGAAGAAAAAGCCCTTAGCCAACCTACACCAAGGGGGGTGGTTAGGGTAGACGGACACGACATCACTTTACCTACAAATAGCCATTAATTCAGTGAGAGACAAGGAACGAAGGAACCAAGGTCGACGGACAGCAGTCAGCCACTCCATCTGACAGTGGACTACATAGCGGACATACTGAAACAGGTACTGCTCGAAGCCCACACCACGAAGCCGAGACTTCAAACATGGCTGGACTTGATGCAAGAGATATTCCGTAAGGTGTATAAGGTATTGCCCGGGAAGAAGATAAAGGAGCTTGGACCCGGCAAATACTTGCGGAGTTGACAAAGCAAGAGCAAGAAAGGTTAGTTGATTTGTTTCAATGGATTGTTATAACCCAGAAGCAACAATGGTCGGAATGGAGGAACAAGGTCATTGCTGCGTGTCTACTAGTTAGACGCGGGAACCAACCATTGCACCAAGTCCTAGGAAAAATGATGGGAGAGTCGCAAGTAGTTGAAGCAGTTAAGATCCCACAGATTCTACAAGGATGGATACACAAAGTCAAGGGAGAACCTATTGACGAATCGGCAGCAGTACGAGACACGGACAGCTTTCTATTTAAACCAGAAATATATCCAGAGCCGGTCATGCAACGGCTACGTACAGTCTGCCTCAAGAAGTGGAAGGTAAATCGTAGTAAAAAGTTAAGAGAAGGTACTACGGATGAATGGTTGATCGTGAAAGGGCTTACAGAAGGATCAATTATTGCGCGTCAATTACCCCAGTTTTTGACAGGGTTAATGACGTCTACGGATCGGCTACGTTTGTTGCTGACTGTTCGTGTACAGATAGAAGGGTGTTTGATAATGGATATGAAAGGAGAAGCGCCGATAAAACGAGCGTTTCAAAGTACTAGAAGTATACAAGAAAGTATAGCTATGGCGGCATCGGTAAAGGGAGGGAGTTCAAAGCAGCTTTGGGAACTGCTAGCCCAAGTCAATACTATTAGTTATAATCAGTCGAAACATTGCCTGAGCTTCCATTTTTGTACCAGGGACATAGCGAAAAAGTTCGCACAACTGATTCATAGGTTGAAGAACGTTCATGCGGAAGTGGAAGCACACACAAAAATTTGGGATCAGCAATATGGAGCACATGGTTATATTTTGGGGTCGGCACCAGAATATACGATGATTATCAAAAATATTACGAGAAACATAGATATTATGAGACTCCACGCGTTTTTTCAATCCAAGTTAGTAGTCGGGTTTCAGTTAGAAGAACTGGATCAGGGAGTACCGATGTCGCACACGTCGTTGGATTGGGCTTTGAACATTGAAGCGGGTGGATGTCCAGCAGCGTTTCAAAATATATTGAGGATATGGTGGTGCGGAGAGATCCTAACCGTGGAACATCCGGCAACAAGGGGAAGAATACATTGTCTGCGAGGTGGGTAGGTAGGCCATCAGATTCGAGGGTGTCCCCTGACCCATTCCGAACTAATCAACAAAAATTGTATACAAGTATCAGTAGAGGAGGCAGAAGCCTTAGAGGTACCGGAACCCACCTTCAAGAGCTTAGAGGCGATGCAGCAAGAAGTGACCAACAACCGTCTCAAATACAATGAGACTCGCACGAAGAAGATGGAGGCGATGGATTTAAAGGCAGACGGGAACAGTGGAATCACTCATTCCACGCAGGTGAAGGCCTCATCCAACGAAGGAAGTGGACAGGGGCCAAAGAGGGATCACCAGCCCGCTGTACTGGTGAAGAAGGAACAATCAACAAGTTCAGACTGGGTTCTTGTTGACTGAAAGAAAGCAAACGTGGTAAGTAATTTGGATAAGGGAGGAAGAGGTGAAACCTCTATAGGTGCACATGTTAAAAAAATCAGGAGTATAAAAAGGAAGAGGGACAGCAAAGGGTGGATGAGGTCAAACGTAGCCAGCCCCCACGAAATACAATAAGCGCGGCGGTAAAAGGTGCGGGTCCGAACCGGAAGGATCGCCAGGAAATTCAGGAAAAATTACCTAAACAAGGGCCAGGACAGCAACGTAAAAAAGATCAGACGGATTTATTGGTGACTGAGGCAAAAGTAATAAAATCCCTGAGGAAGATCCGGACACAAGTGACCCAGACACAATGCAAATTAGAGCCTTTCCAATGGGGCAGCACACCAATAGATACGGCAGCTATTTTTGGACAGTGGAAGATGCTATGATGAAGATGGGACTTCAACGAATCACAACACCAGAAAATGGGAATTGCCAGGTGTATAGTGTGATCCAAGGCTATGTGAACTCATCTCTCGCAGGACGGGCAGACGTATTAGCGGAAGCGGCTAGGATGATTAAACAAGGATGTGTGGCAAGGGCAATGATGGATTTCTCGTTGAAATTTCCGGCTGGCATAAGAAAACAAACGTTACGATCGTTGGGTAGAGGTTACGATAAAATATCGTCTAAGCAATCTGAAATAGCCTTTAAGGAGTACTTGACTGAATTCGGGACTAGCTGCTCCGAAGTGGAAAAAAGGGTGGATTCCAAAGCATGGGGGAGTAATTATACCCTAAGTTGTTTGGGAACGATGTTACAGCGTGATATATTCGTGATCTGTCCAGACATGTCAACAGGAACAATGGGGGCAATTCACTATGCACCGGAGACGAGATCACATCTTAACAAGAAGTTTGCTACTTGTGGCGAATATCCTATGTCTTTGGGAAAATGTATACAAAAGGTGATAGAACTTAAAGAAAAGGCAGACGGTGACGAAAGTAACATACCGATTGTTATTCACTTTGAAAATGATCAATACCAAGGATATATTAATGGATGGAGAGTCTTCAGTAACGGCAAAAAGGTTGACCAACAAGACCAGGACTAACCTATGACTGATGGTGATGATGAACATAACAGCCTTGCCGAGGAGGACATGGGACTTCCGCCTAGTAAAAGGCAGCGGTTTAGGCCCACGATGGCAGAAATTGACCAAGCTCTCATAGAGTCTAGTGATTTCAAGATAACTAGCGAGTCGCAACTGATGATTATGAAGTCTTACCCAGTGGAAGATTTTACCGGGAACCAAACAACAGCTATTCTTGCACAAGAGAAAGGGAAATCGGATCTTGAAGGTTACGCCAGCTGGGAGATCGCTCAGATTCTCAGATGGCACATAACTTGGGTGGAGAATATGGACGGACACAGTGCAAGGAAATTACAAGAATTTCTGTTGACAACAGTTACGAAGTTGGAGGAACATGAAAAACTGCAGGTATTAGGGGCAGATATTACTGACTCACAAGTGATACAGGTATTGATTCAACAGTATCACGTGGACCAAAGCATGTTCGAGGCTTGGAGTAATTTACGTTTGAGTACCCAGCACTATAATTGGACAGAATTAGGTACACAGGGGGAATGCAACTTTGCCAGAGATGGATCGGAATATAGTCCATCATACCAAATTATGGCCAGGCCCACAGACGGGTCGGATGGAACAGACTGTAAGCAGGGTAAATTTGGACGGGTTGGGAAGGATCCTTTATCTTTATTAGAGGGGACATCTTTTTTTGCAGGAATACGAGAGGAACCACTTCCTGAGCCGGTTAGAAAGACAGTCAACAGGGTATGCAACGTGAGTTGTATGACGAATACGCCCACGCCCAAGTCGATCATAGTGGAGTGGTCTACCTAGTAAGAAGTGACAACTGGGAACAACTTTGTGATGCGAGGCGGAGCGACTGGGACGGAAATTAGACTTTGGCTTTTCCGGCAACTACTGCGGACACAGACACTTGGAAAAAGGCAGTACTCCTTGCAGCTCCGACTTTTATTTCTCTATGAAATGTTTCCCGTTTCCGCATAAAATTTTGGAACAATTGGGGGATGATTTTTTGCAGGATTTGACTAATAGATGGAGGAGCGAATGTTGGGAAGCCTTCATCACGGACGGCAAAAATTGTAAATATGGCACCTTAGATCGTACTATTTTTAAGTCGTGGGAACAAAAGGAGCTGGCAGTGTCAGATAGGAAACACAAAGAAGCAGTACGTAATAGCTCGCAAGAGTGTCTACTATTAAGGCTCCAGAAGTATGGAAATCAGGCTATTCTGCTTCTGTGTGACCCAAAGTGGAGACAGCGGTTTGACATAGCAATAATTAGTGCAGAACTATATGGGCCACAATTAGCGGCACTTATAGGAGAAAATGCTTATCCGGATGAATCAATTATGACCAAGTTATTGAGACACATCAAGGTGACACACGTGATACCAGAATACAAACAGTGTATTCGGTGTATTGTGGAAAAGCAACCTAAGGCGTGGGAGGAGTTGGAAAGGTTTATGCAGAAGGTCCTCGAGTCTACCTTCAGTGGTACTAACCATGCCACAGGTGAACAGACATGTACCAAGATGGGAGGATCGACAGATCACCCCATTCTCCTATACTAAGGGCTCCTCAGTGGACGATGGCAATGCTGGGAAATTGGCTGTACTCTCCTTACTGCCACTTATTGATGAGTATAGCAAAGAGTGGACATTAAAACTTCATGAGTGGAGATCGGACTTTCAGCTATGGCAGAAACGAAGGGCCAATACCAAGGACGGGAAGATACGATTTAAATCACAAAACGTACGAGATTTTACGAAGGGATCTCGGTAAAACTGGTTCCATGCTGGCGGGATATCCCGGTACAACAAAGACCAGCGTGCTTGTTGATCCAAGAAACACATATTACGACTGTAGAGGAAGCTGAAGACGTTACAAATATGTGGGAATCGATGTGGACAACAAATAATTCCGGAACCGTATGGTATATTGGAGTGTTTCGGAGATAAAAACAGGGGGTGTGGGGATTATTCTCTTCCCGAATTATGTAGATGAAGAGAGACCATGGCACCAAAAGTGGTGGAGTAAACGAGTGATGGGGGTCCAAATACGTCAATGGAAGATCATTAATATCTACGCACCAGCGGATAAAAGTAAATATAAAGGTCCATTTTTTAAAGTTAATAAAGAGTCTTAAAAACTGATTCATCACTCGGGAATAAAATAAAGCGGCAACATTTCTTCGCTACTTTACGTAAATGGAAATTTTCAACTAATGATTATGGGATCATGGGGGGAGATTTCAATTGTGTCGAAATGCCAATTTTGGATCGTCTGGGAGGTGATCAGGGTGAAAATACGGAGTGTAGTGAGTTGACAAAATTAGTAGATGACTGGGGTGTCCAAGATGTGGTGATAATCCAACAATCGTTATGGGACGAAACTCAAGTACAGCAAAGTTCCCATTATACATTCTGGAGGGGGTACAGGGCCAGCCGAATAGATCTCTTTTATCTCAAGGAAAATTTATATCGCTGGGTAAACCGTTTATAGGTTTGCAGTCCACCAGTCTTTTCGGACCATGAAGAAATTACTCTGATATTACGAGATCCATCAACTCAACAGGTGACTGGAAACAAAACAAAAAAGACTAAATTATTCGTTGAAAGGGGGTAACCAGTCTAAAATTCGAGAGGGAGTTAGACAGGAAGTTACTCGACGACTGAATCTTCACGCAAAGAGTAATTACACTTGGGAATATTATAAAATGGAGTGGACAAAAGCGGTCCGAACGATCACAAACAGAATGGACAGGAGGAGACGACGGAAAGCCAGAAAATTACAACAAGCGATTTATGGCTCGACGGAAGATAGGGACCATATGCTGAAAATTGGAGTGGAGGAACTACGTCAAGTAAACATGTACCGAAAGGAAAAAAAATGCAGAGATCAGTACAAGATGTCCGGTGGCTATTCCGCAGAACGGCAATATGGGAAAGCAATTAAAATGTTACTAGAATTGACATTCCAGATGGCAAAGGGAAGGTAAATGATTTACCTATTCCCGAAAAATTTGTGCACGTGTGGAGGTCAATACTGGGGAACAGTCATCGAAGAGTAGCAGAGTCACGGTTGTCACAGTCACTGTATACTTTCATGCGGATACCGGCCTCGAGAAGAGTAAATGCAGAGGATAATGCGAACTTAATGATGTCGATCACAGAAGAAGAGATTCATATGGCAATAAAGGGTATTGAGCGCCGTAAAGCGGGAGGTTCTGATGGGATCAATAATGATTTTTACAAGGATTTTGAGCGTGAACTCACCCCGGCTCTACTCAGGACAGTAAATGACATAATGAAAGGGGGGGAAATTCCGGCATCCATTTCACAAGCACTCATCATTCCATTGAGAAAAAAAGGAGATTCGGCAAATGCTATGGACTATCGTCCAATATCGCTCCTACAGAAAGTTATAAGATTTTCACGAAAGTGCTTGCGATGCTACTACAAAAGTTCCTAGGCAGACTGATCGGGGACACCCAACAAGGATTTGTCTATGGCCGAAAAATGGACAAGTCAGTAGTAATGATGCTGGAATTACTACGAACAAGGAGTACAACTACACCACAGTCTTTGGCAGAGTGTGGAGGTATCTTGCTGCTGGATTTTGCGAAAGCATACGACACACTTGACAGGTGTTACCTCTTCGCAGTACTCGAAAAATTTGGATTTGCGGAGAGGTTTATCAGTTTGATTAAAAGGATTCATACCGGGACAACCGCGCAGTTTTTGGTAAATAATGAGTTATCCAGGCCTATGCAAGTGAACTCGGGAATACGTCAAGGGTGCCCCTTAGCACCACTGCTTTTTATTCTTGCCGTGGAACCACTAGGATTAGCACTACTTCAGAATCGTGGAATCACATGATTATCTGTCGATGGGGAAAAAACCACACGGGAGCATAAATTTTCTTCCTTTGTTGACGATTCAACAATTTTTTTCGCTAAGTCAGACCAAGTTGGACGTGCCATGGAGATGGTGAAGTTCTTTGGAACGGTATCTGGATTGTATGTACAACCCTCCAAATGTCAATACATCTTTCTCACATAAACGGAAATTTGTAAAAAGTGGTTTGGTATACATGTTTTAGAACAAAATGAGACAACCAGGTACCTTGGACATCAGGTGGGGGTACTGCCGTTGGCACACACAAACTGGGCAGTAAGAATCAGAGAGATTAAAAGACGGGTGATAACAGCTACGAACTGTGGAACATCAGGTAATAGAGAGGATACAAGTATTCAACGCAGTAATCATTCCGGCCATCCTTTTTACAGCGAAAATGTTTCCGCCGTCACCAGCAGTATTAAATCAACTAGTGGATATACAGAAGAAGTTTATCTGGGGAAACCAGTCCACTGAGGACAAAACAAGGTATAAGATCTCGTCCTTGCTGATCTACATACCTAGAAGATCAGGTGGGCTAGGATTAATATCGATACCGGTAGTGATCCACACCTTAATGGTGAAGGAAGCAACGTGCTGGCTATTACAGCCAAGAGACCGGTATTACCAAGCTTGGAGAGAGTACAGTGACTTATCTAATCGGTATTTGCTTGTGTCTCCTAGACCCCACTCGGCCAGGATACCTACTACAGTACGTAAAGAGCCAACGGAACTAACGTATAAGTTGTTGCAACAGGCGTTAGGGCCTTCTCAGAAGGTGCAAGACAAAATAAAAGGGCACGTCACGACATACTTACCTCGACTATTTATGGATAATATAGCACAGGAGTCTCAACCAGCGACAGGAGTACACCAGGGTGAGGTGATCACGATACAAATCACTATCGGGGAAGACAAGTGGCATGAGGGGATGCCGGAGGCGATTCAAGCCTTTTGGGGTACATTTAGATGGCACGGAAATCCATGGATCCTTGAAGCGTCCACATTACCTTTGGAGAGACATAAGTTCTTGCGACAACCTGATGTGTCGATAAAGGAGCTAGGAATAAGGCGGATCGCTACTACTACATTTCAGTGGAACATTAGGTTTGGCGGATATAAAGGACACACCAGAGCGAAAACTATCCGGTGGTTGGCGGCAATTATTGTCTGTTCTCCATTGGTACCAATAGGTCAGATTGTAGGGGACCCTCCCGCTTTAGACTTAGTTTGGACGCCAAAAGAGTACGAGAACGTGAAGTGGGTCAAGGTAACCGATAGAGAGGTGCACCGTATAGCAGGATCAATTACATATAAGTTTTTCCAACGTGAGGATGGTATTTATTGGGATCGAATCGAGCATGCAAAAGAGACAGAGAAGGAACCCGACTCTACTCCGGCCTTGACGAGTGTGGTTTTTAAAGCCAATCCGACACTCCATGGATATCCGTGAGACACCACCAAAGTGGGAAAAGGCAAATCGATTACTTTTTGGATCAGGCGAACCTTTCGTGGTCTGTATAATCATTTAGTTACTGGGAAAGTAGAGCAAATGATTGATCGTTGGGATAAACGGTGGGCTCAAACTAGATGGAACAGGCTCCTAAAGAACAATCGACGAAGCAGCTGTGGGACCATGGGCATATTTTGACGGACTACCAGACCTGGGTTATGTATCGAATTGCAACGTTCCAGCTAAATGTCTTCTACGCGGGGTACCGAGAGGAGCAACAATGCCCACTGGATAACAACTGTAAGTTTGAAGGGAAAAGTATCACCCATATTATGTGGGGGTGTCGGCGAGCTCAAAAGTTTTGGGAACGTCTTTTGAGCAGTTGGAATGAACCTGAGTCTGTAAGGCAGCAGATGGATACATTTCAACGCAATATGCGACCAGAAAAGCGCCGGAACAGACGGGAAGTATGAGGAAGCGCATCAATAGCCGGTGCGGTCAGCAGACGGATGACTGTATGAAACATTTACAGCGGATGTGGTGGGTTTTTTGCTCAATCGGGATGACGTGGCTTTGTCAGATGAGAAATCAAGTCGTGCATACCCAGCGAGAATGGTCACAGCTCGAACATATTGACGAAATCTGGAATAGATGTGTCACTCAGTTGTGGGCCGTGGTTACATACGAAAAGAAGAGGCCTCAATCTAGGATCCAAAGCTTACAGTTGCAGGTATGCCTCGAATGTCTGCTAGAAGGAACGGTCAAGACACAACGGATGCAGCTCATTCAATTCAACGATCTACCAGAGGTCACAGCAGCACATCCGGAGTGGAGTTTACCGACAGTACTAAAACATTACATCGTAACTAATAGCGTCTAAGGCTAAATAGAGTACGTTCACACACACACACACATCATCTTGCGATTACGACTTGAAGTTGAGCGTTCGATCGTAACATGCGCATTTGGATAATTAATCCCAAGAATACGGATCATGCTTCAGTAAATCGAAAAAATTGTCGTTGGTGTACCATTTAATTTGTACAGTCGTGCGAGATGGATGGAGTACCAGTCTATTGGTAGACAATCCTGTGATTAAGACTTAAAGTTGAGCGATCGTGACATTTGTAAGCGGGTATAGTGGGTACTTTTGTCAAGAATACGGTCCACATGCTTTATTATTTTGGGAGATACTGGTGTCGATGGTGTCCCATTACATTATTACGCACAAATCTGTAATTACTTGAGGTTAAGCAATCGTAACACGCGCTATCAGATATAGTGGACACTTATGCTAAGAATACTGCTCAACATGATTCAGTATATCGGTGAATTCCGGTGTCGTTGGTGTACCATTAAATCGGTATAGATCATGCTGGGTGATATAGACCCAGTATATTGGTAGACACTGTCCTATGAATACGGCCCAACCCGCTTCGGTGAACGTGTTGATATCGGTGCTAACGGTGTGTTACACGAGATCCCGTGGTTACGACTTGAATTTAAGATACTTGGAAATAAGTATCCACTATATCCGCTTTCAAATGTCACGATCGCTCATCCTCAAGTTGTAATCACAGGATGGTATATACAGAAGTACTGGTACCCCATTGACACAAGTTTCTAACGATATAGTAAAGCATGCTGGGCCGTATTCTTGACAACCGTATCTACTATATCTGATTGCGCATGTAACGATAGAGCGCTCAACTTCAAGTCACAATCACAGGATGCTGTTTATCAATTAACTGGTACACCGTCAGCACCGATATCTGCCGGTCTACTGAAGAATGTTCAGCAGTATTCTAAGCATTAAGTATCCACTATATTCGATTGCGCATGTTACGATCGCTCAACTTCAACTTGTATCACAGGATCGTGTGTATCAATATACTGGTACACTGTCATCACCGATATCTACCGGTATGTTGGGCCGTATTCGTGTCAGCAGTATCTACTATACCCGCTTGCAAATGTCACGATCGAAGGCCCAACATGAAGTTGTAATTACAGGATTGTGGGTACCGATATACTGGTACTCGACCGAACCAGCATGATCTGTACAAAAAATAATGGTACACCAAGGATACCGGGATTTACCAATACACTGAGCACGTTGAGTCGAACTCTCGGCATAAGTATCCACAGTATCCGATTGCGCATGTGTACTATCGCTGAATCACAGGATCCTATGTACCAGTATTGTTACACCGTCAGCACCGATATCTACTGGTATACTGAAGCATGTTGAGCCGTATTTTAGGCATTAAGTATCCACTATATCCGATTGCGCGTGTTACGATCGCTCAACTTCAAGACGTAATCATGGGATCGTATGTACCGGTATACTGGTACCCCATCGCCCCCACATGATGTTGAAGTTATTGTTGAAGTTGTTGGACAGGATATTACCTATTGGAGGTTATCAAGCATTTCAATGCGATCACGCGACATTGCGACGTTTACGGTAAGGGCACGCACCCTGATTACGCCCAGGGTACGTGCTGCGCCTATCCTCTGACGCAATGGGTAAACGTGGTATAAGTTAGATATTACGAACTGCATACTTTACATACTGTATGTAGCCGGTGCGTATACGCACGGTGCGGCTAGCGCACAGAGGAAGACTCTTCCTTAAAGAGATGTCTACCGCTACTTAGCCGATACGCCCTTATAAAGGGCTTAGTTGGAGAGATCTCCTACTCGGGGCCAAGAATCCCGGGTTGGTTTACTAATTAGCCTTAACGGCTGTGTTCCCTTTACGGGATGTAAGTAAAGGTAGGGCTCTCTCTTACCTACAACACTCACTGCACGCGCGACCGGTCGAGGTCGCGCGACTGCACTTTAGAGTAAAATGTAAACTGAATATATTTAATATGTAATTAGCCTAAATTAATTTAAACTAATATAAAATATATGTAATACTAAGTAGAATATTCCAAATTGGTACCTAGCTAAAATGTAGTGTACACACCTGTGTACCGACACGTGGATGTCTGACACACCACCACACCAAGGGCCCCTGCCCTGATTGGTTAAAATAACCAAAGGTTCAAAACCTTTCAAACCGGTCAATACTGACCTCAACCGTACTGTACTCATGTACACCAACATTATATGTAACTCGAATGTAACCCCGTTACATCCTCCCCCATCAAGACTATTGCTTACCTAATAATCAAAATCTTGTTGGAGAAGTCCAACGCCAGTACCTCTGGCCTTACATATGTACACCTTCAGTGGTTCTATGGCGTCTCCTCTAGAAGAGGTAGACTACTCCGAGAACTCGGAGGTGGATGCCCTTGGGGATACCTCCCCAACGGTTAACCGCTCCGACAGCGACGAACGGCGTTGTCGGCAGCCTAATCCGTTCCCCACACGTGGGGAAAATGCACTAACCAGTGCGCCACCCCTGCCCATATCGGATGATACATCCGAATCGCCAAAGGCGATCGTCACTAATAAGCTGGACGCAGATCAAGACACTCAACTTGCCGCACAGGCACTAAGGGCTGCGTTACGCACCCCCAATCGCCTGCCAAGGACGGCTTATAATTTTGATGGTCCTCGTGACCTTCCAAGGTGGTCCAGGCGTTTGGTAAGGACCAGTTTAGAGTCCTATACCCCTGGCCCCGCGACTGAACAGCCGTATCAACGCGAACGCCCTGAGAAACTCCGGCAACAACTGATTACACAAAATCAGTTTACTAGCGTCTCCTACCTAGAGCGCTTAGACAGGCAGGCACAGGGTGCCCCTGTTGAGAACCTCCGCGAGGTTCCTTTCGTTCTTTCTCCGGGAGAAAGTGTTGATGATGCAGAGAAGAAGTTCCGCGCTTGGGCGAAAGGGTAGAAGCTTCTCCCCAGCTTCAATGAGCTGCACGACAGCTATTCCCGTCGAGACATTTGGGTGGAGAGGGCGTTGCGCCTGGCATTTGCCAGAGCCAAAGCGATGGAGATATTACGTGCTCATATCTCACGCGCTACGCCAGCGCCCCTGTCTCCACCACGGTGCCAGAGGACAGTGTGAGCGCCACATCTGCCTCCGGCGAACTCCCACTTACTGGGAGTGAAGGGGCTTCCCATGCCCCTCTGGTCGTTTACCTACAGCGGGATTCTCCCGCTCGAAAGCGTCAACGACGTCGCGGCAATCCTGCCGTAGGGGAGTCTCGAACTCCCACGAACTCTGTGAGTGTGGATAACCTTTCCACTTCACCAGATATTGGGTTTGACCCCGATGATGACGTCGCGCCATCAGCCGCTCCACATGAAAGTGTGGAGTACCCTCCGCATCAAGCATTGGAGGAGGAGGTCGCGCAATTGCGACGTGAGATTCGTGAGCGCTGTGATCGACACAGCCATCGCATCCATGATCTCCACGAGGGGATCCGCGATGAGCGGGATGCCACTGATCGCTTCGAGAGGCGGCTTGCCTCTCTCGAGACGACCGTTGCGGAGCTTCGTGGTCGCATTTTAGCCCTTTCGCGCTTACTTCACCCTGCCGTGCCTTACGGCTATCCGCCTTTCCGCCCCCCTCCAGGAGGGGTCCCGCCTCCGGGTCCTGTATGGCTTAAGCTTACCGACATAGAAGGTTGGATGCGTACGCATCACCTTCGGGATTACCAAGGTATACGATAAGCCCTTTCAGGATAGTACCTTAAAGGGCCCCACAAACCTGGGGCGCAGTTTATTCCGTAACACGTTAGAAACTGCATGTGTAGGAAGCTTTTTAGCGTTTAATAAAACACTTTCTCCTACTTTGTACACCTTTTCGTTACGCCGCCCCTTGCGGTCAGCCTGATCCTTCTGCTTGTCTTGGTTTTCCGCCATGGCATCGCAGACGTGTCGTAAGACACTAAGGCGCGTCGATAAAAACTTATCGATGTGCTTTCGCACAGATACAGGCTGACATCGGGGAATCCTACCCCCTCAAGCCCTGGGCCACACACACGTGGCGTCAACGGAACCCTCGGATTCACTAATCCGTTCACGTAAAACGGGGTAAACCCCGTAGATGCATGTACAGAATTGTTGATAGCAAATTCAACCATCGGAAGGATCTCACTCCAACTCTTTGGAGAATCCGGACATAAACTCCGGAGAATATCCTCCACAACGCGGTTAGCGCGTTCCTTCTGACCGTCCGTCTGTGGATGATCCGCAGTGGACATGAGGAGCTTGGTGCCTAGCACCTTACACAACGCTCCCCAGAATTGTCCCGTAAAACGGGGATCCCGATCCGACACAACGGAATCGGGTAGACCATGCTGTCGAAAGACACGGTCTAGGAACACTTTTGCTGTTCCTTGTCCATCTATGGACTCTGTCACCGCCACCGGGTGAGCCATCTTGCTCAATCGGTCTACAAAGATCAATATGCCGGTGTTCCAGGCCTTATCCTTCGGAAAACCGAAGATAAAATCCATGCTAATGGATTTCCAACACTCCGTTGGAACCGATAAGCTCGCTAAAGGCGCAGCTGAACTTGCAGATGGTTTAACCCTCTGACACGTCTCACAGGTGCGTATATACGCACCAACCCACTTATACATGTTGGGCCACCAATACAAAGCGCTTAAAGCGCTTTAGCTCTTATCTCGACCTAAATGACCCCCGGTAGGGGCGTCATGTGCCTCAAAGAGGACTCTATACTTCAGTTCCTCATCACGAGGAACAACCACCCGCGGAGTGTCCTCCTCGCTTGTGCTATAATATAGCAAACCGTCACAGTACCTGTAACGGTGTAAACGAGATTTAGATCGACTTGACAGGGTTGGCTCAGACGAGCCAAGACCCTTTTCACCTAACGCGCTGATAAGCGCCGTACATTGTGGGTCTTTCTCATACGCCTGGCGTATGAGATCCACCACAGATGTGGTGACGAATGTCGCGTGAGCGAGCTCGTAATCGGGACGACGCGATAACGCGTCTGCAAGCACGTTCTGCTTGCCAGGTTTATACTTAACCTCAAAGTTGTACTCCGTAAAGAAGGAGAGCCAACGAGCCATCCGTTGCGAGAGATGAGGCGACTTTATCGCTGTCCGTAAGGACGCGTGGTCAGTATAAACCATGAACGGCTTTGAGCCGAGTAGGTGAACCCTAAATTTGACAAGAGCATACTCCATAGCAAGTAGATCCTTGTCATGAACGGGATAATTCCGTTCCGCAGCTTTAAGATGCCTCGACTCAAACGCAGTCACGCGTTCTCGTCCCGCATCTTCTGCTTGTAACAAAGCACATCAGATTGCGAAATCGGAGGCGTCGCAGACGACACTAAATGGTTTCCCAGAATCTGGGGGAGCAAGAAGGGGAGCTTTTAACAAGCCCCCCTTTACCGCTTCAAAAGCGTTCTGGTGTTTGGTTTCCCAAATCCAATCAACATCCTTCTTAAGAAGGTCGGTTAATGGCTTCGCGATTTCAGCGTAGTTCTCGCCGTACTTGTGGAGATAATTGGATAATCCAAGCCACTCCCGTAAATCTCTAAGATTTACAGGCGAAGGACACTCCACAATGGCTTTCACCTTCGCGGGATCCGCCCGCACTCCATCCTTACCGATGGAGCATCCGAGGAAAGGAATTTCCTCAGCATTAAAGAAACATTTGGATGCGTTCGCATATAACTTATGCTCTCGCATATATTCGAGCAAGGCTATAAGATGTATCAGATGCGTCTGAACATCAGACGAGTCGCCTTCCGCGCGACTATGAACGAATATATCGTCGAAGTACGTCTGAGCGTACTTTCTATGAGGGCGGAAGAGTTGATTCACCAGGCGATTAAAAGTCGCTGGTGCATTCGAAAGCCCTTGTGGCATCACAAGCCACTCCCACAGCATGCCACTAGGCGTGCTAACCGCTGTCAGAGGAATATCGAATGCTCGCATGAGCACCTGATAATACCTGTCCACCAGATCTAAGGCACTGTACACAGTACATCCCGCCATATTGTTCTGAAGGACATCCTTCCGAGAAATCGGAGTCTGCATATGTACAGTAGCTGCATTTGGCTTGTTGTACGCATGCACAATGCGCCACTTTCCGTTCGGTTTACGAACACAAAAAGTGTGAGAGGAAATGGGAGACTTGCTCTCCCGCACCATCTCTGCCTCTTCTTTCCCCTTGAAGAATGCGTCGATGACGTCGCATTGCTCCTTGGGGAGAGGCCACTGCCTAGTGACGCAGTATTTGGTTCCAGGAACCAAATTAATTTCATGTCGGACTCCCCTATCCGGTGGTAACCCCATCGGTGGGTTGTCACTAATGACATCTCCAAATTCCTTTAGTAAGGAATGGTAAGGGTCCTCAGGATCCGCAAGGATCTTGAGGCCGCTTCGGGCATTCAATTCCTGTTTGGTTTGCACCAAAACTGACTCGTCCATCGTGGATGAGGAGTTCAACTCCTCTTCCGGACGTAATACGACAACCTTGTCGATTTCATCTGCTTTCAAAGCAGTTTCAAACTCGTTGAAGGACATCTCCTCCAACGACATCAGTTTGCCTACCCCAGGCAATCGTTCCAGGCTTACGCCTTCTATGACAACACCTGTCACACTATTCAGCATCCTGTAGTACTGCTGACTACTGGCCTCGGGACTCATCCCGACACCCAGATGGGGGGAGTCAATTGCCCCATCTATTGGAAGCGCCACGCGCCTATCCACAAAAGAGGTCTCTACCTCTACCACCGGTGACTCTCCGGTCTCACCTATAACGGCGTAATCGGAATCATTTCCGACGTGCTAAAGAGACGAACTTCGGGTCTCTTCGCTTGGAAGCGCCTCGCACTTAAACACAGGGGTCTCTACCCCTACCAGTGGAGTCGTATCATAGGAATCCACCTCTGTCAATGGCGACTCGCCAGTCTCGCCTATAACGGCGTGATCGGAATCATTTCCGACGTGCAGAAGAGACGAACTACGGATCTCTTTGCTTGTAAGCGCCTCGCGCTTAACCACAGGGGTCTCTACCCCTACCACTGGAGTTACCTCAGAGGAATCCACCTCTGCCACTGGCAACTCACTCGCTGTTAACGGCGTGGGGATTAACCGCCGAATCCCCCTCGTTAAGGAGCTCTTCCTTAACCTCATTGGGACTGATCATTTCATCCCAATCTCTGGCATCTCACGCCAGAATCGCTTTTGCGATCGGGCAAAGGTGGGTTCATGACTCGCCAATGCTTCACCCGACCGCGGGTGCGTTGACCCAATGGACTTAGACTTCCAATTTTTTTTATCCATGGCTCATGGTGTTCCAGCCACTTCATGCCCAGAATGAGGTCATACCTCGAGTACAAATCCAGGACTAGGCAACGTTCCAAGCTGTCGAAGTCTGCAAACTTCAGCTTAAGCTCAATCGAGACCTTGGGTACAGAAACCTGTACGCCCGTCGCAAGACAGACTGATACGACGTCACGAAAACGTGCCTCTAGGGCCTCGGCATACAGCCGACTCTTCTCCACAGAAGCTCATCTGACATAATTTTCAGACGCTCCAGAGTCTATCAAGACTATCCAAGGCTTATCAAAGACTTTCACGTCCGCAAGGACTACCAGCAAACCTGGCTGGTACACCAACTCGGTACTAGAAAGCACCGCTTCCCTCGGGGCTTTGTGCTGTCTTCCCCTGACCTGGGGCTTAACAGCACTGAGGGGTCCCCCAGTAGGGCGCCCTGCACCTATTGGGAGCCGTTTCCCGACGGCTTGGACAAGGGCTTTTCCCCATCCTTAGTCCCTTGTAGCGAGTGTCTCGATGGGGATTCTTCGTACAACTGTTCCGCAGATGATCCGTGCTTCCACACAGGAAGCATCTCAGCGGCCCATGTCGCTGCAGCTAAGCTAAGAGCTCCGCCTCGAAGCTCTGCGGAAAAGAGTCAGAGTGACTCTTAGCGGGAGGTTTCTCCTCCGCTTAGACCTGACTAAGGTCCATGGGTTCGGGACCCACCTTAGAGGAACGGAAGTTCCTCTCGGCGTTGAATGCCATCTTGAACGCCTCCCCCAAGGATTCGGGTCGGCATCGGAACAATTCCGAACGTGCTGGCCCTTCTCTCAGGCCAACCATGAAGACGGTGATGGACACATCGTCCGAATACGCTTTCGCGTACATCCCTGCCAACAGGGTCTTAAGTTCTTGGATATATGTTTCCAAGTCCCTATTGCCCTGAAGGGGCACCTCAGAAACGCCAGATGATTCTGGAAAACCACATCAGGCGTTGCGTACATGTCCATAAGCTTCTGCTTAAGGACCTTGCAGGTTGGGAACACGTCCGTGACTGACTCCGAACATGTAAACGCCCATGCACGGGCTTTACCCGTAAGATGGGTCAGCGCAAGTACCACTTGCAAGTGATCAGCGATAACATTCGCTGTGGCGAAGGGCGTTTCGACCTCTCGAAACCAAACGTAAAGGTTGTCTCCCTTCTCTCCGATGAACTCCTTTATCTTAAACGATAATGGGGGTCGCACCCCCGTGGAACTACCTCCACTACAACTCGCCTCATGAGCGATGAGGGCATTTACCCTTGCCTTTACGGCCTCAAGGCCCTGCCCCACTAGGAGCTTCATGCCTTTATCACCCAATAAGGGTAACAGCCTTTTAAAGGCTTCCTGTTGGACGAGGGTCAACCTATCCCAATCGTCCTGATTCATCCTTTGCAGAGGATGCCTTAGTATACCAACAGAGGTGTTGGATTGACTACAAGTGCTACCAGAAGTAACCGGTGCGTATACGCACGGTGCGGCTAGCGCACAGAGGAAGACTCTTCCTTAAAGCGGTGTCTACCGCTACTTAGCCGATACGCCCTTATAAAGGGATTAGTAGGAGAGATCTCCTACTCGGGGCCAAGATTCCCGGGTTGGTTTACTACTTAGCCTTAACAGCTGTGTTCCCTTTACGGGATGTAAGTAAAGGGAGGGCTCCCTCTTACCTACAACACTCACTGCACGCGCGACCGGTCGAGTTCGCACGACTGCACTTTAGAGTGAAATGTAAACTAAATACATTTAATATGTAATTAGCCTAAATTAATTTAAGCTAATATAAACTATATGTAATACTAAGTAGAATATTCCAAATTCGTACCTAGCTAAAATGTATTGTACACACCTGTGTACCGACACGTGGATGGCTGACACACCACCACACCAAGGGCCCCTGCCCTGATTGGTTAAAATAACCAAAGGTTCGAAACCTTTCAAACCGGTCAATACTGACCTCAACCGTACTGTACTCATGTACACCAACACTAAATGTAACTCGAATGTAACCCCGTTACACTGTAGGCTTAGTGTAGCATAGCGAACTAAGGACCTAATACATTCACTTCCGATTATTCCATCAACCACTCAAGTGTTCAATTCATCCATCTCTATCAGGTTATGAGCCCAACAACGATGAACTCTGCCCAAGATTCCAAGACTTCTATCGACAAGTTTCGTGGCGACAACTACGCGACGTGGAGACGCTACATGCGTGGAATGTTTTCAACCAAGTCTGTTTGGGACGTCGTAAACCGAGATACGTCGCCTAAGTTTGTGGATCCTCGGGCCAAGGACGAGTATGTGAAGAAAAACAACGTCGCATTCGGACTAATGCTAATCCACATGGACGCGGAGTATCATCATGTGGTCAACGACTGCGAGGAAGCGTGGGTTGCGTGGGATCGCTTACGTACGTTGTACCAAGGGTATCAGAAGGCTGGTCGCATCTATTTGAAGCGCCAACTCTTCAGCATGTCAATGGAGGAAGGCGACAACGTGTTGCAGCACTGCAACGAAGTCCTCAACATCAATGCTAAGCTCAACAGCGTCGGCGCCAAGATGGAAGACGAAGACGTGGCGATCTGCTTGTTACGCAGTCTCCCCAAGAGTTACGAGAACGTCGTTCTCAACTTAGAAATGAGCAGCTCAGAGCTGAGGACGCAAGATGTGATCAAGGTTTTAACAAAAGAGCACGTGAAACGGCAAGGTGACAAGACGGGGGTGAAGAGTGAACCGAACGCAAGAGCGTTCAACACCGACCGAGAACCTCGTAAATGCACGTACTGTGGAAAGCTGGGGCACACGGTGGAGCGGTGCTGGACCAAGCAAAAGGATGATAATCGCAAGTCACGGCGCAACGGACAGCGTGGACGCGTGAACCATGTGCAGCTCTGGAGTGACTATGATGACGATGACGATCAAGTAGCGTTTGCGGTATCAATGGAGTGTGGCAATGTCTCCTCGAGTGTGAAGGCGAAAGGGATGTAGCCTGTTGACAGTGGCGCAACGCACCACATCTGTAATGACAAGCGCAAGTTCGTGGACCTCGTAGAGCAAGATGAAGGCGAACTAACGGTGGCCGACGGCAACCCCGGTAGAGATCAAGGGAATGAGGACCATCGTGGAACGAGTGCTCCTTCCCAACGGAGACGAGCGCGACATCGAGATCAAGAATGCGCTGTACGTACCAAAGATGAACAAGAATCTGCTTTCAGTTCGGCAGATCAACAAGAGTGGCAAATTTCGAGTTGTGTTCGACGGTTCGAGCATGCGCATTTCACGGAAGGACTCGAAGCAAGTGGTCGCAGCGGTGGATCTTGTGGGAGGTCTATACTGGCTGCGCGTTCCAAGAAGCGCGGCAAATGTAGTGGTATCGGCCAACAGCGTTGACTTACATGCACGCATGGGTCATGCTCCAACGGATGTTTTGCGCAAGATGATTAACAGCGGCATGGCGAAAGATGCGAAGACCCCTTTGACAACGAAGGACTCGAGCATGAGCCACGGATGTCAACTGGGCAAGATGGTGCAGAAGCCGTTTCGAAGCAACCCCAACAAGCGCCAGTATGACGTCTTCGAGCTGCTCCACTTTGACATCTGCGGACCAATGGAACAAGACTCACTCGGTGGCAGCAAGTATCTACTGCTTATCGTGGATGAAGCAAGTGGAAGCATGCAAGGTTTCTGTCTGCGAACCAAATAGCAGAGTGAAGGGCGTCTCAGGTCTTTCATCAAGAAGATCCAAGCCCAGTTCAACAAACAAGTCAAGTATGTACGGCATGATGGAGCCAAGGAGTTCGCGACCAACTCGCTGAAGCAGTTCTACGAAGACCAAGGCATTGAGCAGCAGATCACAGTGCCGTATGCACACCAAGCCAACGGAACGGCGGAACGCGCGGTTCGGAGCATTGTCAGCATTGGTCGAGCATGCTCCATCATGAAGAACTGTACAAGCGTTTCTGGGCGGAAGCGGCGATGAACGCTATCTACATCAAGAACCGACTGCCATCGCCCAATATCCCCATCAAAACACCGTTCAAGATTGTGTACAAGGCTAAGCCAAGTGTGAAACACATGCGTGTGTTCGGGTGTCTGGTATATGTATTGACCCCGAAGGAGAAACGACTGAAGTGGGATGCCAAGTCTAGTGCTGGCATGTTCATGGGGTACGAGGAGATGTCGAAGGCATATCGCGTGTATGACATCGGGGCGGGGCAGGTGGTTCTTACTCGCGATGTCAACTTCGATGAGACCAAGATGGGGTCTACTGTGCTGAACAGGATCGACAACATGGACGATGTATTAGACGACCTGGATGACCTTGACATTGGTGAGAATGAAGGGACTACAAGCGAATTCTAGCAAACCGGCAAGCGAAAGAATCGTTCTGTCAGGACTACGCCCGAACAACCCCACCGATCGCAAACCAGGATAAGTTTAGAAGAAACTAGCGGTCCGGAAGATGTGTACGAACACCGTGCGAAGCTCCGATCAGCTACACGTGAAGAAGTCGCGGTCGTTCATGACGACAATGAAGCCGACTCGACTCCACCGACATTCTGGCAAGCAAGTGTCAACGCTGCAGAAGCTGATGATCTGGCGGAACCGAAGACGTATCAAGAAGCGGTGGAAGGTCCCGACCAAGTGCACTGCCGCAAGGCCATCAACGCCGAACTCGATTCGATGCGTCTGTGAGGTGTTTTTCAAGCTGCCAAACTTCCTGATGGACACCAAGCGATCGGAACCAAGTGGGGGTTCAAGATCAAGCGAAAAGCTGACGGATCCATCGAGAAATACAAAGCGCGTTTGGTGGCAAAAGGATTCAAGCATAGATATGGCATTGACTACACGGAAACGTTTTCGCCTGTGGTCAAGTACACCACGCTTCGGATGATCGTCGCAGTAACAAGTCACCTGGGGTGGAAAGTCGACCAGCTGGATGTGGTGACTGCTTTTCTGTATGGCGAAATGGAAGAGCTGGTACACCTGACTGTCCCTGAATGTGTGGAATTGTATGATGGATTCGACTGTCTGGAGCTAAAGAAGGCAATCTACGGTCTCAAGCAAGCGTCTCGTGTGTGGAACGAGACGTTCGACCGGTTCGTGCGCTCCATCGACTTCCAAGTGTCTGCGTGCGACCCGTGTCTTTACCTAAAGAAGAAGGCTGGGCACTGCGTGCTATTGTTGGTATATGTCGACGACGTACTGGTGACCGGTAGTTCGACTGAATTGATATCCCAGACTAAGTGCGACCTCAAGACACGCTTCGAGATGACTCACAGCGGCAAGTGCAATTTCGTGCTTGGCATTGAGCTCATCGACGGACCTAATGGCAGCATGACCATGTGCCAGAGGCGCTATGTGGAAGACATTCTCAAGCGCTTCGGTATGGATGAGAGCAAGGCAGTGGTGAGTCCCGTTGACATGATCATTAAGTTGGTTCCAAGCGACGAACCGTCCGAGATCAAGACGCCGTTTCGTGAAGCTGTTGGTGCATTAATGCCCTTGATGACAGCAACTAGACCGGATATCGCGTTTGCAGTGGGATACGTCGCACGTTTCATGGAGAACCCGCAAGAAAAACACTGGATCGCGGTGAAGCGCATCTTCCGCTACCTTCAAGGGACCAAGAATTATGGATTACGATTCAATCCTGGTGACGACGTTGGTTTTTTGGGATATTCCGATGCCGACTGGGCTGGAGACATCTCTGATCGCAAGTCGACTTCAGGGTATGTGTTCCTGACAGCAGGTGCTCCCATCAGTTGGGGAAGCAAGAAGCAGTCAAGAGTGTCGCTGTCCACGAGCGAAGCCGAGTACATCGCGTTAAGCCTGTCCATCCAGGAAGGGAAGTGGTTGCACCGATTGTTGTGCGAGGTTCTTCAAGCTTTGGGCCAAGATTTTTCAACGCTCAAGATCTTTGAAGACAACCAGTCGTGTATCAAGATGACGAAGAATCCTGTAAATCATGGTCTCACCAAGCACATCGATATCCAGTACCATCACATCCGCGATGAGGTCAAGCGTGGTGAAGTTACGGTGGAGTATTGCGAGATGGCTGTGATGTTGGCGGACATCATGACAAAGGCGATGCCCGGACCACGCCACACGAAATTGACTCAAGCTCTCGGCGTAAAAGAGTGTTCGCATTGAGGGGGCGTGTTGAAGTTATTGTTGAAGTTTTTGGACAGGATATTTCCTATTGGAGGTTATCAAGCATTTCAATGCGATCACGCGATATTGCGACGTTTACGGTAAGGGCACGCACCCTGATTTCGCCCAGGGTACGTGCCGCGCCTATCCTTTGACGCAATGGGTAAAAGTGGTATAAGTTAGATATTACGAACTGCATACTTTACATACTGTAGGCTTAGTGTATCATAGCGAACTAAGGACCTAACTCATTCACTTCTTATTATTCCATCAACCACCCAAGTGTTCAATTTATCTATCTCTATCACATGATATGTACCAATTAAATAGTAAACCAACGACACCAGAATATACCGATATACTGAGATTGTGAGCCGTATTCTTGGCATTAAGTATCCTCTATATCCGATTGCACATGTTACGATCGCTCAACTTCAAGTCGTAATGACGGGATTGTGTGTACTGGTATATTGGTACGCCCCACATGATATGTACCAATTAAATGGTATACCAACGACACCAGAATTTACCGATATACTGAGCTTTTGATCCGTATTTGTAGCCGGTGCGTACACGCACGGTGCGGCTAGCGCACAGAGGAAGACTTTCCTTTAAGCGGCGTTCGCCGCTACTTAGCCTATACGCCCTTATAAAAGGGCTTAGTAAGAGAGAGCTCTCTTACTCGGGGCCAAGATTCCCACTTTGGTTTACTATTAGCTTTCGCTAATTCCTTAACACAAGGCTCCCTTAATAAGGGTGTAGCCAAAGGGAGGACTACCTTTACGCTACTGCACTCACTACACGCGTGACCGGTCGAGGTCGTGCGTCTGGTAGTCGGTTGAGTGAAATGTAAACTGAATGTATATTTAATATATAATTAGCCTAAATTAATTTAAACTAATGTAAACTATATGTAATACTAAGTAGAACTTACTAAATTCGTACCTAGCTCAAATGTAGTGTACACCACCTGTGTACCAACACGTGGCTGGCTGCCACGCCACCACCAAGGGCTCCTGCCCTGATTGGTTAAAATAACCAAGGTTCCAAAACCTTTCGGACCGGTCAATACTGACCCCAACCGTATTGTACTCACGTACACCACCTACTAAATGTGACCCGAATGTAAACCTGTTACATCCTCCCCCATCAAGACTATTGCTTACGCAAAAAAATCAATTTTAGTTGGAGAACTCCAACTGCCAGAACCTCTGGCTAACGATGAGCACCATTAGTGGTGCTATGGAAGGAAACTATTCCGATAACTCGGAGGTGGATGCCCTTGGGGATAACTCCCCAAAGGATGACCACTCCGACAGCTCCGAACGGCGGTGTCGGTTATCCAATCCATTCTCCACACGTGGGGAAAACGCGCTAACTCGAGCGCCACCTTTACCACTACGGATAATGCATCCGGGTCGCCGAAGGCGACCATCACCAATGAACCGGCCTCGGTTCATGAAGCCCGACATGCCGTACCGGCACGGAAGGGACCTCGTGACCCTCAAAAGAAGGCTAAAAACGCGGTCAAGAGGGTTTTTTAGCCTCCTATACCCCTGGTCCAGCGGCTATAATGCCGCGTGAAATTGCGCGCCGGAAACAACTCCGGGCCAAACTGCTAAAGCCCAAGCAGTTCACTGCCAAGTCCTACCGAACGCGCCTTTGGAAACCGGCACGCGGTGCCCTCGTGGATATCCTCCGCGAGGTTCCCTTAGTTCTCTTACGGGACGAAAGCGTCGAGGACGCCGAACGGGCATTCCGCGCTTGGGCGAAAGGGGAGAAGCGCCTCCCCAACTTTGATGTGCTGTACAGCAGCTTTTCCGAACCCGAAGTTCGGGTAGAGAGGGCGTTACGCTTGGCCTATGCTCAGGCCAAAGCGCAAGGGCAATTACCTGCCTCTTCATACACGCGCCCTGCTCTCGGTGTGGTGCCGGAGATCAATGACAACTCTGCATCTGCCTCCGATAAACTCCCAGATACTGGGAGTGAAGGGGCTTTTTCCGCCCCTTTGATCGTTGACTCTCAGCGGTATTCTCCCGCTCGAAAGCGTCAACGACGTCACGGCAATCCTGCCGCAGGGTAGTCTCGGACTCCCCCGAGCTCTGGGAATGTGGATAACCTTTCCACTTTACCAGGTACTGGGTCTCACCCCTGTGATGGCGTCGCGCCATCAGACTTTCCACATGGTAATGTGGAGTACCCTTCTTATCAAGGACTTGGTGCGGAGGTCGCGCTATTGCGACGTAAGTTCCTCGATCGCTGTGATCGACACGGCCGTCGCATCCTAGATGCCCAGGAGGGACTCCGCGACGAGAGGAGCGTGTATGAACGTATCAAGGGGCGGCTTGCCTCCCTCGAGTCTCTCGTTGCAGAGCTTCAGGGTCTTATTTCAACCCTATCGGAGATGTTCTAACCTGTCGTGACTTTCGGCTACCCGGCTTCCCAGCCTCCTCCGAAAGAGGACCCGCCTCGGGTTCTGGTATGGCTTAATAATACCCACATAGAAGGTTGGATGCGTACGCATCGCCTTCGGGATATCCAAGGTATACGCCGGACCCTTTCGGGCTAGCACCTTGAAAGGCCCCACAAACCTGGGGCGCAGTTTATTCCGTAACACGTTAGAAACTGCATGTGTAGGAAGCTTTTTAGCGTTTAATAAAACACTTTCTCCTACTTTGTACACCTTTTCGTTACGCCGCCCCTTGCGGTCAGCCTGCTCCTTCTGCTTGTCTTGGCTTTCCGCCATGGCATCGCAGACGTGTCGTAAGACACTAAGGCGCGTCGATAAAAACTTATCGATGTGCTTTCGTACAGATACAGGGCTGACATCAAGGAATCCTCCCCCCCCTCAAGCCCTGGGCCACACACACGTGGCGTCAACGGAACCCTCGGATTCACTAATCCGTTCACGTAAAGCGGGGTAAACCCTGTAGATGCATGGTCCGAATTGTTGATAGCAAATTCAACCATCGGAAGCATCTCACTCCAACTCTTTGGAGAATCCGGACATAAACTCCGGAGAATATCCTCCACAACGCGGTTAACGCGTTCCGTCTGACCTTCCGTCTGCGGATGATCCGCAGTGGACATGAGGAGCTTGGTGCCTAGCACCTTAAACAACGCTCCCCAGAATTGTCCCGTAAAACGGGGATCCCGATCCGACACAACGGAATCGGGTAGACCATGCTGTCGAAAGACACGGTCTAGGAACACTTTTGCTGTTCCTTGTCCATCTATGGACTCTGTCACCGCCACCGGGTGAGCCATCTTGCTCAATCGGTCTACAAAGACCAATATGCCGGTGTTCCAGGCCTTATCCTTCGGAAAACCGAAGATAAAATCCATGCTAATGGATTTCCAACACTCCGTTGGAACAGATAAGCTCGCTAAAGGCGCAGCTGAAATTGCAGATGGTTTAACCCTCTGACACGTCTCACAGGTGCGTATATACGCACCGACCCACTTATACATGTTGGGCCACCAATACAAAGCGCTTAAAGCGCTTTAGGTCTTATCCCGATCTAAATGACCCCCGGTAGGGGCGTCATGTGCCTCAAAGAGGACTCTATACTTCAGTTCCTCATCACGAGGAACAACCACCCGCGGAGGGTCCTCCGCGCTTGTGCTATAATATAGCAAACCGTCACAGTACCTGTAACGGTGTAAACGAGCTTTAGCTCGACTTGACAGGGTTGGCTCAGACGAGCCAAGACCCTTTTCACCTAACGCGCTGATAAGCGCCGTACATTGTGGGTCTTTCTCATACGCCTGGCGTATGAGATCCACCACAGATGTGGTGACGAATGTCGCGTGAGCGAGCTCGTAATCGGGACGACGCGATAACGCGTCTGCAAGCACGTTCTGCTTGCCAGGTTTATACTTAACCTCAAAGCTGTACTCCGCAAAGAAGGAGAGCCAACGGGCCATCCGTTGCGAGAGATGAGGCGACTTTGTCGCTGTCCGTAAGGACGCGTGGTCAGTATAAACCACGAACGGCTTTGAGCCGAGTAGGTGAACCCTAAATTTGACAAGAGCATACTTCATTGCAAGTATATCCTTTTCATGAACGGGATAATTCCGTTCCGCAGCTTTAAGCTGCCTCGACTCAAACGCAATCACGCGTTCTCGTCCCGCATCTTCTGCTTGTAACAAAGCACATCAGATTTCGAAATCGGAGGCGTCGCAGACGACACTAAATGGTTTCCCAGAATCTGGGGGAGCAAGAAGGGGAGCTTTTAACAAGCTCCCCTTTACCGCTTCAAAAGCGTTCTGGTGTTTGGTTTCCCAAATCCAATCAACATCCTTCTTAAGAAGGTCGGTTAATGGCTTCGCGATTTCAGCGTAGTTCTCGCCGTACTTGTGGAGATAATTGGATAATCCAAGCCACTTCCGTAAATCTCTAAGATTTACAGGCGATGGCCACTCTAAAATGGCTTTCACCTTCGCGGGATCCGCCCGCACTCCATCCTTACCGATGAAGCATCCGAGGAAAGGAATTTCCTCAGCACCATAGATACATTTGGATGCGTTCGCATATAAATTATGCTCTCGCATACATTCGAGCACCGCTCGAAGGTGTATCAGATGCGTCTGAACATCAGACGAGTCGCCTTCCGCGCGACTATGAACGAATATATCGTCGAAGTACGTCTGAGCGTACTTTCTATGATGGCGGAAGAGTTGATTCACCAGGCGATTAAAAGTCGCTGGTGCATTCGAAAGCCCTTGTGGCATCACAAGCCACTCCCACAGCATGCCACTAGGCGTGCTAACCGCTGTCAGAGGAATATCGAATGCTCGCATGAGCACCTGATAATACCTGTCCACCAGATCTAAGGCACTGTACACAGTACATCCCGCCATATTGTTCTGAAGGACATCCTTCCGAGAAATCGGAGTCTGCATATGTACAGTAGCTGCATTCGGCTTGTTGTACGCATGCACAATGCGCCACTTTCCGTTCGGTTTACGAACACAAAAAGTGGGAGATGAATGGGGAGATTTACTCTCCCGTACCATCCCTGCCTCTTCTTTCCTATTGAAGAATGCGTCGATGACGTCGCATTGCTCCTTGGGGAGAGGCCACTGCCTAGTGACGCAGTATTTGGTTCCAGGAACCAAATTAATTTCATGTCGGACTCCCCTATCCGGTGGTAACCCCATCGGTGGGTTGTCACTAATGACATCTCCAAATTCCTTTAGTAAGGAATGGTAAGGGTCCTCAGGATCCGCGAGGATCTTGAGGCCGCTTCGGGCATTCAATTCCTGTTTGGTTTGCACCAAAACTGACTCGTCCATCGTGGATGAGGAGTTCAACTCCTCTTCCGGACGTAATACGACAACCTTGTCGATTTCATATGCTTTCAAAGCAGTTTCAAACTCGTTGAAGGACATCTCCTCCAACGACATCAGTTCGACTACCCAGTCAACCGTTAAAGGCTTACGCCTTCTGTTACAAAACCTTTCACACTATTCAGCATCCGATAGGACTGCTCACTACTGGCCTCGGGACTAATCCCGGGACCCAGATGGGGGGAGTCAATTGCCCCATCTATTGGAAGCACATCTCGCCTATCCACAGAGGTCTCTACCTCTACCACCAGTGACTCTCCGGTCTCACCTATAACGGCGTAATCGGAATCATTTCCGACGTGCGAAAGAGACGAACTACGGGTCTCTTCGCTTGGAAGCGCCTCGAGCTTAACCACCGGTCTCTACCCATACCACTGGAGTAGCCTCAGAGGAATCCACCTCTGCCACTGGCAACTCACTCGCTGTTAACGGCGTGGGGATTAACCGCCGAATCCCCCTCGTTAAGGAGCTCTTCCTTAACCTCATTGGGACTGATCATTTCATCCCAATCTCTGGCATCTCACGCCAGAATCGCTTTTGCGATCGGGCAAAGGTGGGTTCATGACTCGCCAATGCTTCACCCGACCGCGGGTGCGTTGACCCAATGGACTTAGACTTCCAATTTTTTTTATCCATGGCTCATGGTGTTCCAGCCACTTCATGCCCAGAATGAGGTCATACCTCGAGTACAAATCCAGGACTAGGCAACGTTCCAAGCTGTCGAAGTCTGCAAACTTCAGCTTAAGCTCAATCGAGACCTTGGGTACAGAAAACTGTACGCCCGTCGCAAGACAGACTGATACGACGTCACGAAAACGTGCCTCTAGGGCCTCGGCATACAGCCGACTCTTCTCCACAGAAGCTCATCTGACATAATTGTCAGACGCTCCAGAGTATATTAAGACTATCCAAGGCTTATCAAAGCCTTTCACGTCCGCAAGGACTACCAGCAAACCTGGCTGGTACACCAACTCGGTGCTAGAAACTACCGCTTCCCTCGGGGATTTGTGCTGTCGTCCCCGGACCTGGGGCTTAACAGCACTGAGGGGTCCCCCAGTAGGGCACCCCGCACCTACTGGGAGCCGTAGTTTCCCGACGGCTTGGGGAAGGGCTTCTTCCCAACCCTTGGCCCCTTATAGCGAGTGTCTCGCTGGTTTTTTTTCGTACATCTGTTCCGCAGATGATCCGTGCTTCCACACAGTAACCATCTCAGCGGCCCATGCCGCTGCAACATAGCTAAGAGCTCTGCCTCGAAGCTCTGCGAAGAAGAGTCAGAGTGACTATTAGCGGAAGGTCTCTCCGCTTCGACCTGACTCATGTCCATGGGCTCGGGACCCACCTTAGAGGAACGAAAGTTCCTCTCGGCGTTGAACACCATCTTAAACGCCTCCCCCAAGGATTCGGGTCGGCATCGGAACAATTCCTAACGTGCTGACCCTTCTTTCAGGCCTCCCATGAAGACGGGGATGGACACATCGTCCGAATATGCTTTCGCGTACATCCCTTCCAACAGGGTCTTCAGTTCTTGGACATATCTCTCCAAGTCCCTAGTGCCCTGACGGCACCTCAAAAACGCCAACTGATTCTGGAAAACCAGATCAGGCGTGGCGTACATGTCCATAAGCTTTTGCTTAAGGACTTCCCAGGTTGGGAACACGCTCGTGAACGAATCTGGACACGTAAACGCCCATGTACGGGCTTTGCCAGTAAGATGGGCTAGTGCAAGTCCCACTTGCAGGTGATCAGCGGTCACATTTGATGTGGCGAAGGCCGTTTCGACCTCTCTCAGCCACACATAAAGGTTGTCAACCTTCTCCCCGGTGAACTCCTTTAACTTAAATGATAATGGGGTACGCACCCCCGTGGAACGACTTCCACCTAAACTCGCCTCATGGGCGATGAGGGCATTGACCCTTGCCTTTACGGCCTCAAGGCCCTGCTCCACTAGGAGCTGCATACCCTCGTTACCCAGTAAGGATAACAGCCTGTTAAAGGCTTCCTTATGAACGAGTGTTAACCTATTTCAATCGTCCTGAAGTATCCCTTGCAGAGGATGCCTTAGCCTACCAACACAGGTGTTGGATTGACTACAAGTGCTACCATATGTAGCCGGTGTGTACACGCACGGTGTGGCTAGCGCAAAGAGGAAGACTTTCCTTTAAGCGGCGCTCGCCCCTACTTAGCCGATACGCCCTTATAAAAGGGATTAGTAAGAGAGAGCTCTCTTACTCGGGGCCAAGATTCCCACTTTGGTTTACTATTATCTTTCGCTAATGCATTAACACAAGGCTCCCTTACTAAGGGTGTAGCTTAAGGGAGGACTCCCTTTACGCTACTGCACTCACTACACGAGTGACCGGTCGAGTTCGTGCGTCTGGTAGTCGGTTGAGTGAAATGTAAACTGAATGTATATTTAATATACAATTAGCCTAAATTTATTTAAACTAATGTAAACTATATGTAATACTAAGTAGAACTTACTAAATTCGTACCTAGCTAAAATGTAGTGTGCACCACCTGTGTACCAACACGTGACTGGCTGCCACGCCACCGCCAAGGGCTCCTTCCCTGATTGGTTAAAATAACCAATGGTCCAAAACCTTTCGGACTGGTCAATACTGACCCCAACCGTAGTGTACTCACGTACACCACCTACTAAATGTGACCCGAATATAACCCTGTTTCAGTATTCCTGGCATTAAGTATCCACAATACCTCATTGCGCTTGTTACGATCTCTCAACTTCAAGATGTAATCTCAGTATTTCGTGTACACGTAAACTGGTGCCCAATCGACTCCAATATCTACTGAAATACTAAAGATTGTTGGGCCGTATTGGTATGTACCAATAGACTGGTACACAATCGAACCACCTTTTTTCGCCGTACCGAAGATGTTCGGCCGTATTTATTACAACAGTATCCACGGTATCCGCTTGCACATGTAGCCGGTGCGTAAACGCACGGTGCGGCTAGCACACAGTGGAAGACTTTCTTTAAGAGGCGATACGCCGCTACTTAGCCAATACGCCTAGATCTAAGGGCTTAGTGTGATATTGCTCTCTCACTCGGGGCCAAGATTCCCTGAGCTTACTGTTAGCGTACGCTAACGCCTTAGGCTAAGGCTTCCCTTAGTAGGGAGTAGCTAGGGGAGGTTCTCCCCTGCTACGACACTCACTGCACGCTCGACCGTTCCGGGTCGAGCGCCTAGCAGGACATAGTGTAGATTGTAAACTGATTTATTATTTAATATATAATTAGCCTAACCTAATAAACCAATGTAAACTAGATGCAATACTAGGTAGAACTTACTTAATCCGTACCTAGCCGAAAATGTAATGTACACCACCTGTGTACCAACACGTGGCAGGCTGCCACGCCTTCACCAAGGGCTTCCGCCCTGATTGGCTAAAACAACCAATACGTCCGAACCTTTCGGACCGGTCAATACTTGACCTTAACCGTTGTGTATTTACGTACACCAACGTAACTAAATGTAACCCCTTTACAGCACATGTCACGGTCGCAAAAATTCAAGTCGTCATCGCAGGATATTGTGGACAAAAATACCGGTACATTATTGAACCAACCTTTTCCGCTGTATTGAAGAATCTTCGGCCGTATTCATTGAAACACTATCCAACGTTTCTGCTTGCACATGTCACGGTCGCAAAGTTCAAGTCGTTATTGCTGGATTGTATGTACCAGGCTTAAAGGTTGTATCCGCTTGCACATGACACGGTCGCTAAATTTTAAGTCGTTATCACTGGAAGGTGTGTACCAGGGTTTGGGGTTGAATCAACTATCACATGTCACGTTCACTAAACTTCAAGTCGTAATAAGAACTGATAATTGATATCTGATATCTAACTGTGATTTTGGTATGAACTCTCATAAAATCAAGTAGTAGAACAACAAGCTCCGATAGATCCTTCACTTCCGAAAAGTCATTCAACAACGCATTCATCTTGATTTCGAATACCTGGTGTCTGATTCTGACTTATAATAATTGATATCTGATATCTAACTATGATTTTGGTGTCAACACTCATAAAATCAAGTAGTAGGAGATAAGCTCCGCAAAATCCTTCACTCTCGAATAGTCCTTCAACACATATTCATCTTGATTTCGAATACCTTGTGTCTGAATCTGACTTCTGATAATTGATATCTGATATCTAACTATGATTTGGTGTGAAACACATTAAAATCAAGTAGTAGAACATCGAGATCCGCTCAATCCTTCACTTCCGAATAGTTCTTCACAACTCATTTATTTTTATTTCGAATACCTGGTTTCTGATTCTGACTTCTAATAATTGATATCTGATATCTAACTATGATGTTGGTGTCAACCCTCATAAAATAAAGTAGTAGGAGACTGTGGCGAAGTGGAATCTTTATTTGCATCATGTAGAAAGTGATCTGTGGAAGTTATTAATTCATGGTATATTTTTTACGCCAAGACTCTATATACTAGCACGATGTTGCCTTTTACGCTGGTGATTTCCTCAAATACATGTCTGAGAACGTTTCATGTGTCCATCAAGGAAAGCATCGGTAACCATCTTCTTCTCTCGTAGACAATGAACATTAGCAACAAAGATCGTTGTGTGCCTTCATCATTCATCATGTGAACAACGTGAGCATTTAGTGTAGAACGTGCTCAGTGGCGCGACGCTTCCGTTTTTATCCATCATTACCAAGTGGCGTGTCTCGCGCTTACACAGTGTCTCAGAAAAGTCACTTTGGCTTTAGCACATCCAAGAGTGCGAGTGTTTCAGTCAAAACTTCTGTTCCCTCTTAAATAACATCAACAAAGAAAGTCAGGACACAGGTGCAGCTTCCAAACACAACGGCGGGTCCTATCGTGGCGGTAGAGACGACGAAAAGTCATGCGCCCTCATCTCCACAAACTGTACGACTCAATGTTCCGCGGCTAGGGGCGCTAGGGCGCGGGAGGTAACTGAATAACCAGACTATGAAGACAAACCGTCAGCACCACCAAAGAAAGCCAAGACACAGTCTCAGCTTAAAAACACAACGTCGGGTCCAATCATGGTGGTAAAGCCAACGAAAAGTCTTGCGCTCTCGGCTTCACAAACTGTCCAACGCAATGTTCCGTGGCTAGGGGTGCTAGGGCGCGGGCGGTAACGGCCTAACCATATTATGAGGACAAACCGTCAGCACCACCAAAGAAAGCCAAGACACAGGCGTAGCTTACAAGCACAACGGCGGGTACAATTGTGGCAGTAAAGCCAACGAAAAGTCATGCGCCCTCGGCTACCCAAATAGGCCGGCTCGATGTTCCCGATTGTTCTCAAGTTGTTAATTTTTTTTAAGTTTGGATTAGCATTTTCGACCAATCAGAAAGGACCCGCGACTCTCATCTCGCGATGGATTGAATTATGATTGATATAAATTTAGAGTCTTAGATGGATATTTTCAACCAATCAGAAGCGACCTGCGACTGCCATCTCGCGACTGATTGAATTATGATTGGTGTTAACTTGGGGTTTTGGATGGATATTTTCAAAAATCAGAAGTGACCCGCGACGGCCATCTCGCGAAGGCCAATCCGATCAATCAGATTACATTGGGTATCAGAAGTAACTGTCAAGTATTGAAGTCAACGCTGAAGTAACCAAGAAGTAGTGGGTGAGAGAAGTGATTGACTTTAATGTAAGAGTTAGTAACACTTAATAGATTCGAATTTCCGCTGAACCCCAGAGAACTCCTACGACCTTACAGCAAACCTTCTTCCTTGTTCCTATAATATAAGCAAGTCAAAAAACAAGAAGGTTGTTAAAGGAGTGTCTAGGCGAGAAACGCAACGGCCTTTCGAAGCTAGCTAGAGTTGAGGGCAGCCTGGAACTATCTTGAAAGTGTGTTCTAAGTGTGTTTGATTAACTTGTGGTTCGGGCGGTAGTATTATGGACCCGGGAAGTTAAACAAGAAGGACTGGATTATTACATTCTTGTGTTGTTAATTAAGTGGAAACATAAAATTTTCAGCTCCTTCACAACAACTGGTGCCGCGACCCGGGACTAGCGTCGACTTTAAGTTTAAACGTACACAATGGCGTTGGTATCAAAAGCGAATGGTCAAGATCTCCATTTTACGTTATAGTACACCCAAGATGATTCCAACAGGACCTACACATTTTCAGAGGCCTGTGCAAATATAGCGCAGTACCAACAACAGGTGCTTAAATTACCGGGTGATTCAGCCATTTGGTTCTCAGTATTTGAGATACGCAAGATAAAGCAGGCTGCACCCAACTTTGGAGTGAGGGAGGATCTTAGCACATTTGGAGATTTACAAGCCTCTGTGGTGGCGTTGGAAGAGATGTTCTTAAAATTGGGGTATGAAATTATTAGACGTGACGAGTTTGAAAGTGCGTGTGATTATGATTTGGAACGGAACGCAAGCGATATTGGACTGATGGTATCCTTACTATTGGCAGAGAATCAGAGGGAAACATCATTAATGATATATCGGGAAGGAACTCCCAATATTACTCCCACCTATTACATAATAGCAGATACCGTACATACGCCGATGAAGGATTCTAAGCCACCGGGTATGTTGGAGCTCTTTGATAGAGATGAGTTTGAAGAAGTGCCACCATTGCGGCCCAGAAGAATTAACACGACAAAAAATTGGAGATCTCACCAGATGAAGATGAGATTATGTCCACGCCAAAACCAGCTGTGCCTAGACAAGATCCAGGGGTGGCTGTGCCTAGACAAAATCCAGGGGTTGCTGCGCTTAAACAAGATCCAGTGGTAGTCAACTTAGTGAAGATGATGCAAGTTGGGCATTTGAGTTTGGAGGAGTTTACCAAAATCACGACAGCCCTGTCAGCTAGTCACACACCCAATACAACGAGAGGCACAACTAGTACATCTTATCATACACCATCTACGCAGCCACGGACACATCATGGTACTTCGGGGTATGGTATACCTGGTGGAAGTGCAAATGCATTGGCACCATCACCTCAACCAGTTGCAGCCATCATTCAGAATACAGAAATAAAACCTTTTGACGGGAATAGGCAGGATGCTGAAAGTTCACGGGCTTGGGTTGCTCGATTCTTACATGTAGCAAATATATCACATTGGAATCATAGTCAACGCTTGGGAATGTTTGTTGATAGTTTGACCAGCACAGCATCTGGTGGTATGAACAACTGGCAGATTCAGTAAAATATGACTGGGGTATGGTGAACGCGCTTTTCCAGAATAAGTTTTGTGTGGATAAAGTGTCGCCTCGAGTCATGTATTCAACATTGTCGCAGAAACATGATGAGCTGGCTACCACATATCTATATCGATTAAATGCAGCAGCGTTGCGAGCAGGAAGGGACTTTAGAAATGCGTTTAATGCTTCACTATTAGAAGAACGCATTCAACAGTTCTTTGATACCATTCATTATCGTACCATACAGATGCAGTATCAACATATCACTTTCTAAACTATTGAAGAGCTAGAAAAATTGCTGATTAAACATGAAGCGCGTCTTATGAGGCCTGGAAAGAAGTCAGCTACACGTAAGAATGCTGACGCTATGTATGAAGACCCGCAATCTAGCGTGCATATGATAGGTGGGGAAGTACATGCAGCACAGCGGTCAAGACGGCGTACGAAGATAGGAGTGCGCGAGCAACGACAAATCCCAATACCGACAATGGTGTGATATGTGAACACTTTAATCGAAGGTGACATGAAAAGAGCCACTGTTGGAAATTGGTGAAGTGTGAGCTTGTGATAGTTTTGGGTATGATGTAAAGTATTGTCGGAAGTTCAGATGGCGGATCAGTTAAACGCCTATCCCCACAGTGCATTGCAACCACTGTCGAGAGAAAGGGGGGCTTTGTCAAGTGAGATGGAGACGACACCGCTGTCAACTTTACACAAAAAAAGAAAACCGAAAAAAATAATACATGTTGTATGGATGGATCACTCGATTTGGACGAGGATCAAGAAGATAAGAAAACTCAAGAAAAAATAACAAAACAAGCTACTCCCAGTGAGGAAGACACAAGCTGAATTGATGATAAGTGAAGAAGCAACATAGACTTCAGCATGTGTCACACTGGTGGATAAAATGTGGAAGAACGAGATGGATGGCAACCGTCAATGGAAGTAAACAGCCTTCAACTCAAGTTATGTAAATGAAGCCATTGATGATATGGAATTACCATTGATGTTGGATTCGGGTGCAAACATATCTGTTTTGCATACCAATGTGGCACGGAAGTTACAAGTAGCAGTTCGGATGTTTGATACTCCAACTAGCTTTTGTGATGTGACGGACAGCACCATTGGAGAAGTAGGTATGGCTACAGCCAAGGTTCGCATAGGTTCATCAGTGGTTGTCACCTGTGAGATGTGGGTCGCTAGTATTGACACACATGCGTTAGCGATGCTGGGTACAGACTTTTTGGTCAAGGCGGGTGTAATTTTGAACATGAAGGACCAAAGTTGTCAGATTCTCAGGGAAGAACCATTGCCATTGATGACTCGAGAGGATTTGATGTCAGAAGAGTACCTACAAGTGCACACACAAGTGATGGAGAGTGCTAGCTGCCGATCAATTGGACCAACGTACACGCAGTGAGGACTGTTGGAGTTGATCCTCCTGCTTTGTATGTAATGGAAGCAATAGATCCAATGAAGTTGGACCAGACGAAATGGAGAGAGAAGTGTACTTACATGAAGGAGTTGAGATGTCGGCTGAAGCTATGGAGGAACAGCTAGCACTCATTCCAGAAGTAGACAAGAACCCAACCGAACCAACAGATATGACTACTGCAGACATAGGAGAACCAGGAGTTACCACTAAAGAACAAGAAGATAATTTACGTGCTTTATTGTATGAGTATGTTGATGTTTTTATAAGTTCTGGTAATGCGTTACCACCTCCAGCTAAGGGTGTAGTTTGCTACTTGGATGTTGGCGATAATGCACCTATTGCGAAGAGAGCACGAAAATTACCGCCTACACTGCTGCCTAAGTTGTGTGAATTGATACGAGGCTTACTAGAGGCAGAGCTAATTCGGTAGTACTCAAGAAGAATAAAACCAACATACGTCTGTGTATTGATTATCTAGCTGTGAATGAGAAGGCGAGATTGTGGTGTATGCCATGCCTTTGATTGACGATCTACTGGACAATTTTGAAGGAGTGAAATGGTTGTGTTCAATGGATAATGCGAGTGGGTATTGGACTATACCTATGCCAAAGAGATCTCGGTTGATCACAGCTTTTATTCGCCCCTTAGGACATTTCGAATGGCTGCGGATGCCTCAAGGTCTTAAGAATGCACCTAAGATATATCAGCGTATAGTGGATAACGCTTTGTGGGAAATGGTACGGCGGTCACGGCAGATGGGAATGAAGTGTAATTGCTGGGTAACAAGCCAGTCATGGATGTTGATAGTGAAGAGGCACATGTGTTGGAAACAGAAGTATCCATCAGTAAAGATGTGTTTCATAACGGCCAAGTGGTGATGAATGATAAACAACCTATTATTGAGAGGCGATCATATATTTATGATATTACTTTTGGTGCAAACAGCTGATAAACATTGTGCGTCATGCTTAAGAATCTTCTGGAGTCATTTAAGTAGTGGCAAATCACTATAAGTTTACCAAAGAGTGCTTTTGGTAAGCACAGTGTGGAGTTTTTGAGCCATCGTATATCCGCAGAAGGAATTAAGGCTTCCCCCCGCAATCTAGAATACATTGTCAAAATGGCGTTCCCACGGACATTAAAAGGAGTTCTAATATTCGCCAGTAGTTTGATATACTATCTACGGTTTATTGATAATTTCTCAACACTAGCCGCATCTTTGTATGAGTTAACGGAGCTACAGTTGAAAGATGGTACCCAACTGAAGCATGCTGAGAAGTCGTTTCCGTTTCTAACGGATCGTCTGTTGAATGCAACCTTGCTACGACACATCAAGAGATCGAAACCATTGAGTATAGTTTTATATAGCAATCCATGGGCGTTCGGAGCAACAGTGTGTTAAGAGTATGATGGAATACTGCACCCAGTGCGTTACGTTAGCAATATTTTTAGAGATGCTGAAACGAGGTTTACAGGGGCGGAAAAAGAGGTGTTAGCGTTGCTCAAGACGTTTCATAATGACAGTCACATTTTGTTTGGACAACATATAACGTTTATGCAAGATACTCTACAATGCGATGGCTGTTCCCATCAAAAATTTTAACAGGCAGAGGAATTCAATGGGAAGTAATGTTGTCTCCATGGTCGTTGGAAATTATACGAATGAATCGTGAGGCTGTGGGATTACCTGCGTTATTAGCCACGTCTATAGTGCCTGCATAAAAGATGAATGAAGTGCTAGAAGATATTGCTGCCTTGAAATCGTTGAAAGATGTGCCGATCATTCCAATTCCTAGTATACAGAGTCATAGCACTGGATATGTTTTATCGTTTGATGGTGCACTGAGTCTTAAGAATGATCCGAAAGGGGCGTTTGGCATGATCGTGTGGGAACTACCGAGTTGGGCTGTAGTGGAAGCGGAATATGGGATTCAAGATAACCTTATCGTCAATGAAAGCGAATATCACGGACTAATCCATGTATTACAACTCGCGCAAGACCATAATGTAAAGAAATCAATTGTGTGTGGGGATTCTAGACTGGTTATTGGACAAGTCAATGGAGATCTACGCTGCAGTTATGCATCATTATTGGTTTGGTTGGGCAGAGTGCGCTCACTAGTAGAGAAATTCGAAGCAGTCAGTCTGATACACGTGGCTCGCAAGTACAATCAGGAAGCTGATTTTTTAACTCAATGTGCCATGAAAGAGCAGCAGGCAGGGAAATTTATTAACGATCAGAGAAAAGCGGATCTGCATCTGTTGAATCGTCTGCCAGACTTTCTGTATGCCACTGCAGATGAGGCTCAAGAAACAACAGAAAAACCATCCTGTGAATATGGCAGTAATTCCAGTAACGAGGCGCAAGTTGTCACGAAACAGAAAGATATATGGGAGAATGATGATTATTCATCACCACAAGTATTTGTGCTCACTCGAAGTATGGAAAAGCCACGTAATGGGAAGCCCCAACACCAGCAAAATGTTACTGTTGGACAAGGGGCGGACACGAATGGTGGTCCATACTCAGTAGAAGGTGATATGACTAGATCTTAAGAGCCTCAGGATAAAGAGGAAGAAGACCCATATAAAAATGCACCATCTATCCGAATTGAGCAAATTAGAACAGCCCAGATACAAGATAAGTGGTGTAGCAAGGTCATGGCATATTTACGAGGGGATGATGATCGGATAAATTCCGCCAGTGAATGGAAAAGAATAGCTTGGCATGCGCTCACTTACGTGTTGGATAATAAAGATGTCCTCTATTATGTCTCAAAAGATCAAGATAAAACTAAGGAATATGTGTGGAGATTGGTGGTACCGACAATATTACAAGAGGATATATTGCATGCGTATCATGTGAAAGTCGGTATCTGGACACATCAAGGAGTCGGAAAGGTCTATGATCGGTTGAGGTCAAATACTATTGGAGAGGGATGTATGTCCATATTAAAAACTATGTTGCAGCGTGTGAAGACTGTGCACCGCAAAAGGAAGGCCAAGATACCAGGGGCGCACTAGTGGAAATATTGTGGCATCAATACCATTTCAAATTTTAGCGATGGATTTCGCATTGCCTCTACCACAGACTGCAATGGGGCATGAAGCGTTATTGTGCTTCATATGTCTGTTCTCTGGTTATGTAATCCTAATTCCAATGAGCACCAAAACAGCACATGATTTAGCAGAAATTTATATATGGTTGGGGTTTATAAGAGGTTTGGAGCCCAAAAAATGTTGAGCATGATAGAGATCCAATATTTATGAGTTCGGTGTTCAGCAAATTCAATCAAATGCTAAAGCAGAAGCAGAGACCTACGTTAGCATATCGCCCGAAAGCCAATGGTAAACAAGAAAGATCAGTGCAAACAGTAATCAAGGCAATCAAGTGTTACATCGCGGATCTGGAGCAGAGAGATTGGGATGAATATGTGGCTCCCTTAGAGTTTGCCTTGAATACTTCAGTGGATCTTCAGCATCATCAAACTCCGTTTTATTTGGTACATGGCTGGGAACCCAGAACCACATTGGAAGCAATGATAACACCCAAAGATGCGTCAATCACAGAAAAAGACACATTAGAGTGGAGATTGGCTACAACTGAGAAGCATATGAGAGCGCAAGCACAGGCTGCTATTATCCAAGAGCAAGTGATGAAAGATAGAGTCCAACGTTATAATGACGCAGTTGCATCTACAGTATGGTCAACCACTAAAACAGCTTATCGACCAGGTGAATTAGTTTGGCTGTATCATGATTTGGTTAAGCCGGGGTTGTTAAGGAAGTTTGCACATTTGTGTCATGAACCATATGTGGTTGATGAGCGGGTAAATGACGTGGTATATCGGTTGGTGATACCAACTGCTGAGAGTCGGATATTCCTCCTTGTACACATCGCAACATTGAAACCATATATTAATAAGATGAGACGACCTCGGGAGAGACTTCAGGTTGAGGTTACGCTGGATTTGGATGAGACGTTACTCCCCGATGATTCATGGTATGAACCTGTTCACGATGATGAGTGGGAATTGGAACAAATTGTAGACTGTCGAGTCAAGCAGCGAACAAGTAACGGACGTTGAACAAAGGAATACTATGTCAAGTGGAAGGATACCGATGAGATGATTTGGGAGCCAGAAGAAAACCTTTCATGCACTGTTTACTATATGCGTTTGATGCGCAGCGAGTTTGGGAGAATCGGCACTATGCAGCTCCGACGGCAGAAGAGGACACTACAGAGGCTGAAATGTAGAAGCCTCACAATATTAAAAACAAGAGACAAAAATGTCAGGACATTCAAGAAAATAACAAGAGAAAAAGAAGAAAGAACAAATAAGACAAGACCCGGAGGATGTAGTACATCCCTATCACGGACCCATGTTGGTTGTAATAAGTAGAATGCGGACCCGAGATTTTTGCATTAGGTGGCATAACAAAAGGAAAACAAAATACAAACAAAGATACATATTTAAACGCGAACTGTAATTTGTTTGAACATGCGGGTAAACAAGTTACAAGCTAACGTTTATTGGCGCAACATGTTTAACTTTGACGAATGGTAATGAAAATTGAGCCTATTAGTGCTCTATGAATTAATAATAAGACGTGGAATCTGTAAGATGGAGATCGTGCGAAGAGAAACCTATTAAGTTCCTAAAGGTGTGAAACCTGTACGGCGGCAATAAGATGATACGAAGAGAAGCCTACCAAGGTATTAAAGGTGTGAAACCTGTACATCTAGTGTCAACCAAACACGAAAAATATATAACAATAGTGAGAGCGTACGAAGAGAAACCTATCAGGGTATTAAAGGTGTGAAACCTGTACGGCAACAACCAAAATCGTACGAAGAGAAACCTTTCAGGGTACTAAAGGTGTGAAACCTGTGCGGAAACAACAAAGATCGTACGAAGAGAAACCTGTCAGTGTACTTAAGGTGTGAAACCTGTACGTTCATTGTAAAATAAAACAAAGAAAACCTGAGCATCAAGGGCGACTGTATTAGAAATACCCAAAAGGGTCCAGCGGGTACAAAATCTGTAGTGAGAGTCACGTGATATTACTAAGAAAAAATAAGCCATGGGGCGACAAACCGGAGTGTCGTTGGTAACATTATGAAAGGGTATCAATCTGTGCTTGAGGTGCAGCACCTGTATGGCGGTAAGAGTGTAGCCGGTGCGTACACGCACGGTGCGGCTAGCGCTCAGAGGAAGACTTTTCTTTAAGCGGCGTTCACCGCTACTTAGCCGATACGCCCTTGTAAAAGGGCTTAGTAAGAGAGAACTCTCTTACTCGGGGACAAGATTCCACTTTCGTTTACCAGTTAGCACAAGCTAACGCCTTAACACAAGGCTCCCTTAATAAGGTGATAGCTAAGGGAAGAACTCCACTTACGCTACTACACTCACTGCGCGCGCGACCGGTCGAGGTTGTGCGTCCTGCAGTCTTTTGAGTCAAATGTAAACTGAATGTATATTTAATATGTAATTAGCCTAAATTAATTTAAACTAATGTAAACTATATTAATACTAAGTAGAACTTACTGAATTCGTACCTAGCTAAAATGTAGTGTACACCACCTGTGTACTAACACGTGGCTGGCTGCCACGCCTCCACCAAGGGCTCCTGCCCTGATTGGTTAAAATAACCAATAGGTCCAAACCTTTCGGACCGGTCAATACTGACCCCAACCGTAGTGTACCCACGTACACCACATAATAAATGTAACCAGAATGTAGCCCTGTTGCATCCTCCCCCATCAAGACTATTGCCACGCAATAATCAATTTTAGTTGGAGAACTCCAACTGCCAGAACTCTGGCTTAACATGAGCACCTTTTGTAGTGCTGAGGATTCCCTTCTAGAAGAAGATGTAGACTATTCCGATAACTCGGAGGTGGATGCCCTTGGTGATATCTCCCCAAATGCTGACCGCTCCTACAACGCCAAACGGCGATGTCGGCAGTCTAATCTGTTTCCCACACGTGGGGAAAATGCACTAACTCGTGCTCCACCCCTATCAACTTCGGATGATGCATCCGAGTCGCCGAAGGCGACCATTACCAATGGGCTAGACACGGCTCAGGGAGCCCGACATGCCGTACAGGCACGGAAGGGTCCTCGTGACCCTCAAAAGAAGGCTAAAAACGAGGTGAAGAGGGTATTAGCATTCCATATCCCCGGTCCTGCGGCTGTACCGCCGCGTGCAATCGCGCGCCGGAGACAACTCCGGGCAAAACTGCTAACACCGAAGCAGTTCACTGTCATCTCGTACCGAGCGCGCCTCGGGAAACTGGCACGGGGTGTCGTCGTTGAGACCCTCCACGAGGTTCCCTTCGTTATCCTACCAAGAGAAGGTGTTGAGGAGGCAGAGCAGAAATTCCGCGCTTGGGAGGAAGAGGAGAAGCGTCTCTCTGACTTTAACGAGCTGTATAACAGCTGTTCCGAACCTGACGTTCGGATAGAGAGGGCATTGCGCTTGGAGTTTGCCCAAGCCAAAGTGCTGGGGCAACTACCTTCCCCTTATTGCACGCACCCTGCTAGCGCTCCTGCCCTCGATGTGGTGCCGGAGAGCAATGCAACCTCTGCATCTGCCTTCGGCAAACTCGCAGCTACTGGGAGTGGAGGGACTTCTCCCGCGTACCTTTGGTCGTTGAATCGCAGTGGGGTTCTCCCGCCCGAAAGCGTCAACGATGTCACGGCAATCCTGCCGCAGGGAAGTCTCGGACTCCCACGAGCTCTGTTAATGTGGATAACCTTTCCACTTCACCAGATACTTGGTTTCACCCCGATGATGGCGTCGCGCCATCAGGTGCTCCACACATGGTAATGTGGAATACCCTTCGTATCGAGAACTGGAGGAGGAGGTCGCGCAATTACGACGTGGGGTTCTCGAGCGCTGTGATCGACACAGCCGTCGCATCCTGGACGCCCAGGAGGGACTCCGCGACGAGGGGAGTGCGATTGACCGCATCGAGAGGCGGCTTGCCTCTCTGGAATCTGTCGTTGCGGAGTTTCGTGGTCGCATTTCTACCCTATCGGATGTATTCCGACCTGTTGTGCCTTTTGGCTATCCGCCTTCCCAGCCTCCTCCAAGAGGGGACCCGCCTCCGGGTTCTGGTATGGCTTAAGCATACCCACATAGAAGGTTGGATGCGTACGCATCGCCTTCGGGATATCCAAGGTATACGCCGGACCCTTTCGGGCTAGCACCTTGAAAGGCCCCACAAAACTGGGGCGCAGTTTGTTTCTTAACACATTAGAAACTGAATGTGTAGGAAGGTTTTTAGCGTTTAATAAAACACTTTCTCCTACTTTGTACGCCCTTTTGTTACGCCGACCCTTGCGGTCGGCCTGTTCCTTTTGCTTGTTGGCTTTCCGCCATGGCATCGCAAACGTGTCGTAAGACACTAAGGCGCGTCGATAAAAACTTATCTATGTGCTTTCGCACAGATACAGGGCTGACATCGGGGAATCCTCCCCCCCTCAAGCCGTGGTCCACACACACGTGGCGTCAACGGAACCCTCGGATTCACTAATCCGTTCACGTAAAACGGTTTAAACCCCGTAGATGCATGGACCGAATTGTTTATAGGAAATTCGGCCATAGGAAGCATCTCTCTCCAACTCTTTGGAGAATCCGGACATAAACTCCGGAGAATATATTCCACAACTCGATTAACGCGTTTCGTTTGTCCGTCCGTCTGCGGATGATCCGCAGTGTACATGAGGAGCTTGGTGCCCAGCACCTTAAACAGTGCCCCCCAAAACTTTCCGTAAAACGGGGATACCGATACGATACAACGGAGTCGGGTAGACCATGCTATCGAAAGACACGGTCTAGGAACACTTTTGTCGTGAAGGAACTTAAATTTGCGAGGTTTCCACTCAAAAACAACACAAGGAAGCGATATAATACACATCTCTTGCTTATACTTCCCAGGTTCTTTGTACTTACGTCCGAACCTTAATACAAAATCACTGAAAATGGACACTTCCTGGTAACACTCAGGCTGCCCCTTACCTTAGGTAATCGCAAAGGATCTTTATCACGCCTTAACATGCGTTCACTAAAAGGTTTCCTCGGGATGTACTTAGACTTAGTTTTTGTATATGTTGGAAATATTTGGATGGTTGGAAAAACGACTCTTCTAAAGGGGGGATTTGACCATAATTAAAATATTAAGAAGTCATATATCTACTTCAAGTGCCTGTTAACCTTGTTACTTCTTGGTTACTGCAGCACTGGCTTCAATACCGAAACTTGCTTCATGGCCAGCTAAAATATCGTGCACTCCTTATAGGTACTTGTATATACTCAAACATAGACTCCAGACACTTCACCACAACCGCCCTTTGCGCAGCTTCAGCGTATGCGAGCAAAAGCAAGAAATTCATTTATGTATCATATCAACATCAAAGTCTCGCTAATTCCACTTCAAATATTGACGTGCTTCAATGTCCAACATAGTAGAGACAAAACAGGGAGTCTCTTATCTCTTGCACACTTCCATCATCCGATCCCAATCGATATCCTGCTCGAAAACATATCGTGCAGCCACAATGAATAGGTAATCACGTGATCTGCTGAGTGATACCAACGATCTCGAAGGGTTCCCTGCCATAAACCCTATAGTATGCGAACGCACCATCGTAACAATAGTAAGTTCTGCTTCTCTGCCTTGACTAGAATTAGTAGTAGCCACTTCGATACCCAAATGATCTTCATGAACTCCATTCAAATATCGTAACTCTCTCCTCATAGCCGAGACTTGGTCTTGATATAGTGAAATAATCAAAACTGACTTTTGTATTACCGTACACAAACGTCGTGACTCCACCTGCAAAACCGACCGTATCTTATCCACTAACTGTACCACTATTGCCAATTCAATGACATTTCTGTGCTTGTACTCTGTGCGCTCACGTTCCTCAACCCATTCTTGAGAACTAACCCACACGACACGTTGTTTCCCCAAAATTTTCCCTACCCTAGAAGGGTAACGATCATTTGGCTGAGCCCAATCAAGGGTTTCCATATTCTTCAGATGTATTGATGCTAAATAATCTGGTGAACTATAGGCTCGGTATCGAATAGTATAGGGATAAAATGTTTGTAACAGTCTCGTGATCATAGGGTGGCTCCTAAATTCTGCCGTCATAGTAACTCCAGGGAATGAAGGTGATATTTTTCTCATCGCTCGGCAATGTTCCATGGAATGTATCAACCCCCACGTAATCTTGTGACGACGTGCATAATTACGGAATCGCTGCTTCATTCTTTCATCCATAGGGGAGTATGCAAACAGTTGGTACGGATCTCCCACTGATATAACCACTTGTACCCAAGGCCTAATGGCTTGCAGTAATGCCACTTCTGCTGTTTGCGCACCTTTATCATTTATAATTACGTCATAGCACACACTCGAGTAATCTGGTCGCCCCAATTGAGCCAAAGTGGCAACAATCACACGTGCTCCATCCAAGGTGTCCCTCTCCCCTCTCTTTTAACTTCAATCTGGGAGATAATTCATTCCGATTCACACACCCTTCCAATGCTCGCCGCTCGCGTCGTAGTATCTCCGAGAGAAACCTTCGTCGGTACTTTTCAGCATCTGAAGCTAACATGGTACCTTTTATTTCTCCCAACCCTACGATATCATGATCGTTTAACTGATTTGAATCCATCAACCTTTTCAGATCTTCATCAATAGCTGCATTGGTTTCAGACACGAGGCAATCCGATATAGGGAAAAAACCGCTAGTAGGGATAGTACAACAGCCGTAATAGTAGAGGTCTTCCCACATCCATATGGACCACGAGCCAACACTATCCCTTTCGTCTCTATTGCTGCACGTACCATTTTCATTTGATCCCTATCCAGCTGCGCTGAAATGTTTTATATACCGCTGTCCGTTCCTCTTCGGCCATTATAGATGACTTTCTCAGAGACTGAATGGTTTCTCTTCGAATCATAAAATTCAATATCTCCGGTGGTGAAACTCTAGTCAACCTATCTACCACTCCAAACCTTCTGACGTAGTTCATAATGTTGGCTTTGGGTAACCATCGTAACTTATTTATGTTCTCATGGATGCGTCCTCCCATGGCGGTGGTTAGAATGACATGTCTGAATCCTACAGAACAATTTATCCCCCAGCCTAAAAGTTCCAGTTTGTTACCTCGTGGAACACATAGTTGTCCATAATCCCATCTTTGTAAATCTTCTGCACTCGTATTCACATGTTCCGTCATATCATTTACGGCTACTTTCAGGTATATTACCCCTCTCATCAATGGCATGAAATGAGTTGTACCACCATCATTGTTTTAAGTGTTCCATCGTTTGGCTAAACACAGCCCAACACCATATGATAACGCATTAAGCTTAATGGTTGACTTAATCGTATCCGTTGTACATCCATATTAATCAGGATTAGAGGCCCAAAATGCCTCCAGATGTGTCACTAGGCACATGGTAAGTGTAACAGGACTGATCCTGTTACGGGCTTACACTGTATTTTGCGAGGAAGCGCGCAATACAATAGGGCAGGATTAGTTGAGAACAACTAATCCTATACTAAAAGTAAATATATGAATATTCACTTAGGCCTAAGAACGCAAAATTAAGAGTGTTTATTTAATGGGTGGTTTAGAGGCTAATAGTATAGTAACTAACTAATTAATATAATAATATCAAGTCTTTAACTAACTGTACTAATAGTTAACCTGTAAGATTCGGTATTTATACCGAATCGACTTTTCCTTCGTAGATTATAATAACTTATAATCTCTTATTTAAATTTCAGACAACGCGTCTGAAATTCAACTGTGATATTCTAACTTGAATATCAATTATGTAATGGCACCCTATTACATCACCCCCCCACTTAAGGTGGTTGGCCAATCATAGGTGGCACTTGTTGGTCGGAATTTCTCATTCACCAACTGATTGACCATCGACTCGATGGTCGAAGCACGCGGCGGCGCTCTAAAGAGCACTGCTGAAAACATCGAAGGAGCTTCTTTCTCCGCCTCAGCACTAGGTGCTGAGGTGTTGAATGACAACAGTGACGCTGCATTAGCAGCGTCAACTACGCCAAGGTCGGAAGACGTACCGTCTTCGACCACAGATGCTGCTAAGGCGGCATCTGGCAAGAAACAGGGAGATGTTGCATTAGCAACATCTCGCACGATGACAAACCCCGAATGGTGTGTTGACAGGAAGGGTTCTTACATGTTTGGAGACAGTTCTGACTCCGAACAAAGTGATCAGGGAACAGCTGTCCCCGCGAATGGATCTAGCGAGTCGAAATTCGCTAGGTGCTCATCGCCTAACAGCGATGATAACTCTTGTGTCGCTGTCATAGCTGACAGCGACAATGATCATCACAGATGGTTGCGGGAACGCAGAATTCCACCTGGACGAAGTACGTCTCCACGTCGGGGTGGTTTAACCCCGGCGCGTGGTGTTGAAGCAGGCGGTGTTCCGCTTGCTAAAAAGGCTCGAACAGAAGCGGCTCCTGCCGCTTCTGAAGCGTATCATCGTACGGAACCACATGTTCCGTACAAAGTGGGGTTT
>CM047591.1:3601981-3618481 GCA_026184515.1 Peronosclerospora sorghi
TCGTCGTCAATTATACGACAAGTACGCGAGGCGTACAAAACAGACGAGGAGACACGTCTGTTGATTGATTACTTAAGTAATCAATCAAGTGAGAAGCGCGACAAACTCCCAGAGTTCCTCCGCGCTTGCGTGCATCGATATCGACTGCACGATGGTCTGCTGCTTTACAGCACAGACCAAAAAGATGAAAGTCGCATCGTCGTTCCAAATGACGATGATCCCAAACATCCAATTATGTTTGAGTATCATGATGCACCGATTTCGGGGCATCGAGGTCGAGAGAAGACATACGCTTCTCTCGCACGTGACTTTTACTGGCGAAACCAGTACAAGTGGGTACGGAAATACGTACGCGCTTGCGAGATTTTCCAGCGCGTTAAGCCAGCGCAGTCTGCACAGGCTCCGCTGCAATCTCTGCCGGTTCCGACAGAGTGTTGGAAGTCCATTTCAATGGACTTCGTATTCGGTCTTCCACCCTACAATAGTCGGAAGACTGGAATAGTGGTCTTTGTAGACCGTTTCAGTAAGATGGTACATCTTACTGCAGTATCAGAGAACGTAACCGCCGCTCAAACAGCGCGGATATTCGTTGATACGGTATTCCGTTTGCACGGAATGCCGGAAGACATTGTCTCGGATAGAGATCCGAGATTTACAGTACGTTTCTGGCAAGAAACGTTCTCATTGTTGGGAACCCAGTTGAAGATATCAACTGCGGACCATCCGGAAACGGATGGGCAGACGGAACGGGTTAACTGCGTTCTCGGAGAGATGTTGCGATCATACGCACATGCCTTTGAACAGTGGAGTGACTATCTGTCACTCACTGAATTTGCGATTAACAATTCGGTGCATGCTTCAACTAAGCATACACCGTTCTACGTGAATGCCTTAAGGCATCAACGAACCCCAGCTTTACTTGGCGGTACGCCAAATCTAAGTGGGGGAGGGACCCGCTCAAATTTTGAGCGAGTCAATGCGCAAGTTGCAACTTCAACTTGTGAACAAAACGATGGCCCTTATACTGAAAGTACAGTAGAGGCGGAAGCAGCTTCAAATGAAAATGAAGCTGCATATGACGAATATGTGTCTGAAGCAATGGCTGCATACAATGAGGGCAACGCACCTACTGATGATAAAGCAGTAGATGAATTCGTATTACAGCGCCAAGCTGTAATACGCTTTATAAAAGATGCACTTTCTTCTGCTTTGGATAAGCAGAAGCAAAATGCAGACAAGCAAGGAAGGAAGAACAAAAACTCCTTTAGGAAAGGCGAATTGGTATTATTAAGTACTACCAATTTTCCTATACATGCAATAAGCAACTTCCCTACACGGAAGTTGCTTCCTAAGTACATTGGACCTTTCAAGGTCCAAGAGATTCGGGGCAATGCCTATACTTTAGACATTCCCACAGCAATGCGGCTCCACCCAACATTCTATGTTGGGCGGCTCAAACCGTATCATTCGTCTTCGTCTTACGACGAGACACAGAACCACGGAAGATACTGTGCTTCTCCAAGTCTCCCAAAAGAGACTTGTAATCGGCTTCCAGCCGTTGGTGAGCAAAGCGGAGAGTCATTACCTCCGCCTTCGACCGCTCAAGATCAGCCTTGTGCCGATCGAGCTCTTCCTTACAGCGGGAAAGCTCGATGTACAGAAGATCATTCTTATGCTGAAGGGCAGTGTGCGCCCCGGGGATGTCGTGGACATTTTCGCGAAGAGACCGATATGTCTTCACAGAGTGAGACATATCGCTGCTCAAGGAGGAACAACCCTCCTCGAGTTTGCGGAGCAAAGAACCATGCTCCGAAACAACAACGGCGAGGGAGTTCTCAACCTCCGCCGCCCCTGATCGATAATCAGGGGAATAAGCGATAAATTCTCGAGCGCTTGATCTCGAAGCGCTCGGTTCCTTCGAAAAGGGGGTAGCGTGCCAAGTACTTAGTACGCTGGCTGGGTTACCCCCAAGAGTTCGACTCTTCGGAGCTGATTGAGGTTCTGAGGGCCGACGCCCCAGACCTTTTAACTGAGTTCAGGAGTCTCAAACTCATAATGCGAAGTAGCATCAACACTAGGTGTTGATGCATTTAGGGCATCGATTAAGTCCTGAATTTCGGCGGGTACGGAAAACCCACCGTACCCCCGCAAATCCCCATCTGACAGACGAGGAGCGCCCTGCGGACACCGCGGGCAAACGAGGTGAGAAGGGACACCACAGTTTAACCCTTCTTTGATGCAAGCAAAATGGATGTATTCCATTTTGCCTGTTCGCGAGTGCTTTAAAAAGCGCTCGAGCATTACGTGAACTTTATTCACGTAATCATCTGGGCTTTTGTTGTAGTTGTCAACAAAAGCGTTCCAACTCTGAGTCAGGGCGTCTTTATCGTCCCTGTTCCTCCTTGACCCTTTCCGGCTCGAATAATATCGAACCTGGAAAAAGAGGTCAATAAAGTACAGACGTCTATCGTCTGTACTTCGATCGAATCGACGTGACTGGATGTCTTCGCAGTCATCCAGCACGTTGATATCGAACAACACATACTGGCAGTCCCGCTTACGGTGACCGCAACTGTTGGGGGCAATAGCCCATCCAGGGGTCCAAAACCCCACTTTGTACGGAACATGTGGTTCCGTACGATGATACGCTTTAAAGGCGGCAGGCGCCGCTTCTGTTCGAGCCTTTTTAGCAGGCAGAACACCGCCTGCTTCAACACCACGCGCCGGGGTTAAACCACCCCGACGTGGAGACGTACTTCGTCCAGGTGGAATTCTGCGTTCCCGCGACCATCTGTGATGATCATTGTCGCTGTCAGCTATGACAGCGACACAAGAGTTATCATCGCTGTTAGGCGATGAGCACCTAGCGAATTTCGACTCGCTAGATCCATTCGCGGGGACAGCTGTTCCCTGATCACTTTGTTCGGAGTCAGAACTGTCTCTAAACATGTAAGAACCCTTCCTGTCAACACACCATTCGGGGTTTGTCAAGAAACAGGGAGATGTTGCTAATGCAACATCTCCCTGTTTCTTGCCAGATGCCGCCTTAGCAGCATCTGTGGTCGAAGACGGTACGTCTTCCGACCTTGGCGTAGTTGACGCTGCTAATGCAGCGTCACTGTTGTCATTCAACACCTCAGCACCTAGTGATGAGGCGGAGAAAGAAGCTCCTTCGATGTTTTCAGCAGTGCTCTTTAGAGCGCCGCCGCGTGCTTCGACCATCGAGTCGATGGTCAATCAGTTGGTGAATGAGAAATTCCGACCAACAAGTGCCACCTATGATTGGCCAAAATAAGAATTATTATTGGCCGACCACCTTAAGTGGGGGGTGATGTAATGGGGTGCCATTACATTGTTGATACTCAAGTTAGAATATCACAGTTGAATTTCAGACGCGTTGTCTGAAATTCAAATAATAGATTATAAGTTATTATAATCTACGAAGGAAAAGTCGATTCGGTATAAATACCGAATCATGCAGGTTAACTAATAGTACAGTTAGTTTAATACTTGATATTATTATATTAGTTAGGTAATTACTATACTGTTAGCCGCTAACCACCCATTTAATAAACACTCTTAATTTTGCGTTCTAAAGAATAAGTAAATATTTATTACTTTTAGTATAGGATTAGTTGTTACCCACTAATCCTGCCCTTATTGTATTGCGCGCTTCCTCGCAAAATACAGTGTAAGCCCGTAACAGGATCAGTCCTGTTACAGTATATGTACATGTTTTTCACCTGTTGGACCGTGATAGGTATCTCTTCGTATCATCTAGTTGCTGCCGTGAAGGTTTTACACCCTTAGGACCTCGTGAGGTATCTCTTCGTACGATCTTGCGCTGATTTGGCATTACTTTGTCGTGTTTTATGTTAGATGTACAGGTTTTTCACCTTTTGGGCCGTAACAGGTATCTCTTCGTATCATCTGCACAACACATCATCAAGTCATTGAGCCCGTATGGCCTCAATTTCTATATCATTTTCATTATTTAGCTATATAGCTCCATTAAACATAGCTAGTCAAGTAATTTCCCCACAAATTCCAACATCTTCCAATTTTGTTCGAACATGCGTCTTTCTTTTATATTTGTTTTTTTTGTCTCTTCTGATTCTCCCTCATGCAACCAACTCTGGTCCGCATTCTACTCATCACAACCAACACGGGTCCGTGATAGGGATGTGCTACATCTTCTTGGGCTTATTTTTTCTTGTTTCTTTCGATTTCTTCTTATCTCCTTTTTTTCTTTTCGTCGTATTTCTTATTCGTTCTTCTCATCTGTTGAGGCTTCTACACTTCCCCTTCAGTGATGTCCTTTTCTGCCGTCTGGGCTGCGTAATGCCGATTCTCCCAAGCTCTCTGCGCATCAAACTTATACAAGAGTATGGTACACGAAAGATTGTCTTCGGGCTCCCACGTCATCTCATCGGTATCCTTCCACTTGATAAGGTACTCTTTCATCCGACGCCGTTTCTTGTCCGCTGCTTCACTCGACAATCTACTATGCGCTCCACTTCCCATTCATCGTCTCTGCCAGGTTCATACCAGGAATCGTCCGGAAGTAATGCTTCATCTAACTTCAATGCATCCATAATGTGAACTTTTTCACGGGGCCTTCTCATTTCGTTGATGTAGGGCTTCAGCCTAGCAAGTGGGAATATCTGACTCTCAGTTGTCGGTATCACAAACCGATACACCATATCGTTCACCCGTTCATCCACCACATATGGGCCATGCCATAAGTGAGCCAACTTTCTTACTAACCCTGGCTTGACCAAATCATGATACAGCCAGACTAACTATCCAGGGCGGTAAGCGGTTTTTGTAGTCGAACATAATTTCGATTTAACTCTCTCGTTATGACGTTGGGCTCTCTCTTTATCCACTTGCTCTCTAATGATGGCTTCCAGCGCTTGAGCTTCCATGTGCCTTTTATTCACGGCTAATCTCCAATCCAGTGCATCATTTTCCGTGACAGACGGATCTTTCGGTGGTACCATCGCCTCCATCGTAGTTCGAGGTTCCCGTCCATGTAACAAATAGAACGGAGTTTGGTGATATGTTAGATCTACCGAAGTGTTTAACGCAAACTCCAATGGCGCCACATATTCATCCCAATCTCTTTTTTCTGGGTCCTTTATATAGCAATTTATTGCCTTGATCACTGTCTACACCGATCTCTCCTGTCTACCGTTGGCCTGTGGCCGATATTCCAATGTAGGTCTATGTTTCTGCTTCAACATTCGATTAAATCTCCTGAACAAAACGAACTCATAAACCAGGGGTCTCGATCATGTCTCAGCATTTCTTGCGCTCCAAATCTCTTGTAAACTCCCATCATATACGCTTCTGCCACATCCTGGGCCGTAGTGGTGCTCATAGGAATAAGGATCACATATCCGGAAAACAAACAGATAAAGCACAATAGTGCTTCAGACCCATAGTGCTTCAGACCCATAGTGGTCTGCGGCAGCGGTAATGAAAACTCCATAGCCAAAATCTGAAAAGGTCTTGACGCCATAATATTGCCGCTAGTACGCCCCTGATATTTTGGCTTTCCTTTAGCCGTGGCACAATCTTCACACGCTGCAACATAATTTTCAATATGGGCATACATACCTCTCCAATAATACTTGGACTTCAACCGCGCATAGACTTTTCCAACCCCTTGATGTGCCCCACTACCAATCTCAACATGGTAGGCATGTAACACATCTTCTTGTAATATGGTTGGTACTACCAATCGACACACTTGATCTCCAGTTCCCCTTCGTGTGCAAGCGATGTAATAAAGGATATTTTCACTGTCCAGTACATACATCATCGCGTGCTGATCTACCCTTTTCCATTCGCTGGCGGAGTTTATCTTGTCATCTTCTCCTTTCAGGTATGCTATAACCTTTCCACGCCAATCGTCATCATTCTGAGCCGATGCCATTCGCGCAAGTCTAATGGCTGGTGACGTTTCATAAGGTACCTCTTCTGAACCTTTTTGGCCTTGTTTCGATCCAACGGTACCGTCCTCTACAGGGTGCATCCCATCTTCTATTACCGCCCCTTGTTCCACGGTCTCACTTCCTTGGTGTTGACAATGTCCTTTCTTCAGTTTACTCTTACTTCGAATGATTACAAATACTTGTGGTGATTGATATCCACCTTCCTCCCAAACCGTGACTTCAGTGGTATCCACTTGTGTCTCATTACTTAAATTACTTCTGAAGTCATCTAACGATTTGGCAATCGCCTCCTGGGAGTCCTCACTCTTATCCCTTTCTGGAGGACTATCTGCATTTGCATATAGCAACTCTGGTAATCAATTCAACATTTTCAGATCCATCATTTGTTGATCACTTGTAATCTTCCCTGATCGATGTTCTTTCATGGCGCACTGTGTAGGGAAATCTGCTGCTTGGTTATACTTGCGTGCCACATGCACTAAACTAATCGCCTCGAAAGTTTCGACCAGCGAGTGCACTCTGTTTAGCCAGACCAATAACGAAGCATGGTTACAGCGTAAATCTCCATTAACTTGTCCGATCACCAATTCGAATCCCCACACAATATTGCCCGTTTTATATGATGTACTTGCGCAAGTTGTAATGCACCGATCAACCCATGATATTCACTGTCGTTCACAGTGAGGTTATCCTGGATTCCATATTCAGCCACTATCACCTCCCAGGTGGGTAACTCCAATATTATCATGCCAAAAGTGCCTTTAGGATAATTTTTCATCCGTACTGCACCATCAAACGACAAGACATATCCAGTACTTTGGCGACGAAAAGCTGGTATTGGTCTAATAATTGTCGTATCCTTCAGTGTCTTTAGTGGAGCGATATCTTCTAATACTTCATTCATTTTTTTTCTATAGGCACTATCGAAGTGGCCAACAATGCGGGTAGACCAAAACCTTCATGGTCCATTGTTATGATCTCCAACGACCATGGGGATAACATTACCGAACATTTAACTCATCTTCCAGTTAAACTTTTAGACGTGAATAGCCATCGCATCGTGGAGTACCTTGCGTATACTGTTATATGTTGTCCAACTAAAATATGACTAGCGTCATGTAACGTCTTCAGCAAATCCAGCACCTCCTGTTCAGCTCCTGTATACGGGTCTCCGCATCCTTGAACACTTTACTGACATATCTTACCGGATGCAAGATCCCATCGTGCTCTTGACACACTGTATCTCCAAATGCCCACGTATTGGTGTATAAAATTACACTTAGTGGTTTTGCACGCTCAATATGTCGTAGCAACGGCTCCTTCACAAGACGAGCCCTCAACAATGCAAAATACTTCTCAGCATGTTCCAATTGAGTACCGTCCCTTAACTGCAGGTCCGTTAATTCATACAGTGAGGCCGCTAACGTTGCGAAATTGTCGATAAACCTTAGATATTATATTAGACTGCCAGTGAATCTCTGAACCCCATTTAGTGTCCGTGGAAATGCCATCTTACTAATTGATTCTAAATTGCGTGGGGACGCTTCAATTCCCTTTGAAGATATGCGATGACTCAGAAATTCTACACTGTGCTTCCCAAATGCACTCTTGGGTAAGCTTATGGTGATTCTCCAATACTTGAACGACTCCAAAAGGTTCTTAAACATTAAACATAGCGTATCCTAACTATTCACACCAAACTTAATGTCATCAATGTATGAGCGCCTCCCAATGATAGGTCGCTCCTCAGTGTCCACCACTTGGCCATTATGAAACACATCTTGTGATAGGGGTACGTCTGTCTCTAGGACATATGTGGCACTATCATCTATACCCATGGCGGTATAATCGTTCATGATCTTGCACATCAACCCATCTGTTGTGAGCGTCGGACCATTGTCCACAAGGCATTGTCAACTATACGCTGATATATCTGTGGCGCGTTCTTCAACCCTTGTGGCATTCGGAGCAATTCAAAGTGTCCTAGCGGACAAATGAAAGCGGTAATTAACCGAGCCCTTTTCGTCATAGGTATAGCCCAATACCCACTTGCGTTATCCATTGAACATAGCCACTTAATTCGTTCAAAGTTATCCAAAAAAACATATATCAGAGGCATGGCATACACCATCAGTCTCGTCTTTTGGTTCACTGCTCGATAATCAATGCACAATCGTATGTCTGTTTTATTTTTCTTTAACACGATCACGATTGGTGATTCCCACGCTGATTCCGAGTACTTAATTAAACCTGCCTGCAACAAGCCTCGTATTAACTCGTACAACTTTGGTAGGAGGTGGGTTGGTATCTTGCGCGCTTTCTGGGCTATAGGCGAATTTTCTCCCACATCTACATCACATACCACACCCTTAGCTGGTGGCGGTAGCGCATTACCAGAGCTTATGAAACCATCGGCATACTCGTATAACAGTGACCGTAACTGGTCTTCTAGCTCCTTGGTGGTGATCCCTGGCTCTCCTATATCCGCGTGAGCCATATCAGGTGACGTTATCGGAACTTGCTCCACTTCAGGTATAAGAGCCAACTGTTCTTCCATAGCTTCAACAGACATCTCCACCCCTTCATGCAGGTAGACCTACCTTTCCAATTTTGTCTGATCTACCTTCAATGGGTCTATAGCATCCATCACATATACAGCGGGGGGGGGGGGTTATCGCCAACCGTCTGTACCGCATGTACGCTGGTCCAATTAATCGTCATACCAGCACTCCCCATAATTCGTTCATATACTTGCCGGTATTCTTCGGAAAGTCGATCTTCTTGAGTCATTAACGGTAGCGGATTTTCGTTGGGAATCTGACAACTTTGGTCTTTAATATTCAGATTTACCCCTGCCTTCACCAATAAATATGTTCCAAGTATCGCTAACGCTTGCGAGTCAATGTTGGCAACCCACATCTCCCAAGTTAAAAACAACAGATGGGCCCATCCGAACTTGACAGTGGCCAACCCAATTGCGCCAATGGTACTTTTTGTCACGCCGCAAAACCTAGTCGAGGTATCAAACATCCGGACTGCTATATGCAACATCTTCGCCACATTGGTATGTAATACTGATATATTTGCACCAGAATCCAACATTCGGCAACTCCAAACCATCAATTGCTCCCTTCACATATACATGCGTTGTAGGCTGCGTTGTCTTGGGCAGGTGTTGCCACCCCTCTCGTTCTCCCTCTCTTTTGTACTCCAACGTGACGTAAGCCGAGACATCTGTTGTTTCTTTAATCTCTGACGTATTTTTTCTCTTCTTCTTTTTCTTCAAATGTTATTGGTTTCTTCGTTGTTTCTTGTAATTTCTTCTTTTCTTGATCCTCATCCATAGTGAGCGATCTTTCCCTGCAAAATGTATCATTTTTCTTGTTTTCTTTTACACCTAAGGGTGAACGCGGTGTTGCATTCACATTGCTCGACAATGCTCCCCCCCCCTTTTCTCTCGACAGTGGTTGCAACGCACTGTGGGGTTAGGCATTTAACTGTGCGGCCACTTGGTCCTTGGTAGGTTCCCCAGACTTCAACTTGCTACGCATCTCGGCCATTTCCTCGATGAACTTTCGAAAATACTTCACATCGTGACCAACTGTTTTATAATGCTCACACGTCTGCAATTTCCAACATTTGTCTTTACCGTGTCCTCTTCGATTGCGATGTTCACACACCACGCCACCATCATTGTTATTAGGCGCACTCGTTCGTGCACCTCTGTCGTCATAATTAGAACGTAACCGCTGCATGGCATGTACTTCTCCACCCATCATGTGTACGCTAGGTTGTACATCTTCATATACCGCTTCAGCATTCTTGCGTGCAGTCATTTTCTTTCCTGGCCTTGTCAAACGTGCTTCATGCTTCGTCAACACCCTTTCCAATTCTTCAATATTATTGAAAGTCATATGCTGATATTGCATTTGCATGACACAATCATGAATAGTGTCAAAGAATTGCTGGATGTGCTCTTCCAACAATGAGGTGTTACGGACATCTCGGAAGTCCATTCCAGCTCGTAGCGCCGCGGCATTAAGCCGGTATAGATAGGTAGTTGCTAGCTCGTCTTGTTTCTGGGTCAATTTAGAATACATGACCCGAGGCGACACTTTGTCCACGCAAAAATTCCGTTGAAATAAATCTATTACTGCATCCCAATCATACTTCACCGTATCCGCCAATTTTTCGTACCACCAAGATGCTGTGTTCGTCAAGATATCCACAAACATCTCTAGCCGTTGATCGTCATCCCAACGTGAAATGTTTGCTACATGGAAAAATCTTGTCACCATTGCCCTTGCACTCCCAGCGTCTTGTCTATTTCCGTCAAATGTCTTGATCTCTGTATTCTGGATAATTGCTGTTACAGGATGACTAGATGATGTCCATGTATTTTGTTTTCCACTCGACATGCCATATCTTGATGCTTTCGGCGAGTTGGGATATGCCTTCCCTGGCACCGCCGATCTTTGGTATGATGCGCTAGTCGTCCCTCTCGTAGTATCCGGCGTGCAACTATCTGATAAAGACGCGGTGATTTTCGCTAACTACTTCAAACTTAAGTGTCCATCTTGCATCAATTGGACTAAATTTGCCACCACTGGGTCCTGCTGTTGCGACACTGATCGTGGTGGTGACATGTTCTCGTCCTCATCCGAGGAAAATTCCAACCTTTTCTTACTCGATGACCACGCTTTGGCTTCCAATCCTTAGCATCTTCCAACTCATCGTCATCACACAACTTCTGCATGTCCGGTGGTTTAGACTCTTTCACCGGGGTGTGAGTGGTGTATGCCACAATGTAGTAAGTTGGCTTGATGTCAGTAGCCTCGTTCCAGTAAACCATCAAGGATGTTTCTTACTGGTTCTCTGCTAATAATAGTGACACCATCAGACCAATATCTTCTGCGGTACGATCCAGATTGAATTCACATGCAGCATCAAATTCTTCCCGTCGTACAAACTCATAGCCACAATTTCGAAACAGCGTTTCTATAACTTCAATTGACTCTTTCAGCCCTCCAAAGGAAGTAAGGTATTCCTTAACTTTAAAGTTAGGGGCAGCGTTTTCCGCCTTACGAATATCATATAGTGAAAACCAGCTGCTTGAATATCCACGTAACTTCAATACATGCCGTTGATACCGTGCCATTCTTGCACAGGCATCAGAGAAAGTGTATGTCCTATTAGAAGCATCCTGAGAGCGCTGTAAAGTAAATACCAGCTCTTTCTCTCCTTCAGTATACACTAAACCCATTTTGTGTGTGAAAATTGTATTAGGTCGACGTGAAGTCCCGGGTCGCGGCACCAGTTGTCGTGAAGGAACTTAAATTTTCGAGGTTTCCACTCAAAAACAACACAAGGAAGCGATAGAATACACCTCTCTTGCTTATACTTCCCAGGTTCTTTGTACTTACGTCCGAACCTTAATACAAAATCACTGAAAATGGACACTTCCTGGTAACACTCAGGCTGCCCCTTACCTTAGGTAATCGCAAAGGATCTTTATCACGCCTTAACACGCTTTCACTTAAAGGTTTCCTCGGGATGTACTTAGACTTAGTTTTTGTATAGGTTGGAAAGATTTCGATGGTTGGAAAAACGACTCTTCTAAAAGGGGGATTTGATTATAATTAAAATATTAAGAAGTCATATATCTATTTCAAGTGCCTCTTCATCTTGTTACTTCTTGGTTACTTCAGCACTGGCTTCAATACCGACACTTGCTTCATGGCCGGCCAAAATATCGTGCACTCCTTATAGGTACTTGTATATACTCAAACATAGACTCCAGCCACTTCACCACACTTTTGCTGTTCCTTGTCCATCAATGGACTCTGGCACCGCCGCCAGGTGAGCCATCTTGCTCAAACGGTCTACCAAGACCAATATGCAGGTGTTGCTGGCCTTCTCCTTCGGAAAACCGAAGATAAAATCCATACTAATGGATTTCCAACACTCGATAGGAACGAATAAGCTCGCCCAAGGCGCAGCGGACTCTGCGGAGGGTTTGACCCTCTGACACGTCTCACAGGTTTGTATATACGCACCGACCCATTTATACTTGTCGGGCCACCAATACAAAGCGCTTAAAGCGCTGTAGGGCTTATCCCGACCTAAACCCCCAGGAGGGGCGTCATGTGCCTCAAAGAGGACTCTATACTTCAGTTCCTCATCATGAGGAACAACCACCCGCGGAGTGTACTCCGCGCTCATGCTATAATATAGCAAACCATCACAGTAACTGTAACGGTGTAACCGAGCTCTAGCTCGACTTGACAGGGTAGGCTCAGACGAGCCAAGTCCCTTTCCCCCAACGCGCTGATAAGCGCCGTACATTGTGGGTCTTTCTCATACGCCTGGCGTATGAGATCCACCACAGACGAGGTGATGAATGTCGCGTAAGCGAGCTCGTAATCGTGACGACGCGACAACGCGTCTGCAAGCACCTTCTGTTTGCCAGGATTATATTTAACCTTAAAGTTATACTCCGCAAAGAAGGAGAGCCAACGGGCCATCCGTTGGGAGAGATGAGGCGACTGTGTCGCTGTCCGTAAAGACGCGTGGTCAGTATAAACCACGAACGGCTTTGAGTCGAGTAGGTGAACTCTAAATTTGACAAGGGCATACTTCATATCAAGTAGCTCCTTATCATGAACGGGATAGTTCCGTTCCGCAGATTTAAGCTGCCTCGACTCAAACGCAATTACGCGTTCCCTTCCTTCATCGTCTGATTGTAACAAAGCACATCCGATTGCGAAATCGGAGGCGTCGCAGACGACGCTAAATGGTTTCCCAGAATACGGGAGAGCAAGAACGGAGCTTTGAACAAGCTTCCCTTAACCTCTTCGAAGGTGGTTTGGTGTTTGGTTTCCAACACCAATCCATGTCCTTCTTAAGAAGGTCGGTTAATGGCTTCGCCATCTCAGCGTAATTCTCGCTCTATTTGTGAAGATAATTGGCTAATCCAAGCCACTTCCGTAAATCTCTAAGATTTACAGGCAAAGGCCACTCCACAATGGCTTTCACCTTCGCGGGATCCGCCCGCACTCCATCCTTACCGATGAAGCATCCGAGGAAAGGGATTTCCTCAGCACGAAAAATACATTTGGATGCGTTTTCATATAACTTATGCTCTCGCATACATTCGAGCACAGCTCGAAGGTGTACTAGGTGCGTCTGAACATCAGACGAGTCGCCTTCCACGCGACTATGAACGAATATATCGTCGAAGTACGTCTGAGCGTACTTTCTATGAGGGCGGAAGAGTTGAGTCACCAAGCGATTAAAAGTCGCTGGTGCATTCGAAAGACCTTGTGGCATAACAAGCCACTACCACAGCATGCCACTAGGCGTGCTAACCGCTGTCAGCGGAATATCGGATGCTTGCATGAGCACCTGATAATACCCGTCCACCAGATCTAATGCACTGTACACAGTACAGCCCGCCATATTGTTATGGAGGACATCCTTGCGAGGAATCGGAGTCTGCATGGGTACAGTAGCTGCATTCAGCTTGTTGTACGCATGCACAATGAGCCACTTTCGTTCGGTTTACGAACACAAAATGTGGGAGATGAGTGAGGAGACTTGCTCTCCCGTACCATCCCTGCCTCTTCTTTCCCCTTGAAGAATGCGTCGATGACGTCGCATTGCTCCTTGGGGAGAGGCCACTGCCTAGTGACGCAGTATTTGGTTCCAGTAACCAAATCAATTTCATGTCGGACCCCCCCCCCGATCCGATGGTAACCCCATCTGCGGGTTGTCACTAATGACATCTCCGAATTCCTTAAGTAATGAATGGTAAGGGTCATCAGGATCCGCAAGGATCTTGAGACCGCTTCGGGCATTCAATGCCTCTTTGGTTTGCACCAAACTGACTCGTCCATCGTGGATGAGGAGTTCAACTCCTCTTCCGGACGCAACACGACGATCTCGTCGAGTTCACCTGCTTTTACAGCAGTACCAAACTCGTTGAAGGACATCTCCTCCAACTACAACAGTTCGTCTATCCCAGGAAACTCTTCAAGGCTTACGCCTTCCGTGACAACACCTGTCACACTATTCAGCATCCTATAGGACTGCTGACTACCGGTCTCGGGACTCGTCCCGGGACCCAGATGTGGGGAGTAAATTGCCCCATCTATTGGAAGCGCATCTCTCCTACCGACATATATCTTTACCTCTACCACCGGTGACTCGCCGGTCTCACCTAATACGGCGTGGTCGGAATCAATTCTGACTTGCGAAAGAGACGAACTTCGGGTCTCTCCTCTTGGAAGCTCCTCGCGCTTAACAGCAGGGGTTACTACCCCTACCACTGGAGTCGCAACTTTTTCTCCTCACACGGCGTGGTCGGGAACCCCGACCTGCAGAAGAGACAAATTACGGGTCTCTTCTCTAGGAAGCGCCTCGCGCTTATCCTCAGAGGAATCCACCTCTACCACTGGCGACTCACCAGTCTCGCCTATATCGGCGTGGAGATTAACCGCCGAATCCCCCTCATCAAGGAACACTTCCTTGACCTCATTGGGACTGGTCATTTCATACATCCCAATCGCTGACATCTCTCGCCAGACTCTCTTTTGCGATCGAGCAAAGGTGGGTTCATGACTCGCCAATGCTTCACCCGATAGCGGGTGCGTTGAGCCAATGGACTTTGACTTCCAGTATATTAATGACTCGTGGCGTTCCATCCACTTCACGCCCAGAATGAGGTCATAGCTCGAGTCCAAATACAGGTCTAGGAAACGTTCTAAGCTGTCGAAGTCTGCAAACTTCAGCTTAAGGTCAATCGAGACCTTGGGTACAGAAAACTGTACGCCCGTCGCTAGACGGAACGTGACAACGTCACGAGAACGTGCCTTCAGGGCCTCGGCATACAGCCGACGCTTCTCAGCAGAAGCCCGTCTGACATAATTGTCAGACGCTCCAGAGTCTATCAAGACTCTCCAAGGCTTATCAAAGCCTTTCACGTCCGCAAGGACGACCAGAAAACCTTGATGGTACACCAACTCGGTGCTAGAAAGCAACGTTTCCCTCGGGGCTTTGTGCTGTCGGACCCTACCCTGGTGTTTAACAGCACTGAGGATCCCCCAGTAGGGCGCCCCGCACCTACTGGGAGCCGTCGTTACCCGCCGGCTTGGGCGAGGGCCTTTTACCCTCCCTCGGCCCCTTATAGCGAGTGTCTCGCTGGGTATTTTTCGGACATCTATTCCGCAGATGATACGCTGCAGCATTGCTAGGAGATCCGCTTGGAAGCCCTGCGAGAAGGAGTCAGAGTGACTCCTAGCGGGAGGTTTCTCTTCCGCTTCGACCTGACTCAGGTCCATGGGTTTGGGACCCACCCTAGAGGAACGAAAGTTCCTCTCGGCGTTAAACGCCATCTTAAACGCCTCCCCCAGGGATTGGGGTCGGCATCGGAACAGCTCCGAACGTGCTGACCCTTCTTTCAGGCCTCCCAGGAAGAAGGGGATGGACACATCGTCCGAATACGCTTTCGCGTACATCCCTGCCAACAGGGTCTTCAGTTCTTGGACATATGTCTCCAAGTCTCTAGTGCCCTGTCGACACCTCAAAAACTCCAGCTGGTTCTGGAAAACCAGATCAGACGTGGCATACATGTCCATAAGCTTTTGCTTAAGGACTTCCCAGGTCGGGAACACGTTCGTGACCGAATCCGGACACGTAAACGCCCATGCACGGGCTTTACCCGTAAGATGGGTTAATGCAAGTCCCACTTGCAAGTGATCCGAGATCACATTCGCTGTGGCGAAGGCCGTTTTGACCTCGCGAAGCCACACATAAAGGTTATCACCTTTTTCGCTGGTTAATTCCTTTATCTTAAAGAACAACGGAGGGCGCACCCTCGTGGACGTGGAGTGACTTCCACGATAATCCGCCTCATGGGCGATGAGGGCGTTGAGCCTCTCCCTACGTCATCAAGGCCCTGCTCCACTAGGAGCTGCATGCCTTCGTCACCCAGTATGGATAACATCATGTTAAAGGCTTCTTGCTGGACAAGGGTTACCTCATCTCAATCGTCCTGATTCATCCTTTGCAGAGGATGTTGCCGTCTACCAACACAGGTCTTGGATTGACTACAAGTGCTACCAGATGTAGCAGGTGCGTACACGCACGGTGCGTCTAGCGCACAGAGGAAGACTTTCCTAAAGCGGCGATACGCCGCTACTTAGCCGATAGGCATTATAAAAGGGCTTAGTAAGAGATATCTCTCTTACTCGGGGCCAAGATTTCCCTTGGTTTACTAGTTAGTATAAACTAACGCCTTGATACAAGGCTCCCTTAGTAAGGGGGTAGTTAAGGGAAGGTATTCCCTTTCACTACAACACTCACTGCGCGCACGACCGGTCGAGGTCGCGCGCCTAGTAGTCTTTAGTGTGAAATGTAAACTGATGTATATTTAATATATAATTAGCCCAATTTAATTAAACTAATGTAAACTATATGTAATACTAAGTAGAACTTACTCAGTTCGTACCTAGCCGAAATGTAATGTACATCACCTGTGTAC
>CM047591.1:3628310-3723322 GCA_026184515.1 Peronosclerospora sorghi
GGTGTGAATTTAAAATTTCCCAAATTATGTTGTATTACTAACCATAAATACTTTTGCTTCACTCCTGCGACAGATGACAGAAAATCACGACTCTTTCCTTCTTGCTTGGATCTCCTTGCATAACGTAGTACTACGGGTCGTAGTTCATGACTTCGCAACTTGAGGCCATGCGTGCAGCGCGAGTAAAAACACATTTATTGTACAATACATCTACGCATACTAATTGGTCAAACTTACCGAGCGTATGATATACAGTAAATATCTAGGACGCTGCTCAGGTACAGAGAATCGGCGTGCAGACCCCGAAGGTGATGAACATCACAACGATGTGACAGGTTTTCGTGAATGAGTTGTAATTAATGGTTTATACCTGCCAGCTCTCCAAAAACCGTGAAAGAGTCCATGAAAGGGCTAACTTTTGCTAAACTTATCTTATGCAGCAGCCGTTCCTCAACAACACCGTAACTTAAACAAGTAAATATCGATTTAATTGGTCAAATCTCAAGCATGAATTTACGAGTGACCTATTATAACATCGCAAATACAGTAGGTTTTTGTGACACTTTTTGTGTATGTTTCATATGTAGGAAGATATAACTTCTTAATACATTTCTTATTAAGCAAGTCCCGGTTACAGTCTGCCGTGGTGCTATTACGATCAGGACATATAGATTGGAGTAATACTAAGCCATACAACTAAATACATATTTTTATGGTTAAAGTGATAAAGCCCGACGTACGTACTGCGTAGCGATTATCCAACAGTTTCCTAATGATAAGCTTGGGAGAAAAAGCATGGAAGAATCACCTGTCTCAACATATAATACCCTGACGCCATGTTCTTGATTGTGGGCTAAAAATGCATATAAATTCCAAGTGAAATCGGCTATATTTTAGGATATAAGTGAGGAGATAGCAACAAGAACTAGATCATTTAGCTCATTACCTATTTTTAGTCCTGGGGCTATTTTAGTAAAGAGTAGTAAAAACTTTGAATCGCTTTCGGCCGGGACTGCAAAACCAAAAGTGAGCTTTATTCTTTAAGTTTTGTTCTAGTCAGTAGGGTCATTAGTTATGATAGATGTGCAACATCACTTTCTAACAAAGAGTTCGGACAAGGTGTAAATTTAGCGGAAAAAGGTGTCAATTTAAAAAAAACCCTGGTAGATGAGTTTAGTGAATAGTGGGTAATATGAATAGGGAATTGCTAGGCACACACACCCTTTTAACTAGGCACCCCCTATACTAAAGCGCCATATGGAAAGGTGTATCGGCAGTAAAAAAGGTGTGTCGATAAAATCTTCCTAAATATATACTCCATATTAACTACATAGCTACTGTTAATTGAGTGACTGCGTCGACATTTGGATATATCATAATTGTGGTGCCCAACTTATTTGTTACGAAAACGTGAAGATTGTTGATCGCGTGTTAATTTCCACATTTTACCACTATATATAACTAGGAGATAGTACCCGTCGTTCCGACGAACCGTTTCATTGAAATTAGAGAATATCTAAATTTATTTTTAAAAAGAAAAAAGATTTTATTTATCTGCTGTCAACGACTGCCTGTGCAATCTTGGACATTGACTGCTCCCACCATTGCGAGATTCTTCAACGTCATTCAACGTAGTGATTCGTCATAAACGACGTTTCGCATTATTCGTAGTTCTGCAGACTCAGCTTCCAATAGTACGGTGATGTTCATCGGTGCTGGCGAGAGTGAAAAAAAAGGAGATGTACAACTGGCCATGCGAGATCACGTCCCTTGTTAGACATATGCCAACCTTGTGCCTCGTCTTTCCCTGTGACTTGTTTATCGTCATCTAATAGGCCAAGCGCACAGAAAACTGCTTCCGACAGACCGTGTAAGAAAGGCCTGATTGATCAGTTTTTAGTGCGATGAGGGGGATAAAGAATACGTACCCTGAATGATCGCCCGACAAGACTTAAGCCTCAATCACACGTGCGGAACTCCGGCGGAAAATGAGGCGAGTCCCGTTACAAAGACCGTTGGATGGATCCAGATTCAACAGGAATGTGGTGAGGCAACCTTCAGTTCCAGTTGATGCGGCGTCCATCTATTCTCGTCGAGACTGTTACAGAACTACGTCGGGATTGTATTTTCACCCTCCTCATCGTCAATTTTGTCGGCGTTGTGAAATTCCTGTTCTACCCCCGGAATTATGTTCAGGAAGGCTGTGTTGATCTCGGCCACATTGTCATTGGAGGATGCAAGGATTGAAAGGTGGCTAAAGTAGGTACGTGAGTTTCTTTCGATATCAGAAATGCCATCATAAATTGTGTTGATCAGTCCGTCAATGTGTGGACATGGATCAAAATCAACTCCGGACAACCAATCCGATTTGCGTCGATTTTTTACAGCCGTTACTCTCCAAGTGAAAGCAGCCAATCCGCAAAGATGCGGTTCTCAAGGTCCGCAATTGGCTGGGCGTTTACAACACGCATGTTTTGCCGTCATCGATACACTTGCACGCACATCCACAGGTAGGACTCCTTGATAGATGCCGCAACAATATCAGGATGCAGAGCCTTTGAGACTACAGGTAGCGCCTAGCGGAAGTCCCTCGATAACATGACCGTGATTTCGCCAAAAGGAGCATCGGATCGATCCATGATGACACGGACTGTGCGGTCAACGGCCTCAAGGGTAAACTTACGCATCATAGGGGCTTCCTCCCACAGAATCAGTCTGTCCGGAGAATCATACCAGCAAGGTCGCTCTTCGTGCTGATTGAACACACTGCCAAGGGCTTCAAGTCAATCGTAATCGTGAACATTGAATTGGCCGTGCGGCCCCCATTCAGAAGCAATGCTGCAATGCCGGACGATATGACGGCAAGCGAAATCTTCTCCTGGCCTCGCACCGACTTGAGTATGCGGTTCTCAAATGAATATTTTCCCCGTCCCATTAGGTCCGTCAATGAAGATGATGCGGCGGCCCAGCTGCATTAATTCGTCGTAGACGGTGTGCCGCTCTACGTTCAAGATGTGGACCTCCTACTCGCTCTGTTGTCTGAATTCATTGGCATCAAAAGCAAGCTTCTCTGCAATGAAGTGGTTGCCTTGGAGCTCATCCATCGCAAACGCAGGCTCCGGGAGGTTGAAGTTTACCAGCGTCTTCTCAAAATGAAGAAAGAGCTACGCAATATACATCAGCGCAAGACTTTTGATCTGCTCCTCTGACAGCTCTGAATTTTCCTGTTGGCGCAGCCGCTGTACGCAGTCGTCTGACAGGTCCGTTGCGAGCTCGAACCACAACTGGTGGCTCTGTGGGTGGCCCATGGATGATAATGGTGACGAACAAAGATCGTATTTGTGCCCCGCTCTGCACTGCGGAGGCTTCACGAAGGCATTGCCGCCATTTTCGTCTTTCTAGTATAATCCGAGGGCCACGCATGTCGCCTTGAACGTTTTGTGACCACGCCATCATGCTTCCGAAATTTGGCAAATGATGTCACCCTTTTGACTGTTGACCGCAAAGTGCGCAGAAAACATCTTTCACCAGCGTTGGGGCTAGAGCTTTGCACGGGTTGCCTGAACCCGTGAACTGGTTACGGGGTCCTTGCAACCCGTCCATGTAAGGATGAACGGGCTGACTTTGAACGGGTACGTCCCCGTTCACCCCGTTTCACCGTATTTTTTTCGTGATGAGATACAATAGCAATACCAAGTGATTCAAGTATATACACCTCAGCAGCTCAGCAGGTTGGGTGACTGACGATGGCCATATTGTATCCAGCAATGATAGAGCCTACTATGATATTGATACAATCCGCTTTTACTTCCACGAAGGATGCTGAGAAAGATCGACACTTACAATTCACGTACATATATATTAGATTATGCATAAGCCAGGATTAAATAGTGTCTCTTCAAGACCGCCTACTGCTTCCTTTCAGCTGTATGGGATCTCACCGGCAAGTATCTTCATTGCTGCGTCGTACACTTTCTATGAAAGATTCATTAGATCATTTTCTTGCAAGCAACAACCTTAGTCCCTATCTCGCTGTTATGGGGCTGCACCGTCACAGGCTTGAGACAGTAATAATATCCGTATTTACATGTACCCAAAACCAACTCTTGTCTTCTGGCTATCAATCTATATTGCTGCCGTCGTCTAGTCTTATCATGCTTCTACGAATGGTTCTGCCAGAAGAGAAAACGATTATGATATACGTGGGTGAGCAACGGCGGCTGCCTCTTGCAAAGATTTGTCTTTTTCCTGCGAATAATTCCCAACTATCTCCCAGGTTCCCTTACAAAAGCACCTGGCTCCGACATTCTCGCCAGATAACGCCCTTCTATTGTCTGTTATGATTAGACCGGCTTGGGAAAATGCTCGCTCCGACGGTGCAGATGTTGCTGGAACACAAAGTGTACACCTGGACAGCCTGGCAATATTAGGGAAGACATGGACCTGAAGCGCCCACCACTGCATTGGATCCTGGATTCTGTCTATCTCCTTTACCTGTTTCTTGAATAGCGAGACCTCATTAGCCATCTGCTGACGTATGATCTGTAGCCGATCACTCTCAAGTGACCTATTTGAGTTCGACGTCTGAATAGATACTTCTGACTCAGCCGCCTTCCATAGTCAATCCATATCTAGGGAACTATCGATTTCTTTTTGGGATTTCCTCTTCTTCCATTTTATTTTCCGTCTCTTCGAGGCTGAGGATGCTACGTCATTTTCACGCCTATGCCGCTTCCCATTTTTTTGCGACCCCTTCTTTTTCTTGATCAGCATCATTGGACCTCTCTTCCCCCGCCAGGGACGGCATATCTTTTTGCAACAGATCCATTTCTCGCTGTTCTATCAGAAGACATGCAGGAGAATCATTTCTTACGTACGGTTTGGTACGTGGATCAAGTGCTTCGTCCAAATCTATCGTATCCGATAACTTGGTGAATCCTGCTTATTCTCTCCCCACCTCTGCTCGAAGTCTTCAAACAGCATTTGAATGCCCTACAAGACTATTATGCTTTATCTTCTTTCCTCATCGTCTTCTGCTGAAGAATCAGCTTGTTCTTCGCTGGTAGCGGCGGTAGTAGTAGTCGTCTGCTTGGCAATGGTATCGCTAATGTAATGTCGAATAGAGCGGAGATCCGTCGGCACAAGACTAATGGTTACTCGCTTCTTGGCTTCCATGAACATCTCAGCGCGACCAAACACCTCCAGCTCTAGTTTTATCGATAGCTCTATAATACTCCAGTCTAACGATGACAACGGAAGCTGAATATTACCATTGATACCTAGAATGAGAAGCACAGGCTTCAACTTAACCATACGCTTCAACATGGTATGTCTTGACCACCATCTCGTTGCTACGTCCTGCAGGATGCTAATTCCTCCAGAAATGTTCCTATATTTGCACGCCTCTTTCAACTTTTTCTGAAAAGCAAGAGAATTTTTGTAAAGTGTGGCATATCTCCTGCACTTTATCATGATAGAAGCGATTGCCTAAGAGTAAAAAAATGCGAGACCGAGAGTTCCAAGACGTGATTGAAGCATCCAATCCACTCGCAGTCCATGAGCTTGCCCGCTTTTTTCACATTTGCACAGGTGCCGCTAACCATGGCGACAATATTCTCCACTCCCAGCCGATACTTCAGTAAGAGTTCTTCCAGTTTTTTTTAATCCTTTCTCCCGTGTGAGGGTCTTCAGAAGGAGTGCATTCCAGAACAATGTTCTGGACTCCAATCCAAAGTGATGAAGTGAGCACTCAATGACATATATTTCTCCATAGCGGAACTGAACCAGCAATCAGTCGTTGTTGCCAGCCCTAGGGCATCCGTTTCTAAGATTTTCGTCAACTGTCGCTGAACCTTGATGCAAACCTCTGACAGTTTCTTTTCCAAAGTGTTGTTGGAGGGGACAGTGGCCGCTTTCTTCTTGGCATTGGCGATCATTTCCTTGAAGTAGCGACTCTCCACTAGATCCCAAGGTTGGTTGGTCATCACTATCCATTTCAAAACTGACATTGCGAAGTGATTATCACCGCCACTTTCCAAAATACCTTCTTAGCATTCCGTACTGGCGAGACTTTCGACAATGGTCTTGTGATTTCGCGCAAGTGTGTTCCTTGTGATTTCGCGCAAGTGTTGGGTGAGGTTGGTTGTTGTGCCCTTCAAACCAATATTCACTTCCGAATTGAATAAGTCACAAATGGCCTTATCCTTGTGCATGGATTCGTCCTTGTATTTTTTATAGTACTTCCAGACTTTATTTGTTACTTTTGCGGGACGTATCCTTGACCAGGTTTTATGTCGGAGTTCGCTCGCGGCTCGCTCTTTTTCTGCCTCATCATCTTGTACTCCTGCAGCTTGGTCGTCAAGGTCTTCTTCTTCTACTATGTCTTCCTCATTTTCTTCTTCCTCCTTATTGTCTTCGCCTTCCTCATCGTCGTCATCCTCATCATGGCTGCTACTGTCTTGACACCTCCTTCTCTTCAGACCAGTGTCCTACTCATCATGAGCATCATCGTCATGATGCTTGTCAAAGGAACTATTAGAGTCTCCGTTAATGTCGCTATCCTCTTCTCCTTGTATAGCAGACATAGTGCAGTGGCAATGTTAAAATAAGATAAGATTGGCGGCGACGTCCGACACAGAAGACACAATGCTTTGTGACGATGAAGGATATCAACAATCAATAACAACAAAGAAGACTGTTTTCCACAATTCGTGAAGAGTGAAGATTTGGCAGTGGGTTGTGGTTAGTGGTCAGCAATGCACTTACATCCTTTAATAGTTATGTGTGTGTGTGTGTGTGTGTGTATTGTGCATAGAACTCTATGAGAATGGGTTGTACCGGGCAAACGGGTGAACGGGTGACGGGCCCGCGAACGGGCTAAAAAAAAGGGTAAACGTACATCCCTTGTCTCCCGTTAGCCCGTTCTTCCCGTTCCCTCCCATTTACCCGTTAAAACCCAAACCCGTGCGGAGCTCTAGTTGAGGCTCACAAAGTAGATTCGACCGATGAACACGCCTCGTTTCCGGACAATCAACAGCTTTAGCCTGTTATCTTAAACAAATAACGACGAAAAGTCTAGATAGATTGTGTTTCAAAGAACCTCACTCGCGAGAGTGTGTTAAACTATGCCGTGAGAGCTGTTTTACGTACCCGGGCAGCGTTTACCGCATCGGCCAAGTTACCATCGGTGTTGAACACGATTTGATGCTGATCCTTAGTGGACTTGCAAACGCTACACGGATGGCCAGTGATCGTTCATCTTGAAGCCCTTAAGTCGCCAGCAGCCTTCTGGTGCAGAGCCGTAGCGAGATTCAATTACTGCTTAATATCGTTCCCGTCTTCAAGCTCCGCAGTAGAGCTGTTGTGCCCCTTGTAGATATACATGAACAGATATTTGACAGCAGTGATGGAGGAATACACCTGCAGTAAGTCTACGGTTTTTAGTCAGGCAGTATAAATGCCATATTTACATTACACTTGCCTCGCAATTGATGTGCGCATCGTATTTGAAAGCGAGGAACACATTATGCGGCTCGATCCAGCGGTTGTCTACATGCCGACCTTTTGCACCCACGAACGAATATTCGTCATTACGCCGTCGGCACACCGGGTAACCGTCCGCCTCGGCAGATGTCTGGTTGGTGGATGCCCTCGGGGTGTGCTTGGTACATTTGCGATCCTCCATGCAGGGACCTTTTGAATTCTCCACACTGCAAGGTCCGTGCATCTTGATGCACGAAGCGATTCACGGACTCATAAGCATCTGCATGTGTCGCTGGTTCAGGGATCTCCGCGGACACTGCTGAGTCAATGTCTTCAGGGGTGCGGAGCTTGAAAATCCTCGTCCACGATGAGGATGTGCCCATATGATAGGCCACACTTTTAGAATTCGATCACCCGGACTTAGTCCCAATAATCTTCTGGTGTGTGAGGTCACGCATTAGCTCTTGGAATTTGATGTTAAATACTCTCTCATCCAAACCATGTCGATCCTGCGCGGTCTGTCCCAATTAAAGCTCGGCCGTGCTCTAGGGCCACTTTGGATTGCTAGTGAAGGTGACAAAGCGGTCTGGGCGCCCACGCTTGCGAACAATTTCCATGACATCCTGACAGAGATGGCTTATCTGACGATCACTTTCAGAAACGGCTGGGGAAGTCAAAATTATTTTGCGACCAACTTGTGCTTCGTCGTGGTCACCTTCGTATAGCATCTAGAGTACAAGTGACACCGCAGATCGACTTGATGGTCAGCAATATACTACAGGAGATTCTGCTCCACGCATACCCACGCATCCACGATATATTACCGAACAGGCGTCTAGACAGAATGAAGCGCTAGTCAGGTGCGCGAGGCTGCAGCATGTAGGAATAGTACTTCATTTGCGAGACACGTCGTGTTTCGCCTCTCCCACGGATAGCATTGTCGTTGTCATTACACCCTCCCTCCCCAGCGTCGTACTCAAATACCCTCAGAGGTATTGTGGAAGTCCACCGAGGAAAAAGAAGAATATAGTGAAGCGGGATATACGCTGAGTTTAATGCTGAAATGTGCTGGAGGAGTCCGTCGTGACACTTCAGATAATGTTCCCATCGGAGATACTGCCGTCGTAGCCATATTTTACCATGATAGCGCCGGCCTCGTTGGAAGTAGGGGTGTTGTACCCTCTTCGGTCGCTTGATTTCAAGCGAAGCAGACGGGGTTCCAGATCAACCACCTGAAACTCCTTTATCCGCTGCCGCATCTTCTTGTACAACTGCACTTATGGGTTGTGCTGTTAGAGCATTCCTTGAAGTTCCCCCATGATGCGCCGATCCAGATTCGAAAAGACATTATGTGGCCACCATGCGCCATGCTTCTGTCAGTGATATAGAACTTCGAGAATTTGCTTGGATGTCCAGGCTCCGGCAACATCGATCCCATTCGGTGGTACAGAGCACCTTGGGGTCGAAAGGCATACATCCCTCCCTGCATAAACCGTTAATCTAATTTCTCAATTTTCAGGGACGTGAATGACAGTGCGCTGTTGTACGCCCTGATGTTGGTGCATAACACCCGGGAAATAGGCGTTTGATCCCGTAGCAGACTCCGTAGACGAACGGTGGCTGTACCAACGGTGGGCCGTTGGCACCTTACCACTGTCGCAGCACATGGTGAAAAGTTGGCGTGCAAGGGTTAATCCAAGAACCTTGAGGTTCTCCTCAATCTAATGGAGCGCCCCGCAGTTGTGGCAGTAGACGTTAGCCCGGTTGAGCACAAAGAGCAGCGAGGCGGAATTTACGGTGATCTCCTGACGTGCAAGGAGTAGCACCGGTTCAACGGCGCGTAAATGGTCTTCTAGAAGCTGCCGTTAACACTGGGAATGTCTTGCCGCTGCCTGAGCCTGGCATCGTTGTTCTTGTTGCTCCTTCGTGTCAACACGTTGTCGAGCACGCCGCTGCCTGATCCTGGCATCTTTGTTCTTGTTGCTTTTTCGTTTCAACACTTTGTCGAGCACGCCGCTCCTGGTCCAGTTGGTTTCGTTGTTCTTGTTGCTCTAGCGTCTTAACAGCACGTTTTTGAGCACGCCGCTCCCGAGCAAGTAGCATTCGTTGTTTTTCTTCTTTTGGCGTCTTATAATACGTTCTCGAGCACGTTGCTCCCGATCCAGTCGTTTTTGCCGTGAATGTTGAGCGGGCGTCTCAAGAGCACTTAGTCGTACACGCCTCTCCCGAGCCAGTCGATTTCGCCGTGAACGCGGACTCTCTGCTTGCGGTGGCATTGGGGAGGTAGGCGGGGAACTAATGCGGGAGCAGGCAGGGTGGACTATTGCTATAAGCGCTATTTGTTGTATTTGTAATAACAAATGATAAAGTCTAATTCAATTAGGTGCGGCTTATAGTATAGTTCGAAATGGATTAGGTACGGGATCGCGACCATCATTCATTATATACATTGATCAAGATAGTCGATTAGGTACGGGATAATCGATAACGACATGAATTCTGTTATTATTACTTTATTTAACGACCCCCGGCCTGTCACGCCACGTTACCCTACCGCGCGGGCGCTGGGACCGCGTCGCGCTGGCCGCCTGGCCGGCCAGGGACAGACGTTGAACAATGTTGGTGTCTCTCTTTCTACTCCAGGTACTACCATGGAAACCATTCGTTTTTGTTCTGCCGCAGTTCACATAATCAATGCATCAGTCATGTCCACATTTTTGATAATTAGGTTTAGGGTTTGGGATTATGTTGTTGGTGCCACATTGCGCACTTTCCTACCACACTTTTGTTTATATGAACAGGTGGTGTCCGACCCGTGCGTTATGTACGGGGCCTACCCTAGTATAGAATATATTAGGGGATGGAACCCGTCGTTTCAACGAATTGTTTCATTAAAGTTTTATTGAAACTACAGTATAAATCTACATTTACTTTGAAACAAAAAGAAAAGTGTTTTTTTGTTGCTGTTAACGACTGTGTGTGAAATTTCGGACATTGACTACTTCCATCATTGTGAGATTTTTCAAACTCTCGAGTCAAACAATAACATTCCGCTCTTTTTGTTGGTCTCCCCAGTCGCTTTAGTTTGTGGTTGAGCTACATGGTATTAATTTTAAGTATTATCAATATTTTCCAGGTAGTAAATCAACTCATCTGATCTATCAAAATTTTCTCAACACGAACACTTCAAACGAAGATGGCTAGTCACTCATTACTGTCAGTTTTAGGATCCGACCTATGCAAAATTGAGATCCTAGAATGCCCGGGATTCCAATCTGGAAATATTCTAGTTTAACATCTTTTCAGCGTCCTTTGCCATCAAAACCAGACTCATCACTGCTTTCTTGATTAGGCCGGACCACTTAGACTGCCCGTAGCGGCTGGAAGACATTGGTGGTTATGTTTGATCCGGCTTTCTGTATGCCTCTGCTCGACCTCATGAGTGCTCGTTTAGTGCGCTTGTTATTCCATTTTCATTCTTGGACAGCCTCCTCCATCCCTCCACTGTAGCTCAGCCTTAGTAGTGACAGATGTCTCCGAGTCGATAAAATGTGCGGCATGTTTCCGTCTTCCTCCGGGTGATGGATCTTCAATTGGAAATTTTGCGCGCATCTGCGCCTCGTTAAGACGATGAAAATATTGCAACAGCACTTCATTAGCTATTATTCACGCTCGATATTATTGTCGGGCCCCCAACATTCCTTGACCGCAATATTGGAATTCGTAGGCTTGGACGAGAGATTTCCAATTCTTCGAGTGCCTGTTGAAACCTATTGCGTATGGGCCCATACCGTATGTCATCCAATATTTGTAACTACTATTGATAACAGATTTGAACACTTAGGAAAGCAGACTTTAACGTGCGGACCAGCTCCTTGGTGATCTTGGTCCGTGTTTTTTTTAAATCACAGATGGCGGAAACTCTGATACAAGTGGTGACTGGTTGGTCTGCAGACAACGTTCGCGGGCTCTAATTCATTTTTACGGCTGGTATTCTTGGCCGTAGAAATGACTTAGAGCCCGCAAATGTTGTCTGCAGACCAACCATCCACCACTTGGTATTCTCGGTGATTTGACTAATGCGATTTGACCCTGATCGGACCAATTCTATATCGACATCTCGAACCACCGGTTTTGATCGAGTGTTGATTATTGACTGCATTGCTGCATCCAGACAAAACCTTTCATGGCGGTATTGAACAAAACTCGTCGTTGATGAACTTGTATTGTCGCCAAATCAGGTTTCCGGCCGCCCCTGGATCTTGCTGCTGGGACGGCGTTGCTTTAGCATTAGGTGTCATTGTTAGTCGCGTAATACCAAGAGAGCTGTGGCTTGACGATCGGCTTTATCCCGCATCCCTCTATCGAAGACGCAAAATCGTACTGTCAAACCCCGTTTCACATTCACCAGGCCGCATAGCGGGTTCTACCTTGAATTCATTCTCAAGTCGTTATCCCATCCGTACTACATTAGCCACGAGTAAGTCATGTACGTCCTACTTGTCTCGGAGTGGGGAACAAAATCTATGAGGAAAAATTGCTATTGCCAAATATGCATGTGGTTATTGCTAGAGTAAAGACATTAAAGTCGATCTCCTAGACCACTACCGGAGTGATACAGCGGATAGATACTATAATAATAAGTAGACACAGGGTCGGTGGAGTCACTGTCGTTGGTTTATATAATAAACAAAATGCTTAATGCATTTCATACGACTCTTACTCCCGCCCAAGCATGAAATCGTTTACGAGCCGTAAGAGTCCAAGAAAATATTGTAATGAAGACTACCTGTACTTGGTAGCTATTTTGGAGGCATCCGGTGGAAGCAAACCCCTGGTTCTCGGTAATGTGGTCCATTATGCTTCACGAGGTCTATAAAGTATTCTCATGCTGACATTCGACCACAAAACCTAAGACATGTCGAAGAACTTTGTCAATTCGCTCAAGCAGTGCAAAGAGAGGCAATAACAAGTCGTTCAATTGGAAACGGCACTGCAAACATGGTCGAAGGCAAATTAATGACCGTGAAATGCTACGGGTGTGGTAAAATTGGACAGTTTCCATAAAAAAACTGAAAAGGTGGAATTTTCGCTAACCTTAAGTGAAAACTTGGAAAGCATTGATGGCATCAAGGAGTTTTGATATTGGTGCTAGTATTCACTTTATTAATTATATTTCTTACTTCAAGATGACGAGGAGGTAAATGTAACCAGTTTCAGGTGGATGGTAAATCATTAAAGGTTATGTGGTGAAGTAGCATTTTGGTCTCAATTATGGATGATACTGATAAGAGTCAGTTATTGACAGGGATCAGCCGATACAGAAGTAACTGTCAAGTATTGGAGTTGTGGGTGAAGATTTTGACCAGTCAGATGCAACCCTGGGCGGCCGTCTCAGACCGATCGGATTATGGAGGGTATGAATATGATTGGTGCGATATTGGAGTTATGGGTGAAGATTTTCAACCAATCAGATGCGACCCTTGTCGGCCGTCTCACGACAGATCGGATTATGGAGGGTCTGAGTATGATTGGTGTGATATTGGAGTTCTTTTTGGGTGAAGATATTCAACCAATCAGATGTGACCCTGGGCGGCCGTCTCACGACAGATCGGATTATGGAGGGTCTCAGAAGTAACTGTTAAGTATTGGAGTCAGCACTGAAGTAACCAAGAAGTAGTAGGTGAAAGAAGTGTTTGACTTAGACATAGGAGTTGGTAATACTTAATAGATTCTAATTTCCCCTGTAACACAATAGTCGTTTGCAACCTTCCAGCAATCCTTCTTTACGGTTCCTATACTGAATCAAATTTAATCAAGAAGGTCTTTAAGTGAGCATCGAAGTGAGAGAATCAACATTTATCTGGGGCCACTAGAGTTGGGAGCAGCATGAGAACTCTTTGGGAATTGTGTCCATAACATGTTTGGTTATTTTTTCGTTCGTACGTTAGTATTAAGAACCTGGGAAGTTAAGCAAGAAGGACATATTCATTACCTTCTTGTGTTGTAATTTGAGTGTAAACACTGAATTTTAAGTTCTTTCACTACAGTTACCAGAAAATGTTGGATCAACATTGAAATAATAAAAAAAAAGTTAACTTATAATATTTTTATAAATAGGAAACTTTATCCAATTAAGCTATAAGCATAACGACAAGACAAATCTGATTCGCATCGACAGTGTTTTCTACGTGGAAAACTTGTCAAAAAATATCTTGTCTTATGGCCTTTTGGAAGAAAAGGGTTGCGAAATGGCGTATGGTAGGGGCAAAAGGATGATGGTACATGTGTTGTGGAGCGGCTGATCAGAATTTTTGAATCTTGATCAGGCGTCACCACGGCGCCCGGACTGCCGACTGACGAAGGGGGTCCTCCGGTTGTCCTGTGGGACTGGTCTTGTGTCTTTCTCACCTTGTGTACCCGACGGCTTGGGCGTGGGTCGCTCTCCAGGTGGCGGGGATGACACAATGCAATTCTTTGATGTAAGATAGGGGTAATTAGTAACGAATCGACCAATTTGCTGATCCGGTACTATCAGGCTTGATCACGATTGATCGGAATTACTATTCGGTCTAGTAGGTTCCCAAAGAGTTGGCGCGAGTTGCGAACAGTTGATCGCAGGTCGCAGGTTGTAGATCGTCGAACTTGGTGGCTATCGGCGAAGGGGTACTTGATCAGTCAGCGGAAATCTTCACCACCTGATCGCCAAGCCTCTTAGACTTAATACGCTAATAGAAGACCCAATATACTATGTATTCTACGCTTAAATTAAGAGGAGGGTCGATCAGCTACGGGCAGATCGACGGTTTACACTAAAAATCCGCCTAGTATTTCCCGTGGGGCACTTAAAGCAGCCGAACTACCAGGGGCCAAACGTGAACCAATGGGGGAAGAGGTGAGAGCGCACTGCTCGATCACGTTTCCCAAAACCAAACAAAAAAGAACCTTTAAAAATTACCACTAGCACTTTGGGCGGAGTCGCGGGAGAGTTCTTCTTCACTCTACGCCTACCGGTGGGCCAAAAATGCACTAGGTGCTCCCGCCCGGGACGTAGAGGTGTTTGTAGATGAGGGGAGGCGCAAAGGTGCAGTACCTGAGGGTCCTTTGTAGTTGGACGCAAAAAGAGAACTGTATTACTGCTTATATCCTAATATCTACTAAAAACCTAATATCAGCCAATCAGAACTACCCATTCCTACGCATTTTGTCGACCATTCGACCTGATTCCTTCGCTTACCGTTAGGTAACTGTGTCGGTTGTCGCATCGTCTCAGATGTCCCGTCCACGCCCCGTCCATGTCCGCCACCGTTGTGTCAACAGTTGTACTGACTGATGTACCAACTGTGGTACCAACTGTGGTGCCCACTATCGTACCACCTGTTGTACCGACTATTGTACCTACAAAATATGTGGTACATTTTACCACAGCCACACCCATAGTGGTGTCCACAATTATACCCATAATTACGTACTAATTTTATGGAACGTTTTACCACACATGCTTCCTCACGAAGAAATATTGTCAACATTGAAAAGACGAATAAAGCCCACTTAACTATTTACCTATTCTCTTGGAAACGGTGACTGCACAAGCCCGAAATTATAGACAAGGAGGCAATGTAACGGGATTACATTCGAGTTACATTTAGTGTTGGTGTACATGAGTACACTACGGTTGAGGTCAGTGTTGACCGGTTTGAAAGGTTTCGGACCTTTGGTTATTTTAACCAATCAGGGCAGGGGCCCTTGGTGTGGTGGTATGTCATCCATCCACGTGTCAGTACACAGGTGTGTACACTACATTTTAGCTAGGTACGAATTTGGAATATTCTACTTAGTATTACATATAGTTTGTATTAGTTTAAATTAATTTAGGCTAATTACATATTAAATATATTCAGTTTACATTTCACTCTAAAGTGCAGTCGCGCGACCTCGACCGGTCGCGCGTGCAGTGAGTTTCGTAGGTAAGAGGGAGCCCTCCCTTTACTTACATCCCGTAAAGGGAACACAGCCGTTAAGGCTAATTAGACAACCAACCCGAAAATCTTGGCCCCGAGTAGGAGATCTCTCCTAATAAGCCCTTTATAAGGGCGTATCGACTAAGTAGCGGTAGGAACCGCTTTAAGGAAGAGTATTCCTCTGTGCGCTAGCCGCACCGTGCGTATACGCACCGGCTATATCTGGTAGCACTTGTAGTCAATCTAACACCTGTGTTGGTAGACTAGGCATCCTCTGCAAAGGATGAATCAGGACGATTGCGATAGAGTGACCCTCGTCCAGCAGGAAGCCTTTAGAAGGCTGTTACCCTTAACGGGGGAAGAAGGCATGAAGCTCCTAGTGGAGTAAAGGCAATGGTAAATGCCCTCATCGCTCATGAGGCGAGTTTTAGTGGAGGTCATTCCACGGGGTTGCGCCCTCCATTATCGTTTAAGATAAAGGGGTTCACCGGAGAGAAGGGTGACAACCTTTACGTGTGGTTGCGAGAGGTCGAAACGGCCTTCGCCACAGCGAATGTGACCTCTGATCACTTGCAAGTGGGACTTGCATTGACCCATCTTACGGGTAAAGCCCGTGCATGGGCGTTTAAATGTTCGGAGTCAGTCACGGACGTGTTCCCATCCTGGAAGGTCCTTAAGCAGAAGCTTATGGACATGCACGTAACGCCTGATATGGTTTTACAGAATCATCTGGCGTTTCTGAGGTGCCGTCAGAGCACTAAGACTTGGAAACATATATCCAAGAACTCAAGACCCTGTTCGCAGGGATGCACGCGAAGGCGTATTCGGAAGATGTGTCCATCCCCGTCTTCATGGGAGGCCTGAGAGAAGAGCCAGGAGGTTCGGAATTGTTCCGATGCCGACCCGAATCCCTGGACGAGGCGTTCAAGATGGCGTTCAACGCCGAGAGGAACTTCCGTTCCTCTAAGGTGGTCCCTGAACCCATGGACATGAGTCAGGTCGAAGCGGAGGAGAAACCTCCCGCTAAGAGTCATTCTGACTCTTTTTCACAGAGCTTCGAGGCAGAGCTCTTAGATATGTTGCAGCGGCGTGGGCCGCTGAGATGCTTCCTGTGTGGGAGCACGGATCATCTGCGGAACAGATGTCCGAAAAATCCCCAGCGAGACACTCGCTACAAGGGACCAAGGGTGGGGAAAAAGCCCTTGTACAAGCCGTCGGGAAACGACGGCTCCCAGTAGGTGCGGGCGCCCTACTGGGGGACCCCTCATTGCTGTTAATCCCCAGGGAAGGGGACGACAGCACAAAGCCCCGAGGGAAGCGGTGCTTTCTAGCACCGAGTTGGTGTACCAGCCAGGTTTGATGGTAGTCCTTGCGGACGTGAAAGGCTTTGATAAGCCTTGGAGAGTCTTGATAGACTCTGGAGCGTCTGACAATTATGTCAGACGGGCTTCTGTTGAGAAGAGTCGGCTGTATGCCGAGGCCCTAGAGGCACGTTCTCGTGACGTTGTCACGGTCCGTCTTGCGACGGGCGTACAGGTTTCTGTACCCAAGGTCTCGATTGACCTTAAGCTGAAGTTTGCAGACTTCGACAGCTTATAACGTTGCCTAGTCCTGGATTTGGACTCGAGGTATGACCTCATTCTGGGCGTGAAGTGGCTGGAACGCCACGAGTCATTAATATACTGGAAGTCAAAGTCCATTGGCTCAACGCACCCGCGGTCGGTTGAAGCATTGGCGAGTCATGAACCCACCTTTGCTCGATCGCAAAAGCTATTCTGGCGTGGGATACCAGAGATTGGGATGTCTGAAATGATCATTCCCAATGGCGTTAAGGAAGAGTTCCTTAACGAGCGGGATTCGGCGGTTAATCCCCGCGCCGATATAGGCGAGACTTGTGAGTCGCCAGTGATAGAGGTGGATTCCTCTGAGGGTAAGCGCGAGGCACTTAGAGAGGAGACCCGAAGTTCGTCTCTTGTACAGGTCGGAATCGATTCCGACCATGCCGTTTCCGGCGAACAAGTTGCGACTCCAGTGGTAGGGGTAGAGACCCCTGTGGTTAAGCGTGAGGCGCTTCCAAGCGAAGAGACCCGAAGTTTCTCTCTTTCGCACGTCGGAAATGATTCCGACTACGCCGTTATAGGTGAGACCGGAGAGTCACCGGTGGTAGAGGTAGAGACCTCTGTGTATATGCGCGTGGCTCTTCCAATAGATGGGGCAATTGACTCCCCCCATCTGGGTCCCGGGATGAGTCCCGAGGCCAGTAGTCAGCAGTCCTATCGGATGCTGAATAGTGACAGGTATTGTCACAGAAGGCGTAAGCCTGGAACGGTTGCCTGGGGTAGGCGAACTGTTGTCGTTGGAGGAGATATCCTTCAACGAATTTGAACTGCTTTGAAAGCAGGTGAAATCGACGAGGTTGTCGTATTACGTCCGGAATAGGAGTTGAACTCCTCATCCACGATGTACGAGTCAGTTTTGGTGCAAACCAAACAGGCATTGAATGCCCAAAGCGGCCTCAAGATCCTCGCGGATCCTGACGACCCTTATCATTCCTTACATAAGGAATTTGGAGATGTCATTAGTGACAACCCACCGATGGGGTTACCACCGGATCGGGGAGTCCGACGTGAAATTGATTTGGTTCCTGGAACCAAATAGTGCGTCACTAGGCAGTGGCCTCTTCCCATGGAGCAATGCGACGTCATCGAAGCATTCTTCAAGGGGAAAGAAGAGGCAGGGATGGTGCGAGAAAGAAAGTCTCCCCACTCATCTCCCACTTTTTGTGGTTGTAAACCGAACGGAAAGTGGCGCATTGTGCATGCGTACAACAATCTGAATGCAGCTACTGTACCCATGCAGACTCCGATTCCTCGGAAGGATGTCCTCCAGAACAATATGACTGGCTGTACTGTATACAGTGCCTTAGACCTGGTGGACGGGTATTATCAGGTGCTCATGCGAGCGTCCAATATTACGATTACAGCGGTCAGCACGCCTAGCGGCATGCTGTGGGAGTGGCTTGTTATACCACCAGGGCTTCCACAAATGCACCAGCGACTTTCAATCGCTTGGTGACTCAACTCTTCCGCCCTCATAGGAAGTACGCTCAGACGTACTTCGACGATATATTCGTTCATAGTCGTGCGGAAGGCGACTCGTCTGATGTTCAGACGCACCTTATACACCTTCTAGCGGTGCGCGAATGTATGAGAGAGCATAAGTTATATGCGAACGAATCCAACTGTATATTTGGTGCTGAGGAAATTCCTTTCCTCGGATGCTTCATCGGTAAGAATGGAGTGCGAGCAGATCCCGCGAAGGTGAAAGCCATTGTGGAGTGGCCTTCGCCTGTAAAATTTAGAGATTTACGGAAGTGGCTTGGATTAGCCAACTATCTCCACAAGTAAAGCGATAACTACGCTGAAATGGCGAAGCCATTAACCAACCTTCTTAAGAAGATGTTGATTGGTGTTGGGAAACCAAACACCAAAAAGCTTTTGAAGCGGTAAAGGGGACCTTGTTAAAATCTTTCGTTCTTGCTCTCCCAGATTCTGGGAAACCATTTAGTGTCGTCTGCGACGCCTCCGATTTCGCAATCGGATGTGCTTTGTTACAAGCAGACGATGCAGGAAGGGAACGTGTAGTTGCGTTTGAGTCGAGGCAGCTTAAAGCTGCGGAACGGAATTATCCCGTTCATGACAAGGAGATACTTGCAATGAAGTATGCTCTTGTCAAATTTAGGGTTCACCTACTCGGCTCAAAGCCGTTCGTGGTTATACTGACCACGCGTCCTTACGGACAGCGACAAAGTCGTCTCATCTATCGCAACAGAAGGCCCGTTGGCTCTCCTTCTTTGCGGAGTACAACTTTGAGGTTAAGTATAAACCTGGCAAGCAGAACGTGCTTGCAGACGCGTTATCGTGTCGTCCCGATTACGAGCTCGCTCACGCGACATTCGTCACCACATCTGTGGTGGATCTCATACGCCAGGCGTATGAGAAAGACCCACAATGTACGGCGCTTATCAGCGCTTTGGGTGACAAGGGACTTGGCTCGTCTGAGTCTACCATATCGAGTCGAGCTAGAGCTCGGTTACACCGTTACAGTTACTGTGATGGTTTGCTATATTATAGCATGAGCGCGGAGTACACTCCGCGGGTGGTTGTTCCTCATGATGAGGAACTGAAGTATAGAGTCCTCTTTGAGGCACATTACGCCCCTCCTGGGGGTTTAGGTCGGGATAAGCCCTACAGCGCTTTAAGCGCTTTGTATTGGTGACCCGGCAAGTATAAATGGGTCGGTGCGTATATACGAACCTGTGAGACGTGTCAGAGGGTCAAACCCTCCGCAGAGTCCGCTGCGCCTTGGGCGAGCTTATTCGTTCCTATCGAGTGTTGTAAATCCATTAGTATGGATTTTATCTTCGGTTTTCCGAAGGATAAGGCCGGGAACACCGGCATTTTGGTCTTGGTAGACCGATTGAGCAAGATGACTCATCTGGCGGCGGTGCCAGAGTCCATTGATGGACAAGGAACAGCGAAAGTGTTCCTAGACCGTGTCTTTCAACAGCATGGTCTACCCAATTCCGTTGTGTCGAATCGGGATCCCCGTTTTATGGGACAATTCTGGGGAGCGTTGTTTAAGGTGCTAGGCACCAAGCTCCTCATGTCCACTGCGGATCATCTGCAGACGGAAGGTCAGACGGAACGCGTTAACCGCGTTGTGGAGGATATTCTCCGGAGTTTATGTCCGGATTCTCCAAAGAGTTGGAGTGAGATGCTTCCTATGGCCGAATTTCCTATAAACGATTCGGTCCATGCATCTACGGGGTTTACCCCGTTTTACGTGAACGGATTAGTGAATCCGAGGGTTCCGTTGACGCCACGTGTGTGTGGACCACGGCTTGAGGGAGGAGGATTCCCCGATGTCAGCCCTGTATCTGTGCGAAAGCACATCGATAAGTTTTTATCGACGCGCCTTAGTGTCTTACGACACGTTTGCGATGCCATGGCGGAAAGCCAAGACAAGCAAAAGTAACAGGCCGACCGCAAGGGTCGGCGTAACAAAAGGGCGTGCAAAGTAGGAGAAAGTGTTTTATTAAACGCTAAAAACCTTCCTACACAATCAGTTTCTAATGTGTTAAGAAACAAACTGCGCCCCAGGTTTGTGGGCCCCTTTAAGGTGTTAGACCGAAAGGGCTTGTCGTACACCTTAGACATCCCGAAGGCGATGCGTACGCATCCAACCTTCTATGTGGGTATGCTTAAGCCATACCAGAACCCGGAGGCGGGTCCCCTCTTGGAGGAGATTGGGAAGGCGGATAGCCAAAAGGCACAACAGGTCGGAATACATCCGATAGGGTAGAAATGCGACCACGAAACTCCGCAACGACAGATTCGAGAGAGGAAAGCCGCCTCTCGATGCGGTCAATCGCACTCCCCTCGTCGCGTAGTCCCTCCTGAGCGTCCAGGATGCGACGGCTGTGTCGATCACAGCGATCGTGAACCTCACGTCGCAATTGCTCGACCTCCTCCTCCAGTTCTCGATACGGAGGGTATTCCACATTACCATGTGGAGCGCCTGATGGCGCGACGCCATCATCGGGGTGAAACCAAGTATCTGGTGAAGTGGAAAGGTTATCCACATTCACAGAGCTCGTGGGAGTCCGAGAACCCCCTGCGGCAGGATTGCCGTGACGTCTTTGACGATTTCGAGCGGGAGAACCCCGCTGCGAGACGACATCCCAAAGGGGCGCGAGAAGCCCCTCCACTCCTAGTAGCTGGGAGTTTGCCGAAGGCAGATGCAGAGGTTGCATTGCTCTCCGGCACCACATCGATAGCAGAGCGCGTATAATATGAGGCAGGTAGTTGCCCTTTCTCTTTGGACTGAGCATAGGCCAAGGGTAGCGCCCTCTCTACCCGAACGTCGTGTTCGGAAAAGCTGTTGTACAGCGCATCGAAACTGGGGAGGCGTTTCTCCACTTCCGCGGAGGCGCGGAATGCCTGTTATGCGTCTTCGACGCTTTCGTCCCTCAAGAGAACAAAGGGAATCTCGCGGATGATATCCACGAGGACACCGCGTGCCTGCTCCCCGAGGCGCGTTCGGTAGGACTTAATGGTATAATGTTTGGGCGTTAGTAGTCGGACCAGGAGTTGGTTTCGACGCGCAATTTCACGCGGCAGTATAGCTGCTGGACCAGGGGTATAGGAGGCTAGACCCCTCTTGACCGCCTGCTTAGCCCTCTTTTGAGGGTCGCGAGGTCACTTCCGTGCCCGTACGGCACGTCGGGCCTCTTGAACCAAGGACGGTTCATTGGTGGTGGTCACCTGTGGCAACCGGGAGGTATCACCCTAGCGGGTAACGGTGGCGCAAGAGTCAGTGCGTTTTCCCCACGTGTGGGGAATGGTTTGGATGACCGACAGCGCCGTTCGTCGCTTTCAGCGTGGCCAGCCGTTGGGGAGATCTCCCCAAGGGCATTCACTTCCGAGTTGTCGGAATAGTTTGCGTCCATAGCACCACTGAAGGTATACAATGGACAGCCTGAGGTACTGGCGTTGGACTTTTCCAACAAGATTTTGATTATTGCGTAAGCAATAGTCTTGATGGGGGAGGATGTAACGGGGTTACATTCGAGTTACATTTAGTGTTGGTGTACCTGAGTACACTACGGTTGAGGTCAGTATTGACCGGTTTGAAAGGTTTCGGACCTTTGGTTATTTTAACCAATCAGGGCAGGGGCCCTTGGTGTGGTGATATGTCAGCCATCCACGTGTCAGTACACAGGTGTGTACACTACATTTTAGCTAGGTACGAATTAGGAATATTCTACTTGGTATTACATATAGTTTATATTAGTTTAAATTAATTTAGGCTAATTACATATTAAATATATTCAGTTTACATTTCACTCTAAAGTGCAGTCGCGCGACCTCGACCGGTCGCGCGTGCAGTGAGTGTCGTAGGTAAGAGGGAGCCCTCCATTTACTTACATCCCGTAAAGGGAACACAGCCGTTAAGGCTAATTAGACAACCAACCCGGGAATCTTGGCCCCGAGTAGGAGATCTCTCCTACTAAGCCCTTTATAAGGGAGTATCGACTAAGTAGCGGTAGGAACCGCTTTAAGGAAGAGTCTTCCTCTGTGCTCTAGCCGCACCGTGCGTATACGCACCGGCTACAGGCAAGCTCAGATGACAACGATGATCATGAAGACAAACGTGGGGGGACAGAAGCCCACTAGCCTTAACTGTGGTGGTTAATGAGGAATTAAAATTTTCGATGAACAAAGAAACTATTTACGCTGCTATGGTGCTGAACGATTTGGAAGAAATCAAGGTTCTGATGTAAAAAATGTACCTCTAATTCATTTTCATGCAAGATTTCATCACCTCAATTACGATACAATCGAGAGGTTGGCCCAGGATCCGATCAGTGGAATTTCTCTTGAGTGAGCACAAGAGAATGAATTGTTTGACGTCAAACAAATAAATAATCCTCGATCAATCAAAGTCTCTATATTGAATACACTAACCAATCGTGGGAGATGTAATCTGTTCCGATTTAAAGGGAACGATTACACCCAAGGACCGACTCGGAAATCAGAACAAGATAAACTTTGTGAATTCCAAATCCAATTATGTACGATTATTTATATCCAAGACTAAGGACGTTGCCACCATGAAATGTAAACATTTAAGGCGATGTTCGAGCGACTGTTCAATTACAAGGTGCATTTTCTACGTATCGACGGCAGATTAGAAGACAAAATCCATTCTTTTTTGTAAAATAGCAATGGAATTGAACGCCAACTGAGGGAAGCCAACAATCACTCTAGTAATGGGAAATCAGAACGCATGAATCGAGCCATTATGAACATGGCGCGGTGAATGATGTTTACAATGGATTAAATTTGTCGTTTTGGGGTGATTGGGTACAATTTGTAGCATTTATATTGAATCGTAGCCCTATGAATGCAAATGGCAAGCGACTACCGTCGCTGGAGTTATTTCCCGAGGAGAGGCCAAATCTTGCTGAATAGGACGCCGTCAGATTACCATGCACGGTGTATCGCAATCCTGGGAAAAATTTGCTCGCTCATAGAGCGCAAGTTGTCATAATAATTGGAAAAGGTTAAGAAGTCAAGGGATTCAAGATTTTCTTTAAGGACGAACGCAAATTGTGGTAACGCAACACATTAAAAACATTGAAACGCTTGATCAAGACCAAAACACCAAGATTCAACGAAGCTTGTTAGAGAACAAAGGTTCCGAAGGAGCCAAATCTATCGAAGATCAAGTTTCAAGCAGAAAATTGAGGAAAAATCGAATTGGCAGCGTGAACGCTATCTAACAAGAAGCGTGACAAGAAAAATGTAGGAAATTGACACGAGTTGGGGCACGTTTGGGCACGTGCAATAACCAGTTGTGAAAGTGTCGGCCGTAATCACCTTACCGTCTATGAGGAAGTTTCTTAGAAAGAAGCGCGCCCTATTTGATCAGGGTAGGGGCGCACAGGAGGCAAGAAGTTATTCGTCGTTTCAGAGTAAAAAAATATACAAATTATAAATGCGTACTTAAGAACCTAGCCTAAAATTCCTAATAAAAGCAAATATACAGTTAAAATTCCACAGTAGCTAAAAATGCATAAATGCACAAGTGACCACTATGGTAGCGCTTCACTTGAAGTTTATATGTAGTCCCATACCGTACTATATACACATCGCTTACAAAACTTCAACACTCTTTCCGCGATCATCATGTAATCACTTTATATCAGCTCAATACAATCTCATTGCGTAGTCGTGAAAGCTAAGCTGCACACTGTGGCTTCGTCAGAATGTCTGCGACCATTTCATCACTGGCCACGTGTAGTGGTTTCTGTAACAGGGTTACATTCGAGTCACATTTAGTAGGTGGTGTACGGGAGTACACTACGGTTGGGGTCAGTATTGACCGGTCCGAAAGGTTTTGGACCATTGGTTATTTTAACCAATCAGGGAAGGAGCCCTTGGTGGTGGCGTGGCAGCCAGTCACGTGTTGGTACACAGGTGGTGTACACTACCTTTTAGCTAGGTACGAATATAGTAATTTCTACTTAGTATTACATATAGTTTACATTAGTTTAAATTAATTTAGGCTAATTATATATTAAATATACATTCAGTTTACATTTCACTCAACCGACTACCAGACGCACGACCTCGACCGGTCACGCGTGTAGTGAGCGCAGTATCGTAAAGGGAGTCCTCCCTTTAGCTACACCCTTAGTAAGGGAGCCTTGTGTTAATCATTAGCGAAAGATAATAGTAAACCAAAGTGGGAATCTTGGCCCCGAGTAAGAGAGCTCTCTCTTACTAATCCCTTTTATAAGGGCGTATCGGCTAAGTAGCGGCGAACGCCGCTTAAAGGAAAGTCTTCCTATGTGCGCTAGCCACACCGTGCGTGTACGCACCCGGATACAGTTTCACTCCCTCGCTTTGACTTATTCCTTGAGAAACTTGAGCTTGATATCCACATGTTTTGAAGCAGCACCACTTGCTTTGTCTTGGAGATGCCTTATAGCTGATTCATTGTCCATTCGTAAGATAATCGGTCTTTGCACATGTAAGCCAATTTCCTCCAACAGATCCTTCAGACCGAGAAATTCTTTCCCTCCAACTGCGGCGGCCACTAATTCCGCCTCGGCAGTCGATAATGCCCACTCCTTGCTTTTTGCAAGCCAATCCAATTACCATACCATTCAGGAAAACCACACAATCACTCACACTCTTTGTTGAAATTATTTGAAGCCATTTTGTCTTCTGAGTCTCTCCAAGATGGTGAAACCCCATTGGCTGAAATGGGTAGGTACATTTTCAGTTTACACTTTATATATGACATTTGTATGAATACATTTGTTTAGATAACCTTATATAATACATTTTTCTTTTTTCTCCCTTTTTAACTTCCGATCCTGAGACGACTCCGCGTGGCGCAGGTCACGCACAAGCCCTACCTCCGCGCAACTAACGCTAGTGTTTGTTGTGTGCCATATATAGGTGAGATTTTGCCTACACGCTTCCTGTCTTGCTTGGAACTGGAGAAATCAGCTTCTGTGTATCCGATTACTGCAAACTTTCATCACTCTAGGCTTCACAGTCCAGATGAAACTTGAGCTCCTTCGAACCCTTCAAATATATTATTATTTTCTGGGACAACCTGTAGTTGCTCTGCTTTGTCGCATGCCTGCGTCTCGTAACTCTGTGAACTGAAAACGAAATGTACGGCCGCGTACATCTTGAAATCCATAGTAAACTTCCAAGCATCGATTGAAACACCTTCTGTGTTGGAACGTCTGTCGTTGCATTCTTCGGTAAGAAATCATCATTTGTATCCGTAATCGGTAGCTGCACTGAATTTTCCTGCTCCATGTTGTACATTTCCAGCAATTCGTTTATCATTCCTTCTGGGTCCATGGTGTTTCCGCATTTTTGGTCTCCACATATACATATCTCGAGAAATTTCTCCACTTGTCCTAGATCCTTCAACTCTAGTATCTTCGTTTTGACGAAATGAAGATACTAGAGTTGAAGGAACTAGGACCAAATCATCTACCAACTGTTCTGTTGTTCCCGTCACTTGTAGATCGTCCACATATAATCCAACAATTACTATTCTATCGTGATTGATCCTCGAAAATATACTCAAGTCCGTCATACACTGTGTAAAATCCAGATCGAAAGTGTCTTCCGTAACAATTTGTACCACATGCGTCCAGCCTGTTTTAAATCACATAAGTTCTTCTTCAAACGTAAAGCTAAATGCTTGGTCGAGCTCACACCAAAATACTTCGACACTTCATTCCTAATAGTCATGTCTTGGGGTTCTTCAGAAAAATCTCAAAATTATTGACCGTGTGTGCCTTCGGGGGCGCGCCGGGTACGTCCCCATATCGCGCCGGTACGATCCACATTTTTGCCATAGAAATTACTACCGTCACGTTGCTTAAACCCATCACCGTCGAAAACGTAAAGACAAAAACCCTGCCATATACATGTTTGTCACCACGTGCCATTAGTCGCGCCTTGTATCGTTCGATTGTGCCTTCCGCCCTCAGCTTCGTCTTTTAAACCCATTTTGTGGGTATAACGCGGTTTCCTTCGCTTGTCACCACTTCCCATTTGTCCATGTCGTGAAGAAGTTGAAAATTATGATAAATCCACTTAATCAACAACACAAAGAGGTAATAAGATAGTCCTCCTTGCTTTACTTCCCGGGTACTTAACACTTCCGCCCGAACCAACAAATCAATCAAACACACTAGGGACACACTTCCAAAGGCGATTCCGGCGGTTCCGGGCTGCTCCAAACACTAGCGCGCTTCAAACAGCTGCTGCTCTACTTGCTAGGGCGTTCGCCCAACGGCTTCCTTGTATTACGCTTGGTTTTTGTATTGGATCAAAAGGGAATGTTTTTACGGCCGCCAGAGAACTGTACTTCAAGGGAAATTTCGTTCTATAAAGTGCTACTAATTCCTACATCAAAGTCAATCACTTTTTCACCCACTACTTTTTGGTTACTTCAGCGCTGAATTCAATACTTGGCAGTTACCACTGAGTCCCTCTGTAACCTGATTGATCATACTTGAGAGTTACCACTGATTCCCTCTGTAACCTGATTGATCATCCTTGACAATTACTTCAGAAACCCTCTGTAATCTGATTGAGCGAGGTGGCCGTCGCGAGGTGGCCGTCGCATGTCGCTCCTGATTGGTTAAAAATATACATTTAGATCTCCACATTCATACCAATCATAATTAAATTAGCCGCGAGGTGACTGTCGAGAGGTGGCCGTCGCGAGGTGGCCGTCGCGGGTCGCCTCTGATTGGCTGAAAATATTTTCTTTCCAAAATGGAATAAAACCACTTGAGAACAATCGAGAATGCCCAATTAACCAACTTGGGCGGCCGAGGGCGCATGACTTTCCGGGAGCTTCCCACCACAACCAGACCTGCCGCTATGCTTATAAGGTGCGCCTGTGTCTTGGCTTTCTGTAGTGGTGCTGACAGTTTGTTTTCGTGATCTGGTTTGTCTGCTACAGCCCGCGCCCTACCGCCCATAGCTGCAGGGCAGTCTGCGAAGCTGAGGGCACGTGACTTCTTGTTGGATTTACTGCTAGGATCGAACCTGCCGTTGTGCATGTAAGATGCGTCTGTGTCATGGCTTTCTGTAGTGGTGCTGACAGTTTGTTTTCGTGATCTGGTTCACCTGTTATCCCATGTGCCCTAGCGTCCCTAGCCACGGAGTATTAAATATAGCTGAGGACGCATAACTTGTCGCGCATTACTTGTCGTTGGTTTTGCCACCATAAATGAACACGTTGTTATGCTTGTAAGTTGCGCCAATGTCTTTACCTTCTTTGATGATGCTAATGGTTTGTTTGCATAGTCTGGGGAACTTATTACTTCATGCGCCCTAGCGCCCTAGCCTTCACTGTCGTGATGCTAAACCCAACACGACTGTAATGAGACACCGTGTGGATGCAAGACACACTACTTAGAGACGGACGCATCGTTCGCATTGTTCATAAGATGAAGGTACAACACAATCTATGTTGTTGATGTTCAATGTTTGCAGACACCACATCAAATCAAGGCAACATTGTGCTAGCATGTAGAGTTTTGGTATAGTAAAAATTATACCGTGAATTGATAACTACCACAGATCATCTTCTATATGTTGTAAATAAAGATTCCACTTCACCACATCCATATCGTGCAATGACTTCAATTCCGCATCATCATTTGCTGTCTGCCACATGTTCGATTCCTCTCTCTTGTGTGCCTCCTTGTAACTTTGAGGATCCTTCGCATATTTCACCTTGAATCCAAAATCACTGGGTTCAAACATTATGTATACTGCCAATCGTGCTCCTTCACAGCTTTTTCCACTGTATTTACATCTTCAGTCGCGTGTGTAGCTCCTTCCACGCCTGACTGCTTCCTTGTCTTCTTCTGCTTCACCGAATTCTTGTATTCCTTGAACCTCGTTGTATCCGTCACGTTTCTTCTTACCCATTCGTTTAATTTCTCCGATGCGTGCTGTGTCTGGTCGCCTGTATTCTCGGAAAGTTCCACCTAAAATTTGTTATGTGATACCGTGTTATCGTCCACGTGATTATCCACATCACCTTCCACATCTTCTTCCCCAAAGCTTTCTCCGGCTAGTGCCTTTGTCGTAAAGCGTGTTATAATTGGACCCAATAACGGGCCTTATTATAGGGCCTTAATATAGGGCCTTATTGTGGGGCCTTATTATAGGGCCTTATTATAAGGCCTAATTTAGGGGCGCCGATTACGGACAAAATCGGGTACGTAATCGTATACGATTGTGGGTACCACGGCGTATACAGTTGCGTGTACGACCGTGGTGCACATAGTCGGGACATAGAAATGGCATAGGAAGATAGGAAGATTACGTACAGGTACTCAGCGAACACCGACGAACAGCGACGGACGACGGATAAATCAGGTCGACTGGTCGACGGAGGACGCTGGAACGGGTAGTTCTGATTGGTAGATATTAGGAAATTGGTAGTTATTAGGATTTAAGCAATAATTTTCTCCTTTTGCGTTCGATCTAGCATATCGTCTCCGGGACGTCACCTTTGCGCCTTCCTTATTAGTATACACCTCTACGTCCCGGGCGGGAGCACTTTGTGCATTTTTGGCCCACCGGCAGACGTAGCGGGTTGAGAACTCACTCCGCAACTCCGCCCGCTGTGTCAGCGGTTCTTCAGTAAAGGTTTCTTTGGTTTTGAGAGTGTGATTGAGCAGTGCTCTCACCTCTCCACGTTTGGTTCGCGTTTGGCCCCTAGAGTTCGGCTGCTGTAAGCGCCCCACGGGAACTCTAGGTAGATTAAGCGAAATTTACCCCCCCCTCGTAGATCAAGGCTAGGAATACAGATATTTGGGTGTTCCGTTAGCTGTTGAAGACTCCAGAGGCTCCTTGATCAGGCAGCGAAGACTTCCACTGCCTGATCAAGTACCCCCTTCGCCGATCAACACCTGATCGACACTCTGCAACTCTTAACCCGCGATCAACAACTCACAGATCGCACCAACTTGTACCTGAGCGACTTTTGGCACCTGATCAAGTCTGATCACCGCTGATCAACCACTTTTGGTGCCTGATCAAGTCTGATCACCGCTGATCAACTACTTTTGGTGCCTGATCAAGCCTGATCAAGTCTGATCTCAGCTGATTAACTACTTTTGGTGCCTATCAAGCCTGATCGAGTTGGATCTCAGCTGTTCAACTACTTTTAGTGCCTTATCAAGCCTGGTCAAGTCTGATCACAGCTGATCAACGACTTTCGGTGCCTGCCCAAGCCTGATCACTGCTGATCAAGCCTGTTCGCACCTGATTCGATCTCGATTACACCGGATCACGTCTGATCAGCACCTCGATCAAATCATTACAAGTTCCCCAATCTTGCATCAACGAATTGCCGTGTCTACATCCCCGCCATCTGGAGAGCGACCCACGCCTAAGCCGTCGGGTACACAAGGTGAGCAGAAACACAAGCAGTCAAGGAAAACCGGAGGACCCCCTTCGTTAGTCGGCAGTCCGGGCGCCGTGGTACCTCCTGATCAAGCGTCAAAAACTTTGATCAGCCGCTCCAACACAATGGTGCGCGTGCCCGGATCTTTGGGCGAAGCGGGATATCACCGCGATTCTACGCAAGACGGCGCTGATGTGAAAGTGAAAACGGAAGCGGAAGCAGAAGTGAAGATAAAGGTGGAAAAAGAGGAGGAGGTTGTGACGATGGAAGGCAGTTCGCCGTCGTCATGCATGAAGCAGAAAGGAAATGCTGATCATCAGGACCTGGGGAGGAATCTTGATGGAATAAAGAAGGAGAAGCCTCAACCACCTCCCGAGGCTCCTTCGGGAGCCCATGCGGATCATAACTTGCGTTATGATCCGCCAAATATATTGTGTATAATGATCCGGATTGGGATCCTGTGGTGAAGTATTACAAGACCGACCAGCCGAAGGTGTTGATGAAGGCGCCTGGGTCGGAGAGCGACGAAAGTCGATCAAGTACACCATCAACGGAAGCCGATCTGGTGAGAACCTTTTACCGAAAAGATTATAAAGGAAAACTGGAAGATTTCTTATTGACAAATTTGATCATGAGCCTACTTGGGGTCATGATCAGCGGGAAGCTGAACGGACCGGTCGATCAGCCAGTTATGGATGGGAGAGACAAGCTCACGATCGTACTGAGTCTAACACGCCTGATAAAGCCGTCTGTGGTGAAGTGGCTGAAATTTATAACAGAGTGTATACGGAAGGTATATTTCAAAAAGGAGTATACGGTGTTGTGAACAGCCAGAAAGTGAATTTTCGGTATTGAAGCCAGTTCAGAAGTAACCAAGAAGTAACAAGGTGAAGTGATATTAGAGGTAGATATAGATCTTCTCAATGCTTATAATATAATCAAATTTTCCCCCTTAGTTAATAGTCGTTTTTTTAACCAACCAACCTTTTTCAACCCATACAAAAAATAAGTCTAAGTGCATCCCGAGGAACCCTTTAAGTGAACGCGTGCTAAGGCGTAATAAAGGTCCTTTGCGGTACCCTAAGTTAAAGGGGCAGCCTGAAGTGTTACCAGGAAGTGCCCATTTGCAGTGACTTTGTATTAAGGTTCGTACGTGAGTACCAAGAACCTGGGTAGTATAAACAAGAGGGGTGTATTCTATCGCCTCATTGTGTTGTTTTTGAGTGGAAGTCTCGAAAATTTAAGTTCCTTCACGACAACTGGTGCCGCGACCCGGGACTTCACGTCGTTTTAATACAAATTTTATCACAAAATGGCTGTAGTGTCTAATGAGGGAAAGAAAGAGCTGTTTTTTAAGCTACAGCGCTCTCGAGAGGACCCTGAGAGAACATACACTTTCTCTGAGGCCTGCGCACGAATGGCACGGTATCAACGGCATGTGCTGAAGTTACCTGGCGATTCACATAGTTGGTTTTCTCTATATGAGATTCGCAAGGTAGCGAGCGCTGCCCCTAATTTTAGAGTAAAGGAGGATCTCACTTCCTTTGGGGGACTAAAAGAGTCGATTGAAGCCGTTGAAACGTTGTTTCGAAACTGTGGTTATGATTTTGTGCGACGAGAAGAGTTTGACAACGCATGTGATTTTAATCTGGAGCGTACCGCTACAGATATTGGCTTGATGGTGTCGCTATTATTAGCGGAAAACGAGTGGGAAACATCCCTAATGTTTTACCGAAAAGAAGCTACAGACGTCAGTCCACGCACTATATTGTGGCAGACACCAACCATACACCGATGAAGGAATCCAAACCACCGGGTATGCAAGAGCTGTGTAAGGATGATGAGATGGACGATCCTGTGGAGTGGAGAGATTCAGATGATCCCCCAATAAGGAAGAAGCTATAATTTTCCTCGGAGGATGAGGAGATCATGACACCGCCAAAACAAGCACAGAAAAAACAGGACCCAGTGGTGGCAAATCTAGTCCGACTGATGCAAGATGGGCATTTGAGTTTGGAGGAGCTGACAAAAATTACTGCATCCCTATCCGCTAGTCGCACGCCGGATACTACGAGAGGGGCGACTAGTGTCACTTATCAAAAATCAGCGATGCCACAACGGGCGTACACCAACCCGCAGCGATCCTCACAATACAACGCGTCCAGTGGAAGACACAATGCGTGGTCATCAGCGGGTCAGCCTGTCACTTCTATCATTCAAAATACCGAAATAAAGGCATTTGATGGCAATACACAAGACGCGGGAAGCGCAAGAGAATGTGTGTCACGATTTCTTCATGTGGCCAACATTTCACGGTGGGATGACGATCAACGGCTAGGAATGTTTGTGGATAGTTTGACGAACACGGCGTCTTGGTGGTATGAACAGTTGGCGGATACCGTGAAGTATGATTGGAGTGCGGTGATTGATTTATTCCAACGGAAGTTTTGCGTAGATAAAGTATCGCCGCGGGTCATGTATTCAAAACTGACCCAGAAACAAGATGAGCCGGCCACCACATATCTATACCGGCTGAATGCCGCGGCGTTACGAGCGGGAATGGATTTTCGGAACATCTACAACGCCTCATTGTTGGAAGATCATATTCAACAATTCTTTGACACGATTCATGATCGTGTCATACAAATGCAATATCAGCATATGAATTTCAACAGTATTGAGGAGTTGGAAAGAGTGTTGGGAAAACATGAGGCACGTCTGACAAGGCCCGGGAAGAAAATGACTGCCCGTAAAAGTGCTGAAGTGGTATATGAAGATGCGCAACCCAGTGTGCACATGATGGGCGGAGAAGTACATGCTACGCAGAGGTCACGCGCCAATTATGATGACAAAAATGCGCGAGCGAGTACCTATAATAATAATGACGGGGGCGTAATCTGCGAGCACTGCAATCAACGAGGGCACGAGAAGGACAAGTGTTGGAAATTGAAAACGTGTGAGCATTGCAAAATTATCGCCCATGATGTGAAATATTGTCTTAGGTTCATCGAGGAGATGGCCGAGATGCGAAACAAGCTGAAGGCCGGAGAAATAACCAAAGATGAAGTGGCCGCCCAGTTAAACGCCTAACCCCACAGTGCGTTGCGACCACTGTCGAGAGAAAAGGGGGGCATTGTTGAACAATATGAAGGCAACACCGCGCTTACCCTTCAAGGTAAAAGAAAACAAGAAAAATGATATATTTGCATGGAAAGATCACTCACTATGGAAGAGGATCAAGATAAGAAGAATTCACGAGAAAAAGAAGAGAAACAAGTTACATTTGGAGAAGAAGAACAAAAGAAAGAAGATATGGCAGCGACCATAGAAACGATGGATGTCTCGGCCTACGTCACGTTGGTGGACAAAAGAGAGGGAGAACGAGAAGGATGGCAACAAGTGACTGAGACAACGCAGCCAGCAACACAAGTATGCATTAAAGGGGCAATTGATGATTTGGAACTGCCGCTAATGTTGGATTCTGGTGCTAACATTTCAGTATTACATGCCAATGTAGCGAAAATGTTACACATAGCAGTCCGGATGTTTGATACCTCGACTAGCTTTTGTGGTGTAACAGAAAGTACCATTGGCGCAATTGGTTCGGCTACGGTCAAGGTGCGGATAGGCCCATCGGTGATTTTTAATTGTGAGATGTGGGTGGCTAACATTGATTCCCAAGCTTTAGCGATACTTGGAACGGATTTCCTGGTGAAAGCGGGAGTAATTCTGAACATGAAGGATCAATGTTGTCAGATTCCCGATGAAAGTCCATTACCGTTGATGACTCAGGAAGAGCGAAATTCCCAGAAATATGTGCAAGTTCATGGACAAGTTATGGGAAGTGCAGGTATGACCATTAGTTGGACCAGTGTAAATGCAGTACGGATGGTCGGAGATAGACCTCCGGCTGTATATGCGATGGATGCTATAGACCCATTGAAAGTAGATCAGACAAAATTGGAGAGGGAGGTCTATTTGCATGAAGGGGTGGAGATGTCGACCGAAGCTATGGAAGAACAGTTGGCATTAATACCAGGAGTGGAACAGGGGCCAGTGACGCCACCAGATATGGCTAACGCAGACATAGGTGAGCCCGGAGTCACCACCAAGGAGCAAGAAGATCAATTAAGGGCATTACTATATAAGTATGCTGATGGGTTCATAAGCTCCGGTAATGCACTACCGCCACCAGCCAAAGGTGTGGTTTGTGATGTGGATGTTGGAGGCAATCCACCTATAGCACAGAAAGCGCGCAAGGTACCAGCGCATCTCCTCCCGAAGCTGTATGAATTAATACGAGGTCTATTGCAAGCAGGATTAATCAAGTACTCGGAGTCAGCTTGGGCCTCGCCAATCGTGATCGTGTTAAAGAAGAACAAAACCGACATACGATTGTGTATTGATTATCGAGCTGTGAACCAAAAGACTAAATTGATGGTGTATGCCATGCCTTTGATAGACGATCTGTTAGACAATTTTGAAGGGGTAAAGTGGCTATGCTCGATGGATAACGCAAGTGGGTACTGGGCTATACCAATGACAAAGAGAGCTCGGTTAATTACCACGTTCATTTGTCCACTGGGACACTTCGAATGGCTGCGGATGCCGCAAGGGTTAAATAATGCGCCGCAGATATATCAACGCATAGTTGATAATGCTTTGTGGACGATGGTCCGACGTTCGCAGCAGATGGGGATGATGTGTAAGATCACGAACGATGATACCACCATGGATATCGATGATGACGCCACATATATCCTGGGGACAGACGTACCCTTATCACAAGATGTGTTTCACAGTGGCCAAGTGGTGGAAAGTGAAGAGCAGCCTATTATTGGGAGACGCTCCTACATTGATGACATTACGTTCGGTGCGAACAGTTGGGATACTCTGTGTCTGATGCTAAAAAACCTTCTGGAGTCGTTCAAGTACTGGAGAATTACTATAAGTTTACCCAAGAGTGCATTTGGGAAACACAGTGTGGAATTTTTGAGTCATCGTATTTCCTCAAAGGGAATTGAGGCAGCCCCGCGTAACCTAAAGTCAATTGTCAAGATGGCGTTCCCTCAGACTTTAAAGGGAGTTCAACGATTCACTGGCAGCCTGATATATTACTGACGATTCATCGACAATTTCGCGACGTTAGCGGCTTCATTGTATGAATTGACGGACCTGCAGTTAAAAGATGGTACGCAATTGGAACACGCTGAGAAGTCTTTTGAGTTATTGAAGGCGCGGCTGATACATGCACCGTTGATTCGACATATTGAGCGTGCAAAGCCATTAAGTGTAATCTTATACACTAATAAGTGGGCATTCGGAGCTACGGTGTGTCAAGAGCACGATGGGGTACTACATCCAGTGCGATATGTCAGTAAGGTGTTCAAAGATGCGGAGACGCGATATACGGGAGCCGAACAGGAGATGCTAGCGTTGTTGAAGACACTACATGACGCTAGTCATATTCTTTTTGGACAACACAAAATAGTATACGCCAGGTATTCCACGATGCGATGGCTGTTCACTTCAAAAAGTCTGACTGGAAGAGGAGTTCCCTGGGCAGTGATGTTATATCCATGGTCGTTAGAGATTATTCGAATGGATCACGAAGGTGTCGGCCTGCCGGCACTGTTGGACACATCTATAGTGCCGGTGGAAAGGATGAATGAAGTATTGGAAGACATTGCTCCAATAAAGACACCGAAGGACACGCCGATTATTAGACCCATTCCAGGATTACGTCGCCAAAGTTCTGGATATGTCTTGTCATTCGATGGTGCAGTACGGATGAAGAATAATCCTAAGGGAACGTTTGGCATGATAGTATGGGAGTTACCCACCTGGGAGGTGATAGCGGCGGAATACGGAATTCAAGATAACCTCACTGTAAATGATAGTGAGTATCATGGATTGATCGGTGTACTACAGCTTGCGCAAGCCCACCATATAAACAAGGCAATAGTGTGTGGGGACTCGAGACTGGTAATTGGACGAGTTAATGGAGATTTGCGCTGTAACCATGCCTCGTTATTGGTCTGGCTGAATAGAGTGCACTCGCTGGTGGAGAATTTTGAGGCAATTAGTCTAGTGCATGTGGCACGCAAGTATAACCAAGCGGCAGATTTTCTTACTCAGTGTGCAATGAAGGAGCAACGAGCAGGGTCGATTACAAGTGAACAACAAATGACGGACCTTAAAATGTTAAATCGACTACCAGAGTTGTTGTACACGAACGCTGATGAACCGCCGGAACCGGATAAGAATGAAAACATCTCTGAAGGGGTGATTAGACCGTCTGACGAGTATGGTGGTGATATCAATAACGAAGAATCCAGAAGTACCACTGAAGCTACTATTAGGGAAGATGGTGTACACTTATCACCTCAAGTATTTGTAATTACTCGGAGTATGAGTGAGTCGAAGAAAGGACGCCATCAACATCAAGGAAGTAAAACCGGGGAACAATGGGCGGCCTCAGAAGATGAAGTACGGTCTGCCGACGGTGATGCTGACAAATCTAATCCAGGACAAAATGGTGTAGACCTAGACCCGTATGAAGCAGCGCCCTCCATTAGGTTGGAACGAATAGCATCGGCTCAAAACGACGACGATTGGTGTGGAAAGGTTATAGCCTATCTGAAAAGAGAAGATGATAAGATAAACTCCGCCAGCGAATGGAAGAAGGTGGCGCGCCATGCGATAATGTATGTATTGGACAGTAAAAATGTCCTATATTACGTCGCGTACACACGAAGCAGAATCGACGATCAAGTGTGGAGACTGGTTGTACCATGTATCTTACAGGAGGACATCTTACATGCCTACCATGTTGAGATTGGCAGTGGAGCGCATCAAGGGGTTGGAAAAGTCTATGCGCGTTTGAGGCCCAAGTATTATTGGAGAGGCATGTACGCCTATATTGAACATTATGTTGCGGCGTGTGAAGAGAAACCAAAATACAAGGGGCGCACTAGCGGCAATATTGTGGCATCAAGACCTTTTCAAATTTTGGCTATGGATTTTGCACTACCCCTGCCTCGGACTACTATGGGCCATGGAGCGCTACTGTGTTTTATTTGCCTATTTTCTGGATATGTGATCCTCATCCCAATGGGCACCACTGCAGCCCAGGATGTGGTAGAAGCATACATGGTAGGAATGTATAAAAGATTTGGAGCGCAAGAAATGTTGCGACATGACCGAGATCCAAGGTTTATGAGTTCAGTATTCAAGAGATTTAATCGGATGTTGAAGCAGAAACAAAGACCGACATTGGCATATCGGCCACAAGCTAATGGCAAGCAGGATAGATCTGTGCAGACAGTGATTAAGGCAATAAAGTGTTATATAGCAGATCCAGAACAGAAGGATTGGGACGAATATGTGGCACCATTGGAGTTTGTTTTGAATACTTCAGTGGATTTACATCATCAACAAACTCCGTTCTATTTGGTACACGGATGGGAGCCCCGAACCACGATGGAAGCGATGGTACCGCCAAAGGATCACTCTGCCACGGAAACAGATGCACTATATTGGAGATTAGCGGTGAATAAAAGGCACATGGAAGCTCAAGCGCAAGCAGCCATCATCCGGGAGCAGGTGAGCAATGAACGAGCCCAACGGCATAAAATGAAGATTAAGTCAAAGCTGTGGTCGACTACAAAAACCGCGTACCGTCCTGGAGAGTTAGTCTGGCTGTATCACGATTTGGTCAAGCCAGGGTTAGTGAGAAAGTTGGCCCACTTATGGCATGGCCCATATGTGGTGGACGAACGGGTGAACGACGAGGTGTATCGGCTGGTGATACCGACCACTTAGAGTCGAGTATTTCCGCTAGTACATATTTCTAGGCTGAAGCCTTACATCAACAAGATGAGAAGGCCCGTGAAAAGATCCAGGTTAAAGATGCGTTGGAGCTAGACGAAGTGTTACTTCCAGAAGATTCCTGGTACGAGCCGGGTAAAGATGAGGAATGGGAGAAGAAGCGTATCGAGGATTGTCGAGTGAAACAGCGGACAAGAAATGGACGCCGGATGAAGGAATACCTCGTAAAATGGAAGGATGCCGACGAGATGACGTGGGAGCCTGAAGATAACCTGTCTTGTACCATACTCTTGTATGAGTTTGATGCACAACGGGCTTGGGAGAATCGGCATCATGCAGCCCAGACGACAGAAGAGGACATCATTGAAGGGGAGATGTAGAGCCTAAACCGAGGGGAGACCGAAGGTGATCGACGACAAAGAAGATAACAAGAAAACGAAAAGACTAAGAGAAAGAAGCCCCAAAAGATATAGCACATCCCTATCACGGACCCATGGTGGTTGTGATGAGTAGAATGCGGACCCGAGTTGGTTGCATTAGGGGAAAATCAGAAGATACAAACACAAACAAAGAATAAAAGAAAGACGCATGTTTGAACATAAATGGAATATGTTTGAATATGTGGATATATTGCATGATTAGCTATGCTGGATACAGCTATAAGCTAACAAATGATACTGATGTGGATAGTGAGTCTATACAGGCTCAATAATTTCATGGAGAAATGTGATGAACGTGCGAAGAGATGCCTGTCAAGGTTCAAGAGGTGAAAAACCTGTACCTCACACATACTGCAAGAAACAACAATAATAAATCAGCTCAAGATCGTACAAAGAGATACCTCACGAGGTCCTAAGGGTGAAAAACCCGTACGGCAGCAACTAGATGATACGAAGAGATACCTATCATGGTCCAAAAGGTGCAAAACCTGTATATCTAGACACAAAACAAATCAAAGTTACAACAAACCAGCGCAAGATCGTACGAAGAGATACCTTACGAGGTCCTAAGAATGCAAAACCTGTACGGCAGCAACTAGATGATACGAAGAGATACCTATCACGGTCCAAAAGGTGCAAAACCTGTACATCTAACACAACAAGATATGATTATGCCTGCGCGTTGACGAATACCGTACGAAGAGATACCCAATGAGGTTCAACAGGTGCAAAACCTGTACGGAGAGAGGCGCGAGGTAAGAAGAGAGAAGAGAAACAACGACTGAGCTTACGTGGTAACAGCTGAGCCTCAGTATGAAGGGGTAGGAGCGAAAGTTTTAAACGCGCCCCAAAAGTGTAACGAAGCGAGAGAACCACCGGTTACACTAACAAAGGTGATACATGTCAAGGGAAGAAGAAAAGATTAAAGGATATCGTTGGAAGGGCACTTACTAGATGGAGCCATGTACAACAAGTCGTTGGAGGTGGAGTTCACATGTGGAAGACTAACAGTGCGCGGAACGCCTGTGGAGGCAAACTCCGATGTATGGCAGTTGGGAAGAAATTATAATGGGATTTTCAAGTGGAGCTTATGGACCAATCACGTTACACTGAGTTGGCCACGATAGGGTCGTCCACGACAGCTATACAAAAGTATGGATATACACTGGGTGGTCCACGACAGGTATACAAAAGTGTGGATATACACTGGGTGGTCCACGACAGGGTCGTCCACGACAGGTATACAAAAGTGTGGATATACACTGGGTGGTCCACGACAGGGTCGTCCACGACAGGTATACAAAAGTACGGAGATATATGTTCGCACATGATTGGATGGTTTACAACCAGTCACGGGATATGTGTTTGTCTACGACATGGCTGTTCACGACAGAAACCCCCTCGAACGTGATCGGTTTAACGGGCGAGTACCGCAAATAAATTACAGTGTTTGACTCAACAAAGTGTCGAGGACCCGCTTATGGCGGGGGCATTCACGACAGCCACTGTCACGGAGGGGTCAATCAGAAGGACAATAGGAACTCGTATTATACTACACCAGCGTTGGGCTAGCCCAGTTACACATCAGCTTCAGAGGTGTTAGCGTTGGAAGGACCATTAAGTGATGGCATCGGAGCGACAAAAAATGGATAACGCGGATGCGATACAAACCTTGCTGACTCTGAACGTGTCCGAAGGACCAGCCAAGGAGGTAGAACACAACGAGGACGAGGCCGACACCTCAGAGGCCACGTTTCATAATAGGCCTGCACTACAACCTATGACTGAGCGAGACCCCGCACCTATATATTACCCTCCTGAATGGACCAACCGTGAGAAGGAGGAGTTATTACGTATACAAGGTGAGAGTGAGAATCGGACAAAGTCATTCTCCGAGATAAGTAACGTATACAAGCAACTATGTCAAGTAAACGGATGGACCAAGAGAACTGAAGCTAGTGTTGAAATCATGCTAAGGAGATTGGGATCCAAACGAAAACAAGATAGTGATTGGACTGAAGAAGAAGTGAAGTGGCTAACCAGCCTAATGGAACAAAAGAACACGGCGGCTCACATATTTGAGCTATACCCGATACAATTCCCACAAGCTAAAAAGATGCGCACCAAGCACTCTATAAAAAATAAGATAAAAGCCTTGCGTCGAGAGAACAAGGAGAAATCCCGAATAATATCGGATGGGGGTGATAGCCACAGTGAGTGTAAAAAAGGTGGTAGGAGGTGGACCCCACTAGAGGATCTCGTATTGGAAAAAGCAATCGAATGTGGAGAAACGAGTATGAAGGTGCTTGCGAAGAAGGTACAGGATGTATTAAACGCGAGCGGCGTTAAGTATGTACCGAGATCGTATGCTGGGATCAGGCAGAGACTCCGTCGATTGAAGTGTAATGTAAAAAGTGTCGAGCATGTCAATAAAAAAACCAAGGTCGCAGCTGGAACAGGAAGTTTCTGAGAACGCCGGTGAAGTTTTCAACGAACAAGAAATGGTGACCGAAAATTTAGTAGAAACAACAGATGTCAGTGTACTCACCGAGGAGGCTGTAAACGTCTCGGAAGATCTACCCTTCCCCACCGGCATAGAGCAAGCCTGTGAGGCCGTATGTGAAGAAGTTCTGAGCCACATTATTCAGTCGCCATTAGGCAGTGAAAAGGAATCGGAAATGGTTGAAGATATGGGAGTGAGTAAACATGAACTACAAAGAATGTCGGCTGAAGATATCAATATCAGCAGGGTTGTGAAGTTCGGAGAAGGCACATTACAAGAAATAGATGAAACAAACTCCGAGGACACCTGTGAAGGACAACGGTCGGTGAAGGATAAAATAGTGACACCAGAATTAAGCGCAGCCCAAGTCGATAACACGTCCCACGACGATGAGGAGTCAAGACAAGTCAACCCTACAGCCATTGATTTAACAGAGTTGACGGAAGACTCAAGTCCAAGTTTGTGTGAAAGTACGGAAGAGGTACCAGTGACGGCTGGAAACGAATTACCATGTGGACAATATCTCAGTGGGCCAGAAGAGGCGGATGATTGCAATCCCGAAGAGAGAAGTCCCACTATACACACAGTGCAGGACTCTGATGAAGTATGTGGGGAGGTACTGAGTAACCTTACTCCGCTGGCGGATACAAACACAGAAATGATTAAGACGGTTGTGCAGCGGAAGGAAGAGTATCGAAGATATACTTTTAAAGAAGGTCTACTTACAGCGAAATACCGAGAAGTAGTATGGCGTAGCGCATGCAGACAAGGCTCAATGACAAGGCAAGTGATAACGCAGATGTCGGATACGGAACGGAATTAGTGTCAAGAGGTCGAGAAAAAAGCTGTTAGCCCAGGGATCATCATTGATGTGAACCGATCGTTGGAATTACGCAAAGAGATTGGTAGGAGACGACAAATCAAATCTATCACCCCGGAGGATGCAAGAAACATATTGTTTGCGGTTACGTTGCTATTACGAGATTCAGCGTCCCTGGTGGTTTTCCTACGCGAATGTTGGGGTGGTGGTTACGGACCTTGCAGGGATGATCTGTGTAGTCTAACATATGATGTGACACTACCACAGTTTCACTACCAAGGAAGTTGCAGACACTGGTTATATGCAAAATATCGGGAGGTGTATGTGGATGAGTTCATATCAGTAAGTGATTATCTCCTTACTATGTGCCTAGTGACACATCTAGATGCATTCTGGGCCACCGACCCTGATCAATACGACTGGACAGGGGATAATGTTGACTCAACCTTCAAGCTTCAGGTGTTGTCATACGGTGTTGGACAATGTTTGGCCAAGCGATGGAATGCCTACAACAATGATAATGGCATAAACCATTTCATGCCTTTGATGAGAGGGGTAATGTACCTACATGTAGCCGGAAATGATATGCATGACACTGAAGATGCAATTATGGAAGGTTTGCAACGGTGGGATTATGGAAAACTATGTGCCCCACGTGGTAGACACCTAGAAATGTTGGGTTGGGGAATAGTATTTTCTGTAGGATCCAGACTTGTCATTTTAACCACCGCCTTGGCCGGACGTATTCACGAGAACATATATGAGTTACGATGGGTACCTAAAGCCAACATTATGAACTACACCCGAAGGTTCGGAGTGATAGACAAGATGACTAGAGAGTCACCACCAGCGATACTGAAGCTGATGATTCGACGGGAATCTGTGCAATCGCTAAGAAGTCCATCCGTAATGACTGATGCAGAACAAACACCAGTATATAAGACATTTCAGGACAGTTTGGATAAGGATCAAATGGAAGTGATACGTGCCGCAATCACGACGAAAGGGATAGTGTTGGCTCGTGGCCCATATGGATGCGGGAAGACATCCACAATTACAGCGGTAGTACTGTCCTTGTTAGCAGTTTTCCCGTCATGTCGGATTGCTATCGTATCCGAAACCAATGCAGCCATTGATCAAGATCTGAAAAGGTTGATGGATTCAAGGCAGTTAGATGATCGACATATAATTCGGCTGGGAGAGATAAAGGGGACTATGTTAGCTCCAGATGCTGAAAAGTATCGACGAAAGTTCATTTCTGAGATACTACGACGAGAGCGCCAATCATTGGAAGGGTATGTGAATCGGAAAGAGATAGCTCCCAGACTGAAAATAAAAGAAAAAGATGCATTGGACGGGGCGCGTGTGATTGTTGCTACTTTGGCTCAATTGGGGCGACCAGATCTCTCGAATTTGTTATATGACGTGATTATAAATGATGAGGGTGCACAAACAGCAGAAGTGGCATTACTGCAATCTATTAGACCATGGGTAAAAGTGATTATCTCAGTGGGAGATCCGTACCAGCTCTTTGCCTACTCTCCAATTAATGAAAAGATGAAACATCGATTTCACAATGGTACTCGTCGTCATAAAATCACGTGGGGGTTGATACATTCCATGGAACATTACCGAGCAACAAGGAAACTGTCACCTGTATTCCCTGGAATTACTATAACGGCAGAATTTAGAAGCCATCCTATGATCACAAGATTGTTACAAACATTTTATCCATATACTATTCGAGATCGAGCCGCTACGTCACAAGATTATTTGGCCTCAATGCACCTGAAACATATGGAAACGCTTGACTGGGCAAAGCCGAATGACCGCTACCCTTCTCGGAGGAAGGAAATGTTGGAAAATAAGCGTGTGGTGTGGATTAGTTCCCAGGAATGGGTTGAAGAACGCGAGCGCACCGAGTATAAGCACAGAAACGTCATTGAATTGGCAATAGTGGTGCATATATTGGATGAAGTATGGTCGACTTTACGGGATGAGGCACGAAGGTCGAATGCAGTGGTACGAAAGTCAATGTTGATAATCTCACCATATCAAGATCAAGTGTCGGCCATGAAGAGGGAGTTGCGATACCTGAATGGGGTGTACGAAGATCATTTGGATATCGAAGTAGCTACTACCGATTCCAGTCAAGGGCGAGAAGCGGAAATTACTATTGTTACGATGGTGCGTTCACATACTATAGGGTTCATGAAAGGTAACCCTTCGAGGTCTTTGGTGTCGCTCAGCAGATCGCGGGATTATTTATTCATTGTGGCAGCACGATATGTGTTCGAACAAGATATGGACTGGGATCGGATGATGGAAGTGTGCATGAAGTATGATGTTCCTTGTGTTGCGTCCACGATGACGGACAAGGAAGAAAGTCAATATTTGAAGTGGGAGTAGTAAAATGTTGGTTGTGAATTGAGATATCAATGGATTGTTGGCTTTTGCTCGCTTACGCTGAAGCTGCACAAGGGGCGGCTGTGGTGAAGTGGCTGAAATTTATAACAGAGTGTATAGGGAAGGTATATTTCAAAAAGGAGTATACGGTGTTGTGAACAGCCAGAAAGTGAATTTTCGGTATTGAAGCCAGTTCAGAAGTAACCAAGAAGTAACGAGGTGAACTGATATTAGAGGTAGATATAGATCTTCCCAATGCTTATAATATAATCAAATTTTCCCCCTTAGTTAATAGTCGTTTTTCAACCAACCAACCTTTTTCAACCCATACAAAAACTAAGTCTAAGTGCATCCCGAGGAACCCTTTAAGTGAACGCGTGCTAAGGCGTAATAAAGATCCTTTGCGGTACCCTAAGTTAAAGGGGCAGCCTGAAGTGTTACCAGGAAGTGCCCATTTGCAGTGACTTTGTATTAAGGTTCGTACGTGAGTACCAAGAACCTGGGTAGTATAAACAAGAGGGGTGTATTCTATCGCCTCATTGTGTTGTTTTTGAGTGGAAGTCTCGAAAATTTAAGTTCCTTCACGACACGTCAGGTCTGACTACAGGCGCCTACGATGATAAAGAGGTATTTGATCAGGATCCAGAAGATCTGTCAGAAGCTACCCAGTAGTTGTTTCATCTATTGCTACCTATCGTGGGTCAAACCACTAAGTTCGAACCCTCGCACTCTCCGTTGAAGATTGAATCTGGTCCATCAAACAACGCAGCAGAACACACGGGATCATCGTGCTACGAATTTGCCCCTTCTGAAGGCGATGAATTTGAAGCGGAGTCGAGTAGTGCCGGCAGTATAGAGCCCAAGACCACCAGGATGGCAGTTTGCCAGAAGGATAAATCCAAGTTTTCGGCTATCAAGATGGAACCTAAATCTATCAAAGCAGAAGATGATCAAGTATCGCAAAGTCCACAGCTGCAGACATTCTTTAATAAGGCTATGGAGAAGTTCCTGGCTGAAGAAAGACTCAAGCAGACACCTGGAGTTGTCGGCGGGAAAAACCGCCAGCTAAAGATAGGAAGAGCTGCGTCGATCAAGGACGTTGACATGGAATCTGTGCATTCACTTCGTCAGCAGCACTCGAATCCATAAAGATCAGCAACGGTCAAGGACGTTGATATGGAATCAGTATATTCGTTCCATGATCAACGATCCCAGAGCGAGTATATTGACCCAGATGAGCTGATCACACTACCACGACGATCCACCGTTGCGTCCGCACATACTGGGATGTCTGATCAACAAACGATCCCCAGGATTCGAATGTCTGCGATCAGTGATCTAAAAGAATTTTCGGGAAAGGAAGGAGATGAAGATCAAGCGCGGAATTGGATTAGTCGCCTCAAGTCAGAATTTATGCGGGATCAAGCTTCTGATCCTGAAAAGTGTCTGATCCTAGGCGATCTAATAAAAGGACCAGCGCGCAATTGGCATCGCCAGCTGAGTAGAAGCACTCGATCAAGTTGGAAAAATCTTGTGGATGAGTTTGAAGTGCAATATAGTGGAAGTGGACAATCGGCATCCCTCCAGTACTATTATACGAAGCAGCGGTCGGATGAAAGCCCAATCGAATATCTGCACCGGTTGAATGTGGTGGGATTGCGAGCCAAGTTACCGATCAGGGATGGTCCGCCTACGACTTTACGTGAACATGTACAACATTGCTTGGATACATTGGCCAATCGCGAGCTCGCCGATCAACTGGCGCTTTTGCGGTTGGACACCGCTGCAGACCTGGAAGAGACATTGAGGGCGTATGCACGTAATAGGTGGTACCAGCCAAAAGTGGTCGTAGGTACCAGCCGATTCCGCCAGAAGTTCGGCGATGATCGGGCACCTGCCCCAGCGCGATAGACCAAAGTAGTACGCGCGATCAAGGTGTCGTCTGGAACTGAAGAATCAAGTGCCGAAGACATTGGAAGCGATGGAGATCAGCGCCGTTACATGATTGCTGCTATACGCAACCAACCAGGGTCGCTCGATCAGCCTGGCGAGTCCCGATCGGGTAATCTAAGTGATTCAAGTGCATTCGATCAAGGGGCGGTGAAGAGATGCAGTCATTGTGGGTCAATCAGGCACGATAATCTTCGTTTCTGGAAGCGACTGAACTTTCTCAAGTGCGGCAAGAAAGGACATCCGACCGATCATTGTTTATACGTCTGTAGATCCTGCGGCGAAGTTCACGATGCGGGCAAGTTCCCTATGGAAGAGTTTTACAACCGCATCCGCCAGTGGTACTGTGGTGGAGCGGGTGATCGAAGTTTTTGAGACTTGATCAGGCGGTACCACGGCGCCCAGACTGCCGACTAACGAAGGGCGTCCTCCGGATGTCTTCGACTGCTTGTGTTCTTGCTCACCTTGTGTACCCTACGGCTAGGCGTGGGTCGCTCCACAGGTGGCGGAGACAGCGCACAGAGAATTCTTGGTGCAAGATTGAATTAACTAACTTGTGACGATACAACCGATGCGATCAGGCGTGATCACGTGCGATCAGGTGCTTAAACCACGTCAATTAGCCGTGATCAGGCTTGATCAAGTTTGAGCCGATGCTAATAACCGACGATCAGCAATATTCCGTCTTGATCGCAAGTGCGATCAGGCGGCAGTCCGACGCGATCAGGTGCTGAAACGATGTAGATCAGTGGTAATCAGGCTTCATCAGGCTTTGGCTGACGTTAATAACCGTCTACCGATAATATTCTGTCTTGATCGCAGATGCAATCAGGTGTCTTGATCGCAGATGCGATCAGGTGTCTTGATCGCAAGTGCGATCAGGTACTGAAAGGCTAGATCAGGGGCTAAAAACTGCTGCCCAGTCGTAATATACCTTGATCAGACTTGATCAAGCACCGGAAGTCGTTCAAGTAGCAGTTGGCGCGATTTGCGATCAGCGATAACGATCACGATTCGCAAAAAGTGTCGATCAGGTGTTGATCGGTGGGGGGGTACTTGATCAGGCAGCGGAAGTCTTCACTGCCTGATCGCGGAGCCTCTAAGCCGTCAAACAGATAAGGAACGCCCAAATCAATGCGCTCCTAGCCTAGACTATATGAGTTAAAGGTATTTATATTAAAATCCACCTAAAGTTCCCGTGGGGCGCTTAAAGCAGCCGAACTCTAGGGGCCAAACGTTAATTTCACGGGGAAGAGGTGAGAGCACTGCTCGATCACGTTCCCAAAACCAAAAACCTTTAAAAGAAGAACCGCAGACACTGCGGGCGGAGTTGCGGGGTGAGTTCTCACACTCTACGCCAACAGGTGGGCCAAAAACGCACTTAGTGCTCCCGCCCGGGACGTAGAGGTTTCAATAAGGTGGGGGCGCAAAGGTGCCTTCCCAAAAAACGATCAGCGCGATCGTACGCAAAAGTAGAACTATATTAACAATTAAACCCTTAGATCTACCCCGTTCCTACTTTCAACCAATCCGCATCGTTCATTCGAAACGCCTTCCGTCCATCAGTCGACCTGATTTTTCCGCTTGTTCCTTGTTTGTTCGCTGGTGTCCGCCGCGTACATGTAAGTGATCAGCACATCTTCCGTGTCCCTTCTATATCCTGTCTATGTACACCACGGTGGTACGTACTACTGTACCCACCGTGGTACACATGGCGGTACCTAATTATGTACTACTGTATCCACTATCTGAGTCCACTATCAGGCCCCTAATTAAGGTCCTAATATTCGTCATAATATTAGGCCCCCTATGGGCCTAATAAAATGTCCAACATTAGGCCCTATTTTAGCCTAATAAAAAAGTCCGCTTTACGACAGTACAGCATGCTGGAATGCTGCCCAAGGAAGCTGAAGATTTGTTAAACTAGGACGCTTGCCAGGTTGGAATCTGGTTTGAGACGATCGTTCTGGTTTGTGTATTTTTGCATATGTGGATAAGAAGAGGGATGATCAAGCAGCAGAAAGAGATAAGGATAAATGTGATCGGCCTGATTTACCACGCTTGGCTAATTTCCATATAGATGAGTTTTCTCGGTCCCCGGTAATCATGGAGGTCGATCTACTTCCAGGTGAATCGCGCGGATATTGTAAATACCACTCGCCAAAGAAATGGTTTAAACAAGCCAAGGCGAGTGGTAAAATCAATAACGAACGTGCCACGCTATTATTTGATTCTGGTGCTGAAGTGTCGATCATCGACTCAACCTTTTCTCGTAAGGTGAGTTGTCAGATCGACACGAGTCAAACGCAAGAATGTGTCGGCATTGGAGAAAGTGCATACCTCGCGGAAGGGCGCACTAAAAGCAAGATTACGTTAGCAGGATCGTTGGTCTATTATTTCCATGCATGGGTGGGCAGACTTGTTGGTCAAGATGCTATACTGGGTATGGATTTCATTATACCAGCTGGTGTTCGATTAGACATCGCCCACGGTGCGCTAAGTTTGCCTGATGAGGTGATCATGCCATTGGAGGGGCGCCGACAGCTGTATGGATCGGGTGGTAATTATATTGAATTCAATCAGTACGAACAGATCCCAGTAGGTCGATCTGCCGAGGTTCGAATTTATGACCAGAGATCTCGAAAGTTGTGGATTACTCGTGGAAAAGATTGGGTCCCCACTATCACTAGGGGCGTGTGCATTTTGCGATACCTGCGTGTTACGAACGTGGTTGATCATCCGATCATCGTGCAAGATGAGACGGTTTTAGGCATCTGGATGAACCAAGATGATGTGCCCCGTCTCCCTGGATTTGTTTCGATAGGGTCTAATCGTTACAAGAAATGCCAAAATCTCGCGTATCAAGCGTCTACCGATTCCGTGAGTGACGATCAAGAAAGAGTCGATCAAGGTCTCCTAGTCGAGAAGAGGGAGTATCCTACTCCTCGAAATATTTTAGTACGCTCTACGGACCTGATCGCCACATCTGTAGCATTGGTAACCGGAGGGCCGCAAAAGGTGCAAGAGTTGCAAGCGTGGTGCAACACCAGGAGCCGGAGATGAGAGGCCCGACCCCGGATCACGGAGTTGAACAACCTACTAAGAGAGATACGTCTATTCAAGACACGCGCGATCACCCTATCTCAGCCGATCCTAGCGAAGTTTGTGTAATCCCTATCGATGACCAAGTTTGTTACCATGAAGGTGGAGATTTTTATGTGGAAGAACTGGAGCAGCAGCTTGCTACGTTGCCCGAAATATCTGCAATCACCGAAGAGGTAACTAGGGACGATTTGCTAGTCGGAGACCCCTTGGTCAACACGCCAGAAGAAATTAATCAGCTTCGCGATATAATTTGGGTGAAGAAACATCTGTTGATCGGAAAGGGGAACGCACTACCTCCTGCTGCACGTGGAGTTGTTTGTGATATCGATGTAGGCAATGCTCGCCCGATCGCCCAAAAGTGTCGTAAGGTGGCTCCACAATTTCGCGAAAAGTTATCGGCTTTGATCAAAGGGCTATTGGCTACCAAGATCATTCAACCGTCTACGTCACCCTGGGCATCACCTATAGTGATCGTTGTGAAAAAGACGGGGTTGATATCCGTCTATGTATCGATTATCGCGCGGTGAATCAACTCACGCGCCTGATGGTATATCCAATGCCCCTGATCTCTGATCTACTTGAATATTTAGATAAAGCGCTGTGGTTTGCTCTTTGGATATGGCGAGTGGTTTTTGGGTCGTATCTATGACCAATCGAGCGCGTCAGATTTCGGCGTTTGTCACTCCGTTTGGATTGTTTGAATGGAATAGGATGACTTTTGGCTTAAATAATGCTCCGAAAATCTACCAGAGGTTGATTGATAACGCATTATATAAGGTTAAGGACGGTGCTGACGAATCGGATGATGTATTTACGGTGGGAGAGCCCGACCAAACACCGGGACCGTCTGTACTGCAGCGGCGATCATATATCGATGATATTTTGATCCCTGCACCTACATGGACTCCCATGTGTGACAAGGTGCATCGTTTGTTGGAAAAGTGCTATCAATGGAATTTGTCGATCATCGTGACCAAATCGTACTGGGGGCGAAACAAAGTGCCCTATTTAGGGCATCATGTCTCTAGCCGAGGTCTGGAAACAAATCCGAAAATTTGGATGATCTGATTAATTTGCCTTTCCCTGGAACCTTACGGGCCATGCAATCGTTTTTGGGGAGTTTGAACTACTACCGTCGGTTTATCGAAGATTTCGCGATCTATTCCGCTGTGCTCTACGAATTAAGGGAAATGGATTATCAAGAGTTAAAGAGCCGATCGTTGAGCAAGGAGAATATGGATCAGGAAGGTGATCGATTAATCAGGGCAAAAGTAGCCTTCAGCATGCTGAAGGCGAAGATTGCGTCAGCTCCAACCCTGCGTCACTTTGATCAGAACAAAACGCCAGTGATCGTGGTTTACGCCAGCAAGTGGGCGGTATCCGCCGCGCTGGTACAAGAACATGATCAAGTGTATTATTCCGTGACATTCGCCAGCCGAACGTTGAATAACGGTGAGCTGAACTACAGCCCCGTCGAAAAGGAAGTTCTTGAGCTTCTACGGGTTTTGGATGTTTACTTCACGATGCTGGTCGGAAAGACGATCACTGTCTTGTCGCGTTTATCCACGCTGAGATGGTTACTAACATCCAACGGGCTGGAAGGACGGCTGGGCAGATGGGCTGCGATCTTATCACAATGGGAACTCGAGATCAAGAAATGTGTACTGGGAGAAGAGGAGGTACTGGGGGCGTTAGCTGCAAGTATCACTCCTCGCACCGAAATCGATGAGGCACTGCTTGCGATCGCACCGAAAAAGAAACCGCGGCAGATGATTGAAGTACCACCTCCTACGGTCGGAAAGGGAAAAGAACTCTACGTGATTAGTTTTGACGGATCTGCAAGTGTCAAGCGACGTGTAGTTGCGTTCGGCGCTATCGTATGGAAATTACCAGAGTGGAAGATTATGACCGCGGTAGCCGATCATGCACCTGATATCACGGTGAATGAAGCGGAATACCATGGATTGCTTTTAAGTTTGGACCTACTGTCGAGATACCCCAAAGGAAGGATGATCGTGTGTGGAGATTCGAATTTAGTAATCCGGCAAATGCGCGGCGAAATAGAATGTAAAGCTCCACGATTGCAAGTGTTGCAACAGCGTGCGTTCAATATCCTTCGCGAATGGTAGGATCATGATCTAGTGCATGTCAAAAGAGAATGGAATAAGAGTGCAGATCACATCACCACTAGGGCCATGCCGGGTGGAACAATATTTGAATTGATGACGAGAAACAGCTGGAGGAATTGACCGACCTCAACAGGTTGTCGGAAGTGATCACGTGGAACGAAGATCCCACCGCCCCGCAAGTACTAGTGATGACACGATCACGTAACCTACATCTTCCGCGGCCGTCAACGTGTCCCGACCCATCTATAGCCGGGATAAGGGCGGAACGGGTGAAAAAGACACAGGACGAAGAGAAATGGATTCATGATTTGCGAAGTTATCTGTATGGTGACGTCTCACAATTGAGCGCAGACGAGGTTAAGGACTGCGCGAAATTTGATGAAAACTACGAAGTCGATGAACAAGGATTGCTGATCTACTGTGGAAACACGGCTAAAAGAAAAGCCAACGATGACAAAGATGATCAAGACGATCGGTACCTTTCTATTAAGCTGGTCTTACCCGAGACCCTACATGCAGATGTCCTCCACCACTATCATGTGAGCTTGGAAGGAGGACACCAAGGCATAGGGCGTACATATCATCGGATCAGACAATACTTCCATTAGCGTGGTCTATTCCGAAGCGTACAAAATTTTGTCGGACAATGCGTAGATTGCGAGACGGGGAAAGGCAAACCTACGATCAAGGGCATGCTGCCGGGGAATATCGAGGCTACGTACCCATTCCAAGTGATAGCCATGGATCATATCCCGTCACTATCCCGATCGACAGATGGACATACTGAACTGCTGATTTGGACATATCGGTTCACGGGTATGGTGATTGCGAAAGCTGGATCGTCTCGCACAGCGCAGAAAGTTGCCGAAAATTATGAAGAGTGTGTGTTTCGACGATTCGGGGATAGTGAAGTGATCCGGCACGATCGTGAACCAGTTTTTATGCCGAAAGTTTTTCGCACGTTCAATAAAATCGTGGGACAACGTCAGAGTTCCACTATGGCATACCGTCCACAGGCGAATGGTAAGACGGAGAGGACGGTGCAGACGATCACGCGAGCAATCAAGATTTATGTAGCAGATGCCGGACAGAAAGATTGGAGCTTGTATGCATAGCGGCTGGTATTCGCGCTGAACTCGACCCCCGATCGCATTCGTGGCGAAACACCATTTTATTTGGCGTATGAGTGGGACCCACGATCATCGTTGGAATCGACATTGCAACTGGGTGGAATTCGGCGTAAAGACCGGGATGCTCGCCGGTGGAGATATAAGCTGCAAAAAGACTATCGTTACGCCCGTGATCAAGTGAGCGCTCGATTGCATCAAGCGATGGCTGAGCGATCTGAAAAGCACAATGATCAAGTTACACGACACAAGATCGAAGCTGGATCAACGGTCTGGTTATACCTTGATCGAGTGAAAGAAGAGTTCGCGAAGAAACTGGCGCACATGTGGCATGGACCCTTCAGAGTCGATGAGGTAATCGGTAATCATGCGGCTAGACTGGTTACAGCTGGCACCGCCTATCGTATGTTCCCAGTAGTGCATCTGTCCAAGTTGAAATTGGTCAAGGAATTTCCAGATCGCCCTACTACGGCACTAACAGCTGGTATAGAAGATCGTTTCGACTTCGATGAAGCTTTGTTACCTGAAGACAGCTGGGAAAGGACGCTAGATCCATATGAATTTGAAGTTGATCGTATCACCGATGTCCGATCAGGTCTAAAGAGTAGATATGTAAGAACGTTACCCGAATATCAAGTTTACTGGAAAGGTTATGCTGAGCCGTCGTGGGTAGACGAGGCAGACTTGAACTGTGACGCTCTGATCAAGGACTTCGAGAGGAAAAGGATCAACATACATCGGTTTGACGTGATGCAAGTGGACGAATAGTCCAACTAATGCGTGATCGGCAGACTGGTCATGAATAACGATCGAAGAATTACCGATTGAAGAAAGATGATTGACGAAACTCACAATGGATGAAGAAGCGATAAATGGCTTGAGGTGATGTGTTTACGATGGATATTGCGAGACAAGGTGATGGAGTAAAGAAAGATAAGACGAAAGAATACCGGTTTATATCATGCATGGGGAAGTAAAGAAGCACAGTAGAAATGGCATGATCAAGATTGCTTATTGATTAAGGACGGAACGATCAACTGATTAACTATTCCCAAAGAACTTGCGACGAATCCGAGGGATTTTACGGCCAGGGTGGCTTTCAGGGGAGGAAAGATATTGAACCCGCCAAGGTTCAAAGGTATTAACCTCCTTCAACGCGTCCAATAGGGTCCGGGGTGGCGGGTCCGAAAGGAACCCTAAGTACCATGCCCCATCGTCGGCCGGGGCATACTTCAAAGGACGGTTGCGAGCACAATGGGTGATCGACGGGTCCAGGAAAATGTCGAGATCACATCTTCCATCGATCATCCCCCGCAGGACGAAATCCACGACCCTCTTCTAGGTCGCTCCGGCACGACTTCTGCGTTGGCGGCGACTGTTGTAGTAATTCCGGAAGAATTCATCCGTCTCGCGAAGGCCTTTAGCGATAGGAATATAATGTGTCGACTCCCTGTAGCCGGTGCGTATACGCACTGTGCGGCTAGCGCACAGAGGAAGACTTTTCCTTAAAGCGGTATCTACCGCTACTTAGCCGATACGCCCTTGTAAAGGGCTTAGTAGGAGAACTCTCCTACTCGGGGCCAAGATTCCCGTGTTGGTTTACTATTTAGCCTTAACGGCTGTATTCCCTTTACGGGATGTAGGTAAAGGGAGGTCTCCCTCTTAACTACGACACTCACTGCGCGCGCGACCGGTCGAGGTCGCACGTCCGCAAGATAGAGTGAAATGTAAACTAAATATATTTAATATGTAATTAGCCTAAATTAATTTAAACTAATATAAACTATATGTAATACTAAGTAGAATATTCCTAATTCGTACCTAGCTAAAATGTAGTGTACACACCTGTGTACGGACAGTGGATGGCTGACACTACACCACACCAAGGGCCCCTGCCCTGATTGGTTAAAATAACCAAAGGTTCAGAACCTTTCAAACCGGCCAATACTGACCTCAACCGTGGTGTACTCATGTACACCAACACTAAATGTAACCCGAATGTAACCCCGCTACATCCTCCCCCATCAAGACTATTGCTTACGAAATAATCAAAATCTTGTTGGAGAACTCCAACGCCAGTTCCTCTGGACCTCCATATGTACACCTCCAGTGGTACTATGGCGTCTCCTCTAGAAGAGTTAGACTACTCCGAAAAGTTGGAGGTGGATGCCTTTGGGGATACCTCCCCAGTGGTTAGCCGCTCCGAAAGCACCGAACGGCGTTGTCGGCAGCCTTATCCGTTCCCCACACGTGGGGAAAATGCACTAACCAGTGCGCCACCCCTGCCCATATCGGATGATACATCCGAATTGCCAAAGGCGATCGTCACTAATGAGCTGGACGCAGCTCAAGACACTCAACTTTCCACACAAGCACTAAGGGCTGCGTTACGCGCCCCCAAACGCCCGTCAAGGGCGGCTTATAATGTTGATGGTCCTCGTGACCTTCCAAGGTGGGCCAGGCGTTTGGTAAGGACCAGTTTAGCGTCCTCTACCCCTGGACCCGCGGATGAACAGCCGTATCAACGCGAACGCCGTGAGAAACTCCGGCAACAACTGCTTGCACAAGAGCAGTTCACTAGCGTCTCATACCGACAGCGCTTGGACAGGCAGGCACAGGGTGCCCCTGTTGAGAACCTCCGCGAGGTTCCTTTCGTTCTTTCTCCGGGAGAAAGTGCTGATGATGCAGAGAAGAAGTTCAGCGCTTGGGCGGAAGGGGAGAAGCTTCTCCCCAGCTTCAATGAGCTGCACGACAGCTATTCCCGTCGAGACATTTGGGTGGAGAGGGTGTTGCGCCTGACATTTTCCAAAGCCAAAGCGATGGAGCAACTACGTGCTCCGTATCGCACGCGCTACGCCAGCGTCCCTGTCTCCACCATGGTGTCCGAAGACAGTGTGATCGCCACATCTGCCTCCGGCAAACTCCCACTTATTGGGAGTGAAGGGGCTTCTCATGCCCCTCTGGTCGTTGACCTACACCGGGATTCTCCCGCTCAAAAGCGTCAATGACGTCGCGGCAATCCTGCCGTAGGGGAGTCTCGAACTCCCACGAACTCTGTGAGTGTGGATAACCTTTCCACTTCACCAGATACTGGGTTTGACCCCGATGATGGCGTCTCGCCATCAGCCGCTCCACATGAAAGTGTGGAGTACCCTACACATCAAGCATTGGAGGAGGAGGTCGCGCAATTGCGACGTGAGATTCGCGAACGCTGTGATCGACACATCCATCGCATCCATAATCTACACGACGAGTCTCGCGATGAGCGGGATGCCACTGATCGCTTCCAGAGGCGGCTTGCCTCTCTCGAGACGACCGTTGCGGAGCTTTGTGGTCGCATTTTAGCCCTTTCGGGCTTACTTCGCCCTGCGGTGCCTTACGGATATCCGCCTTTGCACCCCCCTCCAGGAGGGGGCCCGCCTCCGGGTCCTGGTATGGCTTAAGCATACCGACATAAAAGGTTGGATGCGTACGCATCACCTTCGGGATGTCCAAGGTAAACGATAAGCCCTTTCGGGCTAGTACCTTAAAGGGTCCCACAAAACTGGGGCGCAGTTTATTACGCAACACATTTGAAACTGCATGTGTAGGAAGATTTTTAGCGTTTAATAAAACACTTTATCCCACTTTGTACACCCTTTTGTTACGCCTCCCCTTGCGGTCAGCTTGCTCCTTCTGCTTGTATTGGCTTTCCGCCATGGCATTGCAGTTGTGTCGTAAGACACTAAGGCGCGTCGATAAGAACTTATCGATGTGCTTTCGCACAGATACAGGGCTGACATCGGGGAATCCTCCCCCCTCAAGCCCTGGGCCACACACACTTGGCATCAACGAAACCCTCGGATTCACTAATACGTTCACGTAAAACGGGGTAAACCCCGTAGATGCATGTACCGAATTGTTGATAGCAAATTCAACCATCGAAGCATCTCACTCCAACTCTTTGGAGAATCCGGACATAAAATCCGGAGAATATCCTCTACGACGCGATTAACGCGTTCTGTTTGACCGTCCGTATGCGGATGATCCGCAGTGGACATGAGGAGCATGGTGACGAGCACCTTAAACAACGCTCCCCAGAATTGTCCCGTAAAACGGGGATCCCGATCCGACACAACGGAATCGGGTAGACCATGCTGTCGAAAGACACGGTCTAGGAACACTTTCGCTGTTCCTTGTTCATCAATGGACTCTGGCACCGCCGCCAGGTGAGCCATCTTGCTCAATCGGTCTAAAAAGACCAATATGCTGGTGTTCCCGGCCTTATCCTTCGGAAAAACGAAGATAAAATCCATACTAATGGATTTCCAACACTCCGTTGGAACCGATAATCTCGCCTAACGCGCAGCTGAATCTGCGGAGGGTTTAACCCTCTGACACGTCTCACAGGTGTGTATATACGCACCGACCCACTTATACATGTTGGGCCACCAATACAAAGCGCTTAAAGCGCTGTAGGTCTTATCCCGACCTAAATGACCCCCGGTAGGGGCGTCATGTGCCTCAAAGAGGACTCTATACTTCAGTTCCTCATCATGAGGAACTACCACCCGCGGAGTGTCCTCTGCGCTCTTGATATAAAATAGCAGACCGTCACAGTACCTGTAACGGTGTAAACGAGCTTTAGCTCGACTTGACAGGGTTGGCTCAGACGAGCCAAGACCCTTTTCCCCTAACGCGATGATAAGCGCCGTACGTTGTGGTTTTTTCTCATACGCCTGGCGTATGAGATCCACCACAGATGTGGTGACGAATGTCGCGTGAGCGAGCTCGTAATCGGGACGACGCGATAACGCGTCTGCAAGCACGTTCTGCTTGCTAGGTTTATACTTAACCTCAAAGTTGTACTCCGCAAAGAAGGAGAGCCAACGGGCCATCCGTTGCGAGAGATGAGGCGACTTTATCGCTGTCTGTAACAGTACTGATCCTGTTACTGGCTTACATTGTATTTGTACGAGGAAGCGCGCAATACAAAAGGGGTAGGATTAGTTGATAACAACTAATCCTATAATAAAAGTAAATATATTAATATTCACTTGTTGCTTAAACGCAAAATTAAGAGTGTTTATTTAATGGGTGGTTTAGAGGCTAATAGTATAGTAACTAACTAATTAATATAATAATATCAAGTCTTTAACTAACTGTACTATTAGTTAACCTGCAAGATTCGGTATTTATACCGAATTGACTTTTCCTTCTTAGATTATAATAACTTATAATCTCTTATTTAAATTTCAGACAATGCGTCTGAAATTAAACTGTGATATTCTAACTTGAATATCTATTATGTAATGGCACCCCATTACATCACCCCCCACTTAAGGTGGTTGGCCAATCATAGGTGGCACTTGTTGGTCGGAATTTCTCATTCACCAACTGATTGACCATCGACTCGATGGTCGAAGCACGCGGCGGCGCTCTAAAGAGCACTGCTGAAAACATCGAAGGAGCTTCTTTCTCCGCCTCAGCACTAGGTGCTGAGGTGTTGAGTGACAACAGTGACGCTGCATTAGCAGCGTCAACTACGCAAAGGTCGGAAGACGTACCGTCTTCGACCACAGATGCTGCTAAGGCGGCATCTGGCAAGAAACAGGGAGATGTTGCTAATGCAACATCTCGCACGATGGCAACTTCCGAATGGCGTGTTGCCAAGAGGGCCATGTTCGGGAGTTCTGACTCCGAACAAAGTGATGGGGATACAGCTGTCCCCGCGAAAGGATCTAGCGAGTCGAAATTCGCTAGGTGCTCATCGCCTAACAGCGATGATGATTCTGGTGTCACTGTCAGCTATGACAGCGACAATGATTATCACAGGTGGTTGCGGGAACGCAGAGCCCCACCTGGACCAAGTACTTCTCCACGTCGGGGTGATTTAACCCCGGCGCGTGGTGTTGAAGCAGGCATTGCTCCGCCTGCTAAAAGAGCTCAAACAGAAGCGGCGCCTGCCGCTTCTGAAGCGTATCATCGTACGGAACCACATGTTCCGTACAGAGTGGGGTTTTGGACCCCTGGCTGGGCTATTGCCCCCAACAGTGGCGGTCACCGTAAACGGAACTGCCAATATGCGTTGTTCGATATCAACGTGCTGGACGACTGCGAAGACATCCAGTCACGTCGATTCGATCGAAGTACAGACGATAGACGTCTGTACTTTATTGACCTCTTTTTCCAGGTTCGATATTATTCGAGCCGTAAAGGTTCAAGGAAAACAGGGACGATAAAGACGCCCTGACTCAGATTTGGAACGCTTTTGTTGAAAACTACAACAAAAGCCCTGATGATTACGTGAATAAAGTTCACGTAATGCGTGAGCGCTTTTTAAAGCACTTACGAACAGTCAAAATGGAATACATCCATTTTGCTTGCATCAAAGAAGGGTTGAACTGTGGTGTCCCTTCTCACATCGTTTGCCCGCGCTGTACGCAGGGCGCTCCTCGTCTGTCAGAGGAGGAGTTGCGGGGGTACGGTGGTTTTTCCGTACCCGCCGAAATTCAGGGTTTAATTGATACCCTGAATGCATCAACACCTACTGTTGATGCTACTTCGCATTATGAGTTTGAGACTTCTTCTCAAACTCAGTCAAAAGGTCTGGGGCGTCGGCCCTCAGAACCTCAATCGGTTCCCAAGAGTCGAACGCTTGGGGATATCCCAGCCAGCGTACCAAGTACTCTGTACGCTGCCCCTCATTGTCTGCAGCCATTGCTGCAGACACATATTCATCATATACAGCTCCATTTTCATTTGAAGCTGCTTCCGCTTCTACTGTACTTTCAGTAGAAGGGCCATCGTTTTGTTCACAAGTTGAAGTTGCAACTTGCGCATTGACTCGCTCAAAATTTGAGCGGGTCCCTCCCCCACTTAGATTTGGCGTACCGCCAAGTAAAGCTGGGGTTCGTGGATGCCTTAAGGCATTCACGTAGAACAGTGTATGCTTAGTTGAAGCATGCACCGAATTGTTAATCGCGAATTCAGTGAGTGGCAGATAGTCACTCCACTGTTCAAAGGCATGTGCGTATGATCGCAACATGTCTCCGAAAACGCGGTTAATCTGTTCCGTCTGCCCATCCGTTTCCGTATGGTCCGCAGTTGACATCTTCAACTGGGTTCCCAACAATGAGAATTTTTCTTGCCAGAAACGTCCTGTAAATCTCGGATCTCAATCCGAGACAATGTCTTCCGGTATTCCGTGCAAACGGAATACCGTATCAATGAATATCCGCGCTGTTTGAGCGGCGGTTACGTTCGCTGATACTGCAGTATGATGTACCATCTTACTGAAACGGTCTACAAAGACCACTATTCCGGACTTCCGACTATTGTCGGGTGGAAGACCGAATACGAAGTCCATTGAAATGGACTTCCAACACTCTGTCGGAACCGGCAGAGACTGCATCGGAGCCTTTGCAGACTGCGCAGGCTTAACGCGCTGGCAAATCTCGCAAGCGCGTACGTATTTTCGTACCCACTTGTACTGGTTTCGCCAGTAAAAGTCACGTGCGAGAGAAGCGTATGTCTTCTCTCGACCTTGATGTCCCGAAATCGGAGCATCATGATACTCAAAGATAATTTGATGTTTGAGATTATTGTCGTTTGGAACGACGATGCGACTTTCATCTTTTTTGTCTGTGCTTTTAAGCAGCAGAACATCGTGCAGTCGATATCGGTGCACGCAAGCGCGGAGGAACTCTGGGAGTTCGACGCGTTTCTCACTTGATTGATTACGTAAGTAATCAACCAACAGACGTGTCTCCTCGTCTGTTTTGTACGCCTCGAGTACTTGGCGTATAATTGACGACGACAAAGCAGTGCAACGGATCGCGTTTGCACTGGCCCCTTCGTTTACGGACGGTTTCGTCTCGTAATCGGTCCTTCGTGATAGCGCATCTGCTATCACGTTCAACTTTCCGGGTTTGTATTCAACAGTAAAGTTGTATTCAGCAAAGAATGACAGCCATCGAGCCATTCTTTGAGAAATGTGTGGTGAATTCACGGCCGTGCGTAGTGACGCATGGTCCGTGTAAACCACAAACGGTCTATCTCCCAATAGATAGATCCGAAACTTGGCCAGTGCATACTTCATGGCAATGAGTTCTTTGTCATGCACTGGATAGTTGCGCTCGGCTGGGCGCAATTGACGCGATTGATAGCAGATTACGCGATCACGATCATCGTGATCACGCTGCATCAAAGCACAGCCGATAGCGAAATCGCTCGCGTCGCAAACGACGTGGAACGGACGCTCGTTATCGGCTATAGCCAAGACAGGCGCTTCAGTCAAGCTTTAATTGACTGCATCAAAAGCATCTTGGCATTAGGTATCCCAATGCCATTCAACATCTTTCTTAAGTAATTGAAAAAGAGGTCGTATCAACCCAGCATAGTTGCACGAATACTTGTGCAAATATGTTGCCAACCCAAGGAACTTTCGAAGTTCCTTAACGTTGTTTGGCGTAGGCCATTCAACGATCACCCTGATCTTTTCTGGATCAGGACGCACCCCGTTCTTGCCCACAAAGCATCCAAGAACGGGTATCTCAGGTGCACCAAAGGTGCACTTCTTTAGATTTGCATAGAGCTTATGTTTACGCATAAGCTCCAACACTCGACGTAGATGATCCCTATGGACATCTACATCGCTTTATCGTGTTCACCCTTACTATGGATGAACACGTCATCGAAACAACTCGGTGCGAATTCTCGCATCAGGCGTAATAGATGCGTTACGCATCTGTTAAACGTAGCAGGGGCATTTCGAAGCCCCTGCGGCATAACAAGCCACTCCCAAAGCATGTCGCTTGGGGTGCTTACCGCCGTGAGAGGGATATCCTTCTCACGCATTAGGATTTGATAAAATCCATCTCTTAGATCGAGAGCACTAAAGATGGTGCTCCCGCACATGCCATCTATGATGACATCTTTTTCCGGTATCGGTGTCTGTGCCGGTACCGTCGCTGCGTTCAGCTTGTTGTAAGCGTGAACGATTATCCACCCACCCGTGGACTTTTTCACACAAAAGGTGGGGGTAGAGTGCGGTGAGGTAGACTCCCGCACTTGGCCTGATTTACGGCGAGCTTCGAAAAACTCGTCGATCGCTTTTACCTGATCACGCGGCAACGGCCATTACCGCGTAACACAATACTTCGTGCCTGGCACGAGGTCAATTTCATGACGAGTTCCCTTATCCTTAGGGAGATCGCTAGGTACTTCTTCTGGGAATACGTCAGCGTATTCCCGAAGTACCTCATGAAATGGGGAGTTCGCTTTAAGCGACTCCCAGATCTGCGCTTCAAAGCGCTGAACTCTCGTTTGATCATTGGGAACCTCTTTCCCAATGTTTTCCACTTGTAATGTGGATATTTGTTCACGAATATCCACAACATCATCTGTTGCAACTATAATACAGATCTGTTCGATCTTATCATCGTGCAGGTTTCTCATAAACTTTTTCCAGCTTAGCGCTGGAAGAGCCATCACCTCCGAACCTTTTTTCGGAGGTTGTTCCATCAACAGAGACTGGGTAGCTAATCCGGTCTCCGTTTGCGTCAAGACGTTGATCGTCTCGACGGAACTGCCCATGCAATCAGACGCACTCGTCTGATTGACTGCTACACGGTGATTACGATTCACCGTGTGCGAATACTCATCATCATGGTGGCCACTGCCTACCATGGAATTTTGGCGATCAGATGTGCTCGTCTGATCGGCCGCCTTTTCTGCGACACGGTGATCTTTATCACCCGTGCGCATGGCTAACGCAACGTGGTGGGCACTGGCCACCACGGAGTTTTGCTCACGATTGCACTCGATCGTGAGTTCACTCTCATCAACACGGAATTCTTTCATCGTGTTGGAACCTTCGGGTCCCACTGTGGGTGTTCCCCACTGTGGATACTATTTAATTCTCACGGTGGGTGTTTCCCACCGTGGATATCACTTCATTCTCACGGTGGTCTTTATCACCCGTGGTATGTTTCTCTCCAACACGCAACGACTCTTCCGTTGCGTGTGGTAGTCCCTCTGTACTCTCACCAGCGGAGGTACCTTCCGCTTATCGTGTCGGAACAGACCTGGTGGTGCCATCGCTATCCACCAGACTGTCCGACGCTGCAGTTGTATCTTCTGATACAGCCGGATTACACACAGGGTGATCAGATCCTGTGGGTCCGCCGCAGTCGATCGATAAGTTAACCCAGTCTATCGAAGGTTTAAACTTGGACATCCATGGGATTCCAAGTATCACATCGAACTTGTCATCTAAATCGAGGACGATGAATTCATCCTCTAATGACAGTTCATTCAACTCGAAGCGTGTTTTAATCACACGCTTTGGAATAGTCACGGTTGCACCTGTTGCTAACCGGACTGACAACATACTTCGTGGGGTTCTACCTCCACTAAGCTCAACAGCGTTAGACTCTGAGCTCTAACGAAATTTTTTGACGCTACTGTTTCAAACAAAGCTCGCATGGGGACATCGCTCCCGTGCGGCTTAACCTCCAGGGTGATAAGAGGATTACCATCACCCTGCACCTTTTGACAGGACATAGTCCCGTCTGGGGCTATTACCCTCACATGCCCTATGTCGGCATGTGGGATAACATTCCCAGTAGGGAGCCCCGCCCCTACTGGTGATTCTCGTTTTTTGCACCAACAGGGTGATGTCCCTGTTGGTGTCGCCGTGCAGCGGACGGTTTCGTTCGCTGACTGCGTGGCACCGGACGCGGTGCCATACACTCATGGGCAAAATGCCCCATTTTCGCGCATCTATTGCAGCGAATATTCCTCTTAAATTCGGTTGCTTCGGGTTCGAAGCAACCGCAACCGATAGGTCTATCGGCTCTGGACCTCCACCGCCCATGCTCTGGCGCGGGTGGCTGTTTCTTTAGACGAAGTGTGAGCTTCGTCTGCCTGACTGCTGATTGTTGACATGCCGTTGCGGCATGTCAAAAGCGAAGGGCTGTTGAGCCCTTCGGCTGTACCCAGCATGCGATGACTCTGATCGCATGCTGAACTCCTCACGGATGCTCATATCAATGGCATCCCTTAAAGTCTTTGGCGGGTGCCGGTAAATACTCAGTTTGACGGGACCATCATTGAGTCCCTTCATGAAGCCAGTGACCTGCATAGCAGGGGGCACCGGCTCATACACAATATTTCACAGCAAATATTGCGTCTTCTGAGCGTAAGCTTGAAGGTCAAGCTTACCTTGCCGGAGTTCCATAAACTCCTGCCGACTACTTAGCTCCATTTCTGGAGCTTCAAAGTTGAGCTTTAGCTAAGCTTTTAATTCCTTATAAGTAAGGAACGCAGAGTCATCAGTGGCACTGCGACTCATCGCCCATGCGCTGGCTCTGCCGCCCAGACATGTTGTGGCGAAGTACGCCTGTTGACGTTCGTCAACAATATTTTGCGCAGAGATGGCATCTTCCACCTCTGCGAACCATCTACGAAGGGCTCGCCCCCTTCACCGGTAAAGGGCGGTACTCGCGCCTTTACCACTTCAACGCTATGCGTTGTAGGTGCTGGTGCGGTCCGCGCTGCCTCTAGCGCGGGCCGTTCTGACTTTTCTAGGTGGTTTCGCCTAAAGCGATTCACCACCTGTACCACTTCCTCCGGGGACTTACTCTTGAGGAAGGTAATGATGTCGGTCCCCATAGACCAAACAATTTCCATCGTCGCGTCTTTACTACGCGACGAGAAGTGAGGGAAGTGTTTATTCACCTCTTCCAGCGTTCTTTCTCGCTCGGCAGTCGTCATGTCTCGCGACATGATGCCGAGCGGCTCTTAATATTCGCTCCGCTAGTTAACTAGCAGAACGGAACTGTGGTCGTTAAGACGGACCACAAAGTGCTACCAGGTGTAACAGGACTGATCCTGTTACTGGCTTACACTGTATTTGTGCGAGGAAGCGCACAATACAAAAGGGGTAGGATTAGTTGATAACAACTAATCCTATAATAAAATTAAATATATTAATATTCACTTGTTGCTTAGAACGCAAAATTAAGAGTGTTTATTTAATAGGTGGTTTAGAGGCTAATAGTATAGTAACTAACTAATTAATATAATAATATCAAGTCTTTAACTAACTGTACTATTAGTTAACCTGCAGGATTCGGTATTTATACCGAATTGACTTTTCCTTCTAAGATTATAATAACTTATAATCTCTTATTTAAATTTCAGACAACGCGTCTGAAATTAAACTGTGATATTCTAACTTGAATATATATTATGTAATGGCACCCCATTACACTGTCCGTAAGGACGCGTGGTCATTAAAAACCACGAACGGCTTAGAGCCGAGTAGGTGAACCCTAAATTTGACAAGATCATACTTCATTGCAAGTAGCGCCTTGTCATGAACGGGATAATTCCGTTCCGCAGCTTTAAGATGCCTCGACTCAAACGCAATTATGCGTTCCCTTCCTTAATCGTCTTCTTGTAACAAAGCACATCCGATTGCGAAATCGGAGGCGTCGCAGACGAAACTAAATGGTTTCCCAGAATCTGGGAGAGCAAGAACGGGAGCTTTTAACAAGCTCCTATTTACCGCTTCAAAAGCGTTTTGGTGTTCGGTTTTCCAACACCAATCAACATCCTTCTTAAGAGGGTCGGTCAATGGCTTCGCCATTTCAGCGTAGTTCTCGCTGTACTTGTGGAGATAGTTGGCTAATCCAAGCCACTTCCGTAAATCTCTAAGATTTACAGGCGAAGGCCACTCCACAATGACTTTCACCTTCGAGGGATCCGCCCGCACTCCATCCTTACCGATGAAGCATCCGAGGAAAGGGATTTACTCAGCACCAAAAATGCATTTGGATGCGTTCGCATATAACTTATGCTCTCACATACATTCGAGCACAGCTCGAAGAAGTATCAGGTGCGTCTGAACATCAGACGAGTCACCTTCCGCGCGACTATGACCGAATAAATCGTCGAAGTACGTCTGAGCGTACTTTCGATGAGGGCGGAAGAGTTGTGTCACCAAGCGATTAAAAGTCGCTGGTGCATTCGAAAGCCCCTGTGGCATAACAAGCCACTCCCACAGAATGCCACTAGGCGTGCTTACCGCTCTAAGCGGAATATCGGATGCTCGCATGAGCACCTGATAATACCCGTCCACCAAATCTAAGACGCTGTATACAGTACAGCCAGTCACATTGTTCTGGAGGACATCCTTCCGAGGAATCGGAGTCTGCATGGGTACAGTCTCTGCATTCAGCTTGTTGTACGCATGAACAATGCGCCACTTTCCGTTCTGTTTACGAAGACAAAAAGTGGGAGATGAGTGGGGATACTTGCTCTCCCGTACCATCCCTGCCTCTTCTTTCCCCTTGAAGAATGCGTCGATGACGTCGCATTGTTCCTTGGGGAGAGGCCACTGCCTCGTGACGCAGTATTTGGTTCCAGGAACCAAATCAATTTCATGTCGGACTCCCCGATCCGGTGGTAACCCCATCGGTGGGTTGTCACTAATGACATCTCCAAATTCCTTTAATAAGGAATGGTAAGGGTCCTCATAATCCGCAAGGAACTTGAGGCCGCTTTGGGCATTCAATGCATGTTTGGTTTGCACCAAAACTGACTCGTCCATCGTGGATAAGGAGTTCAACTCCTCTTCCGAACGTAATACGACAACCTCGTCGATTTCATCTGCTTTCAAAGCAGTTTCAAATTCGTTGAAGGACATCTCCTCCAACGACAACAGTTTTCCTACCCCAGGCAACCGTTCCAGGCTTACGACTTCTGTCACAACACCTGTCACACTATTCAGCATCCTGTAGGACTACTGACTACTGGCCTCGGGACTCATCCCGAGACCCAGATGGGGGGAGTCAATTGCCCCATCTATTGGAAGCGCCACGCGCCTATCCACAGAGGGATCTACCTCTACCACCGGTGACTCGCCGGTCTCACCTATAACGGCGTAGTTGGAATCATTTCCGACGTGCGAAAGAGACAAACTTCGGGTCTCTTCGCTTGGAATCGCCTCGCGCTTAACCACAGGGGTCTCTACCTCTACCACTGGAGTCTCAACTTGTTCGCCGGGCACGGCGTGGTCGGAATCTGTTCCGACCTGCAGAAGAGACGAACTTCGGGTCTCTTCTCTAAGCGCCTCGCGCTTAACCTGAGAGGAATCCACCTCTATCACTAGCGACTCACCAGTCTCGCCTATAACGGCGTGGGGATTAACCGCCGAATCCCCCTCGTTAAGGAACTCTTCCTTAACTCCATTGGGAATGATCATTTCAGACATCCCAATCTCTGGCATCTCACGCCAGAACCGCTTTTGCGATCGAGCAAAGGTGAGTTCATGACTCACCAATGCTTCACCCGACCGCGGGTGCGTTGAGCCAATGGATTTATACTTCCAGTCTATCCATGGCTCGTGGCGTTCTAGCCACTTCATGCCCAGAATGAGGTCATACCTCGAGTCCAAATTCGGGACTAGGCAACGTTCTAAGCTGTCCAAGTCTGCAAACTTCAGCTTAAGGTCAATCGAGACCTTGGGTACAGAAACCTGTACGCCCGTCGCAAGACGGACCGTGAAAACGTCACGAGAACGTGCCTGTAGGGCCTCGGCATACAGCCGACTCTTCTCCACAGAAGCTCGTCTGACATAATTGTCATACGCTCCAGAGTCTATCAAGACTCTCCAAGGCTTATCAAAGCCTTTCACGTCCGCAAGGACTACCAGCAAACCTGGCTGGTACAACAACTCGGTGCTAGAAAGCACCGCTTCCCTCGGGGCTTTGTGCTGTCGTCCCCTACGCTGGGGCTTAACAGAACTGAGGGGTCCCCCAGTAGGGCGCCCCGCACCTACTGGGAGCCGTCGTTTCCCGACGGCTTGGGCAAGGGCTTTTTCCCCACCCTTTGTCCCTTGTAGCGAGTGTCTCGCTGGGGATTTTTCGGACACCTGTTCCGCAGATGATCTGTGCTTCCACACAAGAAGCATCTCAGCAACCCATGTCGCTGTAGCATAGCTAAGAGCTCCGCCTCGAAGATCTGCAAAACAGAGTCAGTGTGGCTCTTAGCGGGAGGTTTATCCTCCGCTTCGACCTGACTAAGGTCCATGGGTTCGGGACCCACCTTGGAGGAACGGAAGTTCCTCTCTGCGTTGAACTCCATCTTGAACACCTCCCCCAGGGATTCGGGTCGGCATCGGAACAATTCCGAACGTGCTGGCCTTTCTCTCAGGCCACCCGTGAAGACGGGGATGGACACATCGCCCGAATACGCCTTCGCGTACATCCCTGCCAACAGGGTCTTAAGTTCTTGGATATATGTTTCCAAGTACTTAGTGCCCTGACGGCACCTCAGAAACGCCAGCTGATTCTGGAAAACCAGAGCAGGCGTTGCGTACATGTCCATAAGCTTCTGCTTAAGGACCTTCCAGGATGGGAACACGTCCGTGACTGACTCCAAACATGTAAACGCCCATGCACGGGCTTAACCCGTAAGATGGGTCAATGCAAGTCCCACTTGCAAGTGATCAGCGGTCATATTCGCTGTGGCGAGGGCCGTTTCGACCTCTCGAAACAACACGTAAAGGTTGTCACCCTTCTCTCCGGTGAACTCCTTTATCTTAAACGATAATGGAGGGCGCACCCCCGTGGAATGACCTCCACTACAACTCGCCTCATGAGCGATGAGGGCATTTACCCTTCCCTTTACGGTCTCAAGGCCCTGCTCCACTAGGAGCTTCATGCCTTCTTCCCCCGTTAAGGGTAACAGCCTTTTAAAGGCTTCCTGCTGGACGAGGGTCAAACTATCCCAATCGTCCTGATTCATCCTTTGCAGAAGATGCCTAGTCTACCAACACAGGTGTTGGATTGACTACAAGTGCTACCAGATGTAGCCGGTGCGTATACACACGGTGCGGATAGCGCACAGAGGAAGACTCTTCCTTAAAGCGGTAGCTACCGCTACTTAGCCGATACGCCCTTGTAAAGGGCTTAGTAGGAGAACTCTCCTACTCGGGTCCAAGATTCCCGGGTTGGTTTACTACTTAGCCTTAACGGATGTATTCCCTTTACGGGATGTAGGTAAAGGGAGGTCTCCCTCTTAACTACGACACTCACTGCGCGCGCGACCGGTCGAGGTCGCACGTCCGCAAGATAGAGTGAAATGTAAACTGAATATATTTAATATGTAATTAGCCTAAATTAATTTAAACTAATAAAAACTATATGTAATACTAAGTAGAATATTCCTAATTCGTACCTAGCTAAAATGTAGTGTACACACCTGTGTACTGACACGTGGATGGATGACATACCACCACACCAAGGGCCCCTGCCCTGATTGGTTAAAATAACCAAAGGTTCAGAACCTTTCAAACCGCCCAATACTGACCTCAACCGTGGTGTACTCATGTACACCAACACTAAATGTAACCCTAATGTAACCCCGTTACACTCCCAGATCGCCAGCGCGTGATGTTCGAGAAACGACCGGTACTTTGTCTCGAAGTCGGCGAACCGGCCGACTGAGCGAAAAGAAAGGGGCGGCAACATGGTCATGAAAACGCCCCAAGGGCATTGAGAATACAGCAGCCTGTATCCACTTGAACTTGATGCGTAAATTTTGACTGGTTGTGCGTTCGCAAAGCTCCAGTACCAAGCGAAAACGACTCCACGCGGTTTGCGCAGTGATATCATCTAAGGGGACTGCAAGATATTGTATGGTGATCGGAAAACTACAAGCAAAAACGTTTCGGAGGAGGGGATCGAACCCTCGATCTTGAGCGTGTTAAGCTCACGTCCTAATCACTAGACGACACCGACACGGTAGATATGATTACATACAGTTTCTGCTCCACATTCACTCACTGCCAACTGTACCAACCGCCTCCGACTCTCGCACTGTGTCTATCGCCGCTTTAGGTGTGTAGCAGTTTGCATTGGAATATTCTTAACAGATCGCAGGTCGTATTAGCTATCTATCTGACATAGATAAAGTGGGCGTATGCTAACTATGCAACGCGAACTTCCGGTTGGGTGATTAAATGACTGAACCATGAATCAGCCGGAGGGGCGTGCACGGCAGCCGGGAACAACCATCCTGCGGGGCGGGTCAAGTAGTCAAAGACCACTTGGGCCATGACATTACGCGGATCAAACCCACCAAGCTGATCCGGAGTCCACGGCAGGATGTCGGCGTCACTGGCATCATCAGATACCGCGATCAACGTCCGGAAATCACCCGTACGCGGAAAAAGAGACCCGGCAGTGACTTGATCAGGTAGATCCTCGCTCCCAAACTCGCTTATTGTAGAAGTGGAAGGAATAGAAGCGATAGGGCCAGGAAATCCGCCTTCATCGTCCTGATCAGGACTTGGGGGATCATCGTCTTCCGTCTTCGCCTCCGAAATGGAAGAAAGGAGGCGTGGCCGCTTCAACCGAGAGGAGGATCGGGAAAGCTGAGTACGCCTTTTAGGTGCAGGGGAGACGCGGCTGATAGAGCCGTCAGGAGGGTCAGTAAGGCCAGCTGGCGATGTAGCTTGATCAGAACCCGCCGAAGGGGTGCGGATAACTGGTGTGATCTGCATCCGCAACGACATACCAGACAACTGAGACAGAAGGTCAGAGTGAAACAAACGCAACAGTGGGGCTTCGCCCTGAACCTCCTGCAGTTGATTGCGCAACGTGTCGCGTTCTACGGAAACTTGATCGAGGCGGCATTGCATGGCGGAATGTTCGTTATCCAGCTGAGAATATGAAGAGTGCAGATCGTCTATCTCAGTTTGGAGGTCAGACACTCCCTTGAACCGATCAGATAGTTCCTGCGCCTGGGCCATGATGGCAGTATACTCTTCCATCTTCAGGCAATTGGACTTGTTCTTCTTACGAAGGCGGTTATACTGGTGTTTGCGCTTATCAATCTCGGTGGAGAGCCTGAACACCTGTTCGAACAAGCGCTGATTCCCAGAAGCAGACCGATCGTATTCTTCTTGTAACTTGGCTAGGCGATTCTTAAGTTGAACCAGCTCCCGCGCTTGATCAGCGATAGTGTCTTCATCCACCGATCGCAGATACCTATCACGGGCATGACGGCCTTCCATATCCCGGATCTGTGCGCGCTGATCGACCATGTGTTTTTCTTGATCGTCCATAGAGCTTTCGATGGTCTTCAACTTGGTCTGGAGATCATTAACTGTGGTGTCGACGATATCACGCAATGGCTGGAGCTGTTTGAAGGCGTACCACTTGATCGCCACATCTAGCCCCACCAAGGCGTGTTTGGCACGAGCGAGCTGCTGCCGAAGCATCGTGACAGTGTCTTCACTCATCGCGAGCGAGTCAGATAACGTGGCGATCTGATCATCACGCACGTATAGGACTCTTGCAAGCTGTAAGCCCGATTGATAGCAGCGATCGCCTGATCAGCTGCGGCCCGATCCAGGGCAGGAGTGTCGGTGGTGTTCGCCGGGGTGCCGTCCGTTATCGCTTGCATGATGGAAATGCAAGAATGCCTGATCGATACAGCTTGATCGCAGATGACACGGTTGGTGAAGGGTGATCGCTGGACGCGACGGGCGTACCACTAACGGTAACAGCCTGACAGAACGGGACCTGATCGGCGGGAGAAGGTACAGGCAGATTGATGGGTGATTATCACCTGACCGATGACGTCAGGATGGACAAGACGACCAACGGTGGCATGATCCACGATATACAACGGCATGATTGACCCTCGCCCTAACCGCTGTACGACGAGGATCAGGGGCGGCTGTCGTAAAGCGTGTTATAATTGGGACCAATAACGGGCCTTATTATAGGGCCTTATTATAGGGCCTTATTATAAGGCCTAATTTAGGGGGGGCGATTACGGACAAAATCGGGTACGTAATCGTATACGATTGTGGGTACCACGGCGTATACAGTTGCGTGTACGACCGTGGTGCACATAGTCGGTACATATACAGGGCATGGGAAGATGGGAAGATTACGTACAGGTACTCAGCGAACACCGACGAACAGCAACGGACGACGGGCAAATCAGGTCGACTGGTCGACGGAGGACGCTGGAACGGGTAGTTCTGATTGGTGGATATTAGGAAATTGGTAGTTCTTAGGATTTAAGCAATAATAAAGTTCTCCTATTGCGTTCGATCTAGCATATCGTCTCCGGGACGGCACCTTTGCGCCACCCTTATTAGTATACACCTCTACGTCCCGGTCGGGAGCACTTTGTGCATTTTGGCCCACGGGCAGACGTAGCGGGTTGAGAACTCACTCCGCCACTCCGCCCGCTGTGTCAGCGGCTCTTCAGTAAAGGTTTTTTTGGTTTTGAGAGTGTGATTGAGCAGTGCTCTCACCTATCCACGTCTGGTTCGCGTTTGGCCCCTAGAGTTCGGCTGCTGTAAGCTCCCCACGGGAACTCTAGGTGGATTAAGCGAAATTTACCCCCCCCCCTCGTAGGTCTAGGCTAGGAATACAGATATTTGGGTGTTCCGTTAGCTGTTGAAGACTCCAGAGGCTCCGTGATCAGGCAGTGAAGACTTCCACTGCCTGATCAAGTACCCCCTTCGCCGATCAACACCTGATCGACACTCTGCAACTCGTAACCCACGATCAACAACTCGCAGATCGCACCAACTTGTACCTGAGCGACTTTTGACACCTAATCAAGTCTGATCATCGCTGATCAACCACTTTTGGTGCCTGATCAAGTCTGATCACCGCTGATCAACTACTTTTGGTGCCTGATCAAGCCTGATCAAGTCTGATCTCAGCTGATTAACTACTTTTGGTGCCTATCAAGCCTGATCGAGTTGGATCTCAGCTGTTCAACTACTTTTAGTGCCTTATCAAGCGTGATCAAGTCTGATCACAGCTGATCAACGACATTCGGTGCCTGCCCAATCCTGATCACTGCTGATCAAGCCTGTTCGCACCTGATTCGAGCTCGATTACACCAGATAACGTCTGATCAGCACCTCGATCAACTCATTACAAGTTCCCCAATCTTGCATCAAGGAATTGCCGTGTCTACATCCCCGCCACCTGGAGAGCTACCCACGCCTAAGCCGTCGGGTACACAAGGTGAGCAGAAACACAAGCAGTCAAGGACAACCGGAGGACCCTCTTCGTTAGTCGGTAGTACGGGCGCCGTGGTACCGCCTGATCAAGCGTCAAAAACTTTGATCAGCCGCTCCACCACACCTTCGTGACTTGTTCACCCGCCTTATGATCCAAAGTTTCAATTTGTCTAATGTGCCTCGTCGTCGTAACCACACGATCCTTTGATAAAAAAACTTGAATCCCTTCGTTCGTCACTCTTCCAGATGATTAAGCCCTTTTCGGCCCTCTTGTTCAACGTCTTCTTTCCAGGGTCCCTCCAAACGATGCAAGGTGACCCGAATACCACAATGTCGTTCACCTTCGGCTTGAGCTTCGTCAGCATTTCGTAGGGTAACTTCCTTCCTGGGTTTGATAAAGTGGGAGCATGGTTGAGTATGTGTGCGGTATACTCAACCGCCTCCGACCAATACGTCAGTGACACTCCAGAACCGAAAACTCAGCACATCGTCTCATGCATATTACATGTTAGGAAAGATAATCACTTTTTAATACACATTCAATTGATCAAGTCCCTGATTTGGTTACCTTCATCCGCTGTGTAAGAGCTATCTTGTGCTGTTGTATTTATCAAGAACGGATACTTGGTTGCTACAGTATTCAAGAAACTCAAATTCAATTTATTCAAGGTTGATATCGACACCTACTACTCAAGTTTCCTAAGATATTGCCAAATGGGTAAAGAAACATTTTAACAGTGTAAGGTCGGCTTCCTACTGTGCAGAAAGATCACGCGCCCACTGAAGTTGGTATAGGACCCACAGTTCTCGAAAACATTCCTGTTGTCTTACATAGTCACTGATCTTCAACAGTGTTGATTAGTTAAATGAAGTGATGATCTGGCCAATAGGAGGAGGAAAAACCGGACACACCAACTATACCTAACCCTGCTATCTTTTTGTGATTTCGATTAAAAAAATGGAAACGCCGCCGAAAGTTAGAAACGCACCGACCCTTGAGTCGTCCAATCAGCTCCACGCACGACTCAAGCGCCAGATGCAGAATGAGATGGATGTTAAAGGAAATCCCGAGATGGAGAGAATGGGTGACGAGGAGATGGTGCACGCGGGCGCTATCATGACGCTAGTCGATGATTATGACGACGACGATCTCGAATGAGCGCATACAAAATCGAAACGTGATTCGGCTGTTATCGTGAATAAGAACAAGCAAAATCTCTTTTGCTGCAGTCTAAAATTTTAAAGACAATAATTGTCGTCACTTTTGTTCATATCATTCTACACACGACCAGTCTCTTTGACGGCAGTGAAGAAGACACAATTAAATACTGTCCTCATCATACTCTTGACGTTGTCCGTGTAAAGACATTCACGCTGCGATTCCTTTTGAATACGAAAGTTGTACGTACTCATAACGTGCTTGATTTCTTCGTACGAGAGCTCCACCGACTGCTCGTAGCGCTCGTCGTCACAACCGTTACTATCTTGCCAGTGGTACAGTAAAGGACCCAAATTAATCCAGAAACCACCAGGTTTTAGTAGACGCTCAAACGCTGCAATGTACTCAATCACATTTGGTGCCGCATCGATGAAGAAGCACGTTACAATACAGTCCCAACATTCTGCAGAAATAAGAAGCGTCAATTTCCACACCGTTGCCTTTGCATGAATTTGAATACATTACCGACCTTTATCGTTCGCGTAAGCCTCGAGAAACTCGCCAGCGCACATCGAAAAGTCTAGAGGGATAGCGACACCATTGTTGAGACCCAATAGCTCAGCCGGTGCTATATCTGGGATTGCAACAGGGCGCAACAGGTCCGTGATTGTCAGCGCATTGGACGGGTTGTGGATCCATGGATGAATCTCATATTGGAGCGGCTGCGTTACGCTAAGAGTAACGAGTGACAAAACATCATCAAGCTTCAATGGACCAAGAGGGAGTATAGGAGTCAACCCTACCAATTGAGTACAAAGTTACTTGCGAATAGCATCTGATACGAAAACTCATTGCCTTGGGCTGCATAACCTTTGGAAGCAATCTCTAATGCAAGTCGTCCTAAACCCGCTCCAGGGAGAAGAACTTTTGGTCGATCTGTTCTGTTTAAACATACAAAGTTTTTAGCACGTCGCTCATTGGAAGTCGGGCAACCTATGCGTACGGATTTTCTAGATTTACTGGCAAGACGCGACGCAATTCTTTAATAATCGGTGTGTAGCACATGTCACGTTCTTTCTTGCCCTGCAGCACCAAACCATTAAATACCACGCATTCCGAGTGCAGCATTTCTGGTGATTCTTGTGCCGACTCACCTCGTCGGACCAATCGCGCACCAACTGGTGAAGCGTACTCTTAAGCTTAGAGAAGTGGCGTGGAGAACTTTGCAGAGGCACTTTAGGCGTAACTATAGGCAAATCAAAACAGGGACCATTCTCCAGTTGTGCCTCTACTACGCGCTCAAAGAAGACCTGGTTGTGGTGCGCTGCGTTAATGAAGTGGTGTAGATTACGAATGGAGGATGACTGCGGTAAACGCCGTTGCATGTCAATTGGCATCAAATGAAGATGTTTTTTACGTCGGTAGATTTCACGCATCATGTAGGACTCATACTCACGAAAAGACAGCAACACTGACTTGTAATGCTCCTGCTCTTCCTGGTCTTGCTCCATCGTTGATTTAATGTGCAAATGTACCAAATACGATGTGCGCCACTTAAGTAGTTACAACATGTCACAAGGCCGCATCTTGCCACTTGGTGGGTGTACTAATGACGTCTAGACGTCCGGATTTTCACTACTGCGAGTAAAAAGACGCCTACAGAGTTTGTTTCATTGCTGTGTTTTTGTCTGAATGTAGAGCTTATTGATAAGTGCATCGGATCCAAGCTCTCGATTGTCATGAAGGGCGACAAGGAGTTTCACGGGACACTCCGTGGCTTTGACGACTACGTCAGTAAGTATGAAACGAAAATTAATTCTGTGTTCGAAATATACGGGTTTCGCTAACGTTTGCATTCGTGTGCTGCTCTATGTTCGTTTTTTAGACATGGTGCTGGATGACGTAACCGAGTAGTAAGTTGTTGAATTGCCCGGAGATAACGCGTTATTAATCTCTAAAAAGTTGTGGATCTGGCGTTGTCTCCACTCTTGATGCTTCCTGTGTTTAGTGAAATCACTCCTGAGGGAAAGAGAGAGGTGAAACTGGACCAAGTTCTTCTCAACGGCAACAACGTCTGCCTGGTATGATACCGTTGTACACACTGCTGATAACTGAAGTCATTAAATCTTTTTGCTTGCTATAGCTTGTGCCAGGAGGACTCCCAGCTAACTCATAAGCATATATGCTAAATACTATTGCAATTGGTGTTCACAGCGCTGTGAATGTGCTCAACAGCAATTCAAGTTTTGAATTTCTGCTCCAATCCATGCTAGAAAGCAAGAGCAATACATGTTTTTTGTGATGTTTATATGACACTGTTCTTATAACTGGCATACATTCATCTTTTCATGATCACTCCTATTATTACACCATCCCCCGCTTGGTGTGCTTTATTTCTTGGCTTTATCGGCATTGCTCGCCTTAATAGCCTGTCGATTGAGGAGCCCAAGAAAGCGGTGCTGATCTTCCATTTCCAAATTGTCAAAACCCGTACGCTCCAATTCTCCAAGCGTAGGCTTGGGGTCCAAAAGCGTGTAAAGCCACTCAGGGTATTCCGACTTTTCCTTAAGCTCCGGATGCACGCCGTCCTTGAGGATATTAGTGGGCACCACCTTCGTAAGATCCACGATCTCCTCCACCGCAGCGCTACCACTCTTTCCCTTGGCAGCGAACGAACGCGCAAGTGGCTTCGGCCAGCAGCGCACTACAAGTCTACGTGTTGTCGAGAACATTCTTCTTGTAGCCACTCCTCGTAAGTGCAATAAATGAAATAAAAAGCACAGAGTATTTTATTATAAAGCCAACACAGCCAATTGATATCATGAGAAGCAAACTGAAAAAGCGGAAAGGCGGTCGCTCGAAGATTGGCAAGGCGCAAGCGTTTGCGCAGATTTGTGAGGCCAATGCAAAGTCAAACAAAGACAAGAAGACGAATAATCGGCGGCGCATGCGTGTCGTGCAGCTGCAGCGCTTAGTGGACCGCAAGTTACAGGAGCTGCGCGAATTTCCTATAAAGCCGGAGCCACCGAAAGTTCCAGCTCGTAAAGGACCGAAATCGTCTGAGTGGAAGCTAAAAGGAGCGGCTCGGCCAGCAGCGCTACTAGCAAAGATCGCCGCCGGTGAACTAGATGAGTGCGGGAACGAGTTCCCGAAGCCAGTGGAGAAATTTGATTTATACAGCAAAATGCTTCAAGAAGGAAAGCTGGCGGTGCACAAGGACACAAAAGAGTATATTCGGTAATTTTGGCGCTTGTGGCCATGATATTTGACCTGATCAGTGGCTCACTGTGTCTTTTGTGCGCAGTTTGTTGAAACAACTCGCCACTACTTGTTGCGAAGCTGGGATGCCCGAACGTGGCATCAAGAATTACAAGTTGTGCATGAAATTGGATAAGCAAGATATGTTCCATTCTCAAGAGGGTCTCGTATGTGCATTGGTGGACGAAGGTCATGGTGCAGAAGCGCGAGCGCTGATTGAAGAGCACGCGAACAAAGAGTCACCGGTGCTGGCGTACTGCCAAGTAATCGTTGAGTACGTGTCTTGGGAGGTGTTAGAAGAAGTGGGGTCATCCGAAGAGATCGTTGAAGTAGCTTTTCGCAGGGCATATCAATTGAACCCGTTCATTGCTGTGGTAATTGCTTTTCATGAGACGTTTTTCCAAGTAATGGAGTACGTGGAAGACATCAAGGACCCCAAGCGAGGGTCCATTGAGGAAGCATTTGTTTACGCTTCACAAAACGTTGGCGTTTGGATAGAGACTGTCGGCGCTTACCAGTGGATTGAGAAAGAGCTGAACAAACTTCCACTGCCTGAAGCCACTGAAGAGGACGTGTCCGATAAAATGTACCTCGGCATGTATGAAACTGCTATTGAAATGCACAAGGAGATTATTGAGATGGAAGCTGCCGGTAGCAATGCACAAGAAGACTTAACAGACTAGTTTGGAGGTTTCGAGCCAAAAATGTGGGATAACTAGCAGCTAAACAATTATAATAGCAGTAATAGCGAAGAGGTTGCTACGGATTAGTTATGGCTATAAGCTCTAGATTGTCGCCACTGAGATCTTTGAAAAACGTGGTCCACTGCTCCCGTTTCCGTAGATGTGGCTTTACGATGTCTGCACTCTTGTCGTGTGACAATTTATCGGATCCTCCTGAGAGAACACATCAATGGGAGAAATAATTGCAGCGACGTTTGGAATGAACGCAGCGCCAGGTGAAACAATTGTCGATCATTCGAAAGTTGAAAAATGACGAAGGCACTAGCTGGAAAGAACTCGCACACTGGTAGTTATAAAAAGGGAAAATTTCATGCATGCCTCACTTTTTTGCGGAAATAACATGTATACCCCTATTTTTTTGAAAATAACATCCATGCCCCTGACAGCTTATCGGCCAATGAAATTGCTCAATCTATCAAAAAACGGTGGAAACAAAATAGGAGCGAACGTCCAGTGAGGAAGGACTCCATTACGCTGTCAAAACGGACAAGGACGAGGTCGAAGGTGTGAGCTCTACCGCGAAACCGAAGGCGACGGCGTCGCCTGGTTATGTTGGTGCCCCCATGCCTGGTGTTGTGCTCGATGTTCGTGTCAAGAAGGGCGAGAATGTCAAGACTGGGTTGCGCTCCTTGTGCTAAGTGCCATGAACATGGAGACGGTTGCGTCTGCACCCGTGAGTGGTCGAGTCGTCTCTATCCACGCGGGCGTTGGCGGCGAGTCGGGTCGAGTGTCTTTCCAGACCACGACGTCGTCCTAGTCATGTTAGTGCTTAGTGCGTCAAGGTGGTACTTAGCGTCCAAGTATTCGGTAAATTTTTACTATAGTTGTACTAGTTTGATTATCACGCTTAGTGGGGTTGATCTATGGCAGATAGGATACTATTCGGCGGGCCATGTGCTCGTAAGCGCGGAAAGACAACGCTCGATTGGAGTGGGTCGAAAGTATGGGTTCCAGTCGACTGTTGGTCTTTTAGCACAGTTAGTAGGTCATGAGGAGGATCGGGTGGAAATGTTAAGTGGAAGCATGTCTCAGTCAACTTGCGCTCCATTTTCATCAAGCGGGGGCAATGCTGAGTCATCCTTTCGCGTGGAATGTGTGCGCTTCACAGTTGATGGGATTGCCCTTCGCGATAGTAATAACAGTGTGATGAAGTTCACGTTACCGATTCCATCCCGAAGCGAGCTTTACCCGACCTTGACGATGCATTCGCAGGATGTACACGTGTATAGCCGGATGTCAGCACCCGACATCGGCGAGGTAGATTTACAGGACTTGGTCTTATCCGTTGACGATCCTGTTGAGATATGGTGCCTCGATGGCTTCCGCTTGGGTGTTGCAGTATAAAGACATCTATCATTAATCTAATTGCGGATTGTGACCTCATGCTGTCCATTGTGTCCTGTTCAGGGTTACGCAAGTAGTGCCAGCGTCACAAATGAAAGACTAAAATGAAGAGACATGATAAAGCCTTACTTCACTGTTTCAGCTGTCGAAAATAGCCTCGCTGATACTGATTGACTGGTCGTTGGATACGTTGAGAAGAACCCAGAAACAAAGTGCGCTCGATAGGATTACAAACTGTACTTCGCGTATTTGTCGCCGCCAAGGCCGACTTGCAAGGTGGTTTCGTCCAAAATGCGTTGTAGCTCTCGCTTCGCCTCAATAACAGAAGCTTGTTTTGACCCCTCTATTGCCTAAAGATAAATATACGCGCGTGTCAATTAGTCGACTCTTATCGCAAATCAACAATGTAAACTGATGTACCAGGTACAGTTTCCGTTCCGATGGATTCGGTTTGCGGCCGGCAGGAATATACGACCCTCTTGCGATCACGGCGGCGCCAGTAAGCTCTGCGACCGAGTCACTGGCTTCTTTCTGCGTAACTCTCCATCGAGCTTGCTGCGGATAGTCATTAATTTCAAGCTCTTCAATAAAGTGTTTCTCACCAGCACCGTTCTCGCCATTGTATCGCAAATCCAAGTTTTGAATAATCTTTTGCGCCTTAATGAAAGCAGACATGGCTTCACTGTCGATAGGCATGGCCTCCGAACCGCTAGCCACAGAAGGTTTGTCCGCTACAGATAGTGTTGGAAGGCACTGGATGGTTGTGTTAAAGACATCTCTATTGAACGCTTGCCAGACGCGTTTCGGACCCCCACCGGGGGCCTCGTCAGTGGCTTTACCAATTGAGAAGTGAGCACTGCTTCCAAACTACAAACTGACTGACTGACCTTCTAGAATGATCTAAACTAAACTACCGTAGACTCCATCAATAATAGCAACCTGTCGTCGCTACCACTTTACTGTCAAGTGTATCTCCAACAGATAGTTTGTCAGCCATAGTGCCAGCTTGTTCTTTGCTTTGCTCATCCATATCGTCATCATCACATGCGGTGGAATCCTGCAACATAGAGCCGACGGCAAAACTGTCGGTTTCCGGGGTAGCCATGTTGTCTTTACAGGTAAACCGAATGCTGGAAACGGATTGGCTGATAATGTTTTTTATATGTGCACAGATTTAAGTCTCTTGCGCTTAGGTAATTTAAGCCTGATTTAGTGACTTAACTTTTTAACTTTATATAATATATTTGACTTTTACTTTTATCCTTTGGGACGCACGCACAAGGGGCTACGGGCTACGGCTATTGAGAGCCCCTACAGCCCATCCAGATCACTAAGCCTACGCCAACACAAGTGCCTGTTTCAACAGGTTATGAGACCAAGTGGCCTCGTGATTTTGGAAGTGTCTCTTTAAGTCGTCTCAAGTTTGCAAGCAGGCTATTTTCCTGCGGTTGTTTTTTCGAGTGGATATTTCTCGTCGATTTACAGTTCTCGTTACTAGCGAAAGTACCCTCACGGTTATAGGGCTAGTTGAATTGTTGGCAGTGGTTTTTGCTGTTGTTTTTGGAAGTGATTTCGTGTGGAAAATGGATGACAGAGAGAGCGGCGGTGAATCAGATTTCGAGCCGGAAGCGGCTTTACGGGCGATCATGAATGGCATGGTGGATATGAGGACTCGCACGGCGTCGATAGAGCTAGAACAAGCGCGTTCATCCGCTGCAAATGCGGCAGCAGCGCCTGCAGCACCTGCCGCACCGGCAGCACCGAAGAAGGATTCTCTCCTTGCCGCCCGGAACAGTGTGTTCCGGGAGTCGCTCAAAAATTGTGGGCCGTCCGGCAAGGAGATGACGATACATGATTTGACCGATGCCATCGGGATAGAAGTCGGTAGAGCATCTCGGCCAAACCCGGCGAGGCTCCCGCAAATGAATCAAGCATGTGCTGGAGGGGCACAGACGCCCTGAATGGAGTTTAGGCTGGCAGCCCGTGCGCCTGCACAGCAGCCCATCCAGCCAACTTGCGTCAAGATACCCAAGCTCGGCATCGAGAAGTTTTCCGGGGTGGAGATATTCCCCGGACTCGGTGCCGGTTTTAAGCAATGGGCTTATCTGTTCATCGAAGCGGTGGAAATAGCGGAGATGACCTCGGGGTTTCATATGGACTGAACGCCTGAAAGTAAATAAGCTGGGTGAGCACCTTGAAGGTGTGGCAGCTGATTATTTCCGTGCGAACATTGGCACGTGGTGGCAAGTTGCCCCTGAATTACTCGGAATTTTGGATTTTATGCATATGGCATTTCGCGTGACGATTTCTCCCCACCAGGCTGCAGTGTGGTTCGCTTCAGAAAATAGTCCTAAGCGGACCTGGACTGAGCACTACCTGTACCTGGTGGCCCTGGCTCGCGAGAGCGGGCTGGGTGAGCGTATGATTGTGGAAAATATTGTTAAATATGCGGCTCCTCGCCTGAAGACATCGATCATGGCCAGTTACAACCCTTTGCGGGAGGACTACCTGTTCCATGCGCAGGAACTCATTTCCTGGGCGCAGGAGCTGGATGAAGATTCGGTGAAGTTGAAGTTACCAGTTCGACTACATGCAAATTCGGTGACGGATACCGAACACGTTCGAAAATGCTACGGCTGCGTCGGGGCATCTGAGACGCGAGTGTCCACAAAAGGGCAAGAAGTCACAGAAGGGCGCGAAAGACCAAGGAAGTTCCGGAAATCAATGGAATCGGAAGGTCGCGCTATCCACGGTGGAAATTGGTGCAGTAAACAATGACGATGATCCATCTGCCACTACGTGGATTGTTGACAGCGGTGCCAGCCGGCACCTCGTGGCTGATAAAAGTCTACTTGTGGATGCTGTCACGTGTGGACCTGAAGATGGTTTTTTGTTGCCCGATGGTGGAAAATTGGCAGTGACGAAGGTTGGCAAAATAAAAAAAATTAATTTGGTCACGCCTGGTGCCGATCCAGTTTCAATCGAGCTTAGGGAAGTATATTTCGCACCCAAGCTTGCCAAAAATTTAATTTCGCTTGGCAAGCTGCATGAAAAAGGGTGCGAAATGGTAAATACGAAAGGAAAATTGGCGATACAGTGGAATGGGAACATTTTATTCCCGATTGAAATTTGTGGATCTATATTTGTGGCGAATCTGATACCGGAAGGGCTGGGCGGACGCGCGCAACAGTTCAAGCATATGTTGCTGAACGTTGTCGCTACGAAAAGTGATGATGATGTACAGGAAGGATCGTTACATCATTTTCACGTCCGCCTGGGTCACTTGGCTTACGACACGGTCGAGAAATTAGCCAAGGACCCCAGGTCAGGCATCAAGCTAACCGACAACAGTAGGCCAAACTGCCTGACCTGCGCCGAGGGAAAAGGTTCAAGGAAGCCTCAGCCACAAGCTGATTCGGGTGAGAACTTACCAATTGAACGCGTCGGCGGTGTGATATGCAGCGACCTAAAGGGTCCGATCACACCGCGCGACAGGCGTGGAAATCGCTATTTAGTGGTGTTCGTGGACCATTTTTCAAGTTACGTTCGGGTATTCGCCGCTCGAACAAAAGCTAGAGCGGCGAAGATGTTTGAACATTTTCTCGCATGGTTTGAAAATGAGTTTAATTGCCGGATTTACGTTTTGCGAACGGATGGTGGAGGCGAATACAAGACAGTCGAATTGTTTTGCAAGAAGACCGGCGTTCGACGGCAGATTACGGAGGCTGGGAACCCAGCCTCCAATGGAAAATCTGAACGCATGAACCGTACCATATTCAACATAGTCCGGTGCATGATTTTTGGGTCGGGGGTACCGTCGGTGTACTGGTCTGAGGCAGCGGAATACGCCTCGTACATCCTAAATCGTACCCCGACCCGGTCGATATCCTGGCGGAATTTCACCGTTTGAGATGCTCACGGGCAAGAAGCCATCGTTAAAGGAGATTGTCGTATTTGGCTCGCCGTGTATGGTGTGGCGAAACCCGCGGAAGAAAACACTTGCCAAGCACGCAGAAAAAGCGCTTATCCTTGGACGAAGCGACGAAACCAAGGGGGTTAAAGTGTTGCTCCTACGCGACAGGGTGGTTACGGTCACTCCCCATGTCAGTGCGATTGAGACGCTAGACAAGGCGGCGAGTGACCAGATCACCAAAGCATTAAGTGAGGCGGATGAGGAAGAGTTGGCACACCAAGCCGCGCAGCGTACAGGTGCAATGCCATCTCAAGGCACTGCATCTGCACCCGGACATTCTGGAGCGCAAGGTACAAGTGAAAACGGAGAACAGCGCCCCAGAAAATCGGGGCAGGAAGTCAAGAAAACATCAAAGGCGACCGCCTATGATGAGTCGAAGCGCAAGACGGCCCAAAATGAAGTGAAGGCAGTTGAAGAAATTGACATTGACGTGTGTAATGATGACCTGGCTTACGAACAGGAGGAGGCCAAAGTTGATGTGATTGATGACAAAATGGTTGTTTACGCGATGATTGACGGAAACTAACCAGGAGGTGTGCCTCGGGTTGTAGTCCCCGATCCCAAGACGTTTAAGGAAGCGCATGCAGGCGCATATTCAAATCTGTGGACAGCGGCGGAGCAGAAGGAGCTGAAGGCGCTTACATATATTGGCACTTGGAAGATTGTCAAGCGTCGTCCCGACAAAAACTCCTACCCACGAAGTGGGTGTACAAGACCAAGTTGCGTGCTGACGGCACGGTCGAGCGCTATAAGTCTCGACTGGTGGCACGCGGTGATCGGCAGGTTTACGGTCAAGAATACCTCTTCAAATTCTCGACAGTCATGGAAGTGGACAATATCAATGTTATTTTGGCGATGTCCCAGATTTGGGGGGTACCGGCGCGGCACGGCGATGTGCCGAGCGCCTACCCTAAAGCGAAAACGGAGGACGATTATGAAATTTATTTGAAGATCCCTCAAGGGATGGATATTTCGTTGGAAACTATCGAAACTTTCGATGTGGAATCAAGTGATGACTTATCGCTAAAACTAGAGAGAAATCTATATGGACTCAAACAGGCTGGACGTTTATGGCACCATCTGCTGTGTCAAACACTTGAAGATTTGGGCTTCCAGCAGTGTGTCACGGACACCTGCATATTTGTTAAGCGTGGTGCGGACGGCACCGTTCTTGTCGGGTTATACGTAGATGACCTACTGGTCACCGGAACCCGTTTGGAAGCAGTGGATACATTTTTCGATGATATGAAGATTCTCGAGCTCAAGGATCTTGGGGTGGTTAACAAATTTCTAGGTGTTCGGATTGCCGGAAATTTTCATGACGGCTACAGTTTAGACCAGGAGGATGCTATCGATGAGCTCCTGGTCCAACATGATTTTGGAAATATGAATTCGGCCCGCACACTGATTTTTAGTGTGGACAATGTCGAAGGTTTTGACGATTGTTGCCGACCAAGTCACGCGATCATCACCCCAGCGTGAAGAGTTTCCAGTCGCTAGTAGGCAGCCTTCTCTGGATCTCACGGTGCACGCGCCCGGATATCGCTTTTGCCGTGCACCGTGTGACGCGGCGCACGCATGCGCCCACCATTGGAGATTTTAAAGCTGCAAAACGTATTGTGAGGTACCTCAAGGGTACGAAAACAATGAAACTCCGACTGGTTCACGATAATGAGTTGCCGCTGCCGGTCCGCGTCACCTGCTACACCGATGCAGATTTTGCGGGTGACAAAGCGGATCGGAAAAGCGTAAGTGCAGTGGTGGTTTATTTAAATGGAATTATCGTTTCTTGGAAATGCAAGAAGCAAACCGCGGTGCCCTATCGACGGCCGAAGATGAGTTCGTGGCGACCGCTGTCGGTGGTCGCGAAGCTTTGGAGCTCCTAGAGCTGCTTATGGAAGTGGGATTTTTTGCCCGATCACCCCTGTTGATGCGCATGGACAATCAAGCTGCTATCAAGTACGTCGAGTCCGAGTCGAGTGCTGTAGCCACCAAGCATTTCGACATCAAGTTGAAGTTCCTGAAAGACCTACACAAGCGGAACGTCATTAAGCCTACGCACGTACCGAGTCTGGAGATGGTAGCATACCTGCTCACGAAGGACCTCAGTGCGCAACGGATGGATGAATTGCGAAAACAAATTGGATTGTATTAACGGCATTTTAGCGCGCGCCGTTTCAGTAGGAGTGTTGGTTTCCGGGGTAGCCATGTTGGCTTTACAGGTAAACCGAATACTGGAAACGGATTGGCTGATAATGTTTTTTATATGTGCACAGATTTAAGTCTCTTGCGCTTAGGTAATTTAAGACTGATTTAGTGACTTAACTTTTTAACTTTATATAATATATTTGACTTTTACTTTTATCCTTTGGGACGCACGCACAAGGGACTACGGGCTACGGTTATTGATAGCCGCTACAGCCCATCCAGATCACTAATCCTACGCCAACACAAGTGCCTTTTTCTACAAAAACATATTATGATCTTTGCGCCATTGAAAAAATGTAATCGAGCTTGACAGCACTGTACCTCGATCAAAATACCATGGTCTAGTTCATACTGACGCCTCTGGACGAGCCACCGCTTTGGTTTAGTGAATACTCAGTCATTGAGACGTTTAAAAGCAATGATACAAACACGCGTATATTCAAAAACTACTATGTACGTTGGACCTTCCGCTTCACTTGACCGAAGTGGCTGTGAAATTATAGCTACATTTGGAAAAATTATACCCTAAAAGGAACGACTCTTCGCCCAAGCAAAAGGGTATGGATGTTATTTTCAAAAAAGCAGGGGTATGCATGTTATTTCCTCAAAAGCGAGGGCATGCATGAAATTTTCCCTTATAAAAATTGGTCAAAGAAAAAAATAAGGGAAGTGATAGGGTCACACCCCCTCCCTTTTATGTCCAAATGCGGCAAATGGATAAGTTTTGGGCTTCAAAAATGAACCTTTAAATTAAGCTCGCTTTATTAATGTGGGGTGTGGCCCGATCAATTCCCTTTCTATTTTATTTTATCAGTAGGTTGCAAAATACCTCCATTTCCCCACAGGTAATGATTGCAGCTTTATACCTCCAATCCGTACACGCTTCAGTGCCAGTACACGCAGTCCAACATGTTCACACATGTGGCGGATCTGGCGGTGCTTTCCTTCGGTAAGGATCACGCGCAACTGATTCACATTTAGCACTTCCACCGTCTTCGCTCGGTATGTAATGTCTTCCTTAGACGTCACTCCTGCTCGTAGCACATTTACCTTGTTTCAAATTTTATCGGACGCTGGATCCAACGTGCGATCTACACGCACAAGATATTCCTTCTCAATGCCACTCTTGGGGTCCATCAACTTCTTGGCAATCTTTCCATCTTGCGTAAAGAGCAACAAGCCCGTCGAGTTGACGTCCAGACGACCACAGACGGCCATTTTCCACAGACGCAGGGGTTATGCACTTTGTTGGAATTTCACACGGCTTAGCTCTTGGCACTAGTTCTCAAACATGAACAGTCGACGGCGGGTAGTTTCTTCGCTTCCGGTTGACTAGAGACATAGCCCAACGGCTTCTTCAACACAAGCGTCATTTTTTTCTTCTGATGTCTTTGCGTTTGAAATTCAAGACGCACATGAGAGTTTGCCGGTACCTTAAGCCATTTCGCCTAAACTTGATCACCATTAGCGAGCACGTCACCCGCTTGGATATACGCTTCATCTTCGCGACGAGAAACAAAGACCTTTATGATCCATCAACTTTTCCAGCCTCACTGACTTTTGATCAGCATTCTGAAAAGAGCTAGTGAACCTGATCGGATACTTTCGGAGGTCCCGAACAAGCTACACGTAATCCACGGCGTAGGATAAAAGTCAAATTTAGTGTTGAAACAGCTCGTCTCGGCTTGGCTTCGGCTCGGAGCCATGAAATGTGGCTCGGCTTCAGCTCCAAGCCAAGCCATGTGGCTCGGCTCAAGCCAGCCACTTAGCCACGGCTTGAGTATACTTATTATATTGAAAGTTGGTGATACAGTCAGCTCCCTCTATAACAGCATCTGATATAACAGCATCTCTGTATACAGTCAGCTCCCTCTATAACGGCATCTGATATAACAGCATCTCTGTATAGCAGGCAGATTTTTCCCAGGACGGAATTTTCCCATACTTTTTCCGCCCTCTATAACTGCATATTGCCTATAACAGCAACAGCCGTTCGGCTGAGATCCACTCCATACTAAAATCCAACCTCTATAACAGCCATTATTGCTAGGGGCCTTGGAATTTGGGTGTCAACTGCCATAGATTGCACTAGAATATGCCAGAGAATTCTAGAAGGTGTTGGAATGTGCTGGTGCACAGAAACCAATCTATTTATGTTTAGATAAAAACTCGAGATTGAACAGAAATTTCTGTTCTGTTCAATTTCGAGTTTTTGTTGGTATAATTGGTATAAATCGAACAGAAAACCCCAAGAAAAGCACCCACAAACCTATTATTCTCACCTTAGCCTCAAAATCTCCTTGCTGCACGCACTCATCATGGGGCCCAAACAACAATCAATCACTCTTGAGACAAAGGTGGCCTTGATAGATTACGCTGAAAAGCACAGCAACATTACACACGGGCAACTCAGGTAGATGTTTGGCCTTGCCAGCAGCAAGACGGTCACTGACATTCTGGCCAAAAAGAACAAGTACAAGGACGCGGCCAAGCAGGCTGAGGTAACAAACGCAGACGTCAATCGCAAAAGGCTGCGTGAATGCGAGTTCCCTCAGGTACGTGACCACTGCATTCATCAGCGAAAAATACATTGCACACTTTGTGACCATCCATTGATTTGATCATCAAAATGCAGATTGACAAAGCTGTCAAGCTTTGGTTTACACAGGCACGGTCAAATCATGTGGTTCTGACAGACGCACTTGTCGCCGCCAAGGCTTTGGCTTTTGCTAGCTCTCTCAGCATCAATAACGCGGCCCAGCCAAAGCCTGAATTTGTCGCCTCCGATGGATGGCTCTCAAGTCTCAAGCAACGTCACGGCATCAAGTCTTATCGCCTCCATGGAGAAGACGAGAGTACTCAAATTCAAGATCTTTCTGGTTTCCGCCTATCCCTTCAAGAAATCACCAAGGATTACGCTCTTTGCGACATTTTCAACTGTGACGATACTGGGATCTTCTTTCGCATGTCGCCCAACAAGACTCTGATCCAGTCTGCAGAGAAGGGGTGTAAGAAAGACAAGACCAGAATCACCATTCTGCTTACGTGTAATGCTTTGGGTATGTCATGTTTAGAAATGGCGATTAAGTTTGGTTGCTTGTTCCCTAACAGCTGACGGATACATATCCCACATTTGCAGGGACTGAGAATCTCAAGCCTCTTGTGATCGGAACGGCCGCAAACCCCCGTTGTTACCGCAACACCGACATGGGCTCTCTCCCGCACGTCGACTACCATCACAACAAGAAAGCCTGGATGCGCGGTGATATCTTCAAGAAGTACATGCTGAAACTGAACGCGAAGTACAAAGGAGAAGATCGAAAAATCCTGCTTCTTGTGGACAACGCATCTCCTCATGATGTTGAGGAATATGAGGATCGTTTGACGCATGTAAAGGTACAGTAATGTGCACTCTCTTACAGAATCCACTCTTCATATCTTAAGCTATTCAGCGATTGACCGTTTCTGTTTCAGGTTCATTTCCTTCCTCCAAACACTACATCTCACCTGCAGCCCGCCGACGCGGGTGTGATTGCTAATTTCAAGGTCAAGTACAAAACTCGTTACATCAAGTACCTTCTCGACGAGTACGAGCAGAACGGCAACCATCCACTTTCTGCCGGCAACAAGTTCAGCATTCGTCAGGCCATTGACACCCTTGTTGAGGCCTGGAACGACGTCTTACCCTCGACTATTGCTCATTGCTGGCAGAAGACCGGCATTCTTCCCATTAGAGACAACCAAGTTGTCCGCAGCTCCACCATCAACGAGGATGATGTGCCGCCAATCCAAGAGCATGTTCAAGAGGTGGCAGCTCTGCTTGCCCGCATTCCTCAGGATGACACCCACCAAGTCATGGATGCAGCTACTTACTTGGATGTTGATGGCTCACTTCCTGTGGTTGAAACACTCACCGATGAGGAGATTGTCTCTGAAGTGCTCGCTGAGTCAACCACTGAAGCGGTGGAGGATGTTGAAGCGGAGGATGAGGAGGACACTCCTGTGGAAGGCATGGAGGTTACCTGGGCGCAACTTGAAGAAGCTGCCACGGTCTTGCTCGGCAGCCTCCAAGGCAAGGACATTGGTTGTCCTCTCGCAGAGGATCTGTATTGCATCTTATGCCAGTACAAGAGGTTTGCCAGCGCGGCAAGGGAAGAGTCTACCAAGCAGACAACAATCATGAATTTCTTCCGGCGCGAAAAGGGCAAGGGACGGGCTCTGGATTAGTTGAGAGACAATTACCATAGTTATGCTCTACACAACTCTTCCAATATGTACTGTACAGTATATTATTCTATGTTTGACCCTGGAAATACTAAAGCCAATGTTGCCTATAACAGCCAAATTGTAATATCAACACTCGGGCTGTTTTATGTGTAAAACAGCCTCCCTCTATAACAGGCAAATTCTGGCCAGACAAACAGGGCTGTTATAGAGGTAGCTGACTGTATGTATCGTAAGGACAGAATAGAGAGATAATGCATGTATTAATTCTTACAGTACAGGAAGATGCAGCGGACGGGATGCCTTTTTACACACATGCAAAGCTATCTAGAAGTTTCGAGGAAATTCTCCACTCCGCCCATGACGTCATCCTCCGATTTTATCAGTTGGGTAGAAACTTTTGAGATGCATCAAAGTGTGACAAAAATCCATGTGCATATATATCATAGTCAGAGTCTTCTGAATTTAATCTGTTTTTACCAAAATAGCAAGAACATACTCTTATATCCTTGAAATTCAGAACATATTCATACAAGAGAAAAGATTTGGAAAACGGCTCAAGCCACGGCTTGACCGGCTCGGCTTCGGGAGCAAGCCAAGAAAAGCCGCAGACTAGCCATCGGCTCGGCTCAGGTACTCGGCTCGGCTCGAGCCATGGCTGAACCGGCTTCAGCCGAGCCGTTTTCAACACTAGTCAAATTTGCTTACTTTGAGTCTATACATGAATACTTATCAAAGTACTGAAACATGTATAGCATTGAAAGTGGTAGAGAGTCGGGTATATTCGCGAACGAAGTGAGCTCTCATGTTTTGTGACGGGTCGTTCGACAACGTCATTTATCTGACTTCCGGCGTCCTAACGCTGAATTACTTATTGGCTCAATTCTTCGCAGTACCGCTGGCTCATTCACTGACACTTTTATCTTCTAGAACTTGGAGCCTACCCCTTCCTCATCTTCCACCACCCCGCGCATGCGTGGTCGTCCATACAAGAATGAGAATGACCAAGAGAGGCAAACTGCCAAGCGGGAGAATAATCTGCAGCGCCAGAGACGTTATTATCAAGCGAATAGCGAGAACGTCCTTCACAAGAAGAAGTTAGCAAGATCCCAACGCCGTGCCCCCCTTTCAGAGATTCAGCATTCCACTATCACTGACGCTTCTTCACAAAACATAACAAAACACAAACAAACCCCCCACGCCTGCTGCTACACCCACTAGGTTCGTCCTCGTCTCAACTTCCTGTACTTGTGAACCACTCATTGACAATGCCCCTCTTAGAACTTTACCCGCATCTGAATCTTCATCGCCGCTTAATCCGTTGTCGATTCTGCAACAACCCGCAACGGTATGTCAACATCCCAGCCATTCCGACTTTATCGCGGGTCTCATACCTTAAACGTTGACATCTCAGCATCGTTCAGATCCTTCCAATGAACCAGGCTCGCTGAATGCTCCTACATCCATCACTGACCAAGGTACATGTCGAGTGTCGATATTTGTTTCTGTTTGTTTATAATGCTAATACCAAATTGTCTTTGTTAGGCACATCGTCTACCACACCGTTGCCAACCCCACCTACCAACAATCCTTTGCACACGCTGTCCGATAACCAGAAACTACGCCTCCAGAACTTCGGTATTCTCATGAAAAACCGCACCAAGGTCGATCATTGCCCATCTTGCAAAGAACGTTGGACGAACATGGCTATCCGCCAAGAGACTGGAATGTGTCGTCGCTTCCATGTAGAATACAAGATCAATGTTTTGCATAAGGTCTCCGCCTCCAACAACATGGATCCCGTGCCTGTGCCTGCTGAACTTGACGGACTTACCTATGTCGAGTCATTGATGATCGCCAGGGTACATCCCATTATCGGGTGTCACATCTTAAGAGGGGGGTAGGTTTGAAAGCTTTTGACAATTGATCTCTCATTTACTGGTGCATTTCGCCTATAATCCAGGTCAGTATGGTTATAGAGGTCATGTCATCAACTTCCCGCAAAATGTGTCACCTTTTGCCCAAAAACTTCCTTTACTTGTGTCATCCATCGAAACGCTTATCATCCAGTCCGAGCACCCCGACGACAACGATTATACAGATTTTCGTGTTCGCCACCAGAAAGTCCAAGATGCCCTGTTGTGGCTGATTCAAAACAATCGCTACATTAATTAGTTAATCTTTCACTTTTTCATGGGGGAAGGTGAAACTGACTTCAGATCTCGATCATAGGTACTACGCCCATCTCCGCATCAATGAGGACAATTTGATTTCTCTACCGTCTGATGGCAATGTCGCCCCTCTTACCCACCACAACCGCCCCGAATTCACCCTCCCGCAATTACCAAGGCCCTCCACAAGAAGATGATGCGCTTGAGGATAAGGATGCAATCATGGGTGGCAGTTTCGTACCTTCACGCGCACAAGAGCACACGGAGACCGAGAACCTCGTACAATATGTTCGAGACATCGTCAATCGAAATGCCAAAAACACCCATGAAGACACCGAGCACCTACTCAACTGGCCCACCACCTCCGACACTCCCATCAACGAGTTCCAGACGGAGGGCTACATCTCCCAGGCCTTTCTGCATCTATTTCCCACCGGTGTCGCCGACTTCCTAGCTCCTCGCCTCGTCAAAGTCAAGCCTGCGGAATACTTTAAACACCTTATGAAGTATGAGGATGACCGTTTCGGCCGAGACCGCATTTTCGGTACTTCGCCCTCAATGCCTGTATGCGGTGACAAGCACTTACGGCCAGCAGGGTATACATCCGCCAACACCCCTTGGAAGCAACATTTCTGCGGAGGACGTCCTCGAACGGCTGTACAATGACTCCTTCTTCGCCAAAAAAAATGTTACGTATGGTCGTACTCTTCGGGTAACCAAGCAGTGCTGGGTGGAGCGGCAGATGGAGTTGAAGGATATTATTCGCCAACTGGGTGTCTCAGGGGATGGAATTCTTCACTTTCAGCTGTGCTGATACGCGCTGGCCAGAGCTGCACTGTAACTGGGTTACATTTGGTTACGTTGTTGTACGTAAATACACAACGGTTAAGGTCAAGTATTGACCAGTCCGAAAGGTTCGGACCTATTGGTTAATTTAACCAATAAGGGCGGGAGCCCTTGGTGAAGGCGTGGCAGCCTGCCACGTGTTGGTACACAGGTGGTGTACATTACATTTCGGCTAGGTACGGATTAAGTAAGTTCTACCGAGTATTACATATAGTTTACATTAGTTTATTAAGTTAGAATAATTACATATTAAATATAAATCAGTTTCCGTTTTACACTAAGTACAGCTAGACGTTCGACCGGGAAACGTCGAGCGTGCTTTGAGTGTCGTAGCAGGGAGTACCTCCCCTAGCTACTCCCTAATAAGGGAAGCGTAAGGCGAAAGCTTTAGCGTACGCTAAAGGAAACTGGGGAAATCTTGGCCCCGAGCGAGAGAGTGATCTCACGCTAAGCCCTTTCATTAGGGCGTATCGGCTAAGTAGCGGCGTATCGCCGCTTAACGAAAGGCTTCTTCTGTGCGCTAGCCGCACCGTGCGTTTACGCACCGGCTACACCTGGTAGCACTTGTACTCAATACAACACCTGTGTTAGTAGACGACATCCTCTGCAAAGGATGAACCAGGACGACTGGGGTAAGCTAACCCCCGTAAAACAAGAAGCCTTTAAGAGGCTGGTACTCATACTGGGTGAGGATGGCATGCGCATCCTAGTAGAGCAGGGCCGTGATGCCGTGCGTGAGAGGGTGAACGCCCTCATCGCCCATGAGGCGAGTTTTCGTGGAAGTCACTCCACGGCTACGGGGGTGCGCCCTCCGATATCCTTTAAGATAGGGGAATTCACCGGTGATGAGGGTGATAACCTTTCTGTGTGGCTTCACGAGATCAAAACGGCCTTCGCCACAGCGAATGTGATCGATGATCACTTGCAAGTGGGACTTTCATTAATCAATCTTACGGGTAAAGCCCGTGAATGGGCGTTTACGTGTCCGGATTCGGTCACGAACGTGTTCCCGACCTGGGAAGTCCTTAAGCAAAAGCTTATGGACATGTATGCCACGCCTGATCTGGTTTTCCAGAATCAGCTGGCGTTTCTGAGGTGCCGACAGGGCACTAGAGACTTGGAGACATATGTCCAAGAATTAAAGACCCTGTTGGCAGGGATGTACGCTAAAGCGTATTCGGAAGATGTTTCCATTCCCGTCTTCATGTGAGGCCTGAAAGAAGGGCCAACACGTTCGGAGCTGTTCCGATGCCGACCCCAATGCCTGGGGGAGGCGTTTAATATGGCGTTTAACGCCAAAAGGAACTTTCGTTCCTCTAAGGTGGGTCCCGAGCCCATGGACCTGAGTTAGGTCAAAGCGGAAGAGAAACCTCCCGCTAGGAGTCACTCTGACTCTATCTCGCAGAGCTTCGAATCGGAGCTCCTTGCAATGTTGCAGCGGCGTGGGCCACTGAAATGCTTCCTGTGTGGAAGTGCGGATCATCTGCGGAACAGATCTACGCTAAACTTTCAGCGAGACACTCGCTATAAGGGGCCGAGGGCGGGTAAAAGGCCCTCGCCCAAGCCTTCGGGAAATGACGGCTCCCAGTAGGTGCGGGGAGCCCTACTGGGGAATCCGTCAGTGCTTTTAATCCCCAGGGTAGGGGACTACAGCACAAAGCCCCGAGGAAAACGGTGCTTTCTAGTACCGAGTTGGTGTACCAGCCAGGTTTGCTGGTCATCCTCGCGTACGTGAAAGGCTTTGATAAGCCTCGGAGAGTCTTGATAGACTCTGGAGCGTCTGAAAATTATGTCAGACGAGCTTCTGTGGAGAAGAGTCGGCTGTATGCCGAGGCCCTAAAGGCACGTTCTCGTGACGTTGTCACGGTCCGTATTGCGACGGGCATACAGGTTTCTGTATCCAAGGTCTCGATTGACCTTAAGCTGAAGTTTGCAGACTTCGACAGCTTAGAACGTTGCCTAGTCCTGGATTTGGACTCGAGGTATGACCTCATTCTGGGCATGAAGTGGCTGGAACGCCACGAGCCATGGATAGACTGGAAGCCTAAATCCATTGGCTCAACGCACCCGCGGTCGGGTGAAGTATTGGTGAGTCATGAACTGACCTTTGCTCGATCGTAAAAGCGATTCTGGCGTGAGATGCCAGAGATTGGGATTTCTGAAATGATCATTACCAATGGAGTTAAGGAAGAGTTCCTTAACGAGGGGGATTCGGCGGTTAATCCCCACGCCGTTATAGGCGAGACTGGTGAGTCGCTAGTGATAGAGGTGGATTCCTCTGAGGTTAAGCGCGAGGCGCTTAGAGAAGAGACCCGAAGTTCGTCTCTTCTGCAGGTCGGAACAGATTCCGACCACGCCGTGTCCGGCGAACAAGTTGAGACTCCAGTGGTAGAGGTAGAGACCCCTGTGGTTAAGCGCGAGGCGATTCCAAGCGAAGAGACCCGAAGTTTGTCTCTTTCGCACGTCGGAAATGATTCCGACTACGCCGTTATAGGTGAGACCGGCGAGTCACCGGTGGTAGAGGTAGAGCCCTCTGTGGATAGGCGCGTGGCGCTTCCAATAGATGGGGCAATTGACTCCCCCCATCTGGGTCTCGGGATGAGTCCCGAGGCCAGTAGTCAGTAGTCCTACAGGATGCTGAATAGTGTGACAGGTGTTGTGACAGAAGGCGTAAACCTGGAACGGTTGCCTGGGGTAGGAAAACTGTTGTCGTTGGAGGAGATGTCCTTCAACAAATTTGAAACTGCT